>CM064418.1:50651342-51263842 GCA_032690845.1 Eleusine coracana subsp. coracana
ACCTAGCCCATAAAGCTTACAAGACACACCTGGACGTCCATGAGGTCCAATGTGCAAGCCCAAGGTCGAGGCCCAATGCCTAAGGATTTCTATAAGGGCCCATTTGGATCCCCTAAATTGAATTTGTTTCTTAGAATTAGATTCCTAAAAAATGATTCTCTGGAATTGAATCAGTTGGAAACTGATTCATTTCAAATATTCATGTTTGCCTGATCACAAAATTCAATTCCAGGAATTAAAATGAAAATGCTGTTTGGGTAACTTGCATCCAAAATTAATCAAGTACAGATTTAACAAACCACTTAACCACCAATATATGCACTGAAAGTATAGTTTTAACAAACCACTTAACCATGAGTATATGCACTGAAAGTATAGATTATTTGAGTACAGATTTAACAAACCACTTGCCTCCAAAATCAGCACAATAGACTCATACGCACTTCATCAAAATTGAGTACAGATTATTTCAGACATAGAAGTCCCAGAATCAACATAATAGACTGCACACAATTACATCCAGATTGAGTACAGATTATTTCAGGCATAACAGTTTCAAAATCAACATAATGAACTAAAAAAAACAACAAAAGAACTTTCATTCACTTAATCTGCTTCATAAGCCACCTCCTTCTTTCAACTAGCAGGGCAATCATAGACTCAAACATGCATGGGTCACAGGTGAGGATGTCCACTGATAACACTTCATGACTTCCTACAAGAGAGAAATAAAATCATTATACATGACCAAGTTTCTCCACAATAACTAGGAAAACAGATAGGACAATTTGTTCCAACTACAAGATAAAATTAAAGAAACACAATTGAAAGGACAGAACAGAGCATCACTCATAATTCTATAGCAACTAGAGGCATGTTACTAGTATGCTAGTATGAACTTCAAGGCATACTTTCGGTTGACAGGTCTTATAAGTTAAACTAAACCACTACTTCTGAATACATATATTATGTCATTATAAGTGACATGAAACAATGACACAAATCACAATTAGTTCCAACTATAGATTCCCAAATGTGATAAATTAAACTAGAAAGAATAAACTAAAGCACTACCTCTTTTACTCACATGGCAGGTCACATGGGCATCATCAAATGTGATAAATTAGTTCCAACTACAGACTCCCAAAATGAGTAGAGGCAACTGAAATCTATATCCACTCTTAATCAGGGTTCTATTTCAGAACAATGGTTGCTAGCTAACAGGCAAAAACTACATGGACTGTTATCACTTAAAATGTGCAGGATATAACAACATGCAAAAACACAGTGAACTGCTAGAGTTGCTTTACATAGGTTGAAAAGAAAAAAGAGTTTTGACTCATAAAAAGAGGTCTGAGCCACATTGAACACTATAGTTTTAGTTTCAGTTTTAGTTACTACCACAAGCAGTTTCAGTTTTAGTTACTACCACAAGCAATTTCAGTTTCACAATGAGCATTCAACATTATAGAAACAAAGCACACTAAGTTAGTACCAACAGATCCAGGCAACACTACAAAAACTAACATGGATTGATTCTAATCACTTCTTCAGCTGCTTGAGAAGCCACCTCTTCCTCATTTCTACTGGCAAGGCCATCATACTCTCAAACTTGCGTGCATCTGCAGTGAGGATGTCATACAGGTCGAGCACGGTATCTTTGTCAAGTTCATCAACCTCCCTGAGTGCGGCAAGTACTTCAGCTGATGATGGAAGCTTAGGTGTATCATCCTTCAATATTGCAGTAAGCCCATCAATTCTCTCAAGCCAAGCAGAAGTGAAGGAGTCATCAGATCTTTGCCTCTTCCAACTGCTACTCGAAGTTGTAGTGGATCCAGCTTGATCTTTCTTGTTTCCATCTTCATTGGCCATCTCTTTGGAGCTCTCTGATGCAGTCCTAGCTCCCTCTCCAGTTGCCTGGTCCATGCAATAAACCAAACTGATGGAGTCCCAGTATTTGATTACCTTGTTCCTATAGCCTTTGGCTTCCTTGTTTTTCTGCAAGTGATACAAAAAATAAATCAAGTTTCAAAGTCAGTATACTTGAGATCAGTAGCAGCAACAAAACAAAAAACAGAACCACAATATATGAACTGAAGCAACAAAGTCAGTTTACCTCAATATATGACTCCCAAATATATTCACTATCAATTGAAAGCTTATTTCTGTCCCAATCCTAGCCAAATCCACTAGACGACAGCATGCCATTGATAATACTGTAGTGCTTGTCAAACGTCTTGCTGTGGGACTCGATGTTGCTCTTTGCAATGTTGAAACCACATTTCTCACGAACATTCTTGATTGCAGCAGTGTACACATGTGGCTTCCAACCATTTTGACACCTATCCCCCTTTTTGTAATGCTCCACAAAAGTGTCCAGCAATACTTTATCCATCTCATCATCCCATGGAGCATAACCCCTTGAAGCTTTCTTGCCCTTTTCCATATCCTGAAATATAAACGTGCAGCAAGACAATAAAAATGTGCAGGATAAGTAAATATAAATGTGCAACAAGACAATAAAATTTTAGACACATAAGTAAAGGATAAAGTCCACTTTACTCCCTCTAAGTATGGCCGAAGTCCGGATAACCCCCTGAACTATTTTTTGGTTCATTTTATCCCCATGATTTGTTATAATAGATCATTTTACACCTTTAATTGGTATTTCAATCCCGACTTGTTGATATTTGAGTTAGGATTGTCCTCTCAACCTTCATACAAGTATCGTACAATGTGACAAAGGACTAAATGAGTCACATAATCCAATTTGTGTCCATACTTTGTTATGTTTGGTCCATTTTCTCTGTTCTCATGTGCGACCAGAAATAAGGGTGCACATATTATAATTGGGCCAGGATTTGTTATATATCATGTTAATTCATTTGTCATGTTTGACAAGACATGCATACGATAATCTCAACTTAATCTTGATCTATATCAGCAATTCACGATTAGAATACTAGTCAAAGGTGTAAAACGGTCTAGTATAGCAAATAATAGGGGGTAAAACAAACCAAACAATAGTTTAGGGGGTTATCTGGAATTCGCCCATACTTGAAGGGAGTAAAGTGGACTTTATCCCATAAGTAAATATAAATGTGTAGTAACACAATCATACATTTGCATTACACTTGTAGACCACGTCGTGCATGGTAATCAGCAAACATCTGATTTGCTTTGGTGTCCCTAAAATTGTTCCACTCATTGGATGAATGGACATGTGTGACACTTGGTTCTCCTTGACCATCAGTAGGTGCAGTAGCAATCAAACTATCAACTTGATTAAGAAGCGATTCATCCATATCCCTTTGTCCATCATGCAAAAAATTATGCAAGATGCAGCAAGCATTCATGATCCTAATCTGCATGATTTACTTATATAAGTTGGTCAAATTATTACTTAATGATGCAAATATGAGTGGCTTTGAATAAAGCTATCATTTCATTCCTGGTTTTTCAAATCAAAATAAGAGTTCATTCTTAATATGGCCCACCTCATCTTCAGCAGCGCAAATGTTCTTTCTATCATGTTTCGAGCTGTTGCATGACGCAAGTTATAAAGCTCTTTTGCTGTACATGGATTATTTTCTTGAGAAGCCCACTCTTTCAAGTGATAGTGTGTGGATCGATATGGGGCAAGGAATCCAGGACCATTTGTGTACCCAGCATCTACTAGATAGTATTTACCATTCGGGATGCTAAATGCATCCTCCCGAGACATTGCGTCCCGTAATACCCGAGAATCTGAAGCTGATCCTTCCCATCCCGCTAAGACATAAAGAAACTTCATTTGTTGGTCGCAAACACCTAAAACATTGGTTGTGATTTGCTGCTTCCTATTCCTATACCTGCCTTGGTCCCTTAGTGGCACATATACATCAACATGTGTACCATCTAGTGCACCAAGGCAATCCTCAAACCATCTCCACTTGGGATCTTCAGGTTGAACATCTGCTGGATTAGGTAATTTGATGAACTCATGGCTTAATGATAAAATCCCTTGAAGAACTTCATTGAAGTGTCGGCTAATTGGTTCAAGAGACCACCCATATGTGCTCTAGATAAGCCTCATTTTCACTGCATGGCCTACTATAAGCAAAAAGATTGCCACCTTTTCTTCCACTGACACATTTAGGGTGTCCTGCATACCACATCTATCCCTTAAGATGGCACATAGGTCACTGAAAGACTGCTTAGTTAGGCGCAAAGTTTCATAACCGTAGATGTTTGGGCCTTGGTATATGTTTTGTAGCATTTGTTTTCTCTCCTCAACCTTTCTGTCCTCAACCTCGTCGTCATCCACTATGTGTCTAGGTCTTCTTTGATGATACCGGTGTGCAATGAGGGTCATGATGGAAACTACTACTGCAACAACGACTCTCTTCCGCTTCCTGCTCTTCCTTCTTTCCTCTTCACTTGTATTTTTAGAAATCAATTGTGCATTTTGATTTGACATGTACAACGTATGTGCAAATGCCTAGTATGAGCTTAAATGAGGAGTGAAATTAATACCATAGGACAACAAAATCTGATCTGGCGTGTACACACATCACACATTACTATAGAACTAGAATAGTGCATATTCATGTGTACTTCCAGAATATACAGGCAGGAGTACACAAGATTATTACTAATGGTAGACAAAAAATCCTGATAATACAACATTGCATCACACATAATTCTATAGCAACTAGAGGTATTCAGTTTGCATCACACATAATTCTATAGCAACTGGCTCACTAACAGCATGCTCAGGAAAGATGACACCAACTCACTAGAAAGAATGAGAGAGCGCAGTCTGTATATGTTATATAACATATAACAAGAAGCATGAGAGTTGTCAGTTGTACAATTGAAACAACTAATATATGCACTGAAAGGAAGCATGTGTTATTATGCCTGAAAACAAGCAAGAATACTAAACATAGTTATTATGCATTTTATGTCCAATCTGGTTATTATCAAAGGTTAACGGATACAACAAGAGATCCTAGTCTTCTACCAATCTCGGTTTGTATTTCCAAAGTAACAATGTATGAGGTCTTATAGCTACTGCTGAAAAATTTTGTTTCCAATTAAGAGCCCATCCTTTTTTTTTCCCTTTTGTGGCAGTAGCAACTTTTCTGCTACATACAAAAGTAAGTTGTAAATGTGTGAAAAAAGAGAGTACACATTGTTGGGTTTTCAAAAACAACTACCAGATCCAACATCCATCTGGACTTTCTAAGATCGTATGGAATAGCAGAGTGAAAGGACAGATACTGGGCGAGTATAAGTACTGTACACTCTGTCATATCTCAAATGAAAAGTAACATAGATGTAGGCTTTAAGAGCACGCACTCATGGTCATGACCTTAGGTTCATAACCAGAAGATTAACTGATGGAAAGCAATGTCAAGCTATCCAGAAGCAAAATATATTATTTGTGGTTGATGCAGACCTTTAGTTATGCAGTTTTGTGCGCACTGCTTGAACTCCTATATGTTGTATATAACTTGAAGCGGAGATCAATATAGGAAAGCACACAATATGCTTGATGCTGAGACAAATAATATATGATGAAAGTGTGAAAGGCAAAGCAATATGAAATCAATATAATGACACGATAAACCTCATGCTACATTGAAAATTCCTTACCAAATTAATATAAAAAATCAATGTCTAATTAAGTATCAAGCACCGCTGCCATCCGAAAAATAAGAAGCATGAAATCTGCTTTCAGAATAGGCAGTTGTAACGATTCGATGAGGTCTCGTCACACAAATAGGCTGCTAGCCTTCTAGATACACACAACTAGGCTTTTTTCTAATGACCAATTTTGTAACAATTTTGTTGGATGTTACTAATACCGGCACAACAAAAGTTTGATACTACTCTTCAATTAGAATATCTGCAGTTGTTTGATAAAACATCTGCAATCGTGTGGTACTATGGTACAGGAGGAGTGTGTAATATCCAAAGTAAAACATATGCAGGTCCACACTAATTCATTTCTTTTTGTCTCAACAGCAATACAGTATACAGGCCCCATGCAGATCCACAGAGCACATCACAAAACGTCAAGCAACACATCATGTAGCCACTAGGAAAACACAGAATAGAATGAAGCGGGGAGGCAGACAAGGTTACCTGAGACGCCATTGTTGAAAGGTTTAGGAACCCGTGAGGCTCCCGGACAGCGGTGCGGGGTTGACGATGGCACACTAGGCTCCCTCCTACAGTCGGGGATGGTGCAAGGGGCTCCCTCATGTGGATCGAGGACGATGCACGCGGATCGCAGAAAGCGATGAGGTTCCTCCCGTGGATCGAGAACAGAGTGCACGGCTCCACTCCCTGCGGTTGAGGATGGCGCACGGGCCTCCTTCCTGTGTTCGAGGATGAGACACGCGGTGCTCTCACCCGCGGAATGACGACAGCGGCGAGGCTTTGTCCCGTGTTCGAGGATGGCGCGTGCGGCTACCTCACACAGTGGACGACGGTGCGAGGATGGAGTAGCGGCAGCAGCGGGTCCCCTCTCACGGAGGCGGAAGCATCTGACCGCCTCTCCCACAGGGCTTGCTCTCTCGCTTGGCAGCGGCGGTGGCGGTGGCGTGTGGAGTCGGGTCGAGACGGGAGTCAGGGACGGGAGGGGACGAGCGATTCCAAGGGTTTTGATGCTTTGGGGTCTGAATTGGTACTAGGTTAGCAATTCCCCTCTAGAAAAGGCCAGAATTGACCAATTCAATTCAATGGGTTTGCCAAACAGTCGGGCTTCTAGAATTGGATTCAATTTGGCCCAATTCGATGGATACAAACAGGCTCTAATGTTTATCCGGAAGGAAAGTTCAATTCGCGGAGTCTAGAAACAGCACTGTATTATCACGTAATTTCAGAGCCCAAAACTTAGTCAAATGGGAAATCTAAGAATACCAAAGTTGAAGATATCGTCGAGAGCTTTCCGAAACATATATGATTTGTATTTATTGGACTCTAGAGATGGGAGATATAGGCCCCGCAAGGCAGGCTGCGCAGAGGAATCCGAATCAGGACAGATATTTTGGCATCGCAATTTTGGGTATCTAAACGTCCTAGTCTGAGGATCCAAATAGCATAAAAGTTGTAGATCTTTTCAAGGGCTACAAGATAGAGTCCAGGTTTGCTTCAGTTGGACTATGAAAGCATCGGTTATGATTAAAGTAAGTCGGTGCTGTTTATGGAAGGTACGAAACTGACTTGGATTCAATCTCTATGAGCTAAACTTGGAGGCCAAGCAAGGGAGGACGTGACCAGAGGCTATATAAATACCCATATGACGTCCAAGACAAGGATAACAGAGGAGAGGGAGGTGATCAAGACATAGGAGCCGCTGCATATCATCGGAGGCCACTGGAGTTGAAGAGCCACCAAATTGAGAGATGTAGTCTAGTCGGGTAGGGATCATGCGTGGTGCACTACACCAGAGTTAGGAGAAGTAGAGACATGTACCTTAGGAGTCATCAACAATGCATCATGGTTATGCCGATCGGCGTACCAGTTGAGTCGAACAGCGCTCCTCTGACGGTGATGAATATTGGTATATTTATCTAAATCTATGCTATCTATCTTGATTCTGTCCTTGGTCGTTTGTTGAATCTTATTCGGTGAATTCAGTCTATGTGGTGTACTTAATATCTATTCCCATTAGTGTAAATTGCAATTACGCTTTTGCTCATCGCATAGTGCAAAAAACCAGTGGGGAGCTAATAGCCTTCGCATGTGACAAGCCGAGGTGAACAAAACCACCATGTCTTATAGAATACTAAGTTTATCGTTCGATCGGCGCACCAGTAAGTTAGGATTTAGATGATAATGATTACTACTTCAGTGCCGATCGGCGCACCAGTTGTGCCGATCGACACATCCTTTCTCCAAGTACTAGATGCATATAGGCTAACTCCAGGTGTTCCTCTTTGGTCGATGTGTATGCTCCTATAACCCCTTTTACCAGGTAAGACTTTGCGCCGATCAGCGCACCTGTTAAGCCGATCGGTGCAACCTTTAATTTTTACCTCTTTTCATGCTCACGTATGTGCAATATGTACTTAATGCTAGGATTGATTTGTTAGATGAAATAGTAAAGTCTAAACAAGGTTCTCTTGTTGATCCCCGTGGATTCGATTAAACCTTGGAATACTACAAGGGAAAAAGTGCTATAATATACACCGTCCTCTTGAGGTATATAAGTGGGTGCGTAGTAACGACCAACTAACCATCACGAATTGGCTCAAGAATCATCACGAATTGGCTCAAGAAATCGTCACGCATTTTAGATCTTGTGCCAAGAACACCAAAAAAGGGAAAGTTGAGAAATCCTTCAAATCAAAGGTCCTAGAGCTATTGATTTGGTCAAGGACATATGTAGGATTGATCCAGCTCATCATAGCACGAAGATCCGCAAGAAATCCGCCCCAAAAACTCATCTAAAAATAAGATAAAAAATTCCTAGAAAAATAGCTCCGAAAATAGAGAAAAAGAGAAATTTAGAATTTAGGGAGAGAGGAAGATCTTGAGCATGAAATTGAATCTCATATCATTAAAACATGCTTACAAGATCCATGGATATAAGGCTAGGAAGCCACCCTCTTCATCCCATTTTTTGGAAGAGCTAAGTTTGTCTCTCACACACACTTTCCTCTCCACTAAAACATGAAGACCTCTCCTAGCACTTTGAATGAAAACCTACACAAGGCTAATGGAAAGAGAGACACCTCTTCCACCAGCCCTACCTCTCCTTAGATAGGCCTAGAGGTTGTCCTAAAGACCATCCTAACCCTCACCTACATAACATTGCCACCTACCACCGGGGGCAAACTTGTCCATCTTTTTCCTTGTCGCTCAAAGCCATCGAGCCCTTCACGACTTTGCTCCACCTCGACAAAAGCTCCACGATGGTGCCACGTGCACCTCCAATCACCGCCACCGGTTTTGAGGCCCAAACTGGGAAACTGCCTTGCATGCTTCTCAAAGCACAACTTCTCGATGTCGACGCGTGTCACCTTGTCCCGCGATCTTGACCACCGGCAAGTCTCTCCCACTCTCTATCCATTGGGCCCCCTTGTCACTTACACCGGCATCCCGCTCGCCTTGACTTGGTCAACACGCCATCTTCACCACCACCACGGTTTTAAGGCTGAACCGTGAAATCGTTCATGCTTCTTACCTCTCCACATGTACAGTGTGGATCAGCCTTGAATTCACCCGGCATCCTGATCGTCTAGCCCCAAGTCTCCTACTTGTGTCCGATCCTCACACCGTTGACCGCCATGTCCACTCTAGTGACCTACACATCATGAGACAAGCAAACACATTTCTGTTCTCCTGCAACTTCACCAATACCTCCACTAACTCCAGTTAGTCATAACCATAATATGCACAAACTCATGCAATCCCCTGATTCCCGCATTTCAACTTAAACATATTGCAAAGCATGGCACTTATCCACATGGTTTCTAAGGATGGCTTGGGTTGTAATTGTGACATAGGACAAGTTCTTGAGAAGAATTTTAATTGGCTCCCATTCACCCCCTCTGGTCACCTTCTCAATCCTTTAATTGGTATCAGAGCAGGTTTGATCACTAGTTAACCTTAACCGACTTTGTGATCTCGAAGCGACATGGAGAATCGTGCAGTCAAGCTTGTGATGTTAAAGAGGGGTGATTTTCCCTATTAGAAATCATAGACCAAGGCTTACCTCTTGAGTCAAGGACATACTATCTGGGACATCGTCGAGCAGGAATTCAACATACCTGCCGACCTCAATGCTACAACCGTTGGTGAGTTGAACAGGTATGAATACAATTCCAAAGCTATCAACATCCTGCTCTCTGCACTTGGTAGGAGTGGATTTGATCATGTTTCTCATCTTTACACTGCTCATGCAATTTGGGAAAAGCTTTGCATGTACCATGATGGTACTAACCAAGTCAAATCTATGCGTAAGGACTCTTACAATAGGCAGTACCAAACTTTTGCACAAAAACCTAGCAAGTCACAAGAAGATACCTTTTGTAGGTTTGAGGCCATTGTTTGCAACTTGAGGGCTTGTGGTAATCTTGTGTATACTGATAATTATAGAGCTACACAATTGCTTTACTCTGATGATAAAAATGTTTGGGATGTTATGATTGCTGCTCTAGAGGAAACTGTTGATTTCAATAGCCTTAATTGTGAGCAATTGTATAGCAAGCTAAAATCTCATGAGCTATCTAGGAAATCTCGTTCTAATCATGTCAATCCTTCTTCAAGCATGGCTTTGCTTTCTAGCTCCCAAAAAAGTAGTCATGGTAGTGCCTCTTGTAAAACTAACCCCTCACATAGCAAGTCTTCCTTGGAGTTTGTTTTGTCTTCTCTTGTTGCAGCTTCTGATGAACAGATGGAGTGCATTCCCGATAAGGAGCTATCATTGCTAACAAGGAAGTTCAGGAAGTTCTACAACAACTGCAAGGAGAGAAGAGGTGGTACCTCATGGACATGCTTCGAGTGTGGTGACCCTGGACACTTCATCACTGACTGTCCCAAGAAGAAGAAGAAGGTTAGGTACCACGACAACAATTCTGAGGACTTCAAGAAGAAGATCAACCACTTCTACAAGAAAGGCAAGACCTCCAGGAAGTTCACGAAGGCGGTCGCACGCGCTTGTGTTGCCGCTTTAAGCGATGTCGACCTCAAATCAAGCGAAGGCCTTTCAAGCCCGGAGGAGGAGGTTGAAAAGCCATGAGTCAAGAGGAAGGATAACTTCACCGTGCTTTGCTTCATGGAAAAGAATGATCACGACACCAACTCTTGCTCCAACTATGACTTAAGCGAGGTACCCCCTACTATTGATGTGCTCTCTTTTGAACTTGATAAATTGCATGATGTTTTGCTTATGCAATATGATAAGCTTTGCAGTGTTGTTCGTGAGAGTAGAGAGCTTCAATTTAAATTGGAGAGTGCTGATTTTGAGATTGCTTCGCTTAGGTCTAAGCTTGCTAGAGATAACATTGTTGTAGAGTGTGAGTCTTGTCAAGTTGTGATGAATGATCTCAGTCAGAGGGAAACTGTGCATGCTCAAGTTGCTAGTAAGCTTGAGAGTGCCCTTTAAGAGCTTGATGAATTCAAGGATAGAACAACTCTTTTGGGTGCATGTGAGAAGTGCCCCAAGCTCTCCAGTGAGTTGGAAGCTCAAACCCTCAAAGTGAAAGAGCTTGAGTCCAACTTGCTAAATGAGACTATCTCGAAAGTTCTCCCACCACCATATGTAGTGTGTGGCGCTCTTAAGGATAAGCTTGCAATCACTACAGAGGAAAACAAGAATGTAGCTCAAGAAAATGACTACCTCATCTCTTGCCTCAAAAGAACTCTAATAAGTGAAGAAAAGATTGAGAGTGATTTGTCAAGAGTTAAGGAGAGTGCGTGTAGGTCATCCTACAACTTGGGCTTGGGATATGAGAGGTGTGTCAAAGAGAGTGCTAATTTGGGTAAGTTTGTGCCTAGCTCTAGCTACAAGGATGAGAAACAATTCATCAAACTATTGACGCAAAAATCTACACGAGTGACCTGGGAGATCTGTTTAGCTCCAGTGCAGGCTCAATATAAAAATCAAGGCGTGCGAGTCAATTTTCCCTGCAAATTGACAAAGAAACAAATGGTGAAATTCCACGAGTCACGGGTCTAGGACAGGGCGATGAGGAAAGCCGATGGTCAATTGTTCATGAAAACCAGCCGATGCTATTATACGAATAAAATAAAAGAAAATAAACTAATTGGCTAATTATATCAGCCTATCGGCAAATTAAACATATAAAATATTATGCGCCACTAATGCCGATAAGAAAACAAGTGGACAGAGCAGAGTCGATAAGATTGTAATAAGCACGCCAAGATTTGCTCGGTCGATCGTGCCAAGTCGATACAATATAGTCGATAAATCTACAATAACACGCGCGGACTCGTTCCATCGATAGATCTGATAGCTGGTATTGCAATTATGTCTCAAAAAGCACAGATCTAACTTATTATAGTAAGGGGGCAAATGACTATCAAAGCAATCAAATAAGCAGATTAAGCATGAAGAAGTCAATTGAACCGTGGTAATCTATTGGCTAAACGTACCGATAGAACTCTATCGACTCTACCTACAATCGAATTGAATCTAGCCCTATTTACCCAACAAGAGATCAAAGTCGATGCAGCCTTGCTGATTTGAGCAGATTGAATTTAATCAATACAGTGCCCAAACATCACAAATAAAAATAGGTTTAACTCAATTATAGATAAAATAGATAGAGTCACTCAAAAAATAGATCTAAACTATACTCGTAAAACCTACTCAGAATCGCAATAGATCGAACTCAACCAAGATAGTATTGCAACTCAAAGTTGATTAAATATGTGTAATTAAAATCTAATAACCGGATAACTAGAAATTCTATAGATATCAACTAGAATATCAAATCAATGAGAAAGTACTAGTTGAAATTTATAGAATTACCGAGGTTGACTAATCCAAGTCTCTTGCCGAGATCGGAGCCGATGCAGCTCACGCGAGACAAGGGTTTCGTCAAGTAGAAAAGGTTGGCGATGCGCCAAATTGTATTGAACGAAAGTGTTATTTTTTTCGTACAGAACCTATTACATGTTTATTGCCCTGTGCAAGGGGTTCTGACCCGAGTCGGTTAGGACTCTTCGGTTCCAAACAGGACAAACCGACTAGATTTCTTTCTAAACATAATCTAAACTAAAAATAGAAAGAGATATATAACCCTATGTGGCCCACTTTAATTCCTTCGGCCATTGAGCTTCGCTGACCTCGGCCGACTTTGACTCCATTGTGTTGACCACGGGGACCGGTGTCAACACAAACCCACTAACACATACTATCCACCTAACCCCAATACCTCCTTCAACCCAAAGCAAACAGAGAAGCCAAAACCCAAACCTCCTATGCAAGTGAAGCCTAATCATGATAGAGTCTATATTTGCATGTTTTACGGTGGAAAAGGCCACTTGGATGCATTCTGTTATAGGCATAAGAGGATTGAGAGGATGCAAGCGGAGTTAACTAGAAATGTGTGTAATGAATTCTTGTGCCTATCATGGACAAGGTCATTCGTGATATGGCTTTGGTTCACTAAACAGAGGCTTTGAGCCACAGCTCTTTGGCGACCCATGTTTTCCCTATTGTGGTCCTCGTCCCATGCGTCCGAATGGTAATGTGCGAAGAACTATGATGACTTCTTCAAGTCATATGGTATAGTGCTGGATCCCAATAAGTTTTCTTTCTAACCCCAGCACTGAGCCATCAATCTTTCCTTCTGGTTCTTTGTAGGTAGCAGGTGGAGGCTTGGAGAACAAGTGGTTGATGGACTCCGGATGTTTGCACCACACGACTAGAGATGCAAAATGGTTCTCCAGCCTTAGTCCCTTTAAGTGCCACGAGTATGTGACCTTCGGGGATGACAAGAGTGGAAGAGTGAAAGGAAGGGGCATGATAAAGGTAAATGAAAACTTCACTCTCAAGGAAGAGAGAAATAGCAATCTCCTCTCTGTTTCTCAGTTCCTTGATGTTGGTTTGAAGTGCTCTTTAAGAAGAATGCTTCTTGTGTTCTTTATTTGAATGGTTCTTTGGTTTGTGGGATTTCTCGCATTGGGAGAGTTTTTCAGGCTGACATTGCTATTTCTCATGGCTCTCACAAGTGCTTGTTTGCTCAATCTTCTTCTGAGCTCTGGACATGGCATAGGAGACTATGTCACATGAGTTTTGACAGGCTATGTTGCTTGAGTGACCTAGGTTTGATCGGAGGATTGCCTAAGCTCAAATTTGATAAGAATTTGGTTTGTTCTCCTTGTCATCGTGGGAAAATGGTTGTCGTTTCTCATCCACTAATTAATTTGGTGACGACTAAACGACCTGGAGAGTTGTTTCCCAAGGACATTGTTGGTCCTTCTCGGGTTCGTTCGGCGGGTGGGAAGTGGTACTTTCTTGTGATAGTTGATGATTTCTCTCGCTATTCTTGGGTTTACTTTCTTGAGAGCAAGGATGAAGTGCTTCATTATTTTTGGAGCTTAGTTTTGAGGTTGTTCAAGGGACTCCCTGGTGCATTACAAGCAATCCGCAGTGATAGCACCGAGTTCAAGAAATCCTCCTTTGACACTTTCTGCCTTGAGCATGGTATTGAGCATCATTTTTCAGCACCTCGTGTTCCTCAGCAGAATGGTGTGGTTGAAAGAAAGAACAGAACCTTGGTGGAGATGGCCCGGATGATGCTCGATGAGCATAGGACTCAGAGGCGGTTCTAGGCTGAGGCCATCAGCACTATTTGCTATTTTTCCAATTTGGTTTTCTTGCACTCAATTCTTAATGTGATTTCCTATGAGCTATGCTTTGGGATAAAACCATCTATTTCTCATTTGCATGCCTTTGGTTGCAAGTGCTTTATTCTCAAGCATGACAATTTTGATAAGTTTGAGTCAAGATCTTTCGATGGCATCTTTCTTGGTTACACTCTTCATTACCATTTCTACAGAGTCTTGAATTTGGAAACTAACACCATCGTAGAGTCCTGCAACGTAACCTTTGACGAATCAAACTTTTATGCAAGCAATGTGGTTGAGACTATATGTAACAGGGAAATGGAGGAGAGCATCTTTGTAGAAGAGGACTTACATGGCCTGGATGATGATGATGATGATGATGATTTACCACATCTCACTACATCCAAGCTTATTCCTACTGCTTCCACTACTCCAGCAGAGGGTCCAGAAGCTTCTACAGCAACTTCAGCTGCTGTTGAGCCAGCTCTAGCTGTTGTTGTGGGCGAGGTAAACTTTGAGATAGAGGCCCCTCTATGAATTCAACGTCAACATCCTCCCCAATAGATAATAGGTAATTTCTATGAGAGGACAACAAGGTCAAGGTCTGCACATCTCACTTACTTTACCAATTTTCTATTTGTTGCAACCTTTGAACCTCGAGATGTTAGAGACGCACTATCTAATAAACATTGGGTTAATGCCATGTATGAGGAGTTGGAAAAATTTGAGAGAAACAAAGTGTGGAACCTAGTAGAGCCTCATGGTTGTGTCAATGTCATAGGAACCAAGTGGGTGTTCAAAAACAAGCTTGGGGAAGATGGTGAGGTTGTAAGAAACAAGGCTATGCTTGTTGCTCAAGGTTTTAGCCAAGTGGAGGGCTTAGACTATGGGGAAACCTTTGCTCTTGTGGCACGCATAGAAGCCATTAGGATCTTGCTTGCCTTTGCTACATCTAAGGGCATTAAGCTTTATCAATTGGATGTCAAGAGTGCTTTCCTTAATGGCTACATAGAGAAAGAGGTTTATTTGAAACAACCACCTGGCTTTGAGCACCATTAATACCCAAACAGAGTGTACAAGCTTTAAAAGGCTTTGTACAGGCTAAAGCAAGCACCTACGGCTTGGTATGCTAGGCTTAAGACCTTTGTCCTTGAGCATGGGTATGTAATGGGGTGTGTTGACAAAACCTTATTCACTCTAAAGCATGTCAATGAATTTTTAATGGTTCAGATATACGTGGATGATATCATCTTTGGAGGTTCCTCTCATGCTGTTGTGTCTAGGTTACAAGCAACTATAGAAAGTGAATTTTAGATGTCGATGGTGGGCGAGCTCACCTTCTTCCTTGGACTTCAAATCAAACAATGCAAGCAAGGCACCTTTGTACATCAAGCCAAGTACACGAAGGATCTCCTAAAGAAGTTCAACATGGTCCATGTGAAGCCGCTGTCAACACCAATGTCCACTACAATGACACTTGACCCAGACAAAGACTATGAAGTTGTGGACCAAAGGGAGTATAGGAGCATGATCGGATCCCTCTTATACCTCACGGTGACAAGACCTGACATACACTTTGCAGTGAGTCTTTGTGCTTTCTTTCAAGCATCCCTAAGGGTGACTCATTGCAAAGATGTCAATCACATTTTCAAGTATCTCAAATACACCCTTGAGTTCGGTCTTTGGTAGCCTGCATCTTCATCTCTTGATCTTATTGGGTATTCGGATGTGGATTTTGCTGGCTGTAGAATTGATAGGAAAAGCACTTCGGCGACTTGGCATTTCTTGGGTACTTCTTTGGTTTGTTTGTCTTCTCGCAAGTAGTCTAGTGTAGCCCAATTCACCATTGAAGCTGAGTATGTTGTAGCTGCTAGCTGTTGTTCTCAAATCCTATGGATGGTTTCCACCATGAGAGACTTTGGGTTAACCTTTAAGAGTGTTCCACTTTTGTGTGATAACTCCAGTGCCATTTTCCTAGCCAAACACCCAATTCTACATGGTGAAGTCAAACATATTAATGTGAGATTCAGTTTCCTATGGGACAATGTTGAGAGAGGTGACATAGAGCTCAAATACATTGACACTAAAAACCAATTGGCTGATATCCTTACCTAGCCCCTAGATACTTCTAGATTGGCTTTTCTTCATGGGGAGCTTAGTGTTTGCCATCCCTATGGCACCGTTTGAGGGGGAGTTGCTCTTTTGTGTATATGTATCTTACTTTTTTGCATTGCATCTCATAAGTAATATATGCATCTCTTTTGTATGGATGTGCAATCTCTCATGCTTAGATTTTTTAGATGGCCTATTGTAGACTCTTTTCAAGCAACTTGGTAATATTAAAGGTAAACTTGGCTTTTTGTGAACTTTATGAACTAATTTTTCCAAAACTTGGTCACCATGTGAATAATTGCTTTTATCCTTATCGAAACTTGTGATGAGGCTAGTCTAGAGGATGTCTTGGGCATGGCACCTTGTGTTTGCGAAATGGAAGGCTTTTCAAATGTTTAGCTCACGATGGAACATTGTGGGAACATGTGTTCCTTTTGCCGCAAAGGCATGCTCTTTTGCCTTGTGAATTTGCAAAGTGAATTGATCAAAAATAATTCTAATTTGCTAAATCCAAAAACTATGCCTTGAGGCCTTCGGGTGTTTGTCGTACCCAGTCGTGCGACCCGCCGTATGGATAAGAGGTCACATGAGGATAAACAATAATACTTGATCGAAATGAGTGTCTGTTGCATATGTGAGCATTTGTAGAGCACATTTTCTACAAATGCTTGTTGCCCTGGTTGAGATTGAGACTGGCTCATTAGTTCATGTGAACTACCACAAGTTGAGGGGGAGCATGTCATTAGTTCAAGCGTTTTTCATGTGTTTTTCACAATCTTTGCATTCTCAAGTCGCTTTCTTTCTCAACTCTTGGTTTTGTGATCCTTCTTATGCTAGATGGCTATTTTCACCTTTTCTTTGGGTTTGAGCCATTTGGATTAGCTTATTCAGTTTTGCATTTCAAATTCATAGTCTTTGTGCATTTGGTGTTGTCAATGTACTCATCAAGGGGGAGACTGAGAAACCATGTCGATGTTGGCGGCCAATAAAACCCAATATTGGCTACCAACCGGTTTGGAAATGAAACATAAAGATCTAAGTTCAATAAATATTTATTTAAACTAATAAGATTCCACGAGTTTTGGAGAGATATGCATTTGCAGGTATAAAAGGGCCAAAATATGCAAAAACATGAAGAGACACCCCGTCGACTGATCACCACTGTGAAACAACCATTCTCACCGACCGACAAGGTCGTTTACGGCCAAAATTAGGGCCCAGCCAGTAGGGTCATTTACTGCTGAAATCAGCACCCGGCCGACAGGGTCGTTTACGGCTGAAATCATCACCCGGTCGATTCTGCAAAATACTCCACCACGATGCCGTTTACTCCTCCCGGACCAAGAAACGTGAAATATGGAAAAGGAAAGAATGCCATCAAGTGGCCTAATCGGGTCGGCACCCGGCCAAGGCCAACCTAACAAGGGTCGGCACCCGGTCAAGGTGTCACACCTGGTTCCAACAACCAAAACCAAATGCATCTGCATGCGTGCCCAGGACAAGTTTTCACGCACACATGACAATTATTGTGATAAAAGAATCATATCTTTATTAAATCAATAATATAATACAAGAGTGTCTTGTAGGTCAAAAGAAAAAGATTACATTGCAGCGGAATAAACTAAGCATTGGCGTCCTTCAGCTCCTATAGGAAGTTGACCGGAAGATCGCATGCCTAGATTCCTTCATCATCTTCATAGTTGTACCTTCCTTCTCCTGTAGCTGAGCAGCAATGTGGGATATAGCAAGGGTGAGTACGTGTCGTACTCAGCAAGTGGGGGAAAAGATGACATGGGGCTATAGACAAGGAAGGCTTAATGGGGTTATTTGCATGAGCTTTTAATTCCCTAAGCATCCTAATTACTAGGTGGGGTCATCCCAACCCTCAATCCACAGGGTACTATCCAAGCAAGTCCAAACCATCCAACCATTCCCAACCATTCCAATCCATAACCAACCCATAATCAACTAATCTTGTGAGGATTCCAGTCTGCTCTTGACCGTGAGCATGGCTGTCATGGAAGTTTGATACTCTGCAGAGTTTGTACCACTTTACCACAAGTTGTGATTTCGTCCCCTGTTGCCAGGTGGACTAGAGTCTCCATGTTGCCATGCCGGCCAAGCACTAGCACACTTTCTTAGGTGTGTGGCCACGAGATCACTACGAGGCTTTTACAAAGGGTCTCCCAGTACATGCTAGCCACTAAGGTTCCACCCCCGTCCATAAGTGATAGCCCATCAACAAGCAGCTCATCACCCCAGGAGCCCCCTCTTGAGCCATTCGGATACAAGGACAGTCCTCTTGACTTCCATTCCTCGCTCCACCAAAATGCTGCACCGACACTGGAAGAACTCCTAATTAATCAGCCATGCTGTTCCATAGCAGCCTTGTGATGGCACTGTTGTCCTGGGTCATCGCTCCAAGAACTAGTTCCTAGGATCTACAACTAGCCTACCACCACCAACCATGTGCCCACGACACCACATCCATTCTATCCGGCTTGCATAGATCCCTAAGCAATGTTGCTAACATAAATTACCATTCCACCCATGAAGTGACATAGTTCATTAATCAAGGTTAATATTAGCCCAACATCCCACAAGCAACCTAAGCATTATATACCCACAACCAACCAACTAGTTCAAGGCGACAAGGAAAAGGGATAAAACAATACTAGGAAAACCCTAACAATAGGTTCCCAATCAATTGACACAAGCATGCAAACATTATAATAGGTACAAGATGCATCAAGGACACTTGCTGTGAAATATGTTGCTGCTCTATGACTACCGATTGTCCGACTTTGTCTTCATGATTCCTTCTCCCGTTTTCAAGTGCACACCTATTCACACACATCAATAACAAACATACATGCTAAGGATTATATGCAACAACAGGTGCTAATAATGAGATATGAAGCAGGGCACAAGGAGCTCACCAAGGTTTATGCAATGTGGAAAGCCCCGATGCCACAAGTAATGGTGCAAGGTGGATAATAACATGGCATCGAGTGGTGATGTCGGCATCGACGGTTTCTCAATGATATGATCATGGCATCCTGTAGAACATGTAGTGGTGAGTTTAGGGGTATGGTTTGTGTCAGATGGATTCAAATGAAGTGACGGAGAATTGATTACAATTACTGCCGAGATTTCAGGAGTGACAGAATAGACATCCTTTCAGAGACAGGTGCGTTCCTAAAGATTGGTTGTAGGAATCAAGGAAATAAGTTAACAAACATATGGACATACATCAGGAACACGATGTGGATATCATGAATTGGATAGAAATCGAACTGAAAAGGGTATCAAGTGGTTGGACCATGGTAAACCTGTTCAGCGATAGTTGATACACCATCTGCGTTCGTAGGTGAATGGTGTATGATCTTGGTGAATCCTTTGGTGGATGTTGAAAGGACTTGTGGGAACACGCCATAGTATTGTCCCTGCATCTGAAAGATTAGGGAATAGGATAGAATCTCTTGGGACTTCCGGTTGTGTGCACTGAACGCGACTAGAACAGAGAGCGGTGTCGATGTGCAGATACAATGACAAAGACGTGCCCGTTTCCGTAGATAGGCTGGTGATCTGAAGGAAATACTTGAACATACACATGTGCTGTTGTCAGGAATATGGTAGGGACAAGGTGATTTCATCAAGAGCTCACCTGAATGAGAGATCAACTGGCTGGATCGTGACGAGGTCGTGCAGCGGCAGATCAAATGCCAGATGCGTTCCTGGAGGTTTTAGGACAGATCTTCACAAACCCTCTTGTGGAGACGTCCTTGGTTTCCTTGAACACATAATGGGTTGAAGTTTGTATCAAGGACAGATCAGAATTGAGAGGGAATGGAGTGGAATTACCGATGCGTGTGCTGGAGGCGTCCAGAATAGAGAGCAGTTGCCATTCAAATCATGATCGTGCTTGCATCACTGTTCCAATTGGGTTGAATTTTGGATATGTTGTAGAGGACATAGTGGAACACTCTCTGCAGAAATTTGGGCGCATTTTGTTGGGTAGAGCATCGGGAACATGGATGTAAATCAGAGGCGTCATGGCTGAACAGGGATATGAACAGAGATGAACTTGACACTAATGGTTGGGAATGAAGGGGAAAGGGCAAGGGATTTCGTGAGCCAGCAAAAGGGGCGTCCTGGTGTGACTTAGGAGGCCTAGGGAGGGGAGAGGAAAGGGTAGGGGAGGCCGGAGAGGGTCCAAGAGGCAAGTAAAAACTGCCAGCCATGAATGGTTCGAGTTATGGCCACTGTAGTTGATGTTTCTTTCCTTGAAAGTGAGAGTTGATGGGGAACATAGTTATAAAATGGTTTTGATGATAAACCAACGTGGGTGCAGGTATATGATTATCAAGGTATGGTAGTTTTGTCGTATCTACTTATGAAAATTAGAGGGACTCAAGTGACCACTCAGTTTAGATGGCTAATGGGCATGCAAGTGCTGATTTATGGTGTTATATTCAGAGCTTGGGACGTCCATCAAAGGGAACACAAGAGAGAGAGGAGTGGATGACTAGGAAGAGGAAAGGTTTGATCGGTTGTGGGCATGTTGGGCTCAAATTTTTGTGTGCTGGCAAGCTAGGCTTGCTCCATCTATCAGAGAGAAGGGAGGTTAGATTAGTCTAGGTAATTAGATGAGATCAGATGAATGGTATATTTCAAGAATAGAATATGGTTGCGGGTTGACATAAAGATTTGCATGCCAAATAGAGGGAAAGATGATTTTGCTTCATGACTTTTTAGAGAATGAAGTACAATATAGGAATTATAAGGAAGTGCAATGAAGAGAAATTAAGAACGATGTCTGGGATTGAGCAATGATAAGGTTATAAAGAAAATTATATTTGATGATGAATCAAGGGCAACAATATGATAAAATTAGGAGAATTATGTGTTTTGAGTGTTGAAAAGGCTCACACCTCTAATTTGGAAAATACGAGATGTGACAAACTACCCCCCTTAAAAGGAATCTCGTCCCGAGATTCAGAGAAGCTAGGATATAAGAGTTTGAACATAGAAGATAACAATTTGGGAGGACCAAAAGGAATTGATGGGAAAGACAATGAATGAGAAGTGAAGAATTATTAACCTAGAAATAGGACCACACTATATGCATCAAAGATTGTGGATAGGGTTCAAGGATAAAATTTGACCAAGGAAGGATAGGATCAAACAACCTAAAACAATCATAACACACAATCACTCATTACTCTTCAAACAATAATCTACGCTGACATCCATTGCTTCGTGTCTTGTTGTGGCTGAAGTACTTCACTTCTCTTATTGAAAGTCATTAGCGCCTTGTCTTATTGCTCTTGTTGTCGTGATGATGACCTTCGTGGTGGTGACTTGATCAAACCGAAACAAGTTTTGGAGTCAACATACAAAATATTAATAACCTAAATTAATTTGTTTAATTTAGAAAATAGCACTTTTACCTAAAATAAATTATAATGCTCTAATTATTTAATTAGTTTAAAATAAAATTGTAATCTATTATAAAAAAATGTTGAAGTATATTGGAGTTGGGTAACAAACTAAAATTTGAAATTTTGGGATGTGACATAAGGCCGCTGCCCGGCCTGGCCTACCGCCGAACTTAGGCCACTGCCCGGCCTGGATTTGCCAATCGGGGTTGCCAACAAATGAGGCCCATGTGGCCTACCAGCCCCAAAAGAAGAGAGTCAGTGGCAACACGACTAAACAACTACCATCGGGATCAAATCCAAGCCATCGCGAGAAGGTCGGTCAGGAAACCAACATGATCCAAGAGCCGCCCACGGTGCATGGCTCCCGGCATGCCCTGCTACCCGGCACACATGGCCACCCGGCCTTGCCCGCCGCCCGGCGGGCCTACTTTGGCCTACCGACTCTACTCCACCTACAAATGCCTCCCGGCCCATTGCCATATATAAATAGAGGGGGAATTCGACAGAAAAAGGATATAAACGAAGAAACACATCAAGGAGTCCATTTCTCACTACTTGTGCCATAATGTAGAATAGGTTACTTAGTCGGGAGTTAGAGTCTAGTCGAGAGCATCGCTCGAACCGGAATTGTCTTGGAGTCTTGGTATGAGCTCTCTTGTATCTTTTCTCTTTTTGTAAGACTTATCTTTTATCAATATAAATATCTTTCCCTTTATATCTTGTCAATAATTTATTTTAATTTAGTCATTTCCTCAAGTTATAATTATCGAGAAGAAACATTGTTGCGTAGTTCACGAGTTTCCCGGCTAGGATTGAATTAAGTTTAGTTTTTTCTAGGACTTAGACTTGGTTATCTCTCGGCTATTATTCTACTCGATCAACGGAAGAATATCTAATGAAGGCGTAGGCGTGGTGCCTAAGTTAACGCTAGCTGGATTTGCATTCGTCCCCATGGGCTATGTGGTAGGCAGTAGGTGGTGACATCCCTGTCCGTCCCTTTAGTAATCCACCACATTCGGGAAGTCTCAAGCAGGATTGTCTAGCAATAGCGTACCCACTAGTACAGAGGTTAGTTACCGACCCATATCAGTGGATAATTTTCATGCCCCAAAGTGAGCTAACAGGTGAAAGACTTGACGTTGTACCAAGAAATTGGTGTAAGCGCTCAACTCGAGTAACTAGGATTTGACACTTGACTTAGATATATTATGAAGATATATTTAAGGAATCTTAGACTTAGACTCGCTGTCCTCCCGGTTAGCTTAACCGATATCTTTATTTTATCTTAGTGTGGTTTTCTCCTATGCTACTACCCCACTCTATCGTTGAGTAACCTTACCCTCATTTTTGGTTAGTTGGAATTATTCTTTCATCATATCTTTGTTAAAGCTGAGATAATCTTACGCCTAGCTTCGCCGTGGAAATAAATATGATGTCTTGGAAAACTCCTGGGTGAAATGCTACAATGGTGTTTCGTGTGCTTGCGGAATTAATTCATTTTATCTTTAGAGCATAGCAAACGCCAACAGTTGATATGTGCCATGGTTTGCAATATGTGATGAGTAATTGACATTGGCTGATTTGGTGATTGAGTTGAAATGCGGGAATTTGGGGATTGCATAAGTTTGTGCATGATCGTGGTTATGACTAACCAGAGTTGGTGAAGATGTTGGAGAAGTTGCAGGAGATGGGAAATGTGCTTGCTTGTCTTATGATGTGTAGGTCAATGGAGTCAACTTGTCAGTCAGTGGCAAGAGGATCGGGCACAAGTAGGGGACTTGGGGTCGGATGATCAGGAAGCCGGGTGAAGTCAAGGGTGATCCACATCGTACATGTGGAGAGGCAAGAAGCACAGACGGTTTTGCGGTTGAGCCTCAAAACCATGGGAGCAATGAAGATGGTGTGTTGACCAAGTCAAGGCAAGTGGGATGATGGTGCAAATGACAAGGGGGCTCGATGGACCGAGACCGGGAGAGACTTGCTGGTGGTCTAGATTGTGGGACAAGGTGACATGCGTTGAAATCAAGGAAGTCGCGCTTTAAGAAGCATGCAAGATGGTTTCTCGGTTTGGGCCTCAAAACTGGTTGCGGCATTTGGTGGTGCACATGGCACCATCACAGAGCTTGTGTCAAGACAAGGTGTGAAGGGCTCGAGGGCGTTCGGGTTAAGGAAAAAGAGATGGACAAGTTTGCCCTTGGTGGTAGGTGGCAATGTGTTGTAGGTCAAGGGTAGTGTGGTCTTTAGGACAACCCTAGGCCTATATAAGGAGAGGTAGGGCTGGTGGGAGAGGGTGCCTCTTTCCATTAGCCTTGTGTTTAGATTTCATTCAAAAGAGCTAGGAGAGGTCTTCATGTTTTAGTGGAGAGGAAAGGGTGTGCAAGAGACAATCTTTTCTCTTCGAAAGAGTGGAATAAAGAGGGTGGCTTCCTAGCCATGTATCCATGTATCTTGGCTTAATGAGTCAATGATATGAGATTCAAATTCGTGCTCAAGTTCTTCCCCTCTCCCTAAATCCTAAATTTTGCTTTTTCTTTATTTTTTGAGCTATTTTTGACAGGATTTTTTATCTCAATTTTGGGTGATTATTGGTGTGGATTTCTTGGGGGATCTAGGTGCTATGACGAGCTAGAACAATCCTATATGGATCCTTGACCAAATCAAAAGCTTTAGCACTCTTGATTTCGTGGATTTCCCCAAAATCCCCTTTTTTTGGTGTTCTTGGCTCGAGATCTGAAATTCATGACGATTCCTTGAGCTATTTGAGTGGTTCTTGTTGGAGGGTCATGATGCATTGAGGATTGTCTGGTCCAAAAATTGCATGTTTTGGAGTTTGTTTGATTAGGTTTTGCTAAGATTTTCCCCTAATTCGAAGCATAGTTTCTGTTATGTCGAGGGTCGATCGGCACTGTCGATCTTTGTATTGGCACTGCTGGTGCGGGAGGAAAAATCCTGATCAGCACTACCGATGTCCTGATCGGGAATTTTGTCATCTTTTTATTTACAATTAGCACAACCGAAGATTCAATTGGCACCGCCGATCCTCTGACAGAATTGCCTATTTTGTGTGAGTTTCTTCCATCAGTTCGAGTTTGGCTGTTCTCCTTTGTTTCCGCTACAGTCCTTTGCTGGTGTTAATCATTTCTAGGGTTAGCACATCACAAGTTGGTGTGTGTGACCTTGGTGATTTGTTTACAGGATGGCTTGGGTTGTAATTGGGACATAGACCAAGTTCTTGAGAAGAATTTTAATTGCTTCCATTCACCGCCCCTATGGTCGCCTTCTCGGTCCTTCATTATGTCTCTAAATTGGTAGAAGCAATTCCTTGCAAACATGCTGCAATTGAGGATTCAATTAACTTGTTTAGAAATGTCATATTTCCTTGTTTTGGAAAGCTGAGAGATGTGATAAGTGATGGAGGATCTCATTTTATTGGAAATAATTTTCTCAAGGTATTGGAAAAGGCTGGTATTGAGCATAGAGTTGCTACTTCTTATCATGCTCAGACAAATGGGCAAGCTAAAACATCAAACAAGCAAAGATCAAGGAAATTCTTAAGAAAACAACCACTAATGGAGGAAAGGATTGATACAACAAGTTGAATGATGCATTATGGGCTTATCACATGGCACACAAAACTCCAATAGGTATGACTTCCTATCAGCTTGTTTATGGAAAAACTTGTCATTTGCTAGTTGAAAAATTTTGGGCAATCAAGGATATGAATCTAAATTTAGATGCTGCTGGAATTAAAAGTAAAATTCAGATCAGTGAATTAGAAGAGATATGCCTTAATGCATATGACAATGCTCTAATCTACAAGGAGAGAATGAAGCGATGGCATGACAAACGTTTGGAAAAGAAAGAATTCAAAGAGGGAGACAAAGTTCTATTATTCAATTCAAGATACAAATTGTCTGGCAAAGGTAAATTGAAAAACAAATGGATGGACCTTATATTGTTCACAAAGTGCATGATTCTGGAGCAATTGTCATAATGGATTCTATCGAGACTTAATCTCGGCAATAGATTTATAGGGCTACGTCAGGATTAAGAACTATGATGGTTGAAACACAAGATGCCAAGTTATACCGGTTCAGATCCTCTTGATGAGAGTAAAAACCCTATGTCCTATGTCCTGTGGTTGTATTGCAATGAAATTGGTCTCCACGATGGGGAGGTCCTTGCCGTCTTATATATTCGGTTGGCAAGGGGGTACATGAAGAGTCCTACTCGTAGTCTACAAGGATTTACATAGAAAGTCTATCCCTAATTGCCTTATGCTCCATGCCGACTCGGTCGATTCCCTCAGAGTGGACCACTCGGTCGTCTACCGACTTAAGTCCTACTATGGATACCCAGAGAGTAAGTATTCCACATCGGCCCTCGAGTGCTTTTTGATTTTGAGTTGTGACTTATGTAGTGATCTTTAATGTACATGTGAACAGGTCACAAATTAGGAAGACCTCTTGATTGAAGTTCCTGATTGATCTGGTGCACCAGCTTGGTGCACCTGATCAGGTGTAGCCCCCGACTCTTGTATAATTTGGAGACTAACAAATAATACAAGAGTCTAATAATATTAACTCTTAATATTTTGTTATATATAACTTGCTTAGACCATCAAGTATGAGCTCTTTATCCCCCTAATCATAAAATTAGAGGGTCGGTCTGCATGTCGTTAAACCTGCCGACCGTTGGCTTATAAGGCCGAGTGATAAACACTCCATTCCGAGTGATTTATAGATTTATGCCATGAAATCAATCATGTTATGATATATAAATCTTTGTGACATCAATCATAATATATTATGAGAAACCATGTGGATATGTGCCATGGTTTGCTATATTTGTGATGAGTAATTGACTTGAGCGGATTTGATGTTTGAGTTGAAATGCGGGAATCCAGGGATTACATGGGTTTGTATATCATGGTTATGACTAACCGGAGTTGGTGGAGATATTGGTGATGTTGTAGGAGATGGGAAATGTGTTTTCTTGTCTCATGATGTGTAGGTCACTGGAGTCGACTTGGCGATCAACGGCGAGAGGATCGGGCACAAGTAGGGGACTTGGGACCAGATGATCGGAATGCCGGGTGAAGTCAAGGGTGATCCACAACATACACATGGAGAGGCAAGAAGCACAGACGGTTTCACGGTTGAGCCTCAAAACCGTGGTGGTGATGAAGACGACGTGTTGACCAAGTCAAGGCGAATGGGATGCCGGTGCAAGTGACAAGGGGGCCTGATGGACAGGGACTAGGAGAGACTTGCCGGTGGTCAGGATCGCGAGACAAGGTGACACACGTTGACATCGAGAAGTCACACTTTGAGAAGCGTGCAAGGCAGTTTCTCAGTTTGGGCCTCAAAACCGGTGGCAGTGGTTGGTGGTGCACGTGGCACCATCACAAAGCTTGCTTCGAGATGAAGCAAAGATGTGAAGCGTCCGATGGCATTCGGGCGATGAGGAAAAAGATGGACGGTTAAGCCCCCGGTGGTAGATGGGTGTGTTATGTAGGTCAAGGTTAGAGTGGTCATGTAGACAATAGACCCTAGGCCTATATAAGGAGAGGTGTGGCTAGTGGGACAGGTGCCTCTCTTCCATTAGCCTTGTGTTAGGACTCTATTCAAAGTTCTAGGAGAGGACTTCATGTTTGAGAGGAGAGTAGTGGGTGTGTGAGAGACATCTCTTGCTCTTCCAAATAGTGGGAGGAAGAGGGTGGCTTCCTAGCCTTGTACCTATGAATCTTGTAAGCACCTTTCTATGATATGAGAAATATTCTTGTGCTTAAGATTTCCCTGTTCACTTGAATCCCGAAATTCCCTTTTTCCTATTTTCGAAAGCATTTTCATGGTGATTTTCGATCTCACTTTGGGACAAGTTTTTGGCCCGGATTTCTTGAGAAACTTGTTGCTAGGATGAGCTAGGATAATCCTCTATGGATCCTTGATGGAATTATTGGCTCTAGCACCTTCGATTTGAAGGATTTCTCAAGTTTCGCCTTTTTTGGTGTTCTTGGCACAATATCTGAAATTCGTGATGATTTCTTGACCCAATTGAGTTGATCTCCTAGAATTAGGGTCGTGATGTGATGTGGATTCACTGGTCCAAAAATCGCATCATTTGGAGTTCATTTGATTGAGTTTTGGAGAAGATTTGAGAAGATCCCGAGATATTTTCAGTTCTGTCGGGGGTGGACCAACACTGCCGATGACCAGGACCGGCACTGCCGATTGGTCCAGTCTGTAGGTTCCAGTGGGACAGCATCCCGCGCCGGCACTGCCGATGACGCGCACCAGCACTGCCGATAGGCGTGACCGGTACTGCCGATGGCAGGGATCAGCACTGCCGATGGGAGTTCAGTTCTGAACTGTTGAGGATTGCTTCTTCCCTTTTTTGTTTCCGCTGTGTTTTTTTAGTCTGGTTGATCACTCCTAGGGCTAGTACACCACAAGTTGGTGTGTGTAGTCTAGGTGATCAATTTGGAGGTTGGCTTGGGTTGTTTTTGAGATATAGGCCGAGTTCTCTTGGAGAATTTTATTTGGCTCCCATTCACCCCCCCCCCTCTGATCGCCTTCTCGGTCCTTCAATTGGTATGAGAGCCGGTTTGATCACTAGTTGACCTTCACCGGCTTTGTGATCCGAAGGCGACATGGAGAAGCGTGCTGCCAAGCTGTGGATGTTCGATGGAGAGGACTTCCCCAACTGGAAGTCACGGACCAAGGCGTATCTGCTGAGTCAAGGACGTGCAATTTGGGAGATTGTTGATCAAGAGTATGCTATACCATAAGACCTGAACACTGCTTCTGCAGGTGAGTTACTCAGGTATGAGAACAACTCCAAAGCTGTCAATATTCTGCTTTCTACACTTGGTAGGAGCGAACATGATAGGGTTACACACCTTGACACTGCTCATGCTATTTGGGATAAGCTCTGCACTTAGCATGAGGGTACTAACTAGGTCAAGTCTATGCGTAAGGATTATTACAATAGACAGTACCAAACCTTGCACAGAAACCGGAGGAGTCACTAGATGACACTTTTCGTAAGTTTGAGGCAATTGTGTGCAACTTGTGGGCTTGTGGTACCCTTGTGTACAATGACAATGATAGAGCTAAGCAACTGCTATACTCACTTGATGAGAATGTTTGGGGGGTTAAAATTGCTGCTCTAGAAGAAACTACTGAATTCAATACCTTGAACTGTGAGCAACTGTATAGCAAGATGAAATCTCATGAACTATCTAGGAAATCTCGTCCTAATCTTGCTATTCCTACTTCTAGCATGGCTTTGCTTTCTAGTTCTTAGAAGGGTGATCACAGTTGTGCTTCTCATGGAACTAACCCCTCACTTGACAAGTCTTCCTTGGTGTTTGCTTTGTCTTCTCTTGTTGCAGCTTTCGATGAACAGATGGAGTGCATTCCTATCAAGGATCTGTCCTTGCTCACAAGGAAGTTCAGGAAGTTCTACAACAACCGGAAGGAGAGAAGAGGAGGTGGTTCAAGAACCTACTTCGAGTGCGATGACCCAAGACACTTCATCGCTGATTGTCCCAAGAAGAAGAAGGCCGAGTACCGCGACAACAACACTGAAGACTTCAAGCAGAAGAAGAACCGCTTCTACAAGAAGGGCAAGAACTCCAAGAAGTTCTCCAAGGCCATTGCATGTGCCTGCGTTGCCGCCTTGAGCGATATCGACCTCACATCAAGTGAAGGCCTTTGAAGCTCGGAGGAGGAGGTTGAAAAGCCACGAGTCAAGAGGAAGGATGACTTCACCCGGCTTTGCTTCATGGCAAAGAACGACCACGACACCGACTCAGGATCCGACTCCGACACAAGCGAGGTACCTCCCACTCTCGATGAGATCTCTTCCAAACTTGATCATTTGCGCGACGTTCTGCTCATGCAAGATGATAAGCTTCGCAGTGCTGTTCGTGAGGGTAGAGAGCTTAAGTCTAAGTTGGAGAGTGCTGATTTTGAAATTGCTTCGCTTAGGTCCAAGCTTGCTCGTGAGGACATTGTTGTTGAGTGTGAGTCTTGTCAAGTTGTGATGAGTGATCTTGCACAGAGGGAGAGTGTGCATGCTCAAGTTGCCAGTCAGCTTGAGAGTGCCCTCAAGGAGCTTGATAAGTTCAAAGCTAGACCAACTCTTTTGGGTGCATGTCAGAAGTGCCCTAAGCTCACAGATGAGTTGGAAGCTCTGTCCCTCAGAGTCAAAGAGCTTGAGTCCAAGTTGCTTCATGAGACTCGCTCTAAGGTCCTTCCACCACCCTGTGAGGTGTGTGTCTCTCTTAAGGATAATCTTGTAATCACTAGGGAGGAAAACAAAGCCCTAGTCTGGGAAAATGACTATCTTGTGTCTAGGCTCCAGAGAACCCTAGTGAGTGAAGAGAAGATTGAGAGTGATTTGGTAAGAGTGAAGGAGAGTGCTTCTAGATCAATCTACAACTTGGGTTTGGGATTTGAGAGGTGTGACAAGGAGAGTGAGGAAAACACCATCAAACCCACTGACAGATACTATCCACCCAATCCAAAATGCTCCTTCAACCCAAAGCAAACAGAGAAGCCAAAACCCAAACCTGCAATGCAAGCCAAGCCTAATCCTAAGGGTGTCTACATTTGCATGTTTTGTGATCACAAGGGCCACTTGGATGAATTCTGTTTTAGGTGTAAGAGGATTGAGAGGAAGCAAGCTGAGTTGACTAGGGATGCTTTTTATGATGATTTTGTTGACTTTCAGCCTCGCTCTTTTTCTCGTGCCTATCGTGGACAGGGTCATTCCTCATATGGCTTTGATTCACGAAACAGAGGCTTTGTGCAGTAGCGCTTTCATGCCCCATGTTTTCCCCATCGTGGTGAGCGCTCGCGTGGATTTGGCATTCACACAGATGATTTCTATCCTCACAACTCAAGGTTTGAGTCGAGACGCTTTGACATGCCATGTTTTCCCCATCGTGGTTCTCATCCCATGTGTTCGAATGATAAAGTGCAAAGAACTATGATGACTACTACCGGTCGTATGGTTAAGTGCTGGATTCCCAAATGCTTTTTGACTAACCCCAGCAATGAGCCATCGATATTCACTTCTCGTTCTTTGTAGGCAGCAGGTGGAGGCTTGAAGAACAAGTGGTTGATGGATTCTGGGTGCTCGTGCCACATGACCAGAAATGCAAAGTGGTTCTCCAGCCTCACTCCCTTGAAGCATCGGGAGTATGTGACCTTTGGAGATGACAAGAGAGGAAGAGTAAAGGGAAGGGGCGCTATAAAGGTAAATGAGAACTTCACTCTCAATGATGTTGGTTTGGTTGAGTTTCTCAAGTACAATCTCCTCTCTATCTCTCAGCTTCTTGATGTTAGTTTGGAAGTGCGTTCTAAGTCGAATGCTTCTTATGTTCTTGATTCGTGTGGTTCCTTGGTTTGTGGGATTTCTCGCATTGGCAGAGTTTTTCAGGCTGATTTTGCTGTTTCTCCTGGTTGTCACAAGTACTTGTTTGCTCAATCTTCTTCCGAGCTCTGGAAATGGCATAGGAGACTGGGTCACATGAGCTTTGACTTGTTATGTCGCTTGAGTGGCCTAGGTTTGATCCGAGGATTGCCTAAGCTCAAATTTGATAAGGATTTGGTTTGTGCTCCTTGTCGTCATGGGAAAATGATTGCCGCTTCTCATCCACCAATCAATTTGGTGATGAATGAACGCCCTGGAGAGTTGCTTCATATGGACACTGTTGGTCCTTCTCGGGTTCATTCGGCGGGTGGGAAATGGTATATTCTTGTGATTGTTGACGACTACTCTCGCTACTCTTGGGTCTACTTTCCTGAGAGCAAGGATGAAGTGTTTCATCACTTTTAGAGCTTAGCTTTGAGGTTGTTTAAGGAACTCCCTGGTGCATTGCGAGCAATTCACAGTGATAATGGCACCAAGTTCAAGAACTCCTCCTTTGATGCTTTCTGTCTTGATCATGGTATTGAGCATCAGTTTTTAGCACCTCGGGTTCCCCAGCAGAACGGTGTGGTTGAAAGAAAGAACAGAACCTTAGTGGAGATGGCCCGGACGATGCTCGATGAGCATAGGACTCCGAGGCGGTTCTGGGCTGAGGCCATTAGCACCGCTTTCTATGTTTTCAATCGGATTTTCTTGCGCTCAATTCTTAATGTGACTTCTTATGAGCTGCGTTTTGGGAGAAAGCCCTCGGTTTCACATTTGTGTGCCTTTAGTTGCAAGTGCTTTATTCTCAAGCGTGGCAATCTTGATAAGTTTGAGTCGAGATCTTTCGATGGAATCTTTCTTGGTTACTCTCTTCATGGTCATTCCAACAGAGTTTTGAATTTGGAGACTAACACCATCGTAGAATCTTGCGATGTAACCTTTGATGAATCAAACTCTTGTGCAAGGAATGTGATTGAGTCTGCAGGTGACAAGGAGATCAAGGAGAGCATCTTTGTAGAAGAGGACCTACAGGGCTTTGATGATGATGATGATGATTCACTTCATCTCTCATCTGAGCTTGTTCCTGCTGCTACCACTACTCCAGCAGAGGGTCCAGAAGCTTCTACATCGACTTCAACAGCTGTTGAGCGAGCTCCAGCTGTGGTTGAGGGGGAGGTACACTCTGAGAGAGAGGCTCCTCACAACATTCAGCGTCGACACCCACCTCAACAGATGATCGATAATCTCTATGAGAGGACAACAAGGTCAAGGTCTGCACATCTTGCTTGCTTTACCAATTCTCTCTTTGTTGCAACCTTTGAACCCCGGGATGTTGGACACGCACTATCTGATGAACATTGGGTTAACGCCATGCATGAGGAGTTGGAAAACTTTGAGAGAAACAAAGTCTGGACCCTTGTAGAGCCTCTCAAAAATGTCAATGTCATAGGAACCGAGTGGGTGTTCAAAAACAAACATGGGGAGGATGGTGAGGTTGTGAGAAACAAGGCTAGGCTAGTTGCTCAAGGTTTTAGCCAAGTGGAGGGCTTAGATTATGGTGAAACCTTTGCTCCTGTTGCTAGCATAGAAGCCATTAGGATCTTGCTTGCATTTGCTGCCTCTAAGGGCATTAGACTCTATCAAATGGATGTCAAGAGTGTTTTCCTAAATGGTTTCATAGAAGAAGAAGTGTATGTGAGGCAACCCCCTAGCTTTGAGCACCACAAATACCCAAACCGTGTGTACAAGCTTTAGAAGGCTTTGTACGGGCTAAAGCAAGCACCTAGGGCATGGTATGCTAGGCTTAAGACATTCTTGCTAGAGCGTGGGTATGTCATGGGGTGTGTTGATAAAACTTGGTATGTCATGGGGTGTGTTGATAAAACTTGTTCACTCTCAAGCATGGCAACGACTTTCTAATGGTTCAGATTTACGTGGATGATATCATCTTTGGTGGCTCCTCTCATACTCTTGTGTCTAGGTTTCAGGAAGCTATGGAAAGTGAATTTCAGATGTCGATGATGGGAGGGCTCACCTTCTTTCTTGGGCTTCAAATCAAGCAGTGCAAGCAATGCACTTTCATACATCAAGTCAAGTACGCGAAGGATCTCCTGAAGAAGTTCGACATGGTCAATGTGAAGCTGTTGTCTACACCAATGTCCACTACAACGGCTCTTGACCCTGATGAAGGCTGTGAAGCGGTGGATCAAAGGGAGTATAGGAGCATGATTGGCTCCCTCTTGTACCTGACAGCAACAAGACCCGACATACATTTTGCGGTGTGTCTTTGTGCTCGCTTTCAAGCTTCCCCAAGGGTGACTCATCGCAAGGCTGTCAAGTGCATCTTCAGGTATCTCAAATACACCCTTGAGTTTGGTCTTTGGTACTCTGCATCTTCATATCTTGATCTCATTGGGTATTCGGATGCGAACTTTGCTGGGTGTAGAATTGATAGGAAGAGCACTTCTGGTACTTGCCATTTCTTGGGTACTTCTTTGATCTATTGGTCTTCTCGTAAGCAGTCGAGTGTTGCCCAATTCACCACAGAGGCTGAGTATGTAGCTGCTGCTAGCTGCTGCTCACAAATCCTATGGATTATATCTACCATGAGAGATTATGGGTTGACTTTTAAGGGTGTTCCACTCATGTGTGATAACTCCAGTGCCATATGCTTAGCCAAAAACCCAGTCCAACATGGTAAGGTCAAACACATCAATGTGCGATTCCACTTCCTGAGAGACAATGTTGAGAAGGGGGATGTTGAGCTCCAATACATTGATACCAAAAACAAACTAGCTGATATCCTCACCAAGCCCCTAGATGCTTTGAGACATGCTTTTCTTCGGGGGGAGCTTGGTGTTTGTCATCCCTATGGCACCATTTGAGGGGGAGTTGATTTTCTCTTGTATATATGTATCTTACCATTTTTGCATTACATCTCATATGTAATATATGCATTGGTAGATGAGCTTTGATTCTTATGCTTCCTTGCATTTCTCCTTGCTATGATTGAGCTTGAGCTAAGTTGTGTGGATGTGATGGTAATCTCTCATGCTTAGATTTTCTGGATGGCCTGTTATAAACTCATGTGAGCAACTTGCTAATCTTAAAGATAAATTGAGCTTCTTGTGAACATTATGATCTAATCTTGCTAAAACTTGCTCACCATGTGTGTAATTGCTTTTATCCTTGTTGAAGCTTGCATTGAGGCTAGTGTAGAGGATGTCTTGGCTTTGGTACCTTGTGTTCGCGAAATGGAAGGCTTTGCAAATGTTTAGCTCATGATGAAACATTGTGGGAACGTGTGTTCCTTTTGCCGCAAAGGCATGCTCTTTTGTCTTGTGCATAATCTTGAAAAAAAAATCTGCTAAGTGCTTTGATCAAGAACTACTCAATAATGCTAAATCCAAACATTGTGACTTGAAGCCTTGGGGTGTTTGCCGTACCCAGTCGTGCGACCCTCCGCATGGATAAGAGGACACATGAGGGTAAACTATAATCACTTGATCAACTGAGTCTCTGTTTCATATGTGAGCGTTAGTAGAACTCATTTTCTACGAGTGCTTGTTGCCCTTGTTGAGATTGAAACTGGCAAGATTCTTATGATTCAATTGGTGCTTGTTTTTCCTTGGACGAGAGTACTTACACATGTGGTGACAGATTTTCTCATGATAAGCAAAATTTGATTCTATCTAACCTAGTCAATCTTTCTGCTTAGCCTGTATAGCTCATGGTGTTTATGCCTTGCTATCTATTTTTGATCTTTGCATGATTGGGAGCTATTGCCTTTACACTTCATGGCACTATGGTTACGGTTTGCAAAGTTAAATGCTTGTTTGCATAATTGTTGAAGCTCCTTAGGTTTGCATTTTCATGCATTGCATGTTTGCTTGTTCTTTTGCCTCTTTGATGATTTCATTGCCAAAGGGGGAGAAAATTTTGGGGTCATGCACAAATAATGCTAAGAAACTCATATCATCCGTTTTGCACTACATGAGACCTACCACAACTTGAGGGGGAGCATATTCATGATCTTGAGCGGTTTCTTGTGCTTTTCACATTCTTTGTGTCTCAAGTCGCTTTCTTTGCCAACTCTTGGGTTTATGATCCCTACTTGCTAGATGGCTTGTTTTCACCTTTTCTTTAGGATTGGCCATTTGGATGTGCTTATTCGGTTTCGCATTTCAATCTCTAATCTTTGTGCATTTGGTGTTGTCAATGTACTCATAAAGGGGGAGATTGAGAAACCATGTGGATATGTGCCATGGTTTGCTATATTTGTGATGAGTAATTGACTTGAGCGGATTTGGTGTATGAGTTGAAATGCGGGAATCCAGGGATTGCATGGGTTTGCATATCATGGTTATGACTAACCGGAGTTGGTGGAGATATTGGTGATGTTGCAGGAGATGGGAAATGTGTTTGCTTGTCTCATGATGTGTAGGTCACTGGAGTCGACTTGGCGGTCAACGGCGAGAGGATCGGGCACAAGTAGCGGACTTGGGGCCAGACGATCGGGATGCCGGGTGAAGTCAAGGGTGATCCACACCGTACACGTGGAGAGGCAAGAAGCACGGACGGTTTCACGGTTGAGCCTCAAATCCGTGGTGGTGATGAAGACGACATGTTGACCAAGTCAAGGCGAATGGGATGACGGTGCAAGTGACAAGGGGGCCCGATGGACAGGGACTGGGAGAGACTTGCCGGTGGTCAGGATCGTGGGACAAGGTGACACGTGTCGACATCGAGAAGTCATGTTTTGAGAAGCGTGCAAGGCGGTTTCCTGGTTTGGGCCTCAAAACCGGTGGCGGTGGTTGGTGGTGCACGTGGCACCATCACGGAGCTTGCTTCGAGATGAAGCAAAGATGTGAAGCGTTCGATGGCATTCGGGTGATGAGGATAAAGATGGATGGTTATGCCCCCAGTGGTAGGTGGGTGTGTTATGTAAATCAAGGGTAGAGTGGTCATATGGACAATAGACCCTAGGCCCATATAAGGAGAGGTGTGGCTAGTGGGAGAGCTGCCTCTCTTCCATTAGCCTGGTGTTAGGACTCTATTCAAAGTGCTAGGAGAGGACTTCATGTTTGAGAGAAGAGTAGTGGGTGTGAGAGACATCTCTTGCTCTTCCAAATAATGGGAGGAAGAGGGTGGCTTCCTAACCTTGTACCTATGAATCTTGTAAGCATCTATGATATGAGAAGTATTCTCGTGCTCAAGATTTCCCTCTTCACTTGAATCCCGAAATTCCCTTTTTCCTATTTTCGGAAGCATTTTCGTGGTGATTTTTGATCTCACTTTTGGATGAGTTTTTGGCCCGGATTTCTTGAGAAACTTGTTGCTAGGATGAGCTAGGATAATCCTCTTTGGATCCTTGATGGAATTATTGGCTTTAGGACCTTCGATTTGAAGGATTTCTCAAGTTTCCCCTTTTTTGGTGTTCTTGGCACAAGATCTGAAATTCATGATGATTTCTTGAGCCAATTGAGTTGATCTCCTAGGATTAGGGTTGTGATGTCATGAGGATTCACTGGTCCAAAAATCACATCATTTGGAGTTCGTTTGATTAAGTTTTGGAGAAGATTTGAGAAGATCCCGAGAGATTTTCTGTTCTGTCGGGGGTGGACCGGCACTGCCGATTGGTCTAGTCTATTGGTTCCAGTGGGACAGCATGCCGCACTGGCACTACCGATAAGGAGGATCGGCACTGCCGATGACATGCACTGGCACTACCGATAGGCGTGATCAGCACTACCAATGGCAGGGATCGGCACTGCCGATGGGAGTTCAGTTCTGGACTGTTGAGGATTGGTTCTTCCCTTTTTGTTTCCGCTATGTTTCTTTGGTGTGGTTGATCACTCCTAGGGCTAGTACACCACAAGTTGGTGTGTGTAGTCTTTGTGACCGATTTGGAGGTTGGCTTGGGTTGTTTTTGGGATATAGGCCGAGTTCTCTTGGAGAATTTTATTTGGCTCCCATCCACCCCCCCCCTCTGGTCGCCTTCTCGGTCCTTCACAGTACTAAGCTATAATGGCATCAATCATGAAATAGCTTTTCCTTAGCAAATCATCACCCGAATTATAATAAGCTCACTTTTAATATTAAATTACCAATATCAGTCAGCAATATATATATCGTGAACTCATATCCATATGACCATCAAGTCCTATGCTATATGATCATCTAATTTGAAGGACCAAGTAGGCGACCAGAGGGGGGTGGGGGTGAATGGGAGCCAATTAAAATTCTCCACGTGGACTTGACCTATGTCCCGAAAGCAACCAAACTTAACCCTGAAGCAAGTCACTAAGGTTATACACACCAACTTGTGATGTGCTAACCCTAAAAATCACTAACACCAGTGGAAGACTTAGAGAGAAGCTAAAGAAATCAATCAAGGCAAACTACTAAGGAGAAGAATGCAAAACAGCTTCTCAGACTGACCATTGGGAGTGCCTGTCAGAGACATTGGTAGTACCGATAGGTATTTATCGGCAGTGTCGGTCATACCGTCGGTAGCGTCAAATGAGAGTAGACAGAAGATAAAAATTCTTGGTCAGGTCATGGGCAGTGCCGATCTGGATTTTCAACCCCGCATCGGCAGTGCCGGTGCATAGATCGGCAATGTCGATCAACCCCCGACATAACAGGACTTGGCTTGGGATTAGGAAAAAACTTGACCAAAACCTAATCAAACGAACTCCAAATTGAGCAATTTTTGGACCAGCCAATCCTCAACACATCGCGACCCTAATCCAAGAAGATCCACTCAATTGGCTCAAGGAATCATCACAAATTTCAGATCTTGCTTCAAGAACACCAAAAAGAGGAAACTTGAGAAATCCTTCAAATCGAAGGTGCTAGAGCTCTTGATTTGATCATGAACCTATGTAGTATTGATCTAGCTCATCATAGCACGAAGATTCCCAAGAAATCCGCCCAAAAAACTCATCCAAAAATGAGATCAAAAATCTCCACGAAAATAGATCTGAAAATAGAAAAAAGAGAAATTCGGGATTTAGGGAGAGAGGAAGATGTTGAGGACGAAAATATATCTCATATCATTGAAACATGCTTACAAGATCCATGGATACAAGGCTAGGCAGCCACCCTCTTCCTCCCACTATTTGGAAGAGCAAGAGATGTCTCTCACACACGCACTACCCTCCTCTTTACATTAAGCATTGTACTAGCTCTTTTGAATAAAACCCTAACACAAGGCTATAGGAAGAGGCTTACTCTCCCACCAGACCTACCTCTCCTTATATAGGCCTATGGGCTGTCCACATAACCACTCTACTATTGACCTACATAACACTACCACCTACCACTAGGGGCAAACTTGTCTATCCTTTTCCTCATCGCCCGAACGACCTTGAACCATTCACGGCTTTGCTTCGCCTCGACGCAAGCTCCATGATGGTGCCACATGCACCACCAACCACCGCCACCGGTTTTGAGGCCCGAACTGGGAAACCGCTTTGCACGCTTCTCAAAGCATGACTTCATGCTTGTTTCCAATGAAGCAAGACTTCTCGATCTTGACGTGTCTGACCTCATCTCATGATCCTTCTTGTCGGCAAGTCTCTCCCACCTCCGGTCCATTGGAGGCTTCTACTTGCACCGACACCCGATCACCTTTTACTTGGTCAACCCCACCCGTCGAAGCTTGAGATCGGCAGTAAATAAATAGGGCTACGTCGAGATTAAGAACTATGATGGTTACACAAGACGCCGAGTTATACAGGTTCGGGCCCTCTCGATGAGAGTAAAAACCCTACGTCCTGTGTTCTGTGTGTTGTATTGATATTGTGAAACTTGTGTCGCGTGTCCCTTGATGGGGGGTACCCTGCCGCCTTATATATCCGGTCGACAGAGGGGTGCATAAAGAGTCCTAGTCATAACCCACAAGGATTTACATAGAAAATCTATCTCTAAATGCCTTGCGCTCCAAGCCGAGTCGGTCGGCTTCCTTGTTGATGAAGTACCAGGTCGGCTACCGACTTAGTCTTAGAAGAGGATACCCATAAAGCAAGTATCCCACAACAGCCCCCGAGTGCTTTCTGATTTTGAGCTTTGATTCTCCGAATGATCTATAGATCATAAATTAGGAAGACCTCTTTGTTCAAGTTCCTGATAGATCTGGTGCACTGGTCAGGTGCACCTGATCAGGTGTAGCCCCCGACTCTTGTATAATTTGGAGACTAACAAAAAATACAAGAGTCTAATTGTATTAGCTCTTATTATTTTGTATGTAGTTTACTCAAACTATCGAGTCTGAGTTTAAAAGACCTCTGGTCATCAAACCAATAAGCCATTTTGCAAGGCTTCAACCTTGCCGACCGATTATTAAAAAGGCCGAGTGATATACACTATGTCCGAGTGACTGGTCAATCTAAATTACATGATATCAATCATATTCAGTCCATGTGAAATAATATGACACCAATCATATAATGGTATTAAGCTAAATGACATCAATTATAACATAGCTTTTCCCTAATAATTGGTCACTCTCTCTTTTCATATGTCCAATTTTTGCAATTTGGTTATTGACTTCAATCAATACCATAGTCTTTGAATCGGTATGACCATCAAGTCTTTTGCTACATGATCATCAAATCATATAGATACGGTGAAATATTGTTAATTAACCAATGCTTCTCATCAAAGAAGCCCCCGAGTTTTACTTCTCAGGGTTTTTAAACCCTAAATAGGTTTAAGGCCCTTAATTAATCTTCTCCTTAATCAAAAGTGGCATCACTGTATGGCCCATTCCGGCCCATAGGACCCTTAGGTCAAAAGGCGAGAGTATAAAAGGCTGCAACAGGTTGACTCTCAGTCCACGCTGCACTTGCGAACAAATTCTTCGTCTTCCTCGTGCCTCCTCTGCTCTCAGCGACTCCTCTACTTCCCCAACTAGGGTTAGCACCTTGCTTTCGGTCGCCATAGATCTTGCCGCACTCAGCCCCCAAGCTTCCACAAGGGTTCAGCACTCGAACCACCACGCTCAAAACCTTCATCGCCATGGGTCGCAAGAGGGCTGCCACTTCATCACCAACCACTTTCGCTGCCACCGCCATATCCTCGTCGTCGGAGGTCGACATCCCGGAATAGCTTCAGGAGTTTTCAAAGAGCAGCCTCTCCCAGGTTGATATGAAAAAGATGGTGGTCAATGACATCCTTCCAGAGCAAGCTCGGATCGACTGGAAGGTACCCCGTGAATCTTGCCCGATCCCTATTCATAAGCAGATCGTGGTGTTCCACTCGTTCTTCAAGCATGGTTTTGGAGTTCCCTGCTGCAGCTTCTTGCGCGGGCTCCTTCTCTTTCATTGGATTGAGCTTGTCAACCTCAATCCCAACTCTATTCTTCACATTGCTATCTTCGTGCATATGTGCGAAGCATTTTGGGCACTCCCCCCCACTTCAATCTATTCCGCCATCTGTTCGTCCTCCGACCGCTGCCGACCAAGGACAATCAAGTGGCTATAGGCGGCATCGGCATCCAGTTGCGTAAGAAGGAAGCCTACATCCATGTGCTATTGAAGACCAGAAACAAGAACTGGAAGGACGAGTGGTTCTATTGTGACAACCCTCCCCTGGTCCTTGCTGACTTCATGGGTGCTAAGGCAATTCCTGAGGCGCAATGGACGGAGAAGTCTGATCCGACCGACCCTCAGATGCTTGCTCTGATGAAGAAAGTTGCTGATTTGAAAGCTGAAGGCATTGACGGTATCACCGTTGCCAAAAGCTTCATAGTACACAGAGTGCAGCCCCTGAAGCTTCAGAGTCACCCGGCGTGGAACTATGCCAACGATGACGAAACCAGAGAAGTGCCTGACCCGCCGAATGGTGAACTCCGTTGGAAACGCCTTTCGAAGATGTTTGAAGGAGATATTCTTTAGGATCACTTGTTGGTCCAAAAGGCGTATAACAAGGGCACTATGCGCGCCTGAGTAAGCCTCAGTCTACTTTGAGCAATCCCTTATTATCTCGTCTTGATGTCCTGCTGAATATCTTGACTCTTGTGCAGGTTCTAGATACTTATGTATCCTATCCTCCGCTCCCTCTGACTGATACCGAGGGACCAGACTATGTAGAAAAGCCGCCGTAGACCAGCCCTGGGGGCTCTTGCTCTTCTGCAGGCGCTCCACCAGTGCGTGTTGATTTATTCATCACCCTGGCTGCCCCAATCAACTTCAGAAGCGAACTATCGGGCGCCGCCGACAATATGTTGGGGGAACAGGGTGATGACGAAGAGGTGCCATCTGCTGATGCCGGTCAGCCCTCCCCTGCTCCCTCCGACCGACCTTCAAGCCAGTCGGAGCCCCCTAGCCAAACTCAAAATGATGCTGGGGTGGTGGAACAAACCAACAAGGCAAGCCAATCATCCCAAAAGAGGAAGGAGACTGATTCTCAATCAACTTCTTCGAAGAAGAGGATGTGCCGAATCAAGCTTAAGAAGGACCCTAGGTTTAATCTTAAACCTTATACTCCTTGTCTCTTATTGCCGATCATAACACCTTTTAATCTCCTCCATCTTTGTTTTGACAGTAGTCGGACGAGCGATTCTCAGAGCGCTCAAGGGTCCGAGGACACTCGGTCTGTTCTTCCACCTCGTCCGACTGATGTGCCTAAACTGGTCGGCATGTTTGAACATGCCGACCGAGGTGGATAAGCCATCTGATAAGGCGATCCCCAACCTCTACTCTAGAGCCTGCACCCCAACCTGCACCAGTCGTCGTCCCTTCACCTCTTGATACAGGTAAGGCGACCTTGTCTGCAGACACCGTCGGTCGGCCCGAAGTGGAGGACGTGGAGATTATGTACCAGCATCGAGAAGCCAGCAAGGTACTTCAATACTCTGCTTTAGCTTTATCTCAATCTCATCGTCTAGCTTATCCATCTTCTGTTATCAGAAAATGTATGCTCTTGTTGGGAGGAAACAGGCTAGGGTGGAATACCTTGAAGCCGAAACCTTTGGTATGCCCTAAACTCTTCAGCCTTTATGTCTTTATGTTTTAGACTAACACATTATTGGTGTTATGGCAGTCATCGGTCAGCGACTCTCCAAAGCTCAAGAGGAGAATAAGAAGCTACGGACCGACTGACAAGAAATGACCAAGGCCTTAGACCAAGGCCGTACAGATATAGCCGGTAAGATCACTTACCATCTGTAGCAATGTAATCAACTAACCACTCTAGCACTAAAAGTTCAAATGTTTGTCTTTAGGTCATGATCAGAAGATTGCTGACCAAGAGAAGTTGACTTCCAATCAGCAAAGGTTTGTTGACGCCTTGAACGCTGAGAAGGAAAACCTCTCCAAGTCGATGGAGGACTAGAAGGCCGAGATCACTCGGCTACAGAAGGAGCTGAAGGAAGCCGATGCCAAGATAGAGGAGGCCAAGAGCGTCTCCAAATCCTTCAAATGTAATCTTGCCAGTAAGCCCTTCATTACTTCTCACATCTGCTTGAATCTTCTGTTGATCATACTGACCAAAAATCATCATTTATCAGCTCTATCTTATGCCGCTCAAAAAGCAATGAACTATGCTCATGCTAACTGAGTGGAGCAGACTGTCCACTCCCTGGATTATTTGCTGGAGCATGCATCGGAAGCTATCGCTTATAACACTCGGCGAGTGGTGACCGAGGCCAGGAGTCTGGTTCCGGCGATTTGCCAATCTTCGTCTCCTGCTCTGCCATTGGACAAGATCAAGGAGGGCTTCAACCCAGACCTGACCGACGACCAATGCCAGCTGCTCTTGGATTCCATGCTGGAGACTTCCTAGGCCTTGGTTAACAACATGGAGATTAATCCGACCGTGTCTACTCCTCCAGCAACTCTAGAAGTTGAACTACGAGTTGACTCTTCTTCTCCTTTAAAGGAGATGTAATCCTATAATAGTAGAGAACATTAGTAGTATCTATGTAATGATACAATGTTTTCTGTATGTAAATCAATTTCATGCTTAATAACTTAGAAGTCTGATAAAAATATCAAAAGTACATTTTATCATGTGAAACAAGAATTGCATCAGTCTGCCATAACATATTAGGTTGTGACTCGTAACCGCGTAACAAGCAGAGTCGACCAATCGACACATGACCTCTGGCACTTTGGCTCTGGGTTTATTGTAGTGGTAGTTTGATGTGCAGTATAATGTGTATAACCATGATGTATAGGCGTTAGACCAAAAGAGTAAAGACCGTATTCAAAAATCGGTCAGAAAATAGTCCAAAACCAGTCTTCATACATCAGTTAGTAGTTTCATTCAGAAATAATGTATAAGTATATAGAAGAATAACTAAGTATAGAAACAACGTAGCTGATTTATGTTCCAGGAGTTTGGTATATCATCACCGTCTTCATACATCAGTCGGTAAGCCCCCGGGCGAGTGGCTTCTTTTTCCACAAATGGTCCTTCCCACTTTGGAGAAAGCTTATGCTAGTTCTTTGTTGACTGCACTCGGCGAAACACTAAATCTCCAACTTGGAATTGGTGATTGCGCACATTTTTATCATAATAACGATGCAAGCCTTGCTGGTAAAGTGTTGATTGAAATAGAGCACGATCACGGAACTCTTCTGCTAGAATCAGATCAATCTCTCGGTTCTCCTTAGAAAGCTGCTCATCATACACTTGAACTCGTGTCGAAACAAGACTGACCTCGGTCGGCAATATAGCCTCTAAGCCATAGATCAATGAGAAAGGTTACTGACCAGTAGCCCGACTGGTGTTTGTGCGAAGCCCCCAAAGAAATGAAGGCAATTCTTTGACCCGCCGATCGGCATAAGGTTTTAGTCTATTGAATATCCGCGGCTTCAACCCTTGAAGAATCATACCATTGGCCCATTCAACCTGCCCATTGCTTTGAGGATGAGCCACTGATGCGAAGAGGATTTTTATTCCCATCTCATCAACAAAGTCGCGGAACTCCACTGATGTGAATTGAGTGCCATTATCGGTAATGATATCATGAGGGACCCTAAACCGAGTGAAGATATCCTTGACAAACTAGATCACCTTCTTTGATGTGATTTTGCCAACCGGCTATGCTTCGATCCACTTGATGAATTTATCAATAGCAACAAACAAATAAGTGAACCCGCCTCGCGCTTTCTTGAAAGGACCGACAATATCAAGCCTCCAGACAGCAAAGGGCCAAGTCAAAGGTATCATCTGAAGTTGCTACGATGGCACATGCGTTTGTTGAGCGAAGATTTGACAACCTTCACACTTCCAAACGACCTGGTGTGCATCTTCGACCGCCGTGGGCCAATAAAACCCTTGCCGGAAAGCTTTGCCAACTAAAGTCTTAGAAGCTACATGATTGCCACATATCCCAGAATGAATTTCTTCTACCAGCTTTTGGCCTTCTGGTATCGAGATGCATCGCATCAAGATGTTTGAACCTCCTCTTTTATAGAGTTGGTCTCCTACCAATAGATATCCTCGGCATTGAATCTCTAATCTCTGTTGCTCATTAGGATCCGAAGGCAGCATACCCTTGTCCAAATATTGGATAAGTGGATCGCGCTAGTCGGCCTCCATGCTGTCATCACTAACAAGGTCAGCGACAATGCTCATTAAGACATCCAACCGAGGAGAGATAGTGGGGGAATCAAGAGTGTGTAAGAAAACACCCGTCAGGACTTCAGACCGAGATGATCCCATCTTAGCCAATTCATCAGCCGCCTGGATATTATCTCGAAGAACATGTGTGAACTTCAATCCATCAAATTTGTCTTCAAGCTTTCGTACTTCCTGACAATATGCGCTCATATTGTCATCTACACAATTCCAATCCTTAGTGACCTGATTAATAACTAAAGCCGAGTCACCAAAGACGTCGAGGCGCTTGATGCCGAGTGATGCAGCAATGCATAGACCATGTAGAAGGGCTTCATACTCCGCAACATTAATAGACACGTGGACATATCGAAGCTTTTCTCCAGTGGGTGAGATAAACACGACTCCCACAACAGCTCCTTGTAATTGAACAGATCCATCGAAGTACATTTTCTAGTACTCGACATCTTGCGCAGTAGGAGGATTTTGAATCTCCGTCCACTCGACAATGAAATTAGCTAACGCTTGTCCCTTTATAGCCGATCGAGGCGCGAACATAATGGCATATTGACCAAGTTCAACAGCCCACTTGGCAATTTTTCCTTTGGCTTCTCGATTGTGCAGCTCTATGCCGAGTGTGAAGGAAGTGTGGACTTCAATTGGATGAGCTTGAAAATAATGCTTCAACTTCCTGGAGGTGATCAACAATGCATACAACAACTTCAAAATCTATTGATATCTTTCTTTAGAGGTGCCAAGGACCTCACTCACAAAATAGACATGGTGTTGTACTTTTTGTATATGTCCCTCTTCTTCTCGGTCGACTGTTAAAACAGTACTCACAACTTGAGTTGTGGCCGATATGTAAAGTTGAAGTTTTTCTCCAGGCTCCGGAGGCACCAATACTCGAATATTGCTGAGGTGAACTTCCAACTCGTCCAATGCCGACTGCGCCTCTTCAGTCCAAACGAAGTCATCCTGCTTTTTAAGCAGTCGGAAGAGTGGTAACCCCTGAACCTCCAGTCGGGAAATGAAGCGACTCAAGGTTGCCATGCATCCGGTCAGCTTCTGAACATCCCTTTGAGAATTAGGTGGCCTCATATCAAGGATCGCCTTGATTTTACCCGGGTTTGCCTCTATACCTCATTTCGAAATGATGTAGCCGAGTAGCTTTCCCGAAGGAACCCAAAAAACACACTTCTTAGAATTTGGCTGCATCGAATAATGCCTCATATTGTCAAAGGTTTCTTCCAGGTCAAAAAGAAGGTCTTCGACATTCCGAGTCTTGACCACGATGTCATCAACATATGCTTCTGCATTCCGACCGATCTGAGTAGCAAGACAGCATTGAATACCTCGTTGGTAAGTCGCACCTGCGTTCTTCAGACCGAAATGCATCATAATATAACAATAGGCGCCGAAGGGAGTTATAAAGGAAGTTTTGATCTGATCTTCGACTTTCAGAGGGATCTGGTGATAGCCTGAATAAGCATACAGAAAGCTTAAAAGCTCACACCCGGCTGCTGAGTCCACAATCTGATCTATATGAGGAAGAGTGAAGGGATCTTTAGGATAGACCTTATTGAGATAGGTATAATCGACACACATCCTCCACTCTTTAATCTTCTTTGGTACAAGGACTGGATTTGCTAACCAGTCAGGATGATACACCTCCTTTATAAATTTAGCATCTAATAATCTAACTATCTCCTTCTTCATGGCGTCCTTGCGATCTTGCACGAATCTTCTAAACCTCTGGCGAACGGGGATAGCTTCAGGAGGTACCCTTAACACATGCTCAATCTTTTCCCTAGGAACTCCTGGCATGTCAGATGGTTTCCATGCAAAGATGTCCCTATTTCCCTGGAGGAAAACAATGAGCGCAAGTTCCTATTTCTCGTCGAGGTTGGCCCCAGCATAAGTAACCTTATCGGGGTCTTCTAGATCAAGCATGATCTCCTTGGTTTGGATGTCATCAGTCTGGATCTTGTCTTTGTCAGGCTTCTTCATTGGAACCGCTGCTTCAGTCTGCTCCTCCATGCCGACTACCTTCTGAATCTCCTTCTGGTCGGATAGCATCAACTGTTTATTGGCCATCTCACAACTCTGTACATCACAATCGAAAGAATTTCGAAGATCAGAGTGGAGGAAGATTATTCCGTTCGGGCCTGGCATCTTGAGGGTGAGATATGGATAATGCGGGACTGCCATGAATTTAGCCATCACCAGTCGACCGATGATAGCATGGTATGCTGAGTCAAAATCTGCCACTTGGAAGAGAATGCGCTCAGTCCTGAAGTTCTCACGGGTACCAAAGGTGACCAGCAAACTAATCTGTCCAATAGGAACTGAAGTCTTGCCAGGTACAATCCCATTGAAAGGTGAAGAACTCGGCTGACGGTCATTAACTATCAGACCAAGTTCTTGAAGAGTCGTGGTGAAAATTAAGTCCAAACTGCTTCCTCCATCAATGAGTAGTTTGTTAAATTTCACCTCCTTCATTGTGGCAGCAAGCACCAGCGAGTATCGACACGGCTTTGGTAGATGCTTGGGGTGGTCCGGCTGATCAAAACTGATTGGCATTTCAGACCACCTCTTGAATTGAGGCGCAGCTGGTTCTACCAAGTTGATATCCCAAAGTTCCAGCTTCTACTTGCGCATGGACACATAGGCATCCGGGCCTCCAAAGATAAAGTTGACTTCCTTGCAGGGCTCCTGGAACTCTCCTGATTCATCCTTGTCGCCATCATCCTTGGTCTTGTCTTTGCTATTGCGCCTTGGGGGATCTTTGGCCATGTTGAGCGCAGCTATTGCAAAACCCTTAAGCCGATAGTAATCCTTTGCTTTGTGGTTCCCCTTTGGGTGCCAAAGACACGGGCCACTCAGCAGCTCGTCCGTGGACGGTTGGTTTGTTCGAGGGCTCTTTTGGAATCGGTCCACTGTGTGAACCATGTTGTCAGACTTCCTCTTTTTGTCCTTCTTGGAGGATTCAGGCTTGTTCGACCGCTTCTCCTTGCCCTTTCCCCGGATGTCATCTAATGCCGACTCACCCGATGCGAATTTGTTAACGATCTTGAAGCACTCCTGAGCGGTCAGCTTGAGGTCATGATTCCTCCGACTGATCTCCCGGACCAAATCATCACTACGGATTCCTCCTTGGAAGGCAGCAATAATTTGTTGATCTGGAACATTGGGTATCTTAGACTTCTTGGCGCAGAACCGCTTGATGTAGTCAAGAAGAGGTTCATCGGTGATCCGTGTGAGATCAAAGTGGTTGCCCGATCGGTTGCAGGTAGCTTGGAAAACTTTCTATGAGCTTCTTGTTGAGGTCTCCCTAAGACGTGATCGACTCCTCTGGAAGAGACGTGAGCCATATTCGAATGGCGGGATCCAGGCAGACCGGAAGATAATTAGCCATTACGTAAGAATCACCTCCAGCTGACCGAATCGCTGTGTTGTAGAGCTACAGCCACTCTCGGGGGTTGGTCTGACCATCGTATTTTTTTATGGGAACAAGCTTGAATCCTTTTGGCCATCGAGCAATGCGAAGCCTAGGGATGTAAGCTTTGATGCCATCGATCTCGTTATCGGTTGGCGTCGGCGACCGCCTGTGCCGGTCTAGGGACGTAGTTGGGCAACGGTTGTGCTGTGGACCAACATCGTCATCGTGACGGCATCGTCGATTGTCATTGCTATCGCGCCGATCCTAATCATCACGTCGACATAGGTCATCGCGGTTGTCTCTGGGAGGAGGATCTTAGCGGTCCTCTCGTCGATTGTCCTGTCGGTCGTCCATCCTCCGATCAAAACGTTCTTCCTCATAGCATCGGTTATCCCGAGCGCGTTCTTCATAATGGGAGTTGATGGTGTCTCGTCCGTCATGGATACTGAGAGAGTTTCTCAGACCCTATGCCGAACTTGTGACCTTGTGAAGATTCGTAGCCACCGCCTTCTGCATTGCAGGGGTCTGGTAATGTGCATCGACCATTAGAGTATTAAGTAATGTCTTGGCCCCAGTGATGTTGTTCTGAGGGGTGTGGTAGACCTTGACACCATCCACTTCAAGATCAGGACCGAGATCCAGTCGGCGTGCATTGCGCGACCCGCACGACCCTCTTAGTCGACGGCAGTGATCGACCGATAAATCATCAACGGGAGGGTTGTCCTCCTGTCGGCCTCTTTTGGCCGGTTCCTTTGGGTGGCCATCGACGGGGTTATCTTCTTGTTCACTGTCTTTGTCACCATCTTGGTTTCTATCCACGGGATCTACTATATCCACCATGTTGACAGTATGAGGATATGGGTAGGCCAATCCGACCGAGTCCACATCAAAAGACTGATTCGACTTCAAGCCATTCCCGAAGGAAGAATCTTCCTCCTCGGATCTGAATGGGATCAATCCAGGGATCATGTCAGACAAACTCGGTGATCGCGCCATGGAGCCGGCTACGGCCGAGTACTGGATGATGGGAATTTCGGCCATTGTAGTCGATGGAGAATCCCGGCGAGCCTTGTCCCCTTCCTGGCGCGCCAACTGTCGAAGCTTGAGATTGGCAGTAAATAAATAGGGCTACATCGAGACTAAGAACTATGATGGTTACACAAGACGCCGAGTTATACAGGTTGGGGCCCTCTCGATGAGAGTAAAGACCCTACGTCCTGTGCTCTATGTGTTCTATTGATGTTGTGAAACTTGTGTCGTGTGTCCCTCGATGGGGGGTACCCTGCCACCTTATATATCTGGTCGGCAGGGGGGTACATGATGTAGATAAGGGTTTTTGATCTTCTAAAATGTTCTAGATACGTTGATTTGGTCGGAGGCGACACACAAATCGATCCGGCTTCATAACAGCATGTTCTAAACCCCGCAATCGCAGCACGACGTCTCCTCTGGTTATCAACCGTCCTAAAACAATTGACCTCGCCAACAAGGCTAATCCCTGCCTACAAATCAAGAACTCAAGCAAGAACAAAGAAGAATGCAACACAATTGCAGATGTATTATGAATCTCACGAAGTTGGGCTCTCACAAACTGTGATGACGGTGAAACTGTTATGAACAGAATAATCTAAGAAAACATGAACCCTTATGGTGCGGTGGAGGCTGTATATAAAGACCCTAGGGTCGTGCAAGACCCTCTGGACGCGCCCCTAATTGGGCTCAACTAGATACAAAGCCCAAAGGCCAAAAATAGGCGATGCAGCACCGAAACAGATTCCGGAACCTCTCTTGTTTCGACGATTCCTGATGACTCCATATGACTTTTGATATGAGACAAGCGGCATTGGAAAGGCCTTCTTCTTCTCTTTCCGTGCATATGTAGAACATCCAAATCCGAGTCCGTATGCGTCCTGGGCATCCGTTTTAGTGCAGATTGGTCCTGTGCCCCAAAATAGACTCGAAGTCGGTTTTGGTTGGGCCTCCACCTTGGCTTCCACGTCCTTGCTGGTCCTCCAAGTATCCAAGTCCTTCTCCCATCATCTCCTGGTCCTCTCCATTGTTCCTAATTACAATATAATCATTAGGTAGCAAACCATTCTCAAAAGTGACATATAATGAAGAACGTAGGAAGGAGCTCACCTCTAAATTTAGTCGTCATGCACGAGCTCTAGTCATTGGACCTTGCAAGTTCAGAATTGGAGGAGTGTTGCATGTATCCTTAGGAGTGATGTCCTCATCATCCTCCCCCTCTTGAAGTGGAGTCGTCCTCGACTCAAGCTCATTCCCTTCTCCCTAGTATGGTTTCAAATCTGAAATGTTAAAAGTATAACTAACCCCAAACTCAGGAGGCAACTCAAGTTTGTATGCATTATCATTAATCTTCTCAATTATTTTAAAAGGACCATCAGCTCTAGGCATTAATTTAGACTTTCTCAAATCTGGAAATCTATCCTTTCTCAAGTGTAACCATACTAAATCTCCTATATCAAGTTTTACTACTTTTCTACCTTTACTACCAGCAATTTTATACTTGTCATTCATCTTTTCAATGCTAAGTCTAGTGATCTCATGTATTTTCAAAATAAATTCAGCACGCCCCTTAGCATCAACATGAACTCTCTCATGAATAGGTAGAGGAAGTATATCAAGTGGAGTACGGGGATCAAAATCATACACTACCTTGAAAGGACTTACCTTGGTAGTAGAATGTGTTGCCCGATTATATGCAAACTCAACATGAGGCAAACATTCTTCCCATTGCTTCAAATTTTTCTTCAAAATAGCTCTCAACATAGTACCCAAAGTTTGGTTCACCACCTCAGTTTGTCCATCAGTTTGTGGGTGACAAGTTGTAGAAAACAATAACTTTGTACCCAACTTATTCCAAAGCGTGCACCAAAAGTGACTCAAGAATTTTGCATCACGATCTGAAACAATAGTAGAAGGCATACCATGCAAATGTATAATTTCTTTGAAAAAGAGATCAGCAATATAACTAGCATCATCAGTCTTATGACATGGTATAAAGTGTGCCATCTTAGAAAATCTATCCACAACAACAAAAATACTATCACTCCCCCTCTTAGTTCTAGGCAGTCCTAAAACAAAGTCCAAAGAAATATCCGCCCAAGGAATAGAAGGAACAGGAAGTGGCATGTATAAACCATGTGGATTCAAACGAGACTTAGCTTTTTGACATGTAGTGCAGCGAGCAACAAAGCGCTCAACATCTTTCCTCATCCTTGGCCAAAAGAAGTGTGTGGCCAAAATATCCTCCGTCTTCTTGGCACCAAAATGACCCATCAATCCACCTTCATGCGCCTCCTGTAACAACAAAGGATGAAAGGAACCAACTAGAATGTATAGGCGGTTAGCTCTAAACAAGAATCCATCATTCAACACAAATTTATTCCATGCACGACCTTCTTTACAATGCAGCAATACATCCTTAAAATCAACATCAGCAGCATATTGTTCTTTTTGCCTCCAGTCCAAAAATTCTACATTCAAGTTGAGACAATAAAGTATAGCGCCTAGATAAAGCATCAGCAATCACATTATCCTTCCCTTTCTAATGTTTAATAATGTAAGGAAAAGACTTAATAAACTCAATCCATTTAGCATGTCTATAGTTCAAATTACATTGAGAATGAATATACTTAAGTGATTCATGATCAGAATGAATAACAAATTCTTTGGGCAACAAATAATGACGCCACGTCTCTAAACAACATACAAGTGCATACAATTCCTTATCATATGTGGAGTAATTCAAAATGGGCCCAGTAATTTTCTCACAAAAGTATGCAACAGGTTTACTATCTTGCATCAAAACACCACCAATGCCTATACCACTAGCATCACATTCATGGTCAAAAATCTTATCAAAATTAGGTAATTGCAGCAATGGTGCATGTGTAAGTTTATCTTTCAAAGCATCAAAAGACTTATGATGTAACTTAACCCAATGGAAAACAAGGCCCTTCTTTGTCAACTCATGCAAAGGTGCAGCAATGGTGCTGAAATCTTTGACAAAGCGGCGGTAGAAACCTGCAAGACCAAGAAAACTACTCACCTGTGTGATAGTTTTTGGTACAGGCCAGCTCTTTATGGCTTCAATCTTCGCCTCATCCACCTCAATTCCCCATGGAGTCACAACATAGCCAAGAAAAGAGACTCGATCCATGCAAAAGGTGCACTTCTCAAGGTTACCAAATAAACATGCATCTCGTAAAGCATCAAAAACAGCACGTAAAGAATCATATGTTCATCTATGGATTTGCTATAAATCAAGATATCATCAAAGTAAACTACCACAAATTTGACAATGAAAGCTCTTAAAACCTCATTCATCAAGCACATGAAAGTACTAGGTGCATTAGTTAAACCGAAAGGCATTACTAACCACTCATATAACCCGAATTTGGTTTTGAAAGTTGTTTTCCATTCATCTCCAAGTTTCATTCTAATTTGATGGTAGCCACTACGCAAATCAATTTTAGTGAAAATTATAGCACCACATAACTCATCAAGCATGTCGTCTAACCTAGGAATAGGATGACGATACCTAATAGTAATATTATTAATGGCTCTACAATCTACACACATACGCCAAGCACCATCTTTCTTAGGAACCAAAAGTACAGGAACAACACAAGGACTAAGTGATTGACGAACATACCCATGTTCCAAAAGGTCTTGAACTTGTCATTGTATCTCCTTAGTCTCCTCAGGGTTGGTCCTATAAGCAGCACGATTTGGCAAAGTAGCACCCGGAATCAAATCAATTTGATGCTCAATCCCTCTCAAAGGTGGCAATCCCGGGGGTATCTTAGCTGGAAAAACATCCTCATACTCCTACAAAAGGTTAGTGACAGCAGGAGGCAAAGCACTAGAAGCAATATCATCAAGCGAAAACAAAGCTTCTTTGCATATCAAAGCATAGCAAATATCATCATTATCAGAAATTTCAGCAAGCTCAGATTTTGTTGCAAGACATGAACAACCTTGTAATTTAATTCCAGCACCCTTAGAACTTGAAGAATCATTAACATTACTAGGTATAGAATTAGAATTAACAGGTTGTTGAATTTCAGGACCTTTATTTTTCAAACTAGCAGCTCTTTCTAAATCAGCTTGTACAATTTCAGCAGGGGTCATTCGTAACAAAGTAATTTTAGTTCCTTTATGCATAAAAGTGTACTTATTACTTCTACCATGGTGTACAACATCATTATCAAATTCCCAAGGTCTACCCAATAAAAGTGAACATACTTGCATGGGTACAACATCACAATCAACAGAATCCACATAAGAACCAATGGAAAAAGGAACTCTGCAAGTTTGTATTACCTTAGCTTTGCCAAAGACGTTTAACCACTGAATATAGTACGGATGTGGATGTGGACGTGTGGTCAAAGAAAGCTTATTGACCACATCAGAACTCACCAAGTTATTAGAGCTCCCTCCATCAATGATGACACGTGCTCGACGGTTTTTGATAAAGAAGAAAATCTGGAACAAGTTGTGGCGTTGCATCGTCTCGGGTTGATGAACTTGTGTGCTAAGGACACGTTGAACAATAATGTTCATGTATCCTGTGGTGTCTCCGCCTCCAAGGATGAGGTCACTGCTGGTGGCAGCGACGTCCTCCTCATCCTCCACATTGGAGGTGCTCATATAACCGCCATCGTCTGTCGCCACATATGCCCGCCTACTTGGATAATCTTTCTGCACATGACCAAGTCCATGGCAGCGGTGGCACTAAATCCCTGTAGTGCACTGCGTCGAAGCAACAGAGGAGGCACTACTAGCTGGTACCTGCACAGAAGTTTTACCTGAGCGCATAGAAGGTGCAGTTGCTGATCTTGGGGCTGCAGAAATAACACCTATTTCCTTCGTAGCTGCTGGTGGGGGCGGCCGGAAAGATGGCCTGGGCAGCCCCGAAGTCCCCGTCGGGCATGGGGGATAGGAGTTCCTTGACTTGCTGTACTCCTCAAAAGCCTAGAAAAGTCCCTGTGATTCTGTCTCTGCAAGCATAGCATACTGGAAACACTGGGTGAGGGTATAATATTCTTTATAATCAAGGATGTCCTGAATTTTTTTTCTTAAACCAAAATAAAAGTGACAAATCTGATCCTCTACTTTTTCAACTACAGCACAACGAATCAAACCCTTCTGATGCTCACTAATGTACTCTTGAACAGTTTTATCTCCTTGTTCTAAACGTTGTAGTTTATTACGAATCTCTCTATGAAAAGAAGGAGGAACAAAACGATCACGCATTGCTACCTTAAGTTCTTCCCAAGTAGTAGGCAAATCAGTTTCAGCAGCTAGACCACTCCACCAAACAATAGCAAAGTCCTTAAACTCACTAGTGGCTTATCTAACTCTATGTTGTTCAGGAACAAGGTGGGCATTAAATTTTTGTTCTACAGTCATCTCCCAATCTATGTTGGTTTTGGGAGCGGTCTCCAACACAACAACCTAATCGGTTAACTTAGAGACCCGCTTCTCCAACCGCTCAATGCTTTCTCCAATGTGAAGCTTGCTAACCGCATCAGTAACGGCTCTGGGGATCGTCTCTGCCAAATCACTCTGAGCAGCCTGCAAAGCCTTCTGGAGCTGCTCTTGGCTTAAGCACTCAGCAAATTGTGAGGGTGAAGCCATCTCTCCGTCGTCACTTCCTACCGTCACTTCCTGCCATCCCTACAAAATAGCTAAGCAGTGGTGCCTCTCAACACAGCAAAAGGAAACTCCTTACAAAACTGTTACAAAGTTCTGAAAAGCAAAACAAAGGATACCAGGGAGGTGTGTTCCACGATTGCAAGGGTCATAAAAGAACCTATGTGCTGTACAGAAGAAATATGTAGAGCTAGGAAGGCCAAATGTATATATGTGAGTGGCACACAAATCAAAAACAGATAGTAAAGCTGAATAAGTGCCCAAGTAACTTGCCCCTAGTTGCTGGTCTAAATATGTCCTAGAACAGTAGTGATAGCAAAGTAGAAACAAGGAGACAAAGACACACAGGCGATAACAGGGGGCTAAGTGCAAAATAGCCAAATCCAGAAATTTCAGCGGGCTAGATGTAGCAATAGTAGAAATCCCAAATTTCTTTTTTTATTTTATTTTTTTTGATATTTTTCTCCAACTCACTACCAATGGGGGAGAATCCACAGAAAATTTCAGCTGAAATAGAGGTAGGATGTGGCCTACAGAAAATCTTGAAGTTGCAGAAAACGTCGGGTTTAAATTTAAATCAATTTTCTCTGTATCTTCCGGATTTTTTTTGAAGTTTTTGATGAGGACACACAGGGCATGGGTATGCTCAACTTTGAGTCAAGAATCTCCTGTAAAAATTTTAGTAAAAATGGACAATCGAGCAAAAAGTTATGCCCATTTTACCGAAGGGGGGTCGGAGTCGGTTTTCTAGAAACCCGAGGCGAACCCGAGTCGGGTTTGGGGTCGGGTTTGGAATTGGGTAGGATTTTTTTTTGCAGCATGGAGGCAGCAGAAAGTGGAATTTATGGGGATTGGTCCGGGGTGGGATTAGGGTGGATTAGGGTGGGACTAGGCTAGGTGTGTCGATCAGTCAACCCTAGCACAAAAAGCCAACAAAACAGAGGATGGTGAAGAGGATGGCGGCTAGGGTTGTAAGGGAAACACTACTGATGACAAAAACACAAACTAAATCAGCGATTAAACAAGAACTAGGGCACAAACTCAACACTACGGACTCTGAAATTGAAATATGCAGAGGCTAAACACGTGGTTTTGGGCGGAGGGAAAAATTTTTTGGGCTTTTCTGTGGATGATAGGATGAACACAAAATGAAATTAACTAAGGGTAGTGCGAACATGACGGTGCACCTAAAGGTCTGATTACCACTTGATGTAGACAAGGGTTCCCGATCTTCTGAAAGGTTCTGGATACGATGATTTGGTCAGAGGCAACACACAAATCGATCCGGCTTCCGAACATCACGTTCTAAACCCCCGCAATCGCAGCACGACGTCTCCTCTGGTTATCAACCGTCCTAAAACAATTGACGTTGCCGAGAAGGCTAATCCCTGCCTGCGAATCAAGAACACCATCAAGAACAAAGAAGAATGCAACACAATTGCAGATGTATTATGAATCTCACGAAGTTGGGGTCTCACAAACCGTGATGACGGTGAAACTGTTATAAACAGAATAATCTAAGCGAAACCTGAACCCTAATGGTGTGGCGGCAGCTGTATATGAAGACCCTAGGGTCGTGCAAGACCCTCTGGACGCGCCCCTAATTAGGCTCAACTAGATACAAGGCCCAAAGGCCAAAAACAGGCGACACAACACCGAAACAGATTCTGGACCCTCTCTTGTTTCGACGATTCCTGATGACTCCGGATTAATTTTGATATGAGACTGGTGGCATTGGAAAGGTCTTCTTCTTATATTTCTGTGCAAATATAGAACGTCCAAACCTGAGTCCGTATGGGTTCTGGGCATCCGTTTTAGTGCAGACTGGTCCTGAGCCCCAAAACAGACTCGAAGTCGGTTTTCGTTGGGCCTCCACCTTGGCTTCCACGTCCTTGCTGGTCCTCCACGTCTCCAAATCCTTCTCCCATCATCTCCTGGTCCTCTCCATGGTTCCTAATTATAATATAATCATTAGGTAGCAAACTATTCTCAAAAGTGACACATAATGAAGAACGTTGGAACGAGCTCACCTCTAAATTTAGTCGTCGTGCACAAGCTCTAGTCATTGGACCTTGCAAGTCCAGTATTGGAGGAGTGTTGCATGTATCCTTAGGAGTGATATCCTCATCAGTACATGAAGAGTCCTAGTCGTAACCCATAAGGATTTACATAGAAAGTCTATCTCTAAATGTCTTACCCTCCAAGCCGACTCGGTTGCCTTCCTTGTTGATGAAGTACCCGGTCGGCTACCGACATAGTCTTAGATGAGGATACCCATAAAGAAAGTATCCCACACCGCCGCCTTGATCATCACCCACGGTTTTGAGGCTCAACCGCGAAATTGTTGACACCGGAATTTGGCTGGGCTCGGAAGTCAGTGGCGTGAATAGGAATCGGCCGAGGTATTGCGAAGCCGATGGCTGAAGAAGAAGAAGTGGACCCAGCTGGGGTCAGTTTATGTTTTTATGTAATAGGTTTTCGTTTCTATTTAATAGTTTAAAGTATTTTTAGAAGTAAACCAAGTCGGTTTGTTTAGGAGTCATGACCGAGTCGGTCAGAACCTCTTATACAGGGTTATAAATATGTAATAGGGTCTGTAATCAAGAACAACACTTTCGTTCAATACAATTCGGCACATCGTCAACCTTTCCTACTCGACGAAACCCTCGTCTCACGTGAGCTGCATCAGCTCTGATCTCGGCGAGGGACTTCGATTAGTCACCTTCGGTAATTCTATCAATCTCATCTAGTACTTTCTCATTAATTTGATATTCTACTTGTTATCGTTAGGATTGCTAGTTATCTGGTAATTAGATCAATCTAGTACTTGTTCTATCAACTGTGATTGTGGTACTGTCTAGGTTAGGTCCGATCTATTGCAGTTTAAGTAGGTTTTGCATGTATTATCTAGATCTATTATTTGAGTCTCTGTTCATTTTATTTATAAATAGATTAAATCTAGCTGTATTGGCCGTGTTTGAACACTGTCTCGGTTAAGTTCGATCTATTCAAATCTGCGAGGCTGCATCGACTTTGATCTCTCGTTGGGTCGATACAGTGTCACATCCCAAAACTTCAAATTTTGGTTTGTGACCCAATTTCACTAAATTTTAACATTTTTATAATAGATTAAATTTTAACTTTAGTTATTTAGTTATCATTTATTTTACTTCTTTAGGCAAAAGACATATTTTCTAGAATCGAATAAATTAATTTAGGGTATATTTGTATTATTGCATTCATGCTACATAGTTTGCATTAGGATTTTATTGTGTGAAAATTCTATTCAAAATTTGAGTGGATATTGTTTTAGTGTTAGGAATTAACAATAGAAATCAGAAATTAGAAAAAAAAAGAAAGGAAATAGAAACAAACCTCACGTGGCCTCCTTGACTAAGCCCAATTTTCTATCTTTTTCCCTGCCTTCTACGCTAGGCCTGCTTGGCCCAGTAATATGCACAACCCAAATTGCCAGGGCAAAGCCAGCCGACTCCACCTTCTTCCTCCTTTGCACAGAACGTTGCCGTAAGAAAACCAACCAGCACCTTTGCCCAGCCGCCGATCTGCCTCCCCACACAATTAACCAGCCCTCCAATGCTTCAAACGGATGCGCCGCCCTCTCCCCTTCCAATTCCACATGTTCCCCCATCAATTGAGCACCATGGAGCTCGGTAGGACATCAATGGCGCCTCCAGCCATTAAACCTCTTGTGGCACAATTCCTATACCTTCCACTGCCTCTCCCGCCTATAAAAGCTGGCCGAGATTCTCCTCTGATGTGTACCGATGCTCCCAGCCTCCCCCTCTCTCAGTTTAGACCTTTGGGGTCCAAGTGTTTTGCCATCTCCCCCTGTTCCCATCGTGTCCAGCCACGCACTGCCGTGTTGGCATTGACGTTCCCGGTGATCCGCTGCACCGTTCAACACAAAACTTCACCAGTTCGTGTTCTAGGTTATCCTATCCAACATATCCAAAGCTCACGTCCATTGGATCCCCGAAGCAACAACTATCTTCTTCGCCATGGATGCTGCTCCCTGTTTGTTCCTCGACTGCGCGTGACATGGTACTTTCGAACCACGCTGGGATCAATTCCTAGTACTATAAGCTTTAAAACTTGATTCTTATCGTGTTCTAGGAAGTCCTCTTCACGATCCCAGAAACTCTCATCGAGATCTTGCAGGATGACTCCAGGAACGCGTTTGGCCCGCCATATATCCTCTCGCGACCGTGCAAAATCTCGATCTCCACATCAGGTAAGAAAATATCTAAACCACTTTACTAGTATCGTGATCCACAATGCTAGAGACATATAGGATCAGGTGGTAGATCGATTAGTGCACCCAATCCATAGGAACGCACAAGCCAATTAACGTGCTATTCTGTTTAGTGCAGCTGCCGACCTGCCTACCAGCCTCGCGTTCGTTCCGATGACCCGTGGTCCCTATAAAACCCAGAGCGAGCATCCCTCCACCACCACTAATATTTCCTAAGATTTTCGTCCTTGATCCCGTACGGAAGTGCCGCCCTACCCGTCATCCTCCACCTCCGGCCATTGTCGCGCCGCCACCAGAAGCTGACGTTGACCACCCGCGCCGCCACCTCCCGCCGTCGCGCTCCGCCCGCCCCGCCGCCCTGCCATAGGAGCTCGGTGAGATCCACGCCGGCGAGTGAGGACGCCGTCACGAGCTCCGGCGACCCGTCGACGAGGTCGTCGACTCGAAGCCGTGCCCGCCGGATCTCCTCGGGCCAAGAATGAAGCCCCGAGCCGCCTCCCTGGAGCTGCCGAACATCGTCGCCACCACCACGTCACCACGAACCCCTCCTGAGCCTTCAATCTCCCTGCGCGAAGTAGTAGGTGACGCCCACAGCTCTCCCTCCCCCGTTTAGCAGCTCCCGGCCGAGCTCCGGCCACCGGTGCTCCGTCCCCGGCGAGCTCCGGCGAGCCCGTGCCACTATACTGCCGCCACCACCGGCCTCTGTTGAGGACCCGTCTCCGACCATCCCCGACCCCGCGTGACCCCATGGTGAGAATCCTCGTCTTCCGCTCTCTCTCTCTGTTCTATCGCGACGAGAAACCGACGCCCGAAGCGCCGCCTCTGGTGAACTCTAGCGAGTCCTGCCGCTGCCACCGCTAGCTCACCGCCGACCGCCGCCCTGCCCGCCGTCGCCTCTTCCTAGTCGTCAGATCCCCGATGAAGCGCCCAGATTAGAAACCCCGAAGGGGTATGTTCATTGTCCACCACGGACCCGGGTCAAACCCAGGTCAACAACTTCTATAGACCCGCTCTACACCTTTTAGCATTTAAATTAATTCGAGAAATTTCAAGAAAATACCAGTTTTTCACCTAAGCCCCTATGCTCTGCCTTAATTAGATTTTAACCGTAATTTTTTCTACAGAACCATTATTAATTTATATTTTAGCCCCTAATATTTTTATAAATATTATTTTAGCCCTAGAATTTTATAGAAACACCCCTGGCCTTAATTTTAATTATATTTAGGCCCTAAACTTGTTTACAATTATTTTAAGCACTGTATTTTTTTTTGTAGAAAAGCCCCTGTATTTCTCCTAATTAATATTTTAACCCTATATTTTTGTAGAAAACACCCATGCAGTTATTTAATCTAGTATTTTTACACTTTAGTCCTTGAGCTTATTATAAATATCATTTTAGTCCATAAACATTTCATAAACTATATTTTCATCCTGTTGTTTTACAATTTAAATCCTATAATTTTCTAAAATCAATTTCAGGTCCTTAAACCTATTTGTTTTTACTATTTTAGCCCTAAAACTTCAAACCTTCATAACATTTCAACCATAACCCAGATTAAGTAATTCTTGCACCAACATGATCGGAGTAATTAATATTATTTATACTATCTTACAATAATTTGCTAGTTTTACTATTTTTACCCTAGACCTCTAAACCTTCATAACTTTTTACTCGAAACTCCAATTTAGATGATTCTTGCGCTCACGCGATCGTAGAAATGCGTACTATCTTTTGAGATTGCTTTTAAAGTATTTTTTTATTTTATTGTTTGGTGTACTGTTTCTTAGTTTGTTTATATGATTGTGTGCATGTTGTGCCCGTGTGACGTTAATTAGAAAACATGTTGATCCTGGAATCGTAAGAGCGTGAATTGAAGACCTGAGCAGCAACATCCATTTCCAGGCAAGTGTCCTTGATGCATCTTGTACCTATTATAATGTTTATTGTAGAATTACATGCTTGTGTCAATTGATTGGGAACCTATTGTTAGGGTTTTCCTAGTATTGTTTTATCCCTTTTCCTTGTCGCCTTGAACTAGTTGGTTGGTTGTGGGTAGATAATGCTTAGGTTGCTTGTGGGATATTGGGTTAATATTAATCTTGATTAATGAACTATGTCACTTTATGGGTGGAATGGTAATTTATGTTAGTAACATGGACTCAGGGATCTATGCAAGTCGGATGGAATGGATGTGGTGCCGTGGGCACATGGTTGGTGGTGGTAGGCTTGTTGTAGATCCTAGGAATCAGTTCTTGGAGTGATAACCCAGGACAACAATGTCATCACAAGGCTGCTATGGAGCAGCTTGGCTGATTAATTAGGAGTTCTCCTAGTATCGGTGCAGCATTTTGGTGGAGCGGGGAATGGAAGTCAAGAGAGGATTGTCCTTGTATCCGAATGGCTCAAGAGGGGGCTCCTGGGGTGATGAGCTGCTTGTTGATGGGCTATCACTTATGGACGGGAGTGGAACCTTAGTGGCTAGCATGTACTGGGAGACCCTTTGGAAAAGCCTCGTAGTGATCTCCTGGCCGCACATCTAAGGAAGTGTGCTAGTGCTTGGCCAACATGGCAACATGGAGACTCTAGTCCACCTGGCAACAGGGGACGAAATCACGACTTGTGGGTAAAGTGGTACAAACTCTGCAGAGTATCAAACTGTCATGACAGCCGTGCTCACGGTCAAGAGCATCCTGGAATCTTCACAAGATTAGTTGGTTATGGGTTGTGGTTTGGAATGATTGGGAATGGTTGGTTGGTGGATGGGATTGGACTTGGTTTGGATACTACCCTATGGGTTAATGGTTGGGATGACTCCATTTAGTAATGAGGATGCATAGGAAATTAAAAGCTCATGCAACAAACCCCATTTAAAGCCTTCCTTGTCTTTAGGCCCATGTCATCTTTTCCCCCACTTGCTGAGTACGACACGCACTCACCGTTGCTATATACCACATTGCTGCTCAGCTACAAGAGAATGAAGGTACAACTATGAAGACGATGGAGGAGTCTAGGCATGCGGTCTTCCGGTCGACTTCCTGTGGGAGCTAAAGGACGCCAACGCTTAGTTTATTCTACTGGAATGTAATCTTTTACTTTTGACCTACGAGTCACCCTTGTAATAATATTATCGATTTAATAAAGACATTTGTTCTTTTATCACAGTAATTGTCATGTGTGCGTGAAAATTTGTTCTTGGACACGCATACAGATGCACTCTGTTTCGGTCATTGGAACCGGGTGTGACATATAACTAGATCCAATCTATCTATAAGTGAAGTCGATAGAGTTCTATCGGGATGTTTAGCCGATAGGTTATCACGGATCGATCGACTAAGGGCATTTAAACTTGATTCTTTATAATATATAAGAATTGATTGCCCCCATATTGTGATAAGATGATCATTGATTTAAAGGCATATTTGCAATACCAGCTATCAGATCTATCGACTTAGCACTATTGACAGGGTGGGTTTTGTGCATACAATGTAGTTCTATCAACTCTGTCTATCGACAGTGTGCTATTGACTCCCAAATATTGTCATGTTTTCTCTTATCTTCTTGGTCTTGCTGTGTTTAGTTCAAACATTTATTGGCTACAATGAATAATGTTTGTGTATTAATTTGCCGATAAACCGATATAGTCAGCTGATTAGTTCATAACACCTTATAATTATCTTTGCAATAATATCGACTGATTTCACTTATACAGTGATTATCAGCTTTGTTTATCGGCCTATCCCAGGCCGGTGGCCCATAAAATCTAGCTGTCCATATCTTTGTCGATTTGCAGGGAAAATCGACTGGCACACCCCGGTTTCCTGTATTGAGCCTGTATTGGAGCTAAGCAGATCTCCCAGGTCACGCGTGAAGATTTTTGTGTCAACATGCTTTTTGGCACGCTCGATGGGACCAAGAACTTCAAACTCACATCATGTCTGAACTCGGAATGCCACAGGATGGCGAAACAGTACAGCCAAAGAATAATATCAGCTCATGCTACCTATCAATAAGGACGAGCTACCTATCAATAAGGACGAGCTGAGTGATGATGCAAAGGCACAAGTTAATCAAAGAATGGCTGAGTATGAAAGTCTTCTGTTGAGTACTTTTAGCAAGACAAGGAACGGCAACATCATCCAAAAAGGGAAGTTACCAGTTGCCGCATTGATTGAAGATGCAATAGAAGAGTCACATACTAAGAAGCTGATAGAGTACATTGATGAAGCAACTTTGCATAACATGATCCATACTACTATACATCATACATTGATCAACCATTCACCTGTGTTGGTTAATACATTGAGGAGCTTAATTATTCTGTGGAATACTTGCCTTTCGGGTATCCATAGCTAAGCATAAGTCGGCACTCAACCGGGCAGCGCAAGACAATTAGAGATAGACTTTCTATGTAAATCCTTATAGACTACGAGTAGGACTCTTCATGTACCCCCTGCCGACCGGATATATAAGGCGGCAAGGTACCCCCATCGAGGGAGATGACAACACACATCCACATTACAAGCAATACAAACCACAGAACACAGGACGTAGGGTTTTTACTCTCGCCGAGAGGGCCCGAACCTATATAAATTGGCGTCTTGTGTCTTTGACCATCACAGTTCTTAGTCCCGACGTAGCCCTATATTATCACTGTCGAGATCAAGTCTCGACAGTTGGTGCGCCAGGTAGGGGACAAGGCTCGCCGGGATTCTCCATCGACTTCGATGGCCGAGATTCTAGTCATCCAATACTCGCCGGACTTCAAGATCTCCTTCGGGCCGCTCGACCTCACCGCCGACTCCAATGGAGCGTTAGGCCTCGACAAGCATCAACCCAACTCGGCCACAGCCGATCTTATGGCGCAATCACCAAGCTCGTCTGATCTGATCCTAGCCCTGGTACCACTCGGATTCGGCGAAATAGATCTACCCACTGGGTACGACTCCAATTCGGTCTATTCCTTTGATGAGGATTCAGACGGATCTACATGCCCTTATCCTTTTACCATCAATATGGTTGAGGGTCAGACCCCATCTAATGGTGAGGACAATGACGGCCATGATGCAGCCGCCAACGATGGGCGAGAAGCAGAAGGCCAACAGGATGACAACCCCCAAGAAGTACCACCAAAGGCAGGTCACCGACGCTGACCAAGAGGATCTCATGGATCACGACACGCACGTTGGTTAGACCTTGGGGACTTGGAGATTGGAGTAGATGGCGTTAAAGTCTATGACACTCCCCAAAACAACATCATGGAAGCCAAGACCCTGCTAGATAACATGATGGCGGACGCACAGTTCCAGACTTCGGCGATGATGAATGCGGTCGCTATGCTAAAAGCAGCCGCTGTTCAAGACAAGGCTAGGGATGGATCGCAGTCAGTAGCGAGTTCCAGCCACGTGCCTTCTCGCGGAAGGCGATGCAACGATCGACAGAGTGATCTGAGGGATTCCATAAGGCCCCGCAACGGTTGAGAAACTATTAATTCTCATACTGAGGAGCAGGTTTGGGATAACCAGCGCCACGAGGATGACCGTCGCAGCAGGAGGACAGACGATAGTCGTGACAACCGACGGGAACATCGACGGAACGACCGTCGATGCAGCACTCCTCCAAGAGAGAGCCGCGACGACCGACGTTGACGAGACGATCGGGACTAGCGTGAGGATGAAGATGAAGATAACCGGCATCATCATCATCATGATGATGTTGGCCCATGCCACAATTGCCGCGTGCCTTCACCACCTTTGGGCCAAGAATGAAGGACGTCGACCACCCCTAATGAAGATGGATTTGGCGGGATCAAGGCTTATATAACGGAGCTTCGTATCGCACGGTGGCCTAAGGGATTCAAACCAGTTCTTATCAAAAAGTTTGAATGTTAGACCAATGCCAGGGAGTGGCTACAGCTTCACAGCACGGTGGTTCGGTCGGCTGGAGGCGACACTTATGTGATGGCCAATTATCTACCGGTCTGCCTTGAGCCAGCCGTTCGGATTTGTCTTACATCTCTCCCGAAGGAGTCAGTCACGTCATGGGGAGACCTCAACAAGAAGTTCATAGAGAGCTTCCAAGCTACCTGCAATCGGCCGGGCATCCACTTCGACCTCACTCGGATCAAGCAGAAGGCTGATGAACCGCTGCGCGACTACATCAATAGGTTCTGAGCCAAGAAGACCGAGATCCCCAACATCCTAGACCAACAGATTATCACAGCCTTCCAAGGAGGGGTTCAGAGTGATGAGCTGGTTAGGGAGATCGGTAGACGGAACCATGATGTTAAGCTGACCGCACAGGAGTGCTTTGAGATCGGTAGACGAAGAGTTCTAGGAGCCCCGAAAGGAAGTCAACTTCATCATCGGAGGCCCGGATGCCTACATGTCCAAGCGTAAGCAAAAGCTAGAGCTACGTGAGATCAACTCCGTAGAGCCTGCTGCGCCCGAGTACATGAAGTGGTCTGAAGTACCGATAACCTTTGATCGGTCGGATCATCCCAAGCACTTGCCCAAGCCAGGAAAATATCCCCTGGTTCTTGCGGCAACCAACAAGGAGGTCAAGTTCAACAAAGTACTCATCGATGGAGGAAGCAGTTTGGACCTGATCTTCACCAAGACTCTCGCGGAGTTAGGCTTGTCGGTCAATGACCTACAACCAAGCTCCTCTCCCTTCCACGGGATCGTGCCTGGCAAAACCTCTGTTCCTATCGAACAGATCACTCTGCCCATCACTTTTGGGACTCGCGAGAACTTCAGAACCAAGCGAATCACCTTCCAGATGGCAAACTTCGACTCCGCGTATCATGCCATCTTAGGAAGACCGGTGATGGTGAAATTTATGGTGGTCCCACATTACCGATACCTCACTTTGAAGGTTCCAGGTCCCAAAGGGATTATCTCCCTCCACTCAGATCTTAGGAATTCCTTTGATTGTAATGTGCAGAGTTGCGAGACGGCCGACCGACAGTTGATGCTGTCCGACGTAGGTAGCGTGGAGCTGACTGATGCGGAGATCCCCAGGAAGAAGCCTAACAAAGAAAAGATCTAGACGGACGATGCCCCTACCAAGGAAATTCAGCTCAACCCAAAAGACCCTACTAAGGTCACCTACGCAGGGGCCAATCTGGACAAAAAATAGGAACTCGCGCTCACTCTTTTCCTCCAGGAAAATAGGGATATCTTTCCATCAAACCCTTCTGACATGTCGGAAGTTCCTAGGGAGAAGATTGAGCATGAATTAAGGGTGCCTCCTGGGGCCACCCCCGTCAAGCAAAGGCTTAGAAGGTTCGCGCAAGACCGTAAGGATGCCATGAAGAAGGACAAAGCTAGATTGTTAGATGCTAAGTTTATAAAGGAAGTGTACTATCCAGACTGGCTGGCTAACCCATTTCTTGTACCCAAGTAGAATAAATAGTGGCGAATGTGCATTGATTATACCGATTTGAATAAGGTCTGTCCAAAGGACCCCTTCGCTCTGCCACGTATCGATCAGATTGTAGACTCAACAGCTGGGAGTGAGCTTTTAAGCTTTTTGGATGCCTATTCAGACTATCACCAGATCCCATTGAAAGTCGAAGATCAAATCAAGACTTCCTTTATAACTCCCTTCGGTGCCTATTGTTATATTACCATGCCGTTTGGTCTGAAAAATACTGGCGCGACTTACCAATGTGGTATTCAAGGCTTCCTTAAAGCACATATTGGTCGGAACGCAGAAGCATATGCATCATGGTAAAAAACACGAAAGGTTGAAGAACTTCTCTCTGACCTGGCAGAGACGTTTGACAACTTGAGGCATTACTCTATGAAGTTGAATCCTAAAAAATGTGTTTTTGGGGTTCCCTCTAGGAAGCTGCTCGGGTACATCATTTCAAAATGAGGTATAGAGGCAAACCCGGATAAAATCAAGGCAATCCTTGATATGGGGTCACCTAATTCTCAAAGGGATGTTCAGAAGCTGACCGGGTGCATGGCTTCCTTGAGTCGCTTTTTCTCCCGACCGGGGGTTAGGGGTCTTCCATTCTTCAAATTGCTAAAAAAGCAGGAAGGCTTTGCCTGGACGACCGAGGCGCAGTCGGCACTGGAGGAGCTGAAAACTCACCTTAGTAGTATCCCTGTTTTGGTACCTCCGGAGCCACAAGAGACACTTCAACTTTACATATCGGCCACAACCCAAGTTGTAAGTACCGTTTTAACGGTCGGTCGAGAGGGGGAGGGTCATGTACAAAAAGTACAACACTCGGTTTACTTTGTTATTGAGGTCCATAATGCCTCCAAAACATGGTACCACCAGATCTTGAAGCTGCTTTATGCACTCTTGATTACCTCGAGGAAGTTGAAGCATTATTTTCAAGCTCATCCAATTGAAGTGCAGACGAACTTTGCCCTCGGTCAAGTACTTCACAACCGTGAAGCCGAAGGAAAAATTGCTAAGTGGGCAGTCGAGCTTGGCAATTAAGGGACAAGCATTGGCTGACTTTGTTTTCGAGTGGACAGAAGTACAAATACCGCCTGCACCACAAGACCTAGAGTACTGGAAAATGTACTTTGATGGGTCTCTTCAGTTACTAGGAGCCAGCGTGGGTATTGTGCTCATCTCACCACAAGGAGAGAGAGGCTTCGATACGTCCTTCAAATATCTGATTGAGGGTATGCTGCCTACAGACTCTAATGAGCAACAAAGGCTGAAAGCTAGATGCCGAGGGTACATGATGGTGGATGACCAACTTTATAGAAGAGGAGGTTCGAACATCTTGATGCGATGCGTCTCGATATCCGAATGCAAAGAGTTGATGGAGGAAATCCATTCAGGCGTGTGTGACAATCATGCAGCTTCCAAGACTTTGGTTGGCAAAGCTTTCCGACAAGGGTTTTATTGGTCTACGATGGTGGAAGATGCTTACCAGGTCATTCGGAAGTGTGAAGGTTGTTAGTTCTTCGCTCAATAGACACACATGCCATCGAAGCAAATCTAGATGATACCTATGACATGGCCTTTCGCTGTTTGGGGGCTTGACATCGTTGGTCCTTTCAAGAAAGCGCTAGGCGGGTTTACATTTTTTATTTGTTGCTATTGACAAATTCACTAAGTGGATTGAAGCGAAGCCGGTCGGCAAGATAACTTTGAAGAAGGCGATCGAGTTTATCAAAGAGGTCTTCACTCGGTTTCGGGTTCCTCATGACATCATCACCGACAATGGTACTCAGTTTACATCTGAGCAATTCCGTGACTTTGCCGATGAGATGGGAATAAAAATTCACTTTGCATTAGTGGCTCATCCTCAAAGCAATGATCAGGTCGAACGGACCAATGGTATGATACTTCAAGGGTTTAATCCTCAGATATTTGATAGACTCAAGCCGTATGCCGGTCGGTGGGTTCGAGAGCTGCCTTCGGTACTCTGGGGGCTACATACAAATGTCAGTCGAGCTACTGGCTAGTCACCTTTCTCATTGGTTTATGGCTCAGAGGCTATGCTACCGACCGAGGTAAACCTCGTATTAGCGCGAGTCAAGGGATACGACGAGAAGCCTTGTGAAGATACCGAGAGATTGAATTGATTGCAGCAGAGGAGTTGCGTGATCGCGCTCTATTTCGGTCAGCAATATACCAACAAGGCTTGAGACGATATTATGACAATAATGTTTGAAGTCGTCAGTTTCATGTTGGAGACCTGGTACTGTGCCGAGTACAATCAACCAAGGGTCGGCACAAGTTATCCCCTAAATGGGAAGGACCTTATGTGGTCAAAGAAGTCACTCGGCCGGGGGCTTATTGACTGATGTATGAGGATGGCGACAATGTACCAAATTCATGGAACATAAACCAGCTACGTCGCTTTTATACTTAGTCTGTTTCTGTATTTCAATACATTATTATTTGAATAAAACTTCAGTCTTTTTGATGAAAGATCTTTTGATGACTTTCATTCTTATTTGCCTCAGTTCCTTAATTTAAAAATTAAACAATCAAGTCAGGGGACTAGTAATAATGTCCCACTACGCCTTAACCTTGATAAATTTTGGGTTTGGATTTTATTGACCAATTTCTCATAATCTGATACGGTCTTATGATTTTTGGTCTAATTCTGGAACATCATAGTTATACAATTTATGCTGCACAACAGACTGCCACTACACTAGATCCAGAGCCAAAGAGCAAGAGGTCACGTGTCGATTGGTTGATTCTACATTGTAACGTGGTTATAAGTTACAACTTATGAGGATACAGCAGACCGATGCAACTTCTGTTTTTATCTCTGAAGACTTGAGGAAGAAAATGTCTAAGTGCTTTAGCGTGACTAACGCAGCTTGGTACCGACTGATTTACCCCAAGTAGCAGGAGATTACATTTTGACTACTCAGTCACTCTTTTCTGACTTGTTTAGTAAATAAGCAAGCATAAGAAAAATGACTAATATTTACAATAGAGACATAATTGTTTTTCTATGTTATAACATACTATGTTCATTAATATTATAGATCTTAAGACTCCTTCGAAGGAGAAGGAGCATCACCTTGCTGCTCTAATTCAGGAGAGTTTGGAGGGGTCGGCGGAACAGGGTCGACCTCGATGTTCTCGACTAAAGCTCATGATGTCTCTAGCATCGAGTCCATCAGAAGCTGGCACTGGTCAATCGATAGGTCAGGGTTGAAGCCCTCCCTGATCTTGTCCAGAGGTAATGAAGGAGACCAAGATTGGCAAATTGCCAGCACTTGGCTTCCGGTCTCGGTCGCCACCCTTCGAGTATTGTTGGGAATCACCTCTGGTGCGTGCTCCAGCAGATAGTCCAGGGAATTCCCGGTCTTCTCCACTTGGTTAGCATGGATATAATCCAATGGTTTCCGAGCAGCATATGACATAGCTGAAAAAATTATGAGAAGTATTAGATGTTGAAGCATTGATACAACAAATGCAAGATTGAAGAGAACGGCTTACTGGCAAGATTACATTTGAAGGATTTGGAGGCGCATTTGGCTTCCTCGACCTTATTCTCAGTCTCCAGCAGTTTCTTCTTCAATAGGGCCAGCTCAGCATCTCGCTCACCCAGTGACTTGGAGAGACCATCCTTTTCAGCGGTTAGAACATCCAAAAACCTCTGCTAGTTGGATGTAAGTTTCTCCAAGTCGGCCACCTTCTTGTCAGAAGCTGAGGACAAAAGTCATAAGCGTTAGAGTGAACAAGTAAAGGATGACCGAGAGATTAGACTGCAATCATACCAGTGTTGTCAAGTCGATGGCGCTCCTCAGCCTCCTTGATATCGGTCTGCAGCTTCTCGATCTGCTTCTTGGTGGAGGTCAACTGCCCGCTGGCGACTATAACAGTTTAACAAGACAAAGTTAGAGGCAATGGTGAGTACATGGAAGACATGTTTAAAACTTACCGAAGGACTCAGTTTCGAGATACTCGACTCTGGCCTGCTTCTTCTCTAAAAAAGAATATAGTTTCTGGAAGGAGAGTGGTTCAGTCAGACAAATGAAGGAATCAAAGAAGAGAAAATGTAGTATTGATGTACCTTGTTGGCCTCTCGATGCTGATGCAAGATCTTCATATCCTCGACTTTGGGCCGAGCTGGAGCATCCTCAACCAGTACGGCCTTACCCTTAAAAAGCATGGACGAAAAGCTGGTCGGAGAAGGGAGGACAGTCTGAGAGGTTGGCGCAGGTGTCGGGGTAGCAGTTGGAGCGTCAGGAACCTTCCTTGACTTGGTCTGAATGCTTGAGGGTGTATTAGCCGGCCGAGGAGATTTGGTTGGGAGCGCCACCGGAGTCGACCGAGTGTCCTGGGACCCTTGGACGCTTTGAGTGGCCTCCGACCGACCACTTCAATATAAAAGATATAAAGAAGTAAGTGAATACTCAGCATGGTGAAGAATTGAAAACCGCAATGGACTACCTGGAGGCTTGTTTAATTTTGATTCGACAGACTCTCTTCTTCAAAGAATAAGTCTGTGGACCGGTCTCCTTCCTCTTCAAAGAGGGCTTGGCGGCTTCATCGGTCCTCCCTGACAGCTCTGCCTCTCCCACCGGTTTGCTCGAGGGCTCTGACTGGCTTGAAGGTTGGTCGGGGTGAGTGGAGGTGGTCAGATTCACGTCCGGGGTGACTTCCTCCTCGTCATCATCTTGGCCCACATACTGCCAATGGTGATTAGCGGTCTGCTTTCGTCAGCAGCTAGGGGTCGGTAGTTCAGGACGAAGAGCAAGGGAAGCTGAACCGCCAGCTTCTTTGGTCTGTCGAGCCTCCGACGAAGTCCGTCCATCACCAGAACCGGTCTATGATGTCTTAACAACATAATCTTGTACTTCCGAGTCAGTCGGAGGGAGTGGAGGGTGAGACACAAAAGTGTCTAGAACCAGCACAAGTGACAAGACAGTAAGCATGATATCAGAACAAGATGTCGGCTAGATCATTCAAAAGACGACTAAGGCTTACTCGGGCCTGAAGAGTGCCCCCGTTATACGCCTTCTTGACTAAGGAAGGATCTTGAAGGATGTCTCCTTCAAACATCTTCGACAACCTCAACCGACGAAGAGAGTCATTGGGTGGGTCTGGCACCTCCTTGGTCTCGTCGTTGGTGACATATTTCCACGTCAGGTGACTCTGAAGCTTCAACGGCTGCACTCGGCTCATTATGAAATTCTCGACGATGGTGATACCATCAATGCCTTCCTTCCTCAGATCGGCAATCTTCTTCACCAGGTCAGCCACTTGGTGGTCGGATGGATTTGGCTTTTTGGTCCAGAGTGCCTGCGGAATTGTCTTGGTGCTAGTGAAGTCAGCAAGGACTGGTGGAGGGTTGTCACAGTAGAACCACTCATCTTTCCAGTTTTTGTTCCCGGTCTTCAGCGACACGTTGATGTAGACCTCCTTCTTGCGCAACTGGATGCCTATGCCGCCTATGGCTACTTGGTTTTCTTTGGTTGGAAGCGGTCGAAGGATGAAGAGATGGCAAAATAGAGCGAAGTGGGGAAGAACACCCAAGAAGGCCTCACACATATGCACGAAGATGGCAATGTGGACGATGGAGTTGGAATTGAGGTTGACAAGCTCAATCCCATAGAAGAAAAGGAGCCCACAAAGGAAGTAGTAGCAGGGAACTCCAAAGCCGCGCTCAAAGAATGAGCGGAAAACGATGATCTACCTATGAATCAGAATGGGGCAAGTTTCCTTGGGTACCCTCCAGTCGGCCCGGCCTAGTCAGGGAGGATGCCGTCCACCACCATCTTGTTCAGGTCGGTGGTGGATATGCTACTCTTCGAGAATTCCCACAGCTGTTCGGGGACCTTGATCTCTGACGAGGAAGACTCAGCGACGGCGGCGACTTTCACGATAGCCTTGTGACCCATGGTTGCAGAAGGATTCGGCGTGGTGGATCCAAGCTCTAACCCTTGCTGGAGCTCGGGGGCTGGATGGCGGTGGGATCTACAGCGGCGAGAGAAAATGCACTAACCCTAGCTTGCTCTAGAAGTAGAGGAGTCGTAGGGATAGGGGAGGCGCGAGGAAGACGAAGAGCTTGTGTGCAAAATTGCGGCCTGGACTGAGAGTCAACCCTCCATGTCCTTTTTATACCCTCGCTTTTTGACCTAAGTCATCTGGGTCCCATTGGCTGGAATGGGCCGTACAGTAACGGGCTTTTCCGAATTAATGGATTAAACAAAGGCCTAAATCCTTTAAAAAGTACTTCGAGCTAATAAATCCTGAGAAATAATCTCGGGGGCTTCTTTGATGAGAAGCAGTGGCCAAACCAATTAAAATACTTGTCGTATCTATGTGATTTGATGATCATGTAGTAGAGGACTTAATGGTCATACGGGTGTAGGTTCAAAAGTGATGTTATTGATTGATGTCAATAATTAAATCACTAAAATTGAGCTTATAAATGAATCGAGTGACAATTCATTAAGGAAAAGCTATGTTATGATTGATGCCATTTAGCTTAGTACTATTGTATAATTAATATCATACTCTTTTACATGGGCTGAATATGATTGATGTCATAAAATTCAGACCAACGAGTCACTTGGACAAAGATGTACATCACTCGGCCTTTTTAATAATTGTTCGGCAAGATTAAAATCTTGCAATTTGACCATCGGGTTTGATGACCAGGTGGTTTAATAAACTCAAGCTTGATGGTTTGAGTCAAATATATAACAAAATGATAAGAGCTAATATAATTAGACTCTTGCATTATTTGACAGTCTCCAAATTATATAAGAGTCAGGGGCTACACCTGATCAGGTGCACCTAGTCGGCGCACCAGATCTGTCAGGAACTTCAGTAAAGAGGTCTTCCTGATTTATGACCAACATCGAAGACCACTCGGAAAGTCGAAGCTCAAAATTAGAAAGCACTCGGGGGCTGCTGTGGAATACTTTCCTTTCGGGTATCCATAGCTAAGCATAAATTGGCACTCAACCGGGTAGCATCCTAACAAGGAAACCGACCGAGTCGTCTTGGAGCGCAAGGCAATTAGAGATAGACTTTCTATGTAAATCCTTGTAGACTATGAGTCTTTCTTCATGTACCCCCTGCCGATCGGATATATAAGGTGGCAGGGTACCCCCATCGAGGGAGACAACAACACACATCCACATTACAAGCAATACAAACCACATAACACAGGACGTAGGTTTTTTACTCTCACCGAGAGGGCCCGAACCTATATAACTTGGCATCTTGTGTCTTTGACCATCGTAGTTCTTAGTCCCGACGTAGCCCTATATTATCACTGCTGAGATCAAGTCTCGACATATTCAGACTGTGAAGGGATACCTATTTGGAGATTCACCTTGTGGGCCGGTGTACTTTTGCGTACCATATAGCATTCCTCGGCCTACCGATAGAGCATCTACTTCATAGAAACATGGTTAGAATGTGACACAGTCTGCCTCGAGTTTGGGTATATCCGCCTATAAAGTACCTTAGGGTCAGAAGGATACTGATGGTGGAAGAACGCCTTGGAGGATAATACAACAAAGATCTACACCACAAACACATCCGTGGCATTATAGGCAAGAGACTACCGAGCCAAACGTTATATACAGTACTGCACCTAATGTTGAGCCTAGCATGTTTGGAATGCCATCATCGTCTTCTCTGCCAAGAGAACTAGGAGGCTAGCAGATGGTTGTTAATTTTGACCCATAGCCATCAGCATATGGTCTTCCATCGACTATTCCAAATATCAATGTGTCGACAGATGACTGGGCTTTCAAGATTGCTGAGATGATGAAGGAGCAGTTTGGACTGAAACCGAAGCAACAAATGTGTGTGTATCGACCGCCGTATCATCCGAGCTATGATTTGATTCTGATGTCGAGTCGATACAGACCTCCCAAATTCACCAAGTTTACAGGACAAGATAGCACTACTACAGTTGAGCATATAAGCTGATTTTTAGTACAGTGTAGGGAAGCTGGTAACACCGAGGCTTTGAAAATCAGGCTATTTCCATTGTCCTTGTCCGGGTTAGCATTTTCTTGGTTCGCATTGTTACCCCCAAATTTGATTGTTACTTGGGCCGATCTTGAACAAAAGTTTCATAAATATTACTTTGCTGAGACTAGATAATTGAGGTTCTCTAATTTGGTTGCTGTGAGACAAAAGGCTGGGGAGTCTGTGCATGACTATGTACAAAGATTCAGAGATGTGTGCAACAAATGTTTCAGCCTGCAGTTGATAGATAACCAGATGGCGAAGATAGATTTCAATGGTTTAATGGCGCCATTAAGAGAGAAGTTTCCTTCGGCCGAATTCGAGAGCCTGTCCTAGTTGGTGTAGAAGGTATCGATTTAGGAGAACCTGACTCGAGGGGCACGGGTGAGGCCGATCCAGATTAATTTTAATGATTACAACTCTGAATCTGATGAAGAAGCTATCGAAGTCAATATGGTAGAATGGACTAGGAACAAGAATGCGTTGTCGTGCCCATGGGTGAAACATAATGAACGTAAGGAGAAATATGATTTTGATATCACCAAGGCCGAGAAAATATTTGACATGTTGCTATAAGAGAAGCATATTCAATTATTGTCTAATCATGTGATTCCTCCTGCTGAAGAGTTGAAGCATAATTCTCCTTCTCATTGTACTAATGATTGCAAAGTGTTCAGGAGACAAATTCAGATGGCAATTGAACAAGGCAAGACCAAGTTCACCAAGGGCACTATGAAAATCGATGGGCATCCATTCCCTGCAAATGTCAACATGGCCGGTATCGATAGTGTTGAAACATTTATAAAGCAGTATTAGCAGAAAAGGGAAAGAGAGGCGAAGGAATCACGGTTTGATCCACATTGGGAATGTCCTTTCTTTCAGTATTGCTAGGATAATAATATGAAGTTGCCATCAATCGACAATTGTCCAAGATGCAGTTGGTGTGCAAATCAATTGTACAGGGAGGCCACAATGAGTCATCAATACCAGTATTGTACAGTCGATTCCAAAGAGTCGATGGTAGGCTTGGTCGAACAACAGTCTAGGGTTTTTGTGTTTGATCGACTTGGAGCAAAGAATAGTGAAGAAGCCAGGTTTGACAAAGAAGTCGATGGAGAGTTGCAATAGCAAGAACAGAATGATCAGTGGTGTCCATCTGGTATATTCTCCAAGATTCAGAAGCGTAGAGTTCAGAGGATGCGTTGCAGGCAAATAAGGGCTGGCAAATATTATTATGAAGAAGAAGATGATCAGCCGCCGAAAAAAGTCTTGAGGCCAAAAGTGAAGTTACAAGAACATACGCCAAGTGTGAATATGGTGATGATTTTGCCTCAGGAGTTTATGGATGTAGAAAGGGAATTAATTGCTGCTGGAGAATGTGAACCTCAGCTTGTTTTTGATACTCAACAAGCAGTGTTTGACAAGCCAGACGAATCTAAACATCGACAATTGAAGGCTTTATACTTAAGGGGTTTTATTAATGGGATGTCGATGCGGAAGATGATGGTCGATGGAGGTGCTACAGTGAATATCATGCTGATCACGACTATTAGAAAATTGGGAAAAATTGAGGAAGATTTGATCGACACTAATATGATTCTAAGAGATTATGGTGGTCATACTGTAGTAGCTAAAAGAGTTTTGAATGTAGAGCTTACAATCGGTAGTAAAACCTTGCCAGTTACTTTCTTCGTTATTGACCGAAAGGGACCCTACAGCCTATTATTGGGTCGTGATTGGATACATGCTAACTGTTGTGTTCCATCGACAATGCACCAATTGTTGACCCAGTGGATTGGCGATCAAGTGAAGGTGGTCCCGGCTGATGAAACCGTCAAAGTTGGATCGATGGATTTAGTTCCATGGCATTTTGATGATATGGAGTGCTTATCTGGCAAGACATAGGATGGGGATTATGTCAAGATTACTACGTAGGGTCTTGAGGTAGTGGACTAGTCAAATTCTAAATTGTTTCTCTGACAAGCACCCCAATGGAATTTGCGGAGGACGGAAAGCTAGGAAGAGGGTTTATGTCGGCTGATGAACTTCAAGAAGTCGATATAGGGGATGGTGACAAGCCAAGTCCGACATTTATCAGTAAGTGATTAGATGAAGATTTTAAAGTAGCATTAATAAAATTATTGAAGGAATATCGAGATTGCTTTGCTTGGGATTATTCTGAAATGCTAGGACTGAGTCGATCTATAGTGGAGCATCGATTGCCCATCAAGCCTGGATATCGGCCTTATAAGCAGCCTCCAAGGAGAATTGATCCATAAATTTATGATGCAGTCAAGGCTGAGATTACTCGATTGTATGATGCGAACTTTATTAGGCCTTGCCAATATCCAGAGTGGATTTCAAATATTGTACCATTGAATAGAGCTACTCTGAAGGATGATTACCCTATGCCAGTAGCAGGTCTTCTGGTTGATGCAGCAGTAGGACATAAGATCGTCAGTTTTATGGATGGTAATGTTGGTTACAATCAATTTTTTATGGTAGAAGAAGATATACCGACGACTGCTTTCAGGTGTCCAGGAGCGCTCGGATTGTATGAATGGGTAGTTATGACATTTGGGTTGAAGAATGCTAGAACTACATATCAGAGAGCTATGAATTATATGTTTCATGATTTGATCGGTAGGCTGGTGGAGATTTATATTGATGATGTGGCGGTGAAGTCTAAAATACTAGAGGATCATATAGCCAATCTACGAGAAGTGTTGGAGAGAATCAGGAAGTATGGTTTGAAGATGAATTCAAAGAAGTGTGCTTTTGGTGTCTCAGGTGGGCAGTTTTTGGGTTTCATTGTGCACGAAAGAGGAATCGAGATTGGGCCAAAGAGCATGAAAGCTATCAATGATATCGAGCCGCATATTAATAAGACAGAGCTACAATGTTTGATCGGCAAAGTGAATTTCATCAGGAGGTTCATCTCAAATCTGCCTCGTAAGCTTGATGTATTCACTCCGTTGTTAAAATTAAAGGTGAATCAGAAGTTTATGTGGGAGCCAGAACATCAGAGAGCTCTAGATGATATCAAGAAGTATCTGGTTTCGCCACCTATGTTGGTACCACCGAGGGAGGGATTACCGTTCAGGCTCTATCTCGCGGCAGACAAAAAGTCGATCGGTTCAACTTTGGTTCAAGAACCAGATGGTAAAGAAATGGTTGTATTCTATTTGAGCCGAAGATTAATTGATGCTGAAACCAGGTATGCCGAGGTTGAAAAGTTATGTCTGTGCTTATACTTTTCGTGTGTGAAATTGAGGCATTACCTGTTATCAACTGAGTGCACGGTGGGACGTAAAGCTGATGTCATCAAGTATATGTTATCAGCACCTATTTTGAAAGGGAGAATTGGTAAGTGGATGCTTGCTTTGGCCAAGTACGATCTTACATATGAATCTGCTAAAGCTGTCAAAGGTCAAGTATTAGCTGATTTAGTGGTTGAACATTGTGGATCTGAAGTATCAATGGTCGAGCCGGTGCCATGGCTATTATTCTTTGACGCATCCGTCTGCAAAAATGGTTGTGGCATCGGGCTTGTAATCATATCACCTCGGGGGGCGAGATTTGAGTTTGCATTTGCTGTCGAAGCATCAACTAATAATCAGGTTGAGTACAGAGCTATGCTTAAGGTGTTGCAAATATTGAAAGAAGCTGGTGTCAATTGTGTTGAGATCGTGGGAGATTCGCTACTAGTACTCGGACAACTGACAGGAGAGTTTGAATGCAAGGATGATGTGCTGAGATTGTTTTATACCGAGTGTCAGGATTTGTTGCATCACTTCAGGATAGTAAGGTTCAAGCATGTTCCAAGAGAACATAATGTGGAAGCAAATGACTTGGCACAGAGGGCATCGGGTTACGGAGAGGACGATGGTAGGGTAATTGTTTATATAGCCAATGTCGATGAGGAAGATTGGAGACTCAAGATTATCTAGTATCTCAAGAATCCCACTCAACGAGTGCCTCGGAAAGTCTGATATATGGCATCGAGGTATGTTTTATTAGAATAAAAACTTTAGTATCAGATAGTTGATGGTGTGTTATTAAGACGTTTGGATCAAGAACAAGCCAAAGCTGTCGTGTGTGAAGTTCATGATGGCATATGTGGTACACATCAATCGGCCCATAAGATGAGATGGTTATTGAAGAGAACTGGATATTATTGGCCAACTATGTTGGAAGATTGTTTTAAGTATTATAAAGGGTTTCAAGACTGCCAGAAGTTTGGAGCGATACAAAGGGCACCAACATCGGCTATGAATCCAATCATTAAGTCGTGGCCTTTTAGAGGATTAGGTATGGACATGATCGGTCAAATCTATCCGGTGTCAAGCAAGGGTCATAAATATATTCTGGCGGCCACTAATTACTTCACGAAGTGGGTTGAGGCAGTGCCTACGAAGAATGTTACCACTAATAGTGTGATTAATTTTGTGAAGGAGCATATTATATATAGATTCAGCATACCGCAAACCATCACGACTGACCAAGGATCCGTGTCTATGTCAGAAGAATTTCAAAGCTTTGCTGACAGCATGGGGATTAAACTATTGAATTCATCACCTTATTATGCTCAAGACAATGGTCAAGCAGAAGCGTCCAACAAGAGTTTGATCAAGTTAATTAAGAGGAAGATAGATGAGCAGCCAAAGTAGTGGCACTCGACATTGGCTGAATCTTTATGGTCGTACAGGATGGCCTCCCAAGGAACAATTAAGGTACCACCCTATCAACTGGTGTACGGACATGAAGCAGTCCTACCGTGGGAAACAAGTTTAGGATCAAGAAGGACAGAGATGCAGGATCAGTTGTCAACTGAAGATTACAAACAGATTATGCTAGATGAATTAGAAGATATCACGCAATAGCGGATGAAAGCTCTAGAAAGGATTCAGGAAAATAAAGCTTGGATATAGAGGTTTTACAATAAAAAGGTGGTGCCAAAGAGTTTCTCGGAGGGGGATATGGTCTGGAAGTTAATCATGCCCATTGGCTCTCGAGATAGCCTGTTTGGAAAATGGTCACCAATGTGGGAAGGTCCATTTAAGGTGAGCCGATGTGCGCCGGGCAATGCGTATTTCTTGCAAGGGTTGGATGGAGAAGAGTTTGGAAGAGCGATTAATGGTAAATATTTAAAACAATACCATCCGAGTGGTTGGATTGATTCATAATTTCGCTATTAATAGCCAATTATTTTAGAATATCATGCTTGAGCGATAAGAGCCAATGGTAGTACATCGACTTAAGACGACCGATATGAAAATATCGCCCTTAGCAGAAAAAATATTAGCATTAAATAAAGAAGGAGTTACAGATGTCCATTAGTACAGAGAAGAGCTAATTACTCGTAGGTAATCAATTTCTAAAATGATCTATTCTCGTACTACAGCTGAAGGATAATATAATTATCACTATCCTAAGTACAAGAAAATGAGCGCATAATAAAGAAAAAGGTAGTTCAACAACTTGGTCCTCCTTCCCCTGAAGATTGGCGCTGTCATCAGACATTACGCGACGGACAAGGGGAAGAGAGGGCTGCCTCACCGATGCCATTCTTCATGATTGGGTCACTAAAGGGGAACCCATCGATTCGGCACTAACATGGCTATGGATTTTGGATTGAAAGGATGCTCCAAGGGTCAGAAGGGCAAAAGGGATTCGCCATGACAAACTCAGTAGATTTGGAGATAGGCGATATTTTTCTACCAAAGCTCTCAAGAAGAAATCCATGACCGAGGGGATGAAGGAAGGAAGCGAATGATGGAGTCCATTTGTAGGGTCTGAGTTGGCCTTTTGGCGGTCTAAGAGTCGCCTCGTATAATGAGGATTAAAGAGAGAAGGTGAAACAGAGGAAGCGGTCAAAAGTTAATGGATCGCTGCAGAGAAACAGTAGGATGGAATTAAAGACTTTAGGTGGTTGGGAGGCGCATTAAAAGACGGACTTTGTAAGGGCCCCGAGGGATTGCATCGTGAAGTGGACAGATGTGTTAAAGATGCGAGGTAAACGAGGAGATAAAAATCCGGTGCATGAAGGATTTCATATCCCTGACTCGGGGGGCATGTGTTGACACCGGAATTTGGCTACGCCCGGAAGTCAGTGGTGCGAATAGAAATCGGCCGAGGTACTGCAAAGCCGACGACTGAAGAAGAAGAAGTGGACCCAGGTGGGGTTAGTTTATGTTTTTATGTAATAGGTTTTCTTTTCTAATTAATAGTTTAAAGTATTTTTAGAAGTAAACCAAGTCGGTTTGTTTAGGAGTCATGACCGAGTTGGTCAGAACCTCTTATACGGGATTATAATATGTAATAGGGTTTGTAATCAAGAACAACACTTTCATTCAATACAATTCGGCGTATCGCCAACCTTTCCTACTGGACAAAACCCTTGTCTCGCGCGGGCTACATCAGCTCTAATCTCGGTGAGAGACATGGATTAGTCACCTTCGGTAATTCTATCAATCTCAACTAGTCTTTCTCACTAATTTGATATTCTAGTTGTTATCGTTAGAATTGCTAGTTATCCGGTACTTGTGCTACTATTTAGTACTTGTTCTATCGACTGTGATTGTGGTACCATCTCAGTTAGGTTCGATCTATCGCAGTTTAAGTAGGTTTTGCAGGTATTGTCTAGATCTATTATTTGACTCACTCTGTTGATTTTATTGATAAATAGATTTAATCTAGCTGTGTTAGCCGTGTTTGAACACTGTCTCGATTAAGTTCGATCTGTTCAAATCTGCGAGGCTGCATCGACTTTGATCTCTCGTTGGGTCGATATAGCTAGATCCGATCTATCTATAAGTGAAGTCAATAGAGTTCTATCAGGACGTTTAGCCGATAGGTTATCACGGTTTGATCGATTCAAGGCATTTAAACTTGATTCTTTATAATATCTAAGAATCGATTGCCCCCATATTGTGATAAGATAGATCATTGATTTAAAGGCATATTTGCAATACCAGCTATCAGATCTATCGACTTAGTACTATCGACAGGGTGGGTTTTGTGCATACACTATAGTTCTATCGACTCTGCCCTATCGACTCTGCGCTGTCGACTCAGCAAATATTGTCAAGTTTTCTCTTATCTTCTCGATCTTGCTATGTTTAGTTCAAACCTTTATTGGCACTACAATGAATAATGTTTTGTGTATTTAATTTGCCGATAAACCGATATAGTCAGTCGATTAGTTCATAACACCTTATAAGTATCTTTGCAATAATATAGGCTGATTTCACTTATACAATAACTATCGGCTTTCTTCATCAGCCTATCCCAGGCCGATGGCCCATAAAATCTAATTGTCTGTATCTTTGTCAATTTGCAAGTAAAATCGACTGGCACGCCCTGGTTTCCTGTATTGAGTCTGCACTGGGGCTAAGCAGATCTCCTAGGTCACGTGTGAAGATTTTTGTGTCAACAGAAACCTTCCGTGATTCTTGCCTCTCTATGCTCGCTTCTACCAAAGCAAGAATTCTCAATCTTTACGCGTGTCACCTCGTCCCATGAACCTCCTTGCCGGCAAGTCTCTCCCGCCTTCGGTCCATTGGAAGCCTCTACTTGCACTGACACCTGATCACCATTGACTTTGTCAACCCCGCCATCTTGATCATTACCCACGGTTTTGAGCCTCAACCACGAAACCTTCCGTGCTTCTTGCCTCTCCGTGGTTATGGTATGGATCTCTCTTGACTCCACCAGGCCTCCTGATCGTCTGGCCCCAAGTCTCCTACTAGTGCCCGATCCTCTCACCGATGACCGCCAAGTTGACTCCAGTGACCTACACATCATGAGACAAGCAAACACACTTTCCATCTCCTGCAACTTCTCCAACTCAATCACCAAGTCTGGTTAGTCATAACCATAACAATGCAAACTCATGCAATCCCTGGATTCCCGCATTTCAACTCAAGCACCAAAACAACTCAAGTGAATTACTCATCACATATTGCAAACCATGGCACACCTCAACATGGTTTCTCAATCTCCCCCTTGATGAGTACATTGACAACACCAAATGCACAAAGATTTAGAGATTGAAATGTGAAATCGAATAAGCACATCCAAAGGGCTCAAACCCAAAGAAAACGTGAAATGTAGCCATCTAGCATAAGAAGGATCACAGAAAAACCAAGAGTTGGCAAAGAAAGCGACTTAAGGCGCAAAGATCGCAAACAACTCAAGAAACGCTCAAGTCAATGGCATGCTCCCCCTCAACTTGTGGTAGTAGGCATGAAATGCAACATGAGGTCATTTTTAAAATTTTAGCTTTTTTGTGCATGACCCAAAAACATTCTCCCCCTTTGGCAATGAACTCATCAAAGAAAATGAGCTTTACAAACGCTCACAGATGCAACAGAGACTCAGTTGATCAAGTGATTATTGTTTATCCTCATGTGTCCACTTATCCATGCGGAGGGTCGCACGACTGGGTACAGTGAACAACCCGAGGCCTCAAGTCACAGTGTTTGGATTTAGCATTTTAGAATTATTTTGATCAAAGCACTTAGCAGATTATTCATGCTTTATTCACAAGACAAAAGAGCATGCCTCTGTAGCAAAAGGAACACATGTTCCCACAATGTTCCATCATGAGCTAAACATTTGCAAAGCCTTCCATTTCGCAAACACAAGGTGCCAAAGCCAAGACATCCTCAAGAGTAGCCTCAACACAAGTCTCAATAAGGATAAAAGCAATTATACACATGGTGAGCAAGTTTAAGCAAGATTAATTCATGAGCTTCACAAAAAAGCCAAGTTTACCTTTAAGATTACCATGTTACTCAAAAGAGTCTATAGCAAGGCATCTAGAAAATCTAAGCATCAGAGATTACCATCACATCCACACTACTTAGCTCAAGCTCAATCACATCAATGAGAAATATAGGCAAGCATAAGAATAGAAGCTCATCTACCAATGCATATATTACATATGAGATGCAATACGAAAAGATAAGATACATATATACACAAGCGTCAACTCCAAGAGCAAAGAGCAACTCCCCCTCAAATAATGCCATAGGGGATGGCAAGAACAAAGCTCCAAATCATCAAATCACAAGAGCAACTAATCTCAAAGCTTCAACAAGGAGCAACTCCCCCATTACCAAGCCAGTCTCCCCCTCAACAAAACAAACGAACAATCAACTGAAAAGAGGGCAAGAAGACTATAGAAATAGCACAACTCGTGACTCGTGAAAAGGTACGGGATGCATTAATATGATGGCACAAGAAGCACAAAACTCAAGAGGGAAGCACAAATGCAGATTTTGCAAAGCATCAGAAGATACAACATGGGTCACACTAGATAACATGAAACTATGATGAAAAGGACTAGAGCAAATACAAAGCTAGCAAGCCACGAGATAAGAGAATCATGATATACACATGCTAGTCAGAACAATATGCTTACAAAGCACAATCTAGGGCAAGAGAGAACTAAAGCATCACACAAGATATACATGCCAAGATGATAAAGTGAGCACATGAACAATCATCTCACAACACAAGTAGTGTGCATGAAGGTAAAAGGGTGAGTGTTTGAGAAAGCTCACAAAGTAGGTGAGGACATACAAGTCTTTTGGAGGCCATGTAAAAGGGCACGAAGAACCATCACATCTCAATCATGCAGAAGATCAAGATCCATCAACCTCATGTTCTCCATCCCACGTCCCTGAACCTACATATGAGAAGAGAGAAGTGCCCCAGTCTTGGATCCCGAAGGGTTAGTAGGTAAATACTTGGGAACCCATGACTTAGCCACACGAGCAATAGATGTTGATGTGAATAAGGGTTCCCGATCTTCCGATAGGTTCTGATAATCTTGATTAAGGCGGAGGCGATACACAAATCGATCCGGCTTCCGAACGACACGTTCTGAACCCCGCAATCGCAGCACAACGTCTCCTCTGGTTATCAACCGTTCAAGAACGATTGACCTCACCGAGAAGGCTTATCCTTGCCTGCAAATCAAGAACACAAGCAAGAACAAAGAAGAATGCAACCAAATTTGCAAGTATATGATGAATCTCACAAGTTGGGGTCTCACAAACCGATCAAACGGCGAAACTGTTGTCAACAGAATAATCTAAGCAAAACCCAAACCCTAATGAAGATGCGGCGGCTGTATATGAGGACCCTAGGGTCGTGCAAGACCCCCTGGACGCAGCCCTAAGTGTGCTCAACTCCATACATGGCCCAAAGACCGATTACGGTGTCGCAGCACCAGGACAGATTCTGGAAGTCGAATTGTTTCGGCGATTGCCGACGGCTCGGGACGAATTTTGACATGGGACCAGTTGGGATAGAAAGGTCTTTTCGTTATCTTTCCAGGCATATGTAGAACGTCCAAATCCGAGTTCGTATGCGTCCTGGGCATCCGTTTTAGTGCAGACTGGTCCTGGGCTCCGAAACAGACTCGAAGTCGGTTTTGATTGGGCCTCCACCTTGGCTTGGACGTCCTTGCTGGCCCATCACGTCTCCAATCACCTCCCCAGCTATCTCATCATCATCTCCATGGTTTCTAACAACAATTAATTTATTAGGTAGCAATTTATTCTCAAAATCACATAAAGGAATCATTAGGAACAAGCTCACCCGTAAATTCAACTGTCGCGCATGAACTTGTATTTTGGTTGGCGGAGTGTTGGGTGTATCCATAAGGGTGATATCGTCATCATTCTTCCCCTTTTGAATTAGAGTCGTCCTCGACTCGATCCCATCTCTTTCTCCCAATAGTGGTCTCAAATCTGAAATATAAAATATAGAACTATTCCCAAACTTGGAATGCACATCACGTTTATATGTGTTATGAAAATTATCATCACAATGTGAAACCATAATAGAAGGCATGTCATGCAAATTAATCTTGATGTGAATAAGGGTTCCCGATCTTCCGATAGGTTCTGATAATCTTGATTAAGGCGGAGGGGATACACAAATCGATCCGGCTTCCGAACGACACGTTCTGAACCCCGCAATCACAGCACAACGTCTCCTCTGGTTATCAACCGTTCAAGAACGATTGACCTCGCCAAGAAGGCTTATCCTTGCCTGCAAATCAAGAACACAAGCAAGAACAAAGAAGAATGCAACCAAATTTGCAAGTATATGATGAATCTCACAAGTTGGGGTCTCACAAACCGATCAAACGGCGAAACTGTTATCAATAGAATAATCTAAGCAAAACCCAAACCCTAATGAAGATACGGCGGCTGTATATGAGGACCCTAGGATCGTGCAAGACCCCCTGGACGCAGCCCTAAGTGGGCTCAACTCCATACATGGCCCAAAGACCGATTACGGTGTCGCAGCACCAGGACAGATTCTGGAAGTCGAATTGTTTCGGCGATTGCCGATGGCTCGGGAAGAATTTTGACATGGGACCAGTTGGGATAGAAAGGTCTTTTCGTTATCTTTCCAGGCATATGTAGAACGTCCAAATCCGAGTTCGTATGCGTCCTGGGCATCCGTTTTAGTGCAGACTGGTCCTGGGCTCCGAAACAGACTCGAAGTCGGTTTTGATTGGGCCTCCACCTTGGCTTGGACGTCCTTGCTGGCCCATCACGTCTCCAATCACCTCCCCAGCTATCTCATCATCATCTCCATGGTTTCTAACAACAATTAATTTATTAGGTAGCAATCTATTCTCAAAATCACATAAAGGAATCATTAGGAACAAGCTCACCCGTAAATTCAACTGTCGCGCATGAACTTGTATTTTGGTTGGCGGAGTGTTGGGTGTATCCATAAGGGTGATATCGTCATCATTCTTCCCCTTTTGAATTAGAGTCGTCCTCGACTCGATCCCATCTCTTTCTCCCAATAGTGGTCTCAAATCTGAAATATAAAATATAGAACTATTCCCAAACTTGGAATGCACATCACGTTTATATGTGTTATGAAAATTATCATCACAATGTGAAACCATAATAGAAGGCATGTCATGCAAATTAATCTTGATGTGAATAAGGGTTCCCGATCTTCCGATAGGTTCTGATAATCTTGATTAAGGCGGAGGCGATACACAAATCGATCCGGCTTCCGAACGACACGTTCTGAACCCCGCAATCGCAGCACAACGTCTCCTCTGGTTATCAACCGTTCAAGAACGATTGACCTCGCCAAGAAGGCTTATCCTTGCCTGCAAATCAAGAACACAAGCAAGAACAAAGAAGAATGCAACCAAATTTGCAAGTATATGATGAATCTCACAAGTTGGGGTCTCACAAACCGATCAAACGGCGAAACTGTTATCAATAGAATAATCTAAGCAAAACCCAAACCCTAATGAAGATACGGCGGCTGTATATGAGGACCCTAGGATCGTGCAAGACCCCCTGGACGCAGCCCTAAGTGGGCTCAACTCCATACATGGCCCAAAGACCGATTACGGTGTCGCAGCACCAGGACAGATTCTGGAAGTCGAATTGTTTCGGCGATTGCCGATGGCTCGGGAAGAATTTTGACATGGGACCAGTTGGGATAGAAAGGTCTTTTCGTTATCTTTCCAGGCATATATAGAACGTCCAAATCCGAGTTCGTATGCGTCCTGGGCATCCGTTTTAGTGCAGACTGGTCCTGGGCTCCGAAACAGACTCGAAGTCGGTTTTGATTGGGCCTCCACCTTGGCTTGGACGTCCTTGCTGGCCCATCACGTCTCCAATCACCTCCCCAGCTATCTCATCATCATCTCCATGGTTTCTAACAACAATTAATTTATTAGGTAGCAATCTATTCTCAAAATCACATAAAGGAATCATTAGGAACAAGCTCACCCGTAAATTCAACTGTCGCGCATGAACTTGTATTTTGGTTGGCGGAGTGCTGGGTGTATCCATAAGGGTGATGTCGTCATCAGATGTACTCAACTTTTCATGAGGGTTACCATGATGCAAATTATGGTTCAAATAAGATGACCCTTAATCACCCTTAGAAGCATGCCACAAATTAGCAACTCGGGAAGAAAAACGAGTGCAACCATTTGAAACACGATGAGAACTCTCAAAGGGAAAACACGTGAAGAATCAAAACAGGCATCATGAGAACGGTGTCGTGAACCAATATAAGCAGTAGTAGGAGCATGTCCACAAGGACATCCTGACCCACAAGAAAATGAGTCATAGAATCCGTCAATAAAGCGATGTCTCGTGCTAGGCTCATGAGTGTTCATGCTATGAGAATCAATAAAGAGTAAGAGGCACAAGATTGGCGCATGTCTCTAGCATGCCTAAAGCAGAACTCAAATTGATGTCCATCCTCCCCACAATATGAGGAATGAAACAAAGGCCTATGAGGAGGCACGGTTTGAGAGGTTGAGGCACCACTCTCGCTCATGTGAGAAGTCCTTCAGGACATGTAGGAAGAACCAGAAACATCTTTCAACTTAGAATCAAGATTGTGCTCACACATGTAATGAAAAGGACGATGTGTGTTCCTAAAAGCTTTAGCACGCACTAAATGCTCATGTTTGACACGGCGAAAGCAATACTCAATGACATGCACATCTTTCTTACAAAAGATGCAATGGTACTTTACTTTTTGAGATCTTGTACCATTTGAGCAAGAAGCACCTTTGTCAATTGAAATCCCTTGGACAATAGCGGAAGAGCGAACAAGCTTAGGAATAGCTATGAGAGAGCTATCCAAAACTCCATCCCAAGTACCAACGTCCAAAGACTCACACATAACATGAGAAGACTCCAACTCCGATTGCAAAGAAGACGTTTTAGAAACGTCAAGAATGGAGTGAGGGGAATCACGTGAATCAAAAGACTTTTCAAGGCTAGCACTCATATCATTGTGCTCAATCAACCTGACACTCATACCATCGTGCATTTGCTTTAAAGCATCAATCTTATTTTTCAAAGCATTGCAAGAAGTGCAAGAAATGGAAGACACAACACTTGTATGCATGTCATGCAAAGCATCATGATTATCACAGGAATCTAGACAAGCATCATCATGCAAAAGACACAACACTTGTATGCATGTCATGCAAAGCATCATGATTATCACAAGAATCTATACAAACATCATCATGCAAAGCAGAGGAACAAAAGCTAGAAGGCAAAGAATGAATTGCAACAATTTCAGCCCTAGCATTTTCATGTTGCTCTACACAAGTGGAGTAGTCTAGTTTTAACTTCTCATTTTCATCTTTCAAGTGAGCAAGAGAGACATACAATTCATCAAACTTTTTAACCAAGGCATCACATTTATCACAAGGAAAAGATGTCCTAGACTTGCAAGAAATAGGAGCACACACATCAGGTCTAGACATCGAGCACACTTCACTAGGCATGGAATTTCTCAACTTCTGTCTAAGCTTTGTGATGATCACATCATAAGTACTGTCTCTAAAGAATAAACTCTCAATGCCTGTGATAAGGTTACCTTTGTTCATCTTCTGAAGTTTCAGGATAACATCCCCGAGCATAAGCTCTTCATCCTTGTAAAGCTTGAGAAGATCCATCACTCAAGATCACCTTTCTCAAAGCCAGCTGCATCCTTCTCCTTGATATCATGCTTGTCAACCTCCGCCTTTTGGCTTCGCTTCTTGGCATCCTCCATAGCAATTCCGCACATCTCAAAACCTGAGGACAAAGACATATGAGATTGAGCACTTGGTGCCATTGCAAATGCACTATCAGAGTTAGCAAATAGCCGAAGCAAGAAAAAACACTTTCTTAGTGTCGCCTTCAGATCACGAAGCCGATTAAGGTCAACTAGTGATCAAATCGTCTCTGATACCAAATGAAGGACCAAGAAGGCAACCAGAGGCAGGGGGGAGGGGGGTGAATGGGAGCCAATTAAAATTCTCCAAGAGAACTTGGCCTATGTCCAAAATCAACCGAACCCAACCCTAAAGCAAGTCACTAAGGTAACACACACCAACTTGTGATGTGCTAACCCTAGGAATGACTAACACCAGTGGAAGACTTAGAGAGAAGCTAAAGAAAGCAATCAAGACAAACTACCAAGGAGAAGAATGCAAAATAGCTTCTCACACTGACCATCGACAGTGTCAGTCAGAGACATCTTTAGTGCCGATAGGTATTATCGGTAGTGCCGGTCATACCATCGGTAGTGTTGAATGAGTAGACAGAAGACAAAATTCCTGGTCAGGTCATCAGCAGTGATGATCTGGATTTTCATCCCCACATCGGCAGGGCCGGTACATAGATCGGCAGTGCCGATCAACCCCCGATAAAACAGGATTTAGTTCGGGATTAAGCAAAAACTTGACCAAAACATAATCAAACGGACTCCAAATTGAGCGATTTTTGGACCAGCCAATCCTCAACACATCACGACCCTAATTCAAGAAGATCCACTCAATTGTCTCAAGCAATCATCACGATTTCAGATCATGTGCCAAGAACACCAACAAGGGGAATTTTGAGAAATCCTTCAAATCAAAGGTGCTAGAGCTCTTGATTCGATCATGGACCTATGTAGGATTGATATAGCTCATCATAGCACGAAGATCCCTAGAAATTCACCCCAAAAATGCATCCAAAAATGAGATCGAAAATCTCCACGAAAATAGCTCTGAAAATAGAGAAAAAGATAAATTCGGGATTTAGGGAGAGAGGAAGATCTTGAGCACGAAAATATATCTCATATCATTGAAACATGCTTACCAGATCCAAAGATACAAGACTAGGAAGCCACCCTCTTCCTACCACTATTTAGAAGAGCAAGAGATGTCTCTCACACACCCACTACTCTCCTCTTTACATGAAGCACTCTCCTAGCTCTTTTGAATGAGACCCTAACACAAAGCTATGGCAAGAGGCTTACTCTCCCACCAGCCCTACCTCTCCTAATATAGGACTAAGGGTTGTCCACATGACCACTCTACCCTTGACCTACATAACACTAACACCTACCACCAAGGGCAAACTTTTCCATCTTTTTCCTCGTCACCTGAACGCCTCCGGACCTTTCATGACTTTGCTTCGCCTCGACCACAATCACCAGTTTTGAGGCCCAAACCGAGAAACCACCTTGACGCTTCTCAAAGTGTGACTTCATGCTCGCTTCTACTGAAGCAAGAATTCTCAATCTTGACGCATGTCACCTCGTCCCATGAACCTCCTTGCCGGCAAGTCAGCCTTCTGTCCATTGGAAGCCTCTACATGCACTGACAGCCGATCACCTTTGACTTGGTCCACCCCGCTGTCTTGATCATCACCCATGATTTTGAGGATCAACCACGAAACCTTCTGTGCTTCTTGCCTCTCCATGGTTATGGTATGGATGACCATTGACTCCACCCGGCCTCCTGATCGTCCGGCCCTAAGTCTCCCACTTGTGCCCGATCCTCTTGATGTTGACTGCCAAGTTGACTCCAGTGACCTACACATCATGAGACAAGTAAACACACTTTCCATCTCCTGACAACTTCTCCAACTCAATCACCAACTCTGGTTAGTTATAACCATAACCATGCAAACTCATACAATTCCCAGATTCCTGCATTTCAACTCAAGCACCAAAACAGCTCAAGTCAATTACTCATCACATATTGCAAACCATGGAACATCTCAACATGGTTTCTCAAAATCACATAGATACAGCAAGTATTTTTAGGTGGATTTGCCATTGCTTCTCATCAAAGAAGCCCCCAAGATTATTCCTCAAGGTTGATAGCTCTGATTCTTTTTATAGAATGAAGCCATTTACGTTTTTACTTTTACTAAGTGGAAAAGCCTGTCAATGTGCAGCCCATACCAGCCCATGGGATCCAAAGACTAGGTCAAAAGGCGAAAGTATAAAAGTGCGGAAGGCTATTGACTCCAAGTCTACGCCGCCATCTGCACACATAGCGCTTCGTCTTCCTCACGCCTCCCCTGCTCCCATAGCATGTGTTAGCGCTTTCTCCCATCGCCGCCGCAAATCTTCCTCACCGTCAAGCCCGGTACCTCAGCTAGGGTTTAGATCCACCGCACTTCTCCATTCCTCGAAGATGACTTGCAATCTCTCCAATAAGGTCGCCGCCGCTGCTAAATCCTCCTCCTCAGAACTCGAGATCTTGACAAAATGGTGGTGGATGGCATCCTCTCAGAGCAAGCTCGCATCAATTGGAAGGTACCAAAAGACACTTGGCCCATTCCAATCCATAAGCAGATCATAGTTTTCCGCTCATTCTTTGAGCATGGCTTCAGAGTTCCCTGCTGTAGTTTCTTATGCGGGCTCCTTTTCTTCTATGGGATTGAGCTCGTCAACCTAAATCCCAACTCTATCCTTCACATTGCCATTTTTGTGCATATGTGTGAGGCCTTTCTGGGCATTCTGCACCATTTTACCTTGTTCCGCCATCATTTCATCCTCTGACCGCTGCCAACCAAGGAAAACCAAGTCGCCATAGTGTTGGTCGTAACTACGTACCCACTTATATACCGCAAGAGGGCGGTGTATGATTGTAGCACTTTTTCCCTTGAATTGAGTATTCCAAGGTTTATCAAATCCACTGGGACCTTAGGGATAATTAAACAAAGTTAATAGTAAAAGATCTAATCAAAGCTACTATCGAGTTTAAGTTGTATGAGGGAGACTGGCCAATGCAAAGGTGCGCCAGACAGTAAATCTGTCTTTGCGCTAGTCAGCGCAAGTGTTGAGCTGATCGGCAAACTGGTGAATCTAAGCCAAAGTGCGCCAAATACCTTGTAAGTCTATGTTGTTAAGTGAGTAGTCAAGTATCTACTAGTGAGATCGTAACCAGAAAGTCTAGTTAAATAGCATCATAATGGGTAATTACAAGGATCAATGAAAACCTATAATGAATAAGACCACCCTGCTTTCCGAGCGGCTCCCGATTTATCGCTGCCGAGAGGAAACCCTTAATCGCGCGAGTATCTTACCCTACTCAACTATCCAATAGTGCTGCGTAGGCTTAGTGCTATCACCGGTAAACCACACTACTAGCATCATCAAACAACCATAATCAATACAATGTCCGAATACTATCCAAACCACCACGATCAAGATAATATAACTTTACTTAGCCTAGAACTAAGCAATTGGAATAAGCACATGCATGATTATAGAATCAAGATAGACAAATCACCAAAACCATCATCAACATATTCAATCATCCTTGAGATTACCCATTATGATGCTATTTAACATATGGAATGGTCCTCGGTCACTTCTGTGGGCCAAAACACCCTTGCGCCGACCGGCTCATGGACTGCGCCGATCGGTGCACTGGGCTTCTTCCGTGCTTTTCGTTGGTTCTAGACTCCTGTCCTCTCCAGCATCTCTATAATCACCAATTTTACCTATTTCTACAACAAAGCTCCAAAACAACGCATATGCAAATATATAGACAATATCATAGGTAAATGGCCTAAATTAGTATCAATTATGCTCTAAGGGGTAATATTCACATATAAAAGGGGCACTTGGGAAGTGGCAACAATTGCCCCACACTTAAACCTTTGCTCGTCCCAAGTAAAGTAAAAGAAAGAAAAATCAAAGAGTATACTCTTTCTATCATAAAAGATATCTCAAATCAGCAAATGTTGAGCATTGTTCTATTGTGGTGTATTTCATATTGGTATTCAGCAAAATAGTTCAAATATGGGCATAAAACTTAAAGTTTCTCCCCAAAGCAATAAATCATGTCCAACTCAGAAATTATAACTTTTCCACACATGTAAATCACTTAAAAGATTGTTGTGAACATACAGAATCTATCTTCCAAATAATCTAAGGCAGCAACTCATCTTTCAAATCACTCAACCTATATTCTACATCATAATGATCAAATAATATTTGTGTCAGGCTTATATGAGTAGCTAGGTGAGCTAATACGAGGATTGCAAACATAAATCAAAAATATATTGTAAAGCTAGGAGATTATTCTTTGTTTGAATTATAGAAACTTAACAAGGTGGCCATTAAGAAAGAAAAATTTAAGAAAGGACTCACACTTTGGATATGTGGACATGCGCATAGCAAAAATTTGATCTAGAAAGAAAAAGAACTCCCATTATCAGATTGCACATGGTTGGAATGATTCATGGCTATATTAGAATGAATTTCGAGAATAAGAATGTCATATACCACCCCCCCATACACACACTTAAAATTTTGCTAGTCCCGTAGCAAACAGCAGAGCTTTTCCTTTATTTTCTTTTTTTTTTCTCTGCTGCGTCGATCGGTTCACGGTGCGCCGATCGGCTCTCAACCCAAATTCACCAATATTTGTTGGTATTTGATTCGTCTAACTTCACCATTTATTAAAGATTTAAATATAGCCAGAAATATAGGATGTGGTCAAGAAATGGTACACAACACGATATTTTGGGTTTATGATAGGATACTTAGCGAAATTGAATTATTCTATGAGCAATTCAAGGCTAGAAAAAGATACACAAAGATTGGCCATCTTAGTAAAGTTCATACCAAAAAGAATTAAATCCTAACCAAACTCAACCATCAATTCAATGTTTATCTACAAATCAAAGATTCATGAGAATTGCTCAAAACATGGCATTGGTAGGTAAGGAACTTGAAAAGAATAAATTCCAAAGTTCTCAACATGAAAATTTATTTATGAAAAGATTGGTACTAGGTTATCATCACAAATTGGACAATACGAATGAAGCACATGGGTACTCAAAATTGCTCCACAAGACATATTTGCCAAATAATCATTAAGTGTAAGTTCAAAATTTTATTCAATGCTCAACATTATTTGATCTTCATCAACATTTTTCAAGAAAGAATAAATAATTCAATTCTCCTAAAAGAGCATAACCACCACCATTATATTAAGATTGAGACTCGAATACATGGTGATGATTTTTGTGCACACTTGCATGAAAATAAAACTACTACAAACACATTTGCATGAAAATAAACACACTCGATACATGGTTTCCCAACCCGCTCACACACACATAAGCAAATAAAGAAAAAGATTGCAAAAGATAAAAGAAAACACAAACCGAGAAACCGATACACTTGCCAATTCTAGGCACTCTAGTCAAACGAAGGTGGAGGTGGTGGCTGATCAAAGCCATAGCACTGCGCATTGAGTCGCTCGACCTCCTCCACCATTGCCTCGTGGTTGCTCCTCCATTGGGACGTGTCGTCCTCAACACGCTCGATGTAGTGCATGTTGTTATCAAGGTACCCCTACATGGGCACGAAAAAGTCTGCACCGGGCATAGAAGGCACCACTGGTACACGTCCTTGGTACCTGTAGTCGATACCCGTGTTGAAGTACGGTGCGCCGATCGGCGCGTCACCTGCGTCGACCGACGCAAAGGGCTGTGAACCACCCGCTACGTCGCTCCACCCTGGATGGTACTGATGAGGCTCCTGGCGTGATCCCCAGGAGTCCCACACGCCACCGGCTGCTGTAGATGCCACCTGTTGTCGAACCCACCCACGATGGTCCTTGAGAACTCGACCCCCCCTCCAGGAGACCTTCCTCAAGCTAATTTCCTCCCGCTAGCTTGCGAGGGAGGAAAACTCCTAGCTACGAACACGGGAGCTTGGTGTTGGTGCCGCCGACATGGAAGCCGGCACAAACACTTTCCGTGACAATATTGCCACGAGTCATATTCTCGCTAATCTCCGTCGCGCACTCCGACTTGTTGTTGCGCCCTCCCGGTCCATCGCCGTCATAGACGAGGGCTGCTAGGCTTTGAAGATAGGCCCCGAAAGCCAACTTCTTGCTCACCTTGCCTCTCTTGTCGAGCCAACCCCGCACCATCACCGATATGGGGTTGCAATGAGACGGACTCATGATGGCGTTGAAGAACCACCGCAAGTCTGCATCGGTGACGTTGCTGGAGTCGACCTTGTTGCCTATGCGCACTACCAACCACCGATGGAAGACTTGAATGGTCGGGTTGCGGATGTTGCCATGCTTCATCTCCTCCATGAACGAGAGCCGCCTCCAGAAGAAGTCCAACTTCCCACGTCCCAAGATGCCGACGACATTGGCGTCAGCATCGAAGCCGAAGGCCTGAGCCACTACCTCCATGGTCACCGTGTGGCTGATGTCACAGTCGCGGAACATGATGGCCTCGTTGCCGATTTCGTTAGTGTCGAGCCTCATCGTAGAGGCAACCTCGATGATGATGTCGAGGTTTTAGTCCATGGGGAGGAGGTGGAAGTCCACCCAGTTGAGGTTGTCAAGCATCCTCCTTATGTCCTCCCACATGCCGATCGAGGTGAGGAAGGTCTCGTCCAAGTCAAAGTTGGGGACGAACCTTCCCCTCACCGCGAGATAGTACTTATGTTCGTCCGCACCCAAGAGGGTGAAGCCCTCCTCTACCGTGCGCGGCGTGAATGCCGATGGTGGTGGTGATCTAGGAACCCCACGGCTTGCTGCCGTTTGGCTCGTCATAGCACGCCCCGCTGGAAGGGGCGCACCAGAGACGGAGTGGCGGGTGCGGATCTTGTAGTTCACCACCACCGAGCTGGTGGATGCATCACCCACCTTCATGTCATCATGAGTGCTGGAGCCTCCCCTCGCCGAGGAGTCGCCACTTGACTGACCGCTACCACCAGAACTGCTTCCCCGGCACAGCCTCTTGCCCAACTTGCCGATGGAGGAGCGGATACGATCCATCTGTGAGGAATGCGGAACATGTGCGAGATCGTGGGTAGTGAGGAAGGTGGAGAGATTACTTGGATGGTGAGCCAAACTAGGGGCGCCTGGCCTCCCTTTATAGTGTCAGAAACTTCTAGGAGAAGGAACCACCAAAAAATTTCAAAATTTGAGAACGCGTCAATCAGCATTGTTCAAATTTTGAATGCTCTAACAACTCTGGTGCTTGATTCTCATCCTTTATGTCGCTTCCTAGTACATCATGTCTTGATTGACTGCGCCAATCAGCGCGAGCACTCGCCGATCGGCGCATGTCTCCTTTTTAGCTTTTTGTCAATTCGTGTCTCCTATGCACCGCACACCTGCATAGCAATCATACCTGTTCCTCAAAATCAATGCATGCTGCCTTTGTCGCCCATTTGGGAACTGCATGGGTATGTGCGCCGATCGGCGTAGTAATGCGCCAAACAGTGCAAGTCCCTTGCAGCTCGTTTTTTGGTCCGGCGCTGATCCTGATGTCTCGTGTTCATCTCTTTTACCTAATTTTCCACTTTTTCCAATGTTCCTGTAGTATTGACATACGTAGCGGGGCCCATCTGGTGACGCGCCGATAGGCGCTGTGTCCAATATTTGTTCCTGGCCCCTCGCTTCTTCGCTAGATGTTGCTCTTCATCTATTCCTGCATCATTTAGCAACCATTTTGCACACAAAAATCTGTTTAAAAAGATTTTCATTACCTTGAAAATAGCAACGTCTCTGAAAATTACTTTGCTGGTTGATTTTTAGAACTCCTTCAATTCTGGGCATTGTCAGCCTTTTGTCCTGACCTGGGCAATAGTGCGCCGGTTGGCACAGGCACTGTTCCTTCTTGTTTTTGGTCTTTTTTTTTGTTTTATTCCTATGTTGTTAGTCTATAGTATGTAGATACATAATTTTGCACAAATAAATAGACAACGCTAAAGCACACAAGAAGTAAGCACACACTTTTTCTATTTCTATTATTTGGGAGATTGTTTTTATAACAAGCATGTTGGTCGTAACTAAGCACCCACTTATATACCACAAGAGGACGGTGTACGATTATAGCACTTTTTCCCTTAAATTGAGTATTCCAAGGTTTATTGAATCCACTGGGACCTTAGGGATAATTAAATAAAGTTAACAGTAAAAGATCTAATCAAAGCTACTGCTGAGTTCAGGTTGTATGAGGGAGACTGGCCAACGCAAAGGTGCGCCAGATAGTAAATCTGTCTTTGCGCCGATCAACATAGGCATTGAGCCGATCGGCACAATAGTGAATCTCTCATTGCACCGATCGGCGCAGGTGTTGAGCCGATCAGCACACTGGTGAATCTAAGCCAAAGTGCGCCAGATACCTTGTAAGCCTATGCTATTAAGTGAGTAGCCAAGTGTGGCGCCCCTTCCCGAAGGATCGATGTCCCGATGGTGCTGATAATGCAGACACTTGATAATACAACACTGGTTCGAATTTAAGTTGAATATTACATCAATGAGTTCTCAGAGTGTAGCGGAATATTACAAGTTCAGAATGTTTTGAAAACAGCGGAAGCAAATCGTGATAAGAAGCTAAGAGCTCGACGATACAGCATAGTAATGGTTCATGCCCGAAGAACCATCACTCTAGCAACACACATCAATACTGCGGCGGTGAGTCGGACTCCTAGTGGGCAGTCCAACCCTCAGGGACTTGCATGTCCCAGGGCAGCACATTCTCAGGCAATTCTACCTCTTCATTACCTAAAAACAATAATGGCACAAAGCCTGAGTACTAATTACTCAGCAAGACTTACCCGTCGAACATCTAGGCATGCAATGGCTCTATTAGGTGGCTTGTTTGATAAGACTCGCACTAAGCAACCTATTAGTTCTATCAAGTTTTACTTCTCAAATTAACTGGGTAGAGTAGAAGGTAACTTTAGTTGCAACGATAAGCTAATAAAGCAATACATAAGGTAAGTACAACATAAGAGCAATAATAATAACAACAACGATAAGCATCATAATCAATTCCCAAGTACCATGTGCAACTACGTGATAACTCAGTGACCAAGTAGTACTCATTACTGCGAGGGACAGCAAATGCAATTGATTTTTCATCAGCTGGGATAACCCGAGATACATGACACATACGCACCAATTAAGGTCGTATATGGCAACTTTTCGTAAGGAGGAAAAACAACTTGGTCCGGGTCCAGTCTCAGCGAGTGGGCATGCCATCCTACCAACAGTACTTCATGGTATGAACTGCCCACTCCAGTAGCAGAAGGGTCAACGACCACTGTACTAGGTACCATCCTTATTGCCGCGTCAATGCTACATCAGTTTACTAGTGCCCATAGACTAGCATGCATTCGGTACTGTTCAATACTTGACCAAGGGGCCGACCACGGACGGGTCCTAGGTTCGACAAGGTAGGGCTACCGCAGTCAACACCCATGTATTGCTGCAAACCTATACATGCATCATCCCTTCCCGGTCATGACATCAAAATAAACTTCTTTTATAAGTCCCGTTCCAGTGGTCAAGTTCATTCTTAGTATTGATATCTATCGCGTCTAGCAATTACTAAGCATAGCGACACAGTACCGATACTACCAAAGTTCTAATGACAGTGGCGTAGGTCATTTGGGTATCATGCAAGTGGGTTCCAATCAACACCTATGACCTAATGCAATAATCACTGACACTAGTAATATTGAAAACTAGCAACATAATTAGATGGCGAATGAAAACTGGGGCTTGCCTGGATCAATGTTAGTGCTAGCAACTACAACGTCTTGCTCTTGGGGATCAAGGTCCTTCTGAAGATCCTCTTCTTCCTGCTCCGAGATTGTCGTTGCCTATTTGATAGAATTGAATTGTCGGTATTATCAAAATACCGTAGAATGCAATGATATGATGCACAATGTCTTTAAATGTTGATTAACATTATTATTATGTTCTCGAAGCCATATGCTTCAATGTAACAAATTAGAGTTTCACCATTTTAGGTATGTTAAGCATTTATTTAGGGTTGTTATAGTCCTTCAGAAAATTAAGCAATTAAATAGTAACCAATCGATTCTGATCTTGAATGATTTATCATGAACAGGGACAAAGATGAATTGTATTTTTTCCAATTTACAGCCTCTGGATATAATTACTCTAATTACTAGCATTTATTAAAGTAAAATAGTGTATGAACAATTAATTTAATTTAATTAAGTAAACTTAGGTTTCTGGACTTGTGTAATTTACTGGGCACAGAGACTTTTGTGAGTGATTTTTGTGCCAAGTGGCAGGGGCCAATTAATTATAAAATAATTACTAGAATTAATTTAATTGAGCATAAAAAATAATTTCCAGAGCCTAAAATAATTCATATTATATTAAACCAAAATTTGTGGTGATAGATAATTATGTAATTATTAAGCTTGCCAAAAATCAAAATTAAATTTGGTTCCTAGAATTTTTTGGTGAATTAATCTATGGTTGGACAATTAAATGAATTAATAAAAATGCAAGTACAGAGGCAATGATTTATCAATTTACTAAAATAGAGCAATATAAAATGAACCTAACAAATTTTATTTGAGCTTCATTGGGTTTAAATTCGATTTACTATGAGTTTCCAAAGATTTATGCATTTTCTGGCAATTTTCTGCTTTTAGTGGGGGGGGGGGGGGGGCACGTCAGAGCCACGTGGGTGACACGTCGACTCCACGTTGGATGCCAATGGGACTGCTAGTCGGCTTACTGGAACAGCGGCTGCCTCGCTGGAGGGCTCGCCGGCGGGCGCTACATGGGAAGAAAGTTCGCTGCGGGAGCAAATAAACAACATGCGCACCGAGGCGAAGGGGATGGAGGGGTTCACGAGGTGGGGTTCTCACCAGAAGACCGTCGGCGGCGAGAAGCGGTGGAGGAAGGTCTTCGGCGGCGTCGCGATGATGGCTCAGAGCAGGAAATCGGGCGCCGCTTCCACGCAGAGTTTCAGGGAGACATGGAGAAGGACGGCATCAAGTCGAAGTCCGTCGGGGATGGCCGGAGGTAGGGGCTCGTCAATGAGGCGGCTCGATCCTTGCCGGCGCCGGAGCAGAGTCGGGGGAAAAGGTGATTGCCAGCCACTTGAGCGGAGGAAAGAAAGGAGAAGTAGGTCAGGGAAATGCGTAGATGGTTCGCGCGCGTGGGAGAAGTACGATAGGTGGCGACACTCACCGAGGGTACCGAATTTTGGGCCAGCGGCAGAGGAAGTCATCGGAGTTGCCTGCTTTGGTTTTTCTTCAAATTGGCTAGGGCTCACGCGGGGTTTGGTCGAGCGAGTGACATGGGAATGTAGAGGAGGTGTGAGTGCGTGGGTTTGAAGTTTAGCTCGTGCGGGAGAAGCAGTCTACGCCAGTGAGGAGGAAGAAGGGCGGGATTTGCACTGCGCCCCCTGATCTTTTAGATTTAGTGCAAAGAGGTCCCTAGTCAAAGCTGATTTTAATTAATTCAAAATAAAATAGCTAGGGACTTCCTAAATTAGTGAAAATTGGTGGACTGACTATTTAAATGGTGGAGAACACATTAGTGAATTTTATTTGAAATGTTCATAAACATATTTTTAGAATTAATTAAATGCATTAATTATTTATTTAAGAATCAATTAATTAATTAAGGGTCTTGCCAAGAAGATAAAATGGCCAATAATTTCATAAAATTCTATTTTATTATTACCAACATGATTATGAATTTATTTAGCATAAGTCGTATTGAAATTTTTGAATTGCTTCAATAACTTGGTTGTAGGGTTTTTATTTGCCTAGAATTAATTAAAAAGGGAGTGAGTCTTATTATTTCATGCTAGGTTGTTCATGACCTAAGCTATTCATGTTGGTTAAATGAAGTGAGACACCTAGGGTGTCACAGCCCTCCCTCCTTAAAGAAATCTCGTCCCGAGATTATGAATCAAGGCAAACTAGAGGGAAGTGCGGTGGTCAAAACATACCTGTGTATGATGACCAAAATTTTGGGTAGTGAGTTCTCAGAAACTCTTTCGATTCCCAAGTAGACTCATCTTCTGAGTGGTTACTCCATTGAACTTTATAAAATTTGAGGGTTCTATTACGGGTTGTGCGCTCTCTCTCGTCGAGGATCTTTATTGGTTATTCGGAGTATGTGAGATCGGGTTGGAGTTGGTCATATTCTTCCAAAATTTTGTCGATGGGTGGCTTGAGACACCACTTAAGCTGAGAGATGTGGAAGGTGTGATGAACTCCGGATAGATTAGCGGGTAACTCCAGCTTATAGGCCACGTTTCCACACTGTTCTAGAATTTGGAATGGTCCAATATAACGGGGAGCTAACTTTCCCTTGACTCCAAACCATGGGATACCCTTCATGGGCGACACCTTGAGATAGACGTAATTGCCCTTGCTGAGGTACAGTGGTCTACGTCGTCTCTTTGCATACTTCTCTTGATGGCATTTAGCAGCTTTAAGATTTGCTTGAATGGTACGAACCTTTTCTTTAGCATCCTTGACAAGGTCGGGACCAAAGGTTACTCTATCTCCAGATTCAGACCAGTTTAGAGGTGTTCTACAACTACGACCATAGAGTGCTTCAAATGGTGACATTTTCAGACTCTCTTGGTAACTATTGTTGTATGAAAATTCCGCATAAGGCAAATACTCATCCCAATTGCCACCATGTGTTAAAACACAGGCTCTAAGCATATCTTCCAAAATCTGGTTGACACGCTCTGTTTGTCCGTCAGTGGTGGCATGATAAGCAGAACTTCGGATCAAAATGGTACCTAGAGATGCATGCAGTTGTTCCCAAAAACGAGCGACAAACTGCGAGCCTCGATCCGTAACGATGGTCTTGGGTACTCCATGAAGACATAGAATTCTTGCTATGTACAGTTCTGCATATTGCTTTATCTTGTACGTGTTATTGATTGGTAGGAAATGGGCAGATTTTGTGAGTCGGTCTACAACGACCCAAATTGAATCGTGCTTCCGAGAGGTGAGAGGGAGGCCAACAATAAAATCCATGCTGATGTCTTCCCATTTCCACGAGGGAATACTTAATGGTTGAAGTAGTCCAGCTTGTTTCAAATGGTCAGCCTTAACTCTCTGACAGGTATCGCATTCCGCTTCATCCTTGTCCACCAGAAATTCTTCTTCAAGTCTTGGCACATTTTGTTACTACCCGGATGGATGGAGTACTTTGAGTGATGCGCTTCATCCAAGATTTTCCATCAAAGTTCAAACTCCTTTGGTACTACTAAACGGTTATTGAACCATAGAGTACCGTCTGAGTCTTGGGTAAAGCATCTTGCCTTACCATCTTCAACATTTTGACGGATATGATTCATACCAATGTCAATTTTCTGTGCAGCAATGATTTCTTCATGAAGGGTAGATTGCACACTTAGGTTGCTAATCACTACAACAGGTAAAACGTGAAGGCTGGGTTCTGAATTAGTTTCATGGTCATTTTGGTCCTGAACTTCCAGCTCTAAGTTGTTGCAGTGGACCTTTTTGCTTAACGCATCGGCGACTACATTAGCCTTGCCTGGATGATATTGAATCTCCAGGTTATAATCCTTAACCAGTTCTAGACACCGACGTTGTCTCATGTTAAGATCAGTCTGGGTGAAGATATATTTCAAGCTCTTATGGTCTGTGTAAATGTGCACTAAGTTGCCAAGCAAATAATGCCTCTATATTTTTAGTGCAAGTACAACTGCAGCTAGCTCCAAATCATGAGTTGGATAGTGCTCTTCATGCTTCCTTAACTGTCGAGATGCATAGGCTATGACACGACCTTCTTGCAAGAGTACACATCCAAGTCCTGTCCCAGACGCATCAGAATATACGTCGAACGGCTTGGTAATGTCGGGTTGAGCCAGTACTGGGGCAGTTGTCAATAATTTCTTCAATGCTTGAAATGCTTCTTCACAATTGCTGTTCCAATTAAACTTTTTCTCCTATTTTAGCAGCTCCATGATGGGTTTGGTCAGCCGAGAAAAATTTGGTATGAACCTACGATAATATCCGGCTAGCCTGAGGAAACTGCGTACTTGGTGAACTATCTTTGGTGGCTTCCAATCTAGCACATCTTGAACCTTGCTAGGGTCTACTAAGATTCCTTCTGCAGAGACTATGTGACCAAGGAATGGCACATGGTCCAACCAAAATTCACACTTGCTGAATTTTGCATACAACTTGTGACCTCGTAAACGTTGAAGAACAATGCGAAGATGTTCAACATGCTCTTCCTTGGACTTAGAATGGACGAGGATGTCGTCAATGAATACTACCACAAATTTGTCCAACTCTGGCATGAATACCGAATTCATGAGATACATGAAATACGCTGGGGCGTTTGTCAATCCGGATGACATTACTTGATACTCGAATAATCTGTATCTAGTAGAAAAGGCGGTCTTCGGAATATCTTCTGCTCTGATTTTGATTTGATGATAAACCGAACGGAGGTCAATTTTTGAAAATACCTTAGCACCAACTAATTGATCAAAAAGGATATCAATTCGTGGTAACAGGTATTTATTCTTGATGGTAACTTCGTTGAGAGATCGATAATCAACAACGAGACACAGAGATTTGTCCTTCTTCTTCACAAAAATAGAGAGGCAGCCCCAAGGTAAAGTTCTTGGGCGAATGAATCCCTAATCCAATAACTCATTCAATTGCTTTTTCAATTTGGCCAACTCATTCGGGGCCATCTTATAAGGTCGACGAGATATCGGATAAGATCCTGACTGTAGCTCTATCTTGAATTCCACTTCATGGTCAGGTGGTAGGCCAGAGATATCTTCGGGGAATACGTCCAGATACTCGCTAACAACGGGGATGGTTTCGAGCGACTGCCCTTCCAAGTGATGGACAATCAAGGCTTTCGATGAATTGATGTTTAGAGAAAATGTGTCCTTTCCATGCAAAGCGGAGTTGATGTGAACGATACGGGGCTCGATGTCTAACATGGCTCTATGGGTTTTTATCCAAAACATGCCCAAAATCAAATCAATTCCCTGGTGGCTAAGCATGATAAAATCCGTGGGGTAGATTTTCTTGTTTATTTCTAGAGGGGCCTTGCATACTATTTGATTGGCACTAATTTGCCCAGCGGGGGAACGAATTGTATAGCATCTTTCTATAACCTGGGGTTGAAGATTAAGTTTTTGCACACATGCATGGCTAATGAAATTATGCGTAGCACCAGAATCAAAAAGTGCAAGGACAGGCTAGCACGGGTTCACCCTGAGGGATATCTTCTGCATTGGTGTAGTTCACTTGGGCACCACATGATGGTGCATTCACATTCCTGCTCTGGTTCTGACGCTGGTGGTTGTTGCGCCTTGGTGCAGTGCAGTTCTTTGCAAAGTGGCTGCCGGTACGACCACAATTGTAGCAAGGGTAGTTGCCTCCATGATCAGTAGGCAGTGGGGTACGAGCACTCGGGTTCCCTTGTTGCTGATATGGTGCACGGTACTGAGTGTTCTGCTGTTGATAAGGTGCACGAGGTGGGAAGTTCTACTACTGTGGTGATCTCGAGTAGTTCGGTCCAAATCGTCGCTGAAACTGTTGCTGCGGTGCGGCCCGGAAATGTTGTCCGGTAGGTGAAGTATATATCAGGCGATGCTTCACCTGTGGGGCAGCAGAGGCAGTAGCAAGGGCCTTTCTCTTGCGGTCTTCTTCTTCAACTTGGCGCATGGCGCCTTCCTAGACAATAGCAGCATTGACCAGATCATTGTATGTGCCAGTCGTCTGCCAAGTCAGTCGTTCCTTGAGCATGGCATTCATCCCACGCAAGAATGCGTATCGCCTCTTTTCCTCAGTATTAACGTACTCAGTGGCGTACTGAGCAAGATGATTGAAAGCTTCAGAATATTCCTGGAACTTTCTCTGCATGAGACCAGCGGGGATGAAATGAGCATGAAAAGCAGCTTTGAAGTCATTCCATTCCATGCGGTGTCCAGCAGGAAGAGAAGCTTCATAGTTGGCCCACCAGGCACTAGCAGAGCCATGGAGTTGTTGGGCGGTGAATAGCACCTTATGGTGCTCGGTGCATTCCAGCAGACTGAATTTAGACTCGGTCTGACGCAACCAGTGGTCGGCGTCCAGCGGCTCTCTGGCACACTCGAAGGTGGGTAGGTGGGTACCCACAAAATCTGAGTAAGTGCTCTGACGGGGCTGGTTGTTGTGGTTGTTGTAGTTATCTCCACGTCCAGCCAGATGAGTCGTGATGTCGACCAGTCGACGGAGCAGCTCGGAGTCATTCTGGTACATGTTGAGTGCAGCGGCCAGGACTTCAGCTAATGAAGGCTCACCATTCGCTCCTTGCTGAGAGCTCTCAGGATCTTCCTGGTTCCGAGTACACACCATGCTCCAATTTATACGGTTGCACATTAGTTGTTTCTCATAATATTCCATAAAATCGCATGCGCAAGAATATAAATTTGCAAGTGACATGGTAAAATCTTAGAATGACAACCATCTCCATTGATTCAATTCAGTCTACATGATTGTTAAAGGACATCGTCACCCAGTTCCGTACATACACGTGCCGACGCCTAGTTACGGTATTGTGGACACAATATGCAAGATTCACACTTCTACATCGAACTAGGGATACATATACTATACGATCGTACACAGGGGTAGCGAATCATCTACTCCTGGCCTAAGTCTTCCGGCTCTTCTGGTTCTTCCTATTCCACAGGCTCTCCTGGTTCCTCCAGGTCCATCATTTCCTCGTCATCAACATCGGCAGGTGCCATCTCCACTTCGTCTTGTTCTCCATACTCTATGAAGATCTCATCCCAATTCCCTTCAATAGGAAGATGGGCAGCCTTGAATGCGTTCAAGTCATCTTGAGCCTCAATCATGTCATGCTCAAAATCCACTACATCCTGCAAGGCTTGGTCACGTTCTTCTTGAATCACATCCATCTCGTCATTCTTGGCTTGGATTTGCTGGTTCAGTTCTGCAATTTCTTCATCCTTAGCTTGTTTTTCAACCTCAGAAAGTCATAGTGCAGAATGGAACACATCCAATTGCCGGCACAAGTTTGTGCACAAAGCGAACATGGACAAATCATAATACTCTATTATGGGCAGCATAGGATCAAAGATGAAATCCACACGGCTCATCCATTCAAAATCCATCACATCATTAATGGGTAGCAAGGCAATGGGTGTTCCAGCAACATCATGCTTGTGGTCTTCACAGAACCGAGTAAGTGCCTTGAACGCAGCTACATTCCAGGTGGAAGGCAGATCGGTCCCAGTGACGCTAAGGGTCCAAGTTTGCGGGGACCGCCACATGGATGACACATGAGGGGACTCCATGCTCCTGGATTCCTTGCCAACATAGGTGGGAGGAACGGAGTATCTGAATCTCTGGAGAACTCTCCAAAACAGGTGAATCATTCCTGTGAACTCCAGGCCATCAGTGATTTCCCAACCTTGTGGTGGTTGTTCATTGGTTTCAGGCATCTACAAAGAAAGTACTTTGATTGAGTCAATGAGTACGATTAACTTTGTTGCAACAACAATAGCTAATAATGGTACACCCAATGCACAGCGCAAATCATCATAGTTTTAATGCATGACTCGGAATATGTGGCCCTCAAGTTACAAAAACATCTCATGCATCAGCCCCAAAATACAACAACCTCACGTGGTTCGACAAAAGTTACCTACCCAACTGATCATGCCTACCGAGACTAGGCTAGTCTACCATCATCCTCCTAGGTCCTGCCTCGGGCGGGTGCCTCGTAGTCTACATCAGACTCCTCATCCATATCCTCCTGCGGGTCCTCCTCCTCCGGTGCTGCCAGTGGTGCAAGGGCTGCCTCAAACTGCTGCTGCAAGCCCTGGTTCTCCTGGGCCAGGGTCTCTAAATCCTCTCCCATAAGCTCCATCTCGTGCTGTGCAGCCGTGAACTGATGCTGCAGATGCTCATTATGGTTGGCGCGCTGCTGCATAATGACGCCACGTCTGTCAACTTCGTGCGCGAGGGTGTCGCGCTATCCAGTCACCTCAGTGATGCAAGTCTCACTCGCCTCAAGAGCAGCGGTCAGCCACTGAATCTCTCTCTATTGTGTGTTGGTCTGTGCCTGTAGGTCATTCCTCTGAACCTAGACCTGCTCGGCCTCAGCCAGTATGATACTGCTGTGGCTGCTAGCCTCCTCATCCAAGTTGAGGAGGTACTCGGAGTAGTAGGACACACGGTGGTACCCTGCATGGTACATCGGGTAGTCGTCGCGGCCGATGCGCCTCAGACGCCTCTGCTAGACCGGATTGGCCTGGTGCCAGATGGGAATCATCTCAAATGGAGTCCCAGAGAGCGCTGCTATGTGTTGCGCTCAGAAGTGGGTGAGAGCCCTGTGGGCGACTCTCTCCAAGCCCTCACGGAGGCTCCCACAAGTCGTCGTGCTCTCCATACCCGCCATGTCGAGGTTGCGCGGGTGTGTGGGCACGCTGATGTGCACCTCAGCCAGAGTCATGTCGTGAAGACGGACCTCACGGCCCTTGTAAGAGGGCGGCTCGTCGTAGCCCAACAAGCGTAAGAGATCCCACAACAGTGTAGGAAAGCCACGGTGGTGGAATCCGGTGGTGTAGCGCCACCCGTCGTGTGAAAGCTCCTCAAAACCGTGGTCACCCATCTGGAACATAAACCCAGTGGTGAGTATGATGTTCCATGAGTAACAATGCATTTCATGTATAGTGCTATGAAATACAGAAACAAGGTTTTTGTTCACATTTTCCAGCCTCAAGGGTCAATAATACGGCAATGGGTCTCAAAACAAATTCGGTTTCAGATTGACATAGGCTTAATGTTTTGGGCTCTACTAGACAGGGGAAAACTGTGAAGATGGTGAAACCTATTGGAAATGAAAATAGACTTCTAGGGCTTTCCAGATTGTATTTAAACACCTAAAAATCTGAAGTATAACTTTAGTTATGAATTTTTTATGTTGGCAGCTAAAAATAGGACAGATTCTTGTTAACCTTGTTATTCAGAATTTTATACTTATTAGGTTTAGAAAATTTTTATTCAGAGGTTGGTGAGCAAGGAGAGAACCAAATTTTACTTTAGTTATAATGGGATGCATGATGTAAAACCTTCATTTTATTAACCTATCGTTCCTCACAACACAACACCTAACTTGCCGCGACTTAGCGGCACGGATATTTGGTGACGACCCGCACTCAACACGTAAGTCATTCTAGATGTTATACTAACGGCGTTAGTGTACTTGCAGAAGATCCATTGTAGAAACAATACATCAAATTCAAAAGAAACTATGAAAAGAAGCGGCGTTAGTGTACCTGCAGAAGATCCATTGTAGAAACAATACATCAAGTTCTACTAGTAACGATCCATGGAAAAGGATCGCCCCGTGATAAGTCACGAGCCAACAGTGTCTCGTATCCGCCTGCAAGCACAGACACCGATATCACGCGTGTCGGTTAAGCACGCACGTACCTTCGTTTGAAGAAGCCGTAGATGCAATAATGTAAACAATAATAACCCAGGTTAGCTTGTCACCACCCTACTATCTATTGGGGCAATACTAACGTATCCTCACTCGCAACGTCATGGTTTTTCAAAAATATGATTTATTTGTTGTATTATCATAGACCATGGCTCTGATACCAGCTATCACGCCCCTTCCCAAAGGATCGAGGTCCCGACGGTGCTGATAACGCAGACACTTGATAATACAACACTGGTTCAAATTTAAGTTGAATATTACATCAATGAGTTCTCAGAGTGCAGCGGAATATTACAAGTTTAGAATGTTTTGAAAACAACGGAAGCAAATCGTGATAAGAAGCTAAGAGCTCGACAATACAACATAGTAATGGTTCATGCCGGAAGAACCATCACTCTAGCAACACACATCAATACTGCGGCGGTGAGTCGGACTCCCAGTGGGCAGTCCAACCCTCAGGGACTTGCACGTCCCAGGGCAGCACATTCTCAGGCAATTCTACCTGTTCATTACCTGAAAACAACAATGGCACAAAGCCTGGGTACTAATTACTCGGCAAGACTTACGCATCGGACATCTAAGCATGCAATGGTTCTATTAGGTGGCTTGTTTGAAAAGACTCGCACTAAGCAACCTATTAGTTCTATCAAGTTTTACTTCTCAAATTAACTGGGTAGAGATAAAGGTAACTTTAGTTGCAAAGATAAACTAATAAAGCAATACATAAGGTAAGTACAACATAAGAGCAATAATAGTAACAACAACGATAAGCATCATAATCAATTCCCAAGTATCATGTGCAACAACGTGATGACTCAGTGACCAAGTGGTACTCATTACTGTGAGGGACAGCAATTGCAATTGATTTTTCACCAGCTGGGATAACCCGAGATACACGACACATACGCACCAATTAAGGTCGTATATGGCAACCTTTCGTAAGGATGAAAAACAACTTGGTCCGGGTCCAGTCTCAGCGAGTGGGCATGCCGTCCTGCCAACAGTACTTCGCGGTATGAACCGCCCACTCCAGCAGCAGAAGGGTCAACGACCATTGTACTAGGTACCGTCCTCATTGCCGCGTCAATGCTACATCAGTTTACTAGTGCCCATAGACTAGCATGCATTCGGTACTGTTCAATACTTGCCCAAGGGGCCGACCACGGACGGGTCCTAGGTTCGACAAGGCAGGGCTACCGCAGAGCTAGCAACTACAACGTCTTGCTCTTGGGGATCAAGGTCCTTCTGAAGATCCTCTTCTTCCTGCTCCGGGTTGTTGTTGCCTATATGATAGAATTGAATTGTGGGTATTATCAAAATACCATAGAATGCAATGATATGATGCACAATGTCTTTAAATGTTGATTAACATTATTATTATGTTCTCGAAGCCATATGCTTCAATGTAACAAATTAGAGTTTGACCATTTTATGTGTGTTAAGCATTTATTTATGGTTGTTATAGTCCTTCAAAAAATTAAGCAATTAAATAGTAACCAATCGATTCTGATCTTGAATGATTTATCATGAACAGGAACATAGATGAACTGTATTTTTACCAATTTACATCCTCTGGATATAATTACTCTAATTACTAGCATTTATTAAAGTAAAATAGTGGTATGAACAATTAATTTCATTTAATTAAGTAAACTTAGGTTTCTTAACTTGTTTACTTTACTGGGCATAGAGACTTGTGTGAGTGATTTTTGTGCCAAGTGGCAGGGGCCAATTAAATATAAAATAATTACTAGAATTAATTTAAGTGAGCACACTAAATAATTTCCAGAGCCTAAAATAATTCATATTTTACTAAACCAAAATTTGTGGTGGTAGATAATTATGTAATTATTTAGCTTACCAAAAATCAGAATTAAATTTGATCCCTGAATTTCTAGTGAATTAATCTACGGTTGGACAATTAAATAAATTAATAAAAATGCAAGTACAGAGGCAATGATTTATCAATTTACTAAAATAGAGCAATATAAAATGAACCTAACAAATTTTATTTGAACTTCATTGGGTTTAAATTTGATTTACTATGAGTTTCCAAAGATTTATGCATTTTCTGGCAATTTTCTGTTTTTATGGGGGGGGGGGGGGGCATGTCGGAGCCACGTGGGTGACACGTCGACTCCATGTCGGATGCTAGTGGGACTGCAAGTCGGCTTGCCGGAACAGCGGCTGCCTCGCTGGAGGGCTCGCCGGCGGGTGCTACGCTGGAAGAAAGTACGCCGCGGGAGCAAATAAACGACATGCGCACCGAGGCGAAGGGGATGGAGGGTTCGCGAGGTGGGGTTCTCACCAGAAGACCATCGACGGCGAGAAGTGGTGGAGGAAGGTCTTCGGTGACGTCGTGATGATGGCTCGGAGCAGGAAATCGGGCGCCGCTTCCATGCAGAGTTTCAGGGAGACGTGGAGAAGGATGACATCAAGTCGAAGTCCGTCGGGGATGGCCGGAGGTAGGGGCTCGTCGACGTGGCGGCTTGATCCTTGCCGGCACCAGAGCAGAGTCGAGGGAAAAGGTGATTGCCAGCCACTTGAGCAGAGGAAACAAAGGAGAAGTAGGTCAGGGAAATGCGTAGATGGTTCGTGCGCATGGGAGAAGAAAGATAGGTGGCGAGACTCACTGAGGGTGCTGAATTTTGGGCCGGCGGCGGAGGAAGTCACCGGAGTTGCCTGCTTCGGTTTTTCTTTAAATTGACTAGGGCTCACGCGGGGTTTGGTCGAGCGAGTGACATGGGAATGTAGAGGACGTGTGAGCGCGTGGGTTTGAAGTTTAGCTCCTACGGGAGAAGTAGTGGAACGTCGGCAGCCGAGTTCGAGCTTCGGCTCTATTTAGCAATGGCAGAGAGGGGCAATGAGAGGAGAAAATAGAGAGAGCAGAGGATAGAGAGCAAGAGAGAGTGGTTTCGTGAGTTTGCAGGTTCGCTCCCAAGTTGCGAAGGGATAAGAGTGAGTGGGGGGAAGCGGGAGCGGAGGAAATGGCGGGAACTGAAGTCGTCGGCCGGTGGCGTGCAGAGGAGAGGGGAGAAGAGAAATCCGTTGGGCGAGCTCGCGGTTGAGGGGACAAAGCGGAGGAGCAGAGGTGCAGGCGTTGACGCTGTAGCACGCGTGTGTTTCTGAGGTGGGGAGTGAAGGCGAGCCGGGCGGTGCACCAGCGACAGAGAGGAGCTGGCAGGCTCTGCTCCAGTGAGGAGGAAGAAGGGCGGGATTTGCACTGCACCCCCTCATTTTTCAGATTTAGTGGAAACAGGTCCCTAGTCAAAGCTAATTTTCATTAATTCAAAATAAAATAGCTTGGGACTTCCTAAATTAGTGAAAATTGGTGGACTGACTATTTAAATGGTGGGGAACACTTTGGTGAATTTTATTTGAAATTTTCGTAAACATATTTTTAGAATTAATTAAATGCATTAATTAGTTACTTAAAAATCAATTAATTAATTAAGGGTCTTGCCAAGCAGATAAAATGCCCAATAATTTCATAAAATTCTATTTTATTATTACCAACATGATTATGAATTTACTTAGCATAAGTTGTATTGAAATTTTTGAATTGCTTCAATAACTTGATTGTAGGGTTTTTATTTGCCTAGAATTAATTAAAAAGGGAGTGAGTCTTATTATTTCATGCTAGGTTGTTCATGACCTAAGCTCTTCATGTTGGTTAAATGAAGTGAGACACCTGGGGTGTCACACCAGGTATCTACTAGTGAGATCGTAACTAGAAAGCCTAACTAAATAGCATCATACTGGGTAATTACAAGGATCAATGAAAACCTATAATGAATAAGGCCACCCTGCTTTCCGAGCGGCTCCCGATTTATCACTGCCGAGAGGAAACCCTTAATCGCGTGAGTATCTTACCCTACTCAACTATCCAATAGTGCTGTGCAGGCTTAGTGTTGTCACCGCTAAACCACACTACTGGCATCATCAAGCAACCATAATCAATACAATGTCCGAATACTATCCAAATCACCACGATCAAGATAATATCAACTTACTTAGCCTAGAACTAAGTAATTGGAATAAACACATGCATGATTATAGAATCAAGATAGACAAATCACCAAAACCATCATCAACATATTCAATCATCCTTGAGATAAATAGAGTAATATTCATCCCCGTCGAGATGGCCTACCTTGACGGATCAACTCTTATCACCAATGGTTCTTGAAACTCAACTAGCGATCTATTCTAACGGGGCAAGTTGTGTCTTCTCTGGTTTCCTCTCCGAGTCGGTTCCTCTGTCTTCCACAGTTGCCATGTGGGCCTTTTCTTTCGAGATAAAGTCTTGTACTGCACGTCAAGATCTTGAAGTTCTATAAATCTTCTAGGCAAAATATCTTCAAGTGTCTTGTGTAGATAAACTTCCATAAACATGTGGAATGAGCCTCGGTCACTTCTGTGGGCCAAAACACCCTTGCGCCGACTGGCGCATGGACTACGCTGATCGGCGCACTGGGCTTCTTCAGTGCTTTTCATCGGTTCTGGACTCCTGTCCTCTCCAGCATCACTATAATCACCAATTTTACCTGTTTCAGCAATAAAGCTCCAAAACAACGCATATGCAAGTATATAGAGAATATCATAGGTAAATGGCCTAAATTAGTATCAATTATGCTCTAATTGGGGTAATATTCACATATAAAAGGGGCACTTGGGAAGTGCCAACACATAGGTGGAGTTGGTTTCCAGTTACGCAAGAAGGAGGCCTACATCAATGTGCCATTGAAGACTAGGAACAAGAACTAGAAGGACGAGTGGTTTTACTGCAACAATCCTCCTCCCATTCTTGTCGACTTCTCTGGTGCAAAAGCAATTCCCCACGCATGGTGGTTGGAGAGACCAGACACATCCGACCCTCGAGTGGTCACTCTACTGGAGAAGATCGCAGATTTGAAGAAGGACGGGATTGACAGCATCACTATAGCTAAAAGCTTCATATTGTGCCGAGTGCAGCCCTTGAAACAGCAGAGCCACCCCACTTGGAAATACGGCACCGATGACGAGACGAGGGAAGTGACCAATCCTCTGAAGATGTTCGAAGGAGACATAACCCAGGATCAGTTAATTGTGAAGGCATAGAACATGGGCACTCTGCGGGCCTGAGTAAGCCTTGATCGTCTTAAATAATTCTGACGTCCTTTGAAATAATCACAGTATGTGATGTCATGGTGTTTTTGTAGGTTCAAAACTCCTTTGTGTCACACACACCGCTCCCTCTGACCGATACCGAGGGACTAGATTATGTTGAAAAGCCGTTGTAGACCGGAACAGGGGGGGGCGTTTATCGAATCCACTTGGACCTTAGGGATAATTAAACAAAGTTAATAGTAAAAGATCTAATCAAAGCTACTGCCGAGTTCAGATTGTATGAGGGAGACTGACCAATGCAAAGGTGCGCCAGACAGTAAATTTGTCTTTGTACCGATCGGTGCAGGCATTGAGCCAATCGGCACACTAATGAATCTGTCGTTGCGCCAATCGGCGTAGGTGTTGAGCCGATCGGCACACTGGTGAATCTAAGCCAAAGTGCGCCAGATACCTTGTAAGCCTATGCTGTTAGGTGAGTAGCTAAGTATCTACTAGTGAGATCGTAACCAGTAAGTCTAATTAGCATCATAATGGGTAATTACAAGGATCAATGAAAACCTATAATGAATAAGACCACCCAGCTTTCCGAGCGGCTCCTGATTTATCACTGCCAAGAGGAAACCCTTAATCGCGCGAGTATCTACCCTACTCAACTATCCAATAGTGTTGCATAGGCTTAGTGCTGTCACCGCTAAACCACACTACTGGCATCATCAAGCAATCATAATCAATATAATTTCCGAATACAATCCTAATCACCACGATCAAGATAATATCTACTTACTTAGCCTAGAACTAAGCAATTTGAATAAGCACATGCATGATTATAGAATCAAGATAGACAAATCACCAAAACCATTTGTTGGTTGTCATAAATTCCCATTTTTGACTACCAATTTCCAATAAAAAGGTGGATCTTAAGTAACAATATAGTGAAAATAATCTTTATACTCATGAGTTCCACAAGTTTTGATGAAATATGTGGTTGCAGGTGCTATAGGGTCAAAATTAAATATAAATATGAAGAAACGCCCCGTCGGCAGATACTGCCGTGAAACAGCCGGCCGACAGGGTCGTATGAGGCTGAAATCAGGGCCCTGCAGGGTCGTGATGGCTGAAATCAGAACTGAGCCAACAGGGTCGTATCAGGCTGAAATCACCCACCCAACGGGTTAAAACAGAGTCTCATCAGGCTGAACCATCCGACCCAGCCGACCCTACAAAACACTCCACCATGAGGTCGTTTTCCATCCCCGGACTAAGGATTGTAAAAAGTGGAGAAGTAAAGAAGGCACCCATGTGGCACAACTTGGATAAGTGAAGGAATGACCCAGAGGAGGACGACACCAAAAATGAGCCACCGCCTGGCATAGGCCGCCGCCCGGCCTGGGACTTTTCCTCCCGGGGTGTCAGCCTACTTGGCCCATCATGCCAACCGATGTCAAGTGGATAAAGCGGTTGAAAACCGACCCAACAACCGTCATCCAGACCAAATCTGAGTCATCCGAGGGAAGGCGATCGAGAAACCGACTTCATCCAACGGCCGCCCGGCCTGACCTGCCGCCCGGCGGTGCCCGGCATGCCTGGCGTGGCCCACCGCCCGACGGGGGAAATTTCGCCCACCGACTCTCCTTCACCTACAAGTACCTGCCAAGTCTTCGCCACCTATAAATAGAAGGGGAATTCGACAGAAAAGATCAGCAATTGAAGAGGAGAACAACAAGCGCCACGCTGCAGAAATGTATAAGAATAGGGAGTGAGGGTGAGAGGTAGAAGTCCGGGAGGGAGCCGGAGATGTTGGCTCCTTCTCCACCTTGTGCCTCGGGGATGATTCTCCACCAAGAGTAGAGTCCCCATCCTTCAGTCGGGTATCATGTAGACATTCTTTTGTTCATTTAATCATTAAAGTTTTCTTTATTTATATCTTGTTTATGGGTTCTTACTCCATGTTAGATAAAGTCTTTTACTTTATTTGACTATGGTTACGCTGCCTTTAGTTCACAAGGTTAGAGTAGTAATTATAAGTGTATACGCGATGTATAGACTTAGAATTATCTAAGTTTGCTCCCAACCCCACGGGCTGTGTGGTCGGTAGTAAGGTGGTGACAGCACTGAGCTATCCTTCGTATTCCACCATGTTCGGGTTGGGCTCATAGGCGTTGATGGTAGTTTTACCCGAGGTCCCTTCTCATCCCTTTCCGCACCTCAGACAACTATGCCTCGAAGTAAACAAGAATAAATATTGGAGTCTTATAATTATTTGGAATAAGTTGTCACACGAAGCCATGGCTGGAGGACTCTCTCAACCCATTGTTATCCTTCTCTTTTGTTCACTAGCATTGAATTAGGATAGAATTTAACTTCTTGTTCCCCATGGATTCGATACCTTGGAATACTCCCGGGTGAAGGCTACATCGACATCTATATGCTTATGGATTTCTCTGTTAGGCATAAGGATTGCCAACAATCTTTCTGGCGCCGTTGCCAGGGAACGGTAGCTGACATTCATCTGAACCTGATTCTTTTTACCTTTTTTTTATTTTCTTCTCTTATTTTCTTTCCTTCCATTAATCCCCCATCTATCTGCGACTTCTCAGCCCCCAGGAGCAAATTCCTAGAACCCGTACCCTCATCACTCCCAGTTACAGCCCCGAGCTATGAGATTCATCCGGATCTCATACTTTTGATTCAGAACACACCATTTACAGGGGCAGAAAATGAAAATCCATATACTCACCTACAGCAGTTTGAGCTTTGTTGCTCCACTCTTTCCATTGAAGGGTTTCCTCAAGAAACCATGAAATGGAAGTTGTTCCCATTTTCATTAGGCGGAGCAGCAAAAACATGGTATTTTAACCATGTAGGTGAAGTAGATGGAGTTTGGTCCACCTTAAGAGAGTATTTTTTGTGCAAATATTTTCCTCTCTATAAGGTAGTTGCTCTAAGGAAAAAGGTTATCAATTTTGAGCAACAAGACCGTGAATCACTAGGAGCATCATGGGAAAGGTTCCTATCCTACACCAATAATGGGGTATCTATAGGAATAGAGGAGCCTATAAGACTGCAACACTTTTTCTTTGGTCTAAGGCCCGATAGTGCAAATTATTTAAATGTTGTGGCCGGAGGTGCTTTCTTTTGTGCAACACCATCAGAGGGAATGAAGATCCTAAGCAAAATCATCCAAAATCTTACAAATGAGTCATCCATCTCCCCAGAAACTACCAACGAAAGCACCCAAATTTCCAGCCAATCCAAAGAAATAGAAGACAAGTGTTTCCCACAAAAGGCCGAAGCTCCAATGATAGCTCCACTCCACTCACCACACCCTGACATTGTAGAAGAAGACACACACTTTCTCCCACCTCAATCATTTGAACTTGATGATGAACCCTTTCCGGATTTCGGAAACACTCGTAACATGGAATGGGTGAAGAGAAGCAGTCTCAATCAATAAGGGTCTAGTGGACAAGACTACAATGAGAAACAAGGTGATACTTTGCCAAACCCTTCCGTTGTAGAGAGGCAAGAAGAGATCAAGTAGATATCCCAATTCCCTAGAGTAGATACCAAGGAATTTCCTCAGATCTCCCCTTCTATTACTGGCCCAATTATCCTTGATCTCCCTAATGCACCATGGACTAAAATCATAGAAAGGCGTCTTTCAAACAAAAATGATGCTCTATTTTTTGATTTAGACCCAAACCACATAGCTAAGGTTCGAGCGGTCCTCTTCACTGGGAAAAGTCATGAAGACCCCTATGCCCATTTTCATAATTTGGAGGAGACTTGCTCCACCTTCGTAAATACTGGGTTGTTACACGAAGAGCTCATGTGGAGACTCCTTTTCTACTCATTAGATGGTCATGCCAAGGACTGGTACCTAATGTTCATCAATGATAAGGAGTGGTATATCATTGAAACATCACGTCCCTTGAAAGGTCTATGGGAACTACTAAAGTACCATTTTTGTGAGTCTTTTTCCTCATGAGAAGCTTTGTCCTATAATGACAAATATCAAAAACATTAAGCAAGAGGATGAAGAACCCATAGAAGCTTGTTGGGGTCGGTTTATTTCCCTTGTATTTAGTGGTCCTGACCTTGACACTCCACTAGACATGCTCTTGTCGTATTTTGTTCATGGTCTACACAAAAGGAGTGCCAAGCTATTGAAGGAATGCTCCCAAGGTCCCTTCCATAGAAAATGCATAGAAGACGCATGGGATGTTATCAACCATATTACCCGACTCACCCATCACAAAACACCTTCAATTGCTACTAAAGAGCCAGTTTTGAACCATGTGGCAAAAGTTGAGAGAAAAGACCATGAGCCGTACTTTGCTTCATCGGCCAATACTACACCAATCCTTGAACCACATAGGACTTGCCATCCCGCACCAATCCTCCCAAATCCCCCAACGATCTATGTTCTACCTAATGGAGGCACCGCAAGGTTATCATCAACCAATGGAAAAGAGGTAGCGAAGCAACCAAAGGATGATCTACAGAAGGAAAACATTGAACAGGATCAATCGATGAAGCATGAAGGGCAATACAATGTTTGGTCCATAGAAATTCGTGAGGCTCCAAATTTGAAGTTAAAAGGGAATTCTCCCACCATGCCAAGGAGTCATACTTTAGAAAATTCACATACTCCTCACTCACACATGAGTTTTCCCACCACAACCAAGATTTATGATGACGGTATGCAAGAGACCTACAACCGCTCTACCCTTGATGGACATAGTAATTTCAAAGGGGCGGTTGTAGATACATTTGTCTATCACAAACATTGCAAATTCAGTGGTCCCTGTCATATGCCTTAGTTGTGCAATCATTCAGACGCGTTTGGTGGTGGAGGGAGCCACATTGCCAACCCAAGCTAGAATATGAACTAGTACTCCCATGGTCAAACTTACGACCTTAAATAAGTACTAACGGGAGGTAACCCGATTTGTTTCCCTTTACTATGATTTGTTAGTTTCTCATTTGAAACTTAAAAAAAATCTCTTTGTTCCTTCTCAACAATAAAATTTACTTGGCAATAATATTGGCACAACATTGGGCTTGTTCCTTTAGGTATTTTGTTAGCTAACCTTTGCAGGTTAAAGATCAAAAGGAACAAGAGGACAAGGTGCGAAAGAAAACCAACTATTTCATTATTCCTCGTATCTCCTACCCCTTGCTGTTTACATGTCTTTCTATGAATGGAATTTTTTTTTGGCAAGCATGAAAAATGGCATCTGAAATAAAACTTCCTTCTCATTCATACTTGATATATAATGATTGTTCCTTGCATTCTTTCATCGCCCATGGGAAAAACACATTGAATAGGAAAACCTTGTCTAAATTGTTGGTAGGTGTGATATGACCGTAGAGAGCATAACCTTTATTGGAACCAAGTGAACTTCCTTGATTTTTAATTTTCAAAATCTTATAAATGAGAACTCCAGATTCACAATGTTCTGAATGATGAGTTTATTCCTACCAAAGCCAGATGATTCTCTTAATGAAAACCTATTCAATTTGCAACTTGTATTTTCATTGAACTTTGTCAAATTGTTGTAAGTTCATGTGCACACCCCAACCACTCCATATGTTGAGACTTCTACACTATAAGTTCACATTCATCATCACCATAACCGATCCATTGAATAAAATGCTCCACCAAATATGTTGATCTCTCTCCAAGAATCGTTTCAAAAGAGATATGGGCTACATGAAAAAAACAAACAAAAAAGAAGAGAGAGAGATCACTTCAAAAGGAGCATCCGCCATCTTCCATCCATCCATACATATCATAACTGTGCACATAGCTTGATCATAATTCATGACTTGTTTTTTCCTGGGATCCGGTTTTTGACTTAGTGATATATGAAATACAAGTATGCGGCCTTAATATTTCCTACCTTGAGCTCCACATAAGACTTAGTATATAGGAAAATTTTGGCCACTGGCCTATGTGAGGAATCAAAACAACATTGAGCGATTTGAGAGCATCAATTGAGATTAACTTGTGATCTAGAGCTCTATTTTTATTGAAAAGAGCAAACAAAATTGAAGTTCCTTGGGAAAAAGAACGGTAAGACCTCTCGATGTTGTTTCATCTCTCAACTTTTCAATACAAGGTATTTAGCCATCTAAAATCCTATGGGCATCAGGAGTCATGGAGTAGTCTTTATATATACAAAGCATGATGAGAATTATCCTAGATCTTGCTCACTCCTACTCTTCATTTCTTACTTTGCTCGGGATGAGCGAAGTCCTAAGCGTGGGGGGATGTTGGTAGTCATAAATTCCCATTTTCGACTACCAATTTCCAATAAAAAGTTGTATCTTAAGTAACAATATAATGAAAATAATCTTTATACTCATGAGTTCCACATGTTTTGGTGAAATATGTGGTTGTAGATGCTATAGGGTCAAAATTATGTAAAAACATGAAGAAACGCCCCTTCGGCCGATATTGCCGTGAAACAGTTGGCTGACAGGGTCGTATGAGGCTGAAATCAGGGCTCGGCAGGGTCGTGATGGCTGAAATCAGAACTTAGCCGACAGGGTCGTATCAAGCTAAAATCAGCCACCCAATAGGTTAAAACAGAGTCCCATCAGGCTGAACCATCCAACCCAGCCGACCCTGCAAAACACTCCACCATGAGGTCGTTTTCCATCCCGGACTAAGGAGGGTAAAAACTGGAGAAGTAAAGAAGGCACCCACGAGGCACAACTTGGACAAGTGAAGGAATTACCCGGAGGGGGACGACACCAGAAATGAGCCGCCGCCCGACATAGGCCACCGCCCGGCCTACCCCGCCGCTCAGCCTGCTAGGCTGCCCGGCCTGGGACTTTTCCTCCCGGGGTGTCAGCCCACTTGGCCCATCATGCCAACCGACGCCAAGTGGATAAGGCAGCTGAATACCGACCCAACAACCGTCATCCGGACCAAATCTGAGCCCTTCGAGGGAAGGCGGTTGGGAAACCGACTTCATCCAACGGCCGCTCGACCTAACCTGTCGCCTGGCGGTGCATGCCGCCCAGCATGCCCGGCCGCCCGGCGGTTGAAATTTTGCCCACTGACTGTCCTTCACCTACAAGTACCCGCCAAGTCTTCGCCACAAATAAATAGAAGGGGAATTTGGCAGAACAGATCAACAATGGAAGAGGAGAACAACAAGTGCTACACTGTAGAAATGTATTAGAATAGGGAGTGAGAGTGAGAGGTAGAAGTCTGGGAGGGAGGCGGAGATGTCGGTTCCTTCTCCACCAAGAGTAGAGTCCCCGTCCTTCAGCCGGGTAACATGTAGACATTCTTCTGTTCATTTAATCATTAAAGCTTTCTTTATTTATATCTTGTTTATGGGTTCTTAGTCCAGTTAGATAAAGTCTTTTACTTTATTTGACTATGGTTACTCTGCCTTTAGTTAACAAGGTTAGAGTAGTAATTATAAGTGTATATGTGGTGTATAGACTTAGAATTATCTATGTTTGCTCCCAACCCCACGTGTTGTGTGATCGGTAGTTTAGTGGTGACAGCACTGAGCTATCCTTTTTATTCCACCACGTTCGGGATGGCCTCGTAGGCGTTGATGGTAGTTTTACCCGAGGTCCCTTCTCATCCCTTTCCTCACATCGGACGACTATGCCCTGAAGTAAACAAGAGTAAATATTGGAGTCTCATAATTATTTGGATATAAATTGTCACATGAAGCTAAGGCTGGAGGACTCTATCAACCCGTTGTTATCCTTCTCTTTTGTTCACTAGAATTGGATTAGGATAGAACTTCACTTCTCGTTCCCCGTGGATTCGATACCTTGGAATACTCCCGGGTGAAGGCTACATCGGCATTCGTACGCTTGCGGATTTCTCTGTTAGGCATAAGGATTGCCAACACCATCATCAACATATTCAATCATCCTTGAGATACATAGAGTAACCTCAAAACAAATGGCTCAAGATAAGAAACCTCAACCGAGGTGGTTAGTTCATCACACATAGTAGAAGCATCGCTCTTTGATGAACAAGAGGACGGAGAGGCAAGGTTCTCAACATTGATGGCCTCATAAGTAATCTCAAGGGCCTTGTACTTCTCATGAATCTCTACATGATCACCCTTGATTTGTTGTAACTCTTGTTTAGGGCCCCATGAGATGTGACAAGGTCCTTGAGCTCACTCTCAAGGTCAACAACACGGTCCTTAGCCAACTTATACTCTTTTTTTACCACATCCAACATTTTTGATTTCTTGACAGCGATGTCGCGGGCTTGTTCAAGCATACTCCACAACGCGGCACAAGTGTGCTCCTCATCATCGCTGTCAACACTGCTCTCATCCTCACTCTCCCCAAGTTGGCTTGAGGCCATGAGGCACATGGGAGGTGGAAGAAGAGCTCGTGGTGATGTGGTCTTGATCATGGCTAGGCCGACCACTTCTCCATCACTTGAGGAAGAGGACTCATCACTTGACTTGTCACATGTCCATTCCTCAACAAGGGCCTTGCGTGAGAATCTTTTCTTAGAGTCATGGGCCGTGCCTTTGCTTGGCTTTGGGGTCTTCATCTTCTTCTTCTTCACTTGAATCTTGTGACTGGAATGCTTATTTCTTGGGTTTTGGGCACTCTTGAACAAAGTGATTCTTTGACCCATAATTGTAGCATTTGCCCCGGGACTTGGAAGAAAACTTGTTCTTGAATGTCTTCATCTTCTTCATGAGAAGAGCCAAGTCCTCGGTCAAGTCACACTCATCATCATCTTCATCTTCATCATCGGTGTCGGCCTTCTTCTTGCTTTTCTTGCTCTTGCTTGATTCTTGCTTGTCAGCTTATAGAGCAAGGTTGGATGGTTGAGGATCAACATATTCGATCATCCTTGAGATACATAGAGTAAGATTCATCCCCGTCGAGATGGCCTACCTTGACGGATCAACTCTTATCACCAATGGTTCTTGAAACTTAACTAGAGATCTATTCTAACGGGGCAAGCCCTGGTGGCTCTAACTCACGGATCTGTTGTCCCTCTGTCGCCTCTATCCTCTCTTTGTTGTGGCCAGGGTATACAAGTATTTAAAGTGGTTCTACTCGTAAAGGACTCAGTTTCTAGCAAATAAGGCGGTTGCACCGATCGACGTAGGATTGCGCCGATTAGCAAGTCGTGTCTTCTCTGGTTTCCTCTCTGAGTCAGTTCCTCTGTCTTCCACAGCTGCCATGTGAGCCTTTTCCTTCGAGATAAAGTCTTGTACTACACGTCGAGATCTTGAAGTTCCATAAATCTTCTAGGCAAAATATCTTCAAGTGTCTTATGCAGATAAACTTCCATAAAGATGTGGAATGGGCCTCGGTCACTTCTGTGGGCCAAAACAACCTTGCGCTGACCGGCTCATGGACTGCACCGATCGGCGCACTAGGCTTCTTCAGTGCTTTTCATCGGTTGTGGACTCCTGTCCTCTCCAGCATCTCTATAATCACCAATTTTACCTGTTTCAGCAATAAAGCTCGAAAACAACACATATGCAAGTATATAGAGAATATCATAGGTAAATGGCCTAAATTAGTATCAATTATGCTCTAATTGGGGTAATATTCACATATAAAAGGGGCACTTGGGAAGTGCCAACAAATAGGTGGAGTATGTTTCCAGTTACGCAAGAAGGAGGCCTACATCAATGTGCCATTGAAGACTTTGAACAAGAACTGGAAGGATGAGTGGTTATACTGCAACAACCCTCCTCCCGTTCTCGTTGATTTCTTTGGCGCGAAAGCAATTCCCCACGCACGGTGGTTAGAGAGACCAGACCCATCCGACCCTCGAGTGGTCACTCTACTGGAGAAGATTGCAGATTTGAAGGAGGGGATTGACGACATCACTATAGCTAAAAGCTTCATAGTGCGCCGAGTGCAACCCCTGAAACAGCAGAGCCACCCCACTTGGAAATACGACACCGATGACGAGACGAGGGAAGTGCCCGATCCTCCAAACTCCACCCTACGTCGGTCTTAGTTGTTGAAGATGTTCGAAGGAGACATAACCCAGGATCACATGTTAATTACGAAGGCATACAACATGGGCACTCTACGGACCCGAGTAAGCCTTGATCGTCTTAAATAATTCTGACATCCTTTCGAATAATCACTGTATGTGATGTATTGGTGTTTTTGTAGCTTCAAGACATCTTTGTGTCACACACACCGCTCCCTCTGACCGATACCGAGGGACTGGATTATGTTGAAAAGCCGTTGTAGACCGAAACCGGGGGGAGGGGGCATTTATCGAATCCACTAGGACCTTAAGGACAATTAAACAAAGTTAACAGTAAAGATCTAATCAAAGCTACTATCGAGTTCGGGTTGTATGAGGGAGACTGGCCAACGCAAAGGTGCGCCAGACAGTAAATCTGTCTTTGCGCCGATCGGCGTAGGCATTGAGCCAATCGGCACACTAGTGAATCTATCGTTGTGCCGATCGGTGCGGGTGTTGAGCTGATCGGCACACTAGTTAATCTAAGCCAAAGTGCACCAGATACCTTGTAAGCCTATGCTGTTAAGTGAGAAGCCCAATATCAACTAGTGAGATCATAACTAGAAAGTCTGATTAAATAGCATCATAATGGGTAATTACAAGGATCAATGAAAACCTATAATGAATAAGACTACCCTGCTTTCCGAGCGGCTCCCGATTTATCGCTGCCAAGAGAAAACGCTTAATCGCACGAGTATCTACCCTACTCAACTATCCAATAGTGATGCGTAGGCTTAGTGCTGTCACCGCTAAACCACACTACTGGCATCATTGTCACACCCGGTTCCAACAACCAAAACCGAATGCATCTGTATGCGTGCCCAGGATCAAGTTTTCATGCACACAGGACAATTACTATGATAAAAGAACAATATCTTTATTAAATCAATAACATTATTACAAAAGAGACCCGTAGGTCAAAAAGGAAAAGATTACATTACAACGAAATAAACTAAGCGTTGGCGTCCTTCAGCTCCCATAGGAAGTTGTCCGGAAGAACGCATGCCTAGAGCTCTTCTCCATTGTCTTCATCGTCGTACCATCCTTCTCATGTAGCTGAGCAGCAATGTGGTATATAGCAAGGGTGAGTACATGTCGTACTCAGCAAGTGGGGGAAAAGATGACATGAGGCTAAGACAAGGAAGGCTTTAAAGGGGGTTTATTGCATGAGCTTTTAATTTCCTATGCATCCTAATTACTAAGTAGGGTCATCCCAACCATTAATCCATAGGGTAGTATCCAAACCAATGTAACACCCTACTTTTGTAAATTCTAAAAATGCCAACTATTAGCATTTAGGAGTTTAATTAAATAACCTAGGTCAAATTGTTTTTTATAATAAATCAAATTAAATTATTGCATTTGCATAGCATGTCATATCCATGTAGATTCTTGTGCATTTAGCATTTAGTTTAATTACTAATTATAACCAGGAATTAAGATTTAGAAAAGAAATTAGAGAGGGAAAGAATTGAGAAAGAAAAGAGAAAAAGGCGAAACCAGAACAGTGGGCCAAAACCCACCATTCTGGCCCACCCAAAAACGCCACCCCCCCCCCCTTTCTCTTTTTCCCAGCCCAGGCCAATTTCCCCTTCCCTTTCCCTCCCTGCCGCATGGCCCACCTCTCCGGGCCGGCCCAGCGTGCGCGCGCGGCCCGCTCCTCCCGCTCCCTCTCTCTCTCTCTCTCGCCGACACACGGGCCCCACGTGTCATCTCCCTCCTCCGCCTCTCTCTCTCCCCGCCGCCGGAAACCGACGCCGGCCATCGACCTCCCTCCCCGTCTCCCGTAACTGGCGCCCGAGCATCGCGCGCCCTCCACTCCCCCTTTCCCCCCACTCACCGGGACTTAATCGCGCACTAGCGCGCGTTGCCGAGCTCGAACGGCCGCCGCCGGCTGTTACTCCTAGCAAGCTCGAGCCCGCTCGCCTCCCCTCCCTCTCTCCCCTATAAAACCCCCCTCGGCACCGCCCTGTTTCGCCGCCTCTCCCCCACACCTTCTCACTCGCTCGCGACCCCCAGAGAACCTCCCCGCCGAGCACCGATCGCCGCCACCACCGAGCTCCGCTGCCGACCGCCTCCCGGCCTCCCCCGCACCCGCGCAACCCGTCGGTGAGAACCGCCTCGCTCCCCTCTCCCTCCCCGCGCCCTCGCGGCGAGGATTAGGTGGCCGGAGCACCATTTCGGCGAGCTCCGGCGAGCCCCGCCGCGCGCCGTCGCTTGGACGGCCGCCGGTGATGACCTCCCCCGCCCCTTTTATTTCTGGCCGTTGGATCTCGATCCAATGCGCCAGATTCGGGGTATGTAATCGGTCCACCATAGACTAGTGGACTACGGGTCCACAGAGCCATGGACCTGGTCCACGAATTTTAGTTTAAAATTTTAATTCAGAAATTCCTGGATAATGTTAGCAGTTTTGCATTTTAGCCCTGTACTTAGTTTAAATTAGATTTAAGCCCCTATTTCTGTCCAGAACTGTAGAAATTTGTATTTAAGCCCAAAATATTTTTATAAAATTAATTTTTAGCACTTTAAATTTATAGAAACACCCCTATACATTATTAGAACTATTATTTTGACCTTGTAATCTTACAAAAACACCCCTAGACTGATTTTAATTATGTTTTAGTCCCTAGAATTATTTTAAATTATACTTTAATCCTTATTAATTGTATAAATATTATTTTAGCCCTGAAAATTTATAGAAATACCCCTATACATTATTAGAACTATTATTTTGACCTTGTAATCTTACAAAAACACCCCTGGACTGATTTTAATTATGTTTTAGTCCCTAGAATTATTTTAAATTATACTTTAATCCTTATTAATTGTATAAATATTATTTTAGCCCTAAAAATTTATAGAAACACCCCTATACATTATTAGAACTATTATTTTGACCTTGTAATTTTACAAAAACACCCCTGGACTGATTTTAATTATGTTCTAGTTCGTAGAATTAATTTAAATTATACTTTAATCCTTATTAATTGTATAAATATTATTTTAGCCCTAAAAATTTACAGAAATCCCTGTACTTAATTTTAATTATAATTTGGCCCTATCTTTTTACACTTAACCCCCTACACTTATTATTAATTATGATTAAGTTATAAAATTTTGCACAAATAACCTTATACTTTTTAGTAATTATTTTTCAGTCCTAATTATTTACACTTTAGTCCCTGTAATTTCATAAAATTACAAATAGGTCCTTCAAAGCCCCTGTTTTTACCCCTTTTTCCCCTAAAACTTCAAACTAGCATAACTTTTTACTCGTAACTCCAAATTAGGTGATTCTTGCGCCAAAATTCCCGTAGGAGCATAACCTTTGCATTCATTGCATCTACATATTGTTTTTCCTCTGTTGCATATTATGTATTGATTTTTGTATGTTTTGCTTGTGTCAGTATTTCGTTACATAAAGGCTAGCATACACAAGGATCGCCCTACGAGGACTTTCAGGAGCAGGAATTTGAAGGGTTAGAGCAGCCTTCCGCGCAGGACGAAGGCAAGTGTCCTTGATGCATTTTGCACCTATTGAAATGTTACTATAGAATTGCATGCTTGTGTCAATTTATTGGGAACCTATTGTTATGATTTTCCTAGTATTGTTTTACCCTGTTCCTTGTCGCCTCGAAACAATGGGTGAATTATGGGTAGAAAATGCTTAGATGGCTTATGGGATGTGGGTTGATATTAATGTTGATTAATGAACAATGTCACGTGGGAAATATTTGGTAAATTTTTTAGCAACATGGCTTAGGGATCTATGCCAGCCAGGTGGAAAGGATGTGGTGCCGTGGGCACATGGTTGAGGTGGTAGGCTTGTTGTAGATCCTAGGAACCGATTCTTGGAGTGACAACCCAGGAAAACAGTGCCATCACAAGACCGACATGGGTAAGGCTTGGCCTAGTAATTAGGTGTTCTCCCAGTGTCGGTGCCGCACTTGGTGGAGTGGGGAATGGAATTCGAGAGGACTGTCCTTGTATCCGAAAGGCTCAAGAGGGGGCTCCTGGGGCGATGAGTTGCTTGTTGAAGGGCTATCACTTATGGACGAGAGTGGAACCTTTGTGGCTAGCATGTACTGGGAGACCCTTTGGAAAAGCCTCGTAGCGAAACAATGCCACACACCAAAGGAAGTGTGTAATGTGGGTCGCGTCCACGGGCATCAAGGGAATCACGATTTGTGGGTAAAGTGGTATAAACTCTACAGAGTATCAAACTATCATGATAGCCGTGCTCATGGTCATGAGCGGCCTGGAATCCTCACAAGATTAGTTGGGTATGGATGGGTTTGGTTGGAAAGATGGGATGGGTTGGAACTTGGTTAGTATAGCACCTTGTGGAATCGTGGTTGGGATGACCCCACGTAGTAAATAGGATGCTTAGGTTAATTAAAAGCTCATGCAACCCACCCTATAAAGCCTTTTCTTGACCATAGCTCCAAGTCATCTTTTCCCCCACTTGCTGAGTACGACACGTGCTCACCCTTGCTATACCACGTTGACATTCAGCTCAAGGAGAAGATTGGAGCCACTACGAAGATGAAGGAAGCGAGTACTAGGCGATGATCCACCAGTCAATGCCTATGGAGTTTGGGACATCAACGCTAACTATTTTCCGCTGCTTAAATGTACTTTTCTTCTAGACCCACGGGTCCTTTGTAATAAAGATACGATGTAATAATTAAAGGATATGGATAATTATTCTGTTTACCATTGATGATGTACCGTATGTGTGTGTAACTTGATCCTGGGCATATGTACGGCTGCACCCGTTTTGCTTCTTAAATGGGTGTAACAACCAAGTCCAATCCCATCCACCAACCAACCATTCCAAACATTCCAAACCACAACCCACAATCAACTAATCTTGTGAGGATTCCAAGCCGCTCGTGGCCATGAGCACGGCTGTCATGATAGTTTGATACTCTGTAGAGTTTGTACTAGTTTACCCAAAAGTCATGATTTCGTCCCCTGTTGGTAGGTGGACTAGAGTCTCCATGTTGCCATGCCGGCCAAGCACTAGCACACTTCCTTAGGTGTGCGGCCAGGAGATCACTACAAGGCTTTTACAAAGGGTCTCCCAGTACATGCTAGCCATTAAGGTTCCACTCCCGTCCATAAGTGATAGTCCATCACTAAGCAGCTCATCACCCCAGGAGCCCCCTCTTGAGCCATTCGGATACAAGGACAGTCCTCTTGACTTCCATTCCCTCCTCCACCAAAATGCTGCACCGACACTAGGAGAACTCCTAATTAATCAGCCAAGCTGTTCCATAGCAGCCTTGTGATAGCACTATTGTCCTGGGTTACCACTTCAAGAACCGGGTCCTAGGATCTACAACAAGCCTACTACCACCAACCATGTGCCCACGGCACCACATCCATTCCATTCGGCTTGCATAGATCCCTAATCCATGTTGCTAAAAGAATCACCAATCACTTCCCACATGATATCGTTCATTAATCAAGATTAATATCAACCCAACATCCCACAAGCAACCTAAGCATTATCTACCCACCACCCACCAACTAGTTCAAGGCGACAAGGAAAAGGATAAAGCAATACTAGGAAAGTCCTAACAATAGGTTCCCAATCAATTGACACAAGCATGCAATTCTATAGTAACATTATCATATGTACAAAATGCATCAAGGACACTAGCCTGAAAATGGATGTTGTTGCTCAGGTCTTCAATTCACGCTCTTGCGATTCCAAGATCAACACGTTCTCTAATTAACGTCACGCAAGCACGACATGCACACAATCATATAAAAAAACTAAGAAACAGTACACCAAATAATAATAAAATACTTTAAAATCAATCACAAAAGATGGTACGCATTCCTACGATCGCGTGAGTGCAAGAATCATTTAAATCGGAGTTACGAGTAAAAAGTTATGAAGGTTTAAAGGTGTATGGTTAAAATAGTAAAAACAAATAGGTTTAGGGACCTAAAAGTAATTTTATAAAAGTATAGGGACTAAATTGTAAAATAATAGGATGAAAATATAGTTTATAAAAAGTTTAGGGACTAAAATGCAATTTATAATAAGCTCAGGGACCAAAGTGTAAATAGACAGGACAAAAATATAATTAAAATTAAGTGGAGGGGTGTTTCTACAAAATTATAGGGTTAAAATAATATTTATAAAAATATTAGGGGCTAAAACAGAAATAACTAAAGCTTATGTAAAGAAATTAGGTTTAAAAACTAATTAGGACGAAACAAAGGCTTAGGTGCAAAACGGCCATTTTCCTAGATTTATTTGAATTAAAATAAATCTTAAAACAGGTGGACCAAGTTCATGGGTTCATGGACCGGCTCTAGGGCACTGGTTCATAGGTCCATGGTGGACCGGGGCTGGGTAGGCAGTGGGCTGCTGCTGTGGATAGAACGGCACGACAAAAGACTTGCGCGTTCCCGCTGATTGGCTTTACTAATCGAGCTACAACTTGAACCTATATGTTGAATAAGTTGTGGGACACAATGCTAGTAATCCAGTGTCGATGTTAGCTCACCGGATCTGGAGATCGCACGGGGGGAAATAGGCAAGGTCACGACGCGATAGATGGTGGGCCAAACACGTTCCTGGAGGCATAAGGATTGATAAGGATTGATCTTAGCATATGCTTTGGTCAAGACGATCATGACTTCCTGGAACACATTACGGATATGATTATGTATCAAGGACGCATCAGAATTGGGAGAAATAGAAGGGGAATTACCTATACACGTGTTGGATGCGCCCAGAACAGAGAGCAGTCATCATTCAAAACATGATCATGCTCCCATCTCTGCTCCTATGGCCATGAATTTTGGATATGTTGTAGGATTCTTAAAGTTGCATCTCTTGGTAAAATTTTGTGATGTTTTGTTGGCTGTATCAACAGGAATGTGGATTGGAATTTGGGGTGTTGTGGCTGGACAGACCGATGGCAAGAGTTGAACTTGATGCTTATGGATGGGAATGAAGGTGAGGGGGCAAGGGAGCTCGTGAGACAGGCCAAGGGACGTCCTGGGGTAACTTTAGAGGCCTAGGATGGGGAGAGGAAAGGGTAGGGAAGGGAGGGGAGAGGCCAAGAGGCAAGTAAAACTGCCAGCCATGAATGGTGGCCATCATGTTGATTGTTTCATCTCCTTTTTGGTGGGGATTGATAGATGAGCTAGTGACCAACGAAAATTCCTCATTAAATGGTATGTGGGTGATGTTTATTTGACCACTAGCATGAGCCTAGTTTGGTGCATGACCCATGGGAACAAATGAAAGCGTCGAGAGGAAGTGAATGAACATGATGTTGTCAAGTTGGACATTGGGTGTAGTTGGAATACAAGCATAGTCTAGATTTTGTTGGACTTGGTATGAGCAAGACCAAGAAGAAGACAAGACTCATAGACTCACAAGGATGGATGTATTCACAAACAAGTTTTTGTAGTGTGCGGGTTCGATTGTGGCAACATGTCGGACAAGGTTTTGAGCAGGCTATTGATCGTTAGGTTAGTTTACGCTTGATGGGAAGAGATATTAAGAAAAGCTAGGAAAATCATGGTGTGGGGAAAAAAATGCCACTCAGTGTTTGGATAATCATAAGGTTATGGGAAAAAGTGACGTGTGGAAGAGTTCGGCAGAGAATATTATGAGGGTTATGCCTTTAGAGTGTCAAAAAGACTCACAACCCAGATTCAGAAAATATTGGGTGTGACAAACTACCCCCCTTAAAAGGAATCTCGTTCCGAGATTCAGAGATAGTGGGACTCAGGAGTTTGAACATAGAAGGAAATAATTTCGGAAGATCAAAAGGAAATGATGGAAGAGGCAATGAATGATGAACTAAACAATTATGAACATGGAAATAGGACCACAGTATATGCATCAAGGATTATAGATAGGGTTCAAGGATAAAATTTTGGCCAAGGAAAGATAGGCTCAAACAACCTAAAACAATCATAACACACAATCACTCATTACTCTTCAAACAATAGTCTAAGCTGACATCCATTGCTTCGTGTCTTGTTGTGGCTGACGTATTTCACTTCTCTTATTGAAAGTCTTTAGCGTCTTGTCTTATGGCTCTTGTTGTCGTGATGATGACCTTCGTGGTGGTGATTTGATCAAACCGAAACAAGTTTTGGAGTCAACATACAAAATATTAATAACCTAAATAAATTTATTTAATTTAGAAAATAGCCCTTTTGCCTAAATAAATTATAATTCTCCAATTAATTTATAGTAAAATTTTAATCTATTATAAAAATGTTGAAATTTAGTGGAATTGGGTCACAAACCAAAATTTGAAATTTTGGGGTGTGACAATACTACCCCTCTTAACAGGAATCTCGCCCCGAGATTCTCCGTGGTTAGCAAGAAAAGGTTAGAGGTAGGTTCAATTTTCATTCTTGATCTTGAACACAATTCACTTGATTGACTCCTTGTGTTTACTCTTTCAACTTCTCCATAGGAAACTTGACATCCTTCTTTTTGTACATCTCTTGATCTTACTCTTCCATGGGCGTCACCTCAGGAATTGTCAGCTCAAAGCTAGGAGTTGTGTGTGACCCTTTTCTGTAAGAAGATCCGAAGGTTACAATTGTTGTTTGGAACTGACAGAGATGTAGATGAACTATCTTGGGTATTAGTGTCATCTCGTCGGTGCTACTGGTTGAGTTCTACATCTCCTTGAATGGGTTGGGTTATAATTGACTAGGATAGAATAGAGTGAAGGTAAGATACCAAAGAATAGAGGGAAACGTTACACCAACTAAACTAACCTAGGTATAACTAATGATATGATAACAAAGCTAAACGCTTTGCAAGCACACCAACACTCAATCAAAGATCCAACTCAAACATAGCAAACCACAAGCAATACAAGCATACAATTAGCAACCTCGTTCTATCTAGCGATTATTATCCTAAGGTGGGAAGGGTCCTAAATCATGATTATGCATAAGGTCCTTCTTCAGGCTTGATGCGAAGTGCTGGCCAATGTCCTTGGTGTTGTGAAGAGTCTTCAACTTTGAATGTCCAATCTTCATCTTCATATTGAGTGGAACCAACTTGTAAAATCTTCAATGTCGTCCATCTTGTTCATGATAGTTTAAGTCGATGAAACTAATATTTTGAAAGGGAAAAAGCAATAGTAGAAATAGCATTTTTTCCAACATTTGAGAATAGATAAGGAGAAAATAAGAAGAGAGGATAAAACATAGAAGAGTTTTTTTTATAGAGACAAAAGTTCTCCAAATATTAGTTTTGAAAATAAAACCTATGGCATGGTCATTCTATCTAGGCTCGCATCCGACAGTCGATAAAGCTCTGATACCACTTGTCACACCCAGTTCCAACGACCGAAACCAAATGCATCTGTATGCGTGCCCAGGAACAAGATTTCACGCACACAGAACAATTACTGTGATAAAAGAACAATATCTTTATTAAATCGATAATATTATTACAAAGGAGACCCGTAGGTCAAAAAGAAAAAGATTACATTGCAACGGAATAAACTAAGCATTGGCGTCCTTCAGCTCCCACATGAAGTCGATCGGAAGACCGCATGCCTAGAGCTCTTCTCCATTGTCTTCATCATTGTACCATCCTTCTCCTGCAGCTGAGCAGCAATGTGGTATATAGCACGGGTGAGTACATGTCATACTCAGCAAGTGCGGGAAAAGATGACATGAGGCTAAGACAAGGAAGGCTTTAAAGGGGGTTTATTGCATGAGCTTTTAATTTCCTATGCATCCTAATTACAAAGTATGGTCATCCCAACCATTAATCCATAGGGTAGTATCCAAACCAAGTCCAATCCCATCCACCAACCAACCATTCCCAACCATTCCAAACATTCCAAACAACAATCCATAACCAACTACTCTTGTGAGGATTCCAGGCCGCTCGTGACCGTGAGCACGGCTGTCATGACAGTTTGATACTCTACAGAGTTTGTACCACTTTACCCAAAAGTCATGATTTCGTCCCCTGTTGCCAAGTGGACTAGAGTCTCCACGTTGCCATGCCGGCCAAGCACTAGCACACTTCCTTAGGTCTGCGGCCAGGAGATCACTACAAGGCTTTTACAAAGGGTCTCCCAGTACATGCTAGCCACTAAGGTTCCACTCCCGTCCATAAGTGATAGCCCATCACTAAGCAGCTCATCACCCCAGGAGCCCCCTCTTGAGCCAATCGGATACAAGGACAGTCCTCTTGACTTCTATTCCCCGCCCCACCAAAATGCTGCACCGACACTGGGAGAACTCCTAATTAATCAGCCAAGTTGTTCCATAGCAGCCTTGTGATGGCACTGTTGTCCTGGGTTACCACTCCAAGAACCGGGTCCTAGGATCTACAACAAGCCTACTACCACCAACCATGTGCCCACGGCACCACATCCATTCCATCCGGCTTGCATAGATCCCTAATCCATGTTGCTAAAAGAATTATGAATCACTTCCCACATGATATCGTTCATTAATCAAGATTAATATCAACCCAACATCCCACAGGCAACCTAAGCATTATCTACCCACCACCCACCAACTAGTTCAAGGCGACAAGGAAAAGGATAAATCAATACTAGGAAAACCCTAAGAATAGGTTCCCAATCAATTGACATAAGCATGCAATTCTATAGTAACATTATCATAGGTACAAAATGCATCAAGGACACTTGCCTAAAAATGGATGTTGCTGCTCAGGTCTTCAATTCACGCTCTTGAGATTCCAGGATCAACACGTTCTCTAATTAACGTCACGCAGGCACGACATGCACACAATCATATAAAAAACTAAGAAACAGTACACCAAACAATAATCAAATACTTTAAAATCAATCACAAAAGATGGTACGCATTTCTACGATCACGTGAGCGCAAGAATCATTTAAATCGGAGTTACGAGTAAAAAGTTACGAAGGTTTAAAGGTGTATGGTTAAAATAGTAAAAACAAATAGGTTGAGGGACCTAAAAATAATTTTATATAAGTATACGGACTAAATTGTAAGATAACAGGATGAAAATATAGTTTATAAAAAGTTTTGGGACTAAAATGTAATTTATAATAAGCTCAGGGACCAAAGTATAAAAAGACAGGACTAAAATATAATTAAAATTAAGTGGAGGGGTGTTTCTACAAAATTAAGGTTGGATGGTTGAGGATCATCCATCCCTAGCTGGCAGCTCTCGAAGGCGGTGATCTTGCCAAGTACATCCTTCATGGTCTTGGTCTTGAGGTCACTCTGCAAGGTGTATGTGATGATAGACTCATACTTAGGGTCTTTGAAAAGCCTTAAGAATCTTCTGATGACCTCCACAGGCTTGAGCTTGAAATCATCCCCAAGTGCATTGATCTCCTCCACTAGCACATGAAAACTAGAATACACAATGTTATCTCTCTCATGTGGCAATCCAATGATGCTATCATACTTGTTCTTCAGCACATAGTATCTTTCCTCTTTGACATCACTAGTACCCTCATGAATACTCTGAATCTCAGTCTAGATACCGTGTGCTAACGAACTTGAGTCTATCCTAGCAAACACATCCTTGGAAATGCATGAGAACAGAGCATTGGCCTTAGCATTGTTCTTAATGAAATCAGGTTCAAGAAGGTTAGCATTTGCATCCGAATCATGGGTCACCATCAATATCTCTGGTTCAAGGGACTCCAGGTAGGCTTGCATACGTGCCTTCTAATACCCGTAGTCCTCCCCATCGAATATGGGAACACTCCTTACCTTTCCTGGCATCCTTACTCAATGCGGTGAAGCCTCAAAGTTGAGCACTTGGCTCTGATACCAATTGTAAGGATTGAAGGCCTACCGAGAGGGGGGGGGGGGGTGGATCGGTAGCCAACCACAAATTCGAATACTTGAGTTTTACTCCTCTAGATCCTAACAATTATGGCAACCTAAGCAATTATAGGAGGCCAAGACCCTACACATGCTAGTGTTCATGATGCAAAGCAATGTGCAGAAGCTAAACACACTAGCCTATGCAAGCCACAAGTCACCATATTACTAGAGCACACAATTGCGGAATAGTAAAGAGAGGGTGAAGGAATGCTCATGATTTTTTTTCCCGAGGTCTCGGAAGGATGGCGCCTTCCCCTACTCCTTGTTGGACCACTCCCGCTAGAGTCCCAGTCCCTCCCGCCACCAAGTGGAGTTCTTGCCCATGAGTCCACAATCACTCCTCGAGTGAAGACACGGTGTGCGTCACCACTGCACAAAGCAAAAGCTCGCCTCCATCGAGAACTTGCCGGACTCCCCGAGCTGGCACGGGTGCTCACTATTTATGCCCCTTCCAACGGCGGGCTCAAACCGTGTACAAACGTGTGACGGCCTTCAAAACCAATCATGATAGGCTTGAACACTGACACCTAACCAGTCTAGGTCTCACCATAGACCAAGAGTAACAACCTAGATCACACCCTCACGGGCACCTAGCCTTAGATGTGCAAGATCACTCCTTGTTACTCTCACTACCACTCACAAGATAACCAATATCTCCTCCTAGTGCTCTCTTCTTTTCCTCTTGGACCTTACCAAATGCTCTCAGGTATTCCACTGGCCAAGAGAGGTCACAAAGACCCCAGCAACGAAGTTATATAGGCTCCCAACCACAAAATAGCCGTTGCTCCATGAAATCAGCTTTCTGGGCCTACTGACCGGACTGTCAGGTCACTACCTGACCGGACCATCTGGTCACTACAATCGCGAGCTCCAACAGCTCTGCCCACTGCTGAACTTCTACTGACCAGACCGTATGGTCAGTTGACCAGACCATCCGGTCCATTTCTCTCTCCATTCCAGAAACGTTTTTGTTGCTTGTTCCTCACTGCCCAAATGTGTGCTCCACTGACCGGACCATCCGGTCAGTAGACCGGACCGTCCGGTCTCTTCAGCTCTCTAGACTTGGCAGTTTCCTCGCTACCTGCTGTAGCCTCCGGACAAAACCTTGGAGTGACCGTATAGTTCGGTGACCATTGACCCCTCTGTCCGGTCACTTCAATCCGAAGCTGAAACTTGTTGTCCTCACGTGACATTGTTTCCCGGCTTCTCCAAATAGCTCCTTGGCTTCTCCACTCTCAGCTAGTTCCTGTCATTTCATCGAGCAACATTGCACATCACCGACTAGACATGACCTAAGGGAATGACCTAGACCCCCTTGATAGTCCAGTTTTTCCAATGGACTCAAAGCCCTAACAACTAGACAAGTGTACACAACACTTGCTCCATAGCTTGTTCTCCGCTTTGATCCATCTTCCTCAACCCTTGGACTCCATCAAGCTCATCAAGCCTCCATGATTGTGGTCATTGTCATCAATTGCCAAGGCAACCATCATCCATAGATTTGTAGTAGAGTTTAATGAAGGTTCCTGCATAGACAACACTCGTGTAGATATTAGCCCACAATTTCATAGTTGTCATCTATCACCGAAACATTCATACCTTGGGGATTCCGTCATCAATGGTCATGAAGCTTACACACTCACTAGCGATGCCCCTTTCAATGGTAGGCTCAAACCGTGTACAAACCTGTGATGGCCTTCACAACCAATCATGATAGGCTCGATCACCAACACCTAACCAGTCTAGGTCTCACCATGGACCAAGAGTAACAGGCTAGATTACACCCTCAAGGACACCCTAGCCTTAGATGTGCAAGATGCTCAAGTTACTCTCCACTAGCACTCTCAAGATATGCAATATATCCTCCTAGTGCTCTCTCCTTTTCCTCTTGGACCTTACCAAGTTCTCTCAGGTATTCCACTAGCTAAGAGAGGTCTCCAAGACCCTAGCAACGAAGTTATATAGGCTTCCAACCTCAAACTAGTCATTGCTCCACAAAATCAGCTTTTTGGGCCTCCTGACCGGATGGTCCGGTCACTGCCTAAAGGACCGAGAAGGCGACCAGAGGGGGGTGGGGTGAATGGGAGCCAATTAGAATTCTTCTCAAGAACTTGGCCTATGTCCCAACCACTACCCAAACCCTCCTCGAGGCAAATCACCAAAGTCACACACACCAACTTGTGATGTGTTAACCCTAGTAATGATTTAAAGCAATAGGATACATAGCGAAAGCTCAAGGAGGTCAAAAGAGGAACAAAGGAGATCTGAGAAAACACGTTTCTAGAGCTGGATGGAAGTTCCGTAGTGCCCGATGGAAGTTCTATCAATCACAGAAGTTCCGAGCGATGGGAGTACTGTCAGTCACGGAAGTTCCATGGTTCTTGATGGAAGCTCCATTATGGTCACGGAAGTTCTGTCCTGGCATCACGTCTCTCCTCTAAACAGATCCACTCAATTGGCTCAAGAAATCAAATCGAAGGGGAAACTTGAGAAAACTTTCAAATCGAAGGTGCTAGAGCTCTTGATTTGGTCATGGACCTATAGAGGTTTGTTCTAGCTCATCACAGCACCAAGTCACCCAAGAAATCCGACCCAAAAACTCACCCAAAAACGAGATAAAAAATCTCCACAAAAATAGCTCTGAAAATAGAGAAAAAGAGAAATTCGGGATTTAGGAAAAGAGGGAGATCTTGAGCTTGAAAATATTTCTCCTATCATAGAAAGGTGCTTACAAGATCCATGGATACAAGGCTAGGAAGCCACCCTCTTCCGCCCACTCTTTGGAATAGCAAGAGATGTCTCTTATACACCCACTACTCTCCACTAAAACATGAAGACCTCTCCTAGCACTTTGAATGGAACCCCAACACAAGGCTAATGAAAGAGAGGTACCTCTTCCACCAATCCTACATCTCCTTATATAAGCCTAGGGTTTGTCCTAAAGACCATCCTACGACTCACCTACATAACACTGCCACCTACCACCGGGGGGCAAACTTGTCCATCTTGTTCCTCGTCGCTCGAACGCCATCGGGCCCCTCACGACTTTGCGTGGCCTCGACGCAAGCTATGCGATGGTGCCACGTACACCTCCAATCGCCACCACCGGTTTTGAAGCCCAAACCGGGAAACCGCCTTGCACGCTTCTCAAAGCACAACTTCTCGATGTCGACGCATGTCACCTCGTCCCGTGATCCTGACCACCGGTAAGTCTATCCTGGTCCCTGTCCATCGGGCCCCCGTGTCACTTGCACCGGCATCCCGCTCGCCTTGACTTGGTCAACATGCCGTCTTCATCACCACCATGGTTTTGAGGCTCAACCGCAAAATTGTCCGTGCTTCTTGCCTCTCCCCTTGTACGGCATGGATCACCCTTGACTCCAACTGGCCTCCTGATTGTCTAGCCCCAAGTTTCCTACTTGTGCCCGATCCTCTCGCCGTTGACCGCCAAGTTGACTCCAGTGACCTACACATCATGAGACAAGCAAACACATTTCCCAACTCATGCAATATCACCAATACCTCCACCAACTCCGTTTAGTCATAACCATTATATGCAAACCCATGCAATTCCCGGATTCCTGCATTTCAACTCAAGCACTAAAATAGCTCAAGTCAATTACTCATCACATATATTTTAAACCATGGCACATCTCAACATGTTTTAGAATTTGATGAGTACATTGACAACACCAAATGCACAAAGATTTAGAATTTGAAATGTGAATCCCAATATGCACATCCAAATGGCTCAACCCCAAAGAAAAGGAAAAAATTGGCCATCTAGCAAATAGGGGATCACAAAAGCCGAGAGTTGGCAAAGAAAGCAACTCGAGAACGTAAAGATTGTGAAAGGCGCATGACTGCGCTCAAGATCATGAAATTCTCCGCCTCAACTTGTGGAAGTTGACACGAATGCAAAAATGAGCCATTTTCAGGTTCTTAATATTATTTGTGCATAACCCAATTCTTCCCCTTAAGAAATTATTTCTCCCCCTTTGGCAATGAACTCATCAAAGAGGCAAAGGAGCAAACAAAGCATGAGAATGCAAACCTAAAGAGCTTAAACAATTATGCAATCAAGCATTTATCCTTGCTAACCATAAGCAAGAGCTATGAAGTGTAAAAGCAATAGTTCACAACCATACAAAGACCAAAAATAGAGGGCAAGGCATAAACACCCAGAGCTATACAAGCTAAGCAGAAAGATTGACTAGCTTAGAGAGAATCAAATTTTCTTCTTATGAGAAAATCTGCCACCACATGTATAAGTACTCCCATCCAAGACAAAACATGCATCAAGTGAATCATAATAATCTACCCAGTCTCAATCTCAACTAGGGCAACAAGCATTCACAGAAAATAAGCTTTACAAATGCTCACATATGCAACAGAGACTCATAAGAAAAAGAAAAGAATTATTCATATTGATCGTCATGTAACTTCTAATCCGTGCGGAGGGTCGAACGACTGGGCACGACAAACACCCCGATGCTTCGAAGCACAATTTTCGGATGTAGCATTTTTATGTTACTTCTAATCGATGCGGAGGGTCGCACGACTGGGTATGGCAAACACCCCTAGGCTTCGAAGTGATTTTTCAAGTTACTTGCAAATTAAAAGAAAAAGGATGAGCATGCCTTGGCGGCAAAAGGAACACATGTTCCCACAATGTTCCATCATGAGCTAAACATCTGCAAAGCCACATTTCGCAAACACAAGGTGTCAAAGCTAAGATATCCTCTAGACTAGCCTCGACACAAGTCTCGACAAGGATAAAAGTAATTATACACATGGTGAGCAAGTTTTAGCATGATTAGTTCATAAGATTCACAAAAAGCCAAGTTTAGCTTTAAGATTAGCATGTTACTCAACAGAGTCTATAACAATCCATCTAGAAAATCTAAGCATGAGAGTTTACCATCACATCCACACTACTTAGCTCCAGCTCAATCATAGCAGTCAGAAATACAATCAAGCATAAGAATCAAAGCTCATCTACTAATGCATATATTACATATGAGATGCAATGCAAAAAGATAAGATACATATATACAAGAGAACATCAACTCCCCCTCAAATGATGCCATAGGGATGGCAAACACCAAGTCCCCCCCGAAGAAAAGCATGTCTTGAAGCATCTAGGGGCTTGGTGAGAATGTCAGCCAATTGGTTTCTGGTATCTATGTATTTGAGCTCAACATCTCCTTTCTCAACATTCTCTCAAAAAGCGGAATCTCACATTTATGTGTTTGACCTTATCATGTTGGATTGGGTTTTTGGCTAAGCATATGGCGCTAGAGTTATCACACAAGAGTGGAACACTCTTAAAGGTTAACCCATTATCTCTCATGGTAGACACTATCCATAGGATTTATGAGCAGCAGCTAGAAGAAGTAACATATTTAGCTTCAGTTGTGGAATGGGCTACACTAGATTGCTTGCGAGAAGACCAACAAACCAAGGAAGTACCCAAGAAATGGCAAGTACTAGAAGTGCTCTTCCTATCAATTCTACACCCAGCAAAATCTGCATCTGAATACCCAGTGAGATCAAGAGAAGAAGATGCAAAGTACCAAAGACCAAACTCAAGGGTGTATTTGAGATACCTGAAGATGCACTTGATAGCCTTGTGATGAGTCACCCTTGGGGAAGCTTGGAAGAGAGCACAAAGACACACAACAAAGTGTATGTCAGGTCTCATCACTGTTAGGTACAAGAGAGAGCCAATCATGCTCCCATACTCCTTTTGGTCCACCGCTTCACAGTCTTCATCAGGGTCAAGTGCCGTTGTAGTGAACATTGGTGTAGACAATGGCTTCACATTGGCCATGTCGAACTTCTTCAGAAGATCCTTCATGTACTTAGCTTGATGTGTGAAAGTGCATTGCTTGCACTGCTTGATTTCAAGGCCAAGAAAGAAGGCGAGCTCGCCCATCATCGACATCTGAAATTCACTTTCCATAGCTTCCTAAAACCTGGACACAAGAGCATGAGAGGAACCACCAAAGATAATATCATCCACATATATCTAAACCATTAAAAAGTCATTACCATGCTTTAGAGTGAAAAAGGTTTTGCTAACACACCCCATGGCATACCCGCGCTCTAGCAAGAAGGTCTTAAGCCTAGCACGCGATGCCCTAGGTGCTTGCTTTAGCCCGTACAAAGCCTTCTGAAGCTTGTACACACGGTTTGGGTATTTGTGGTGCTCAAAGCTAGGTGGTTGTTTCACATAAACCTCTTCTTCTATGAAACCATTTTGGAATGCACTCTTGACATCCATTTGATAGAGTCTAATGCCCTTAGAGGCAGCAAATTCATGCAAGATCCTAATGGCTTCTATGCGCGCAACAGGAGCAAAGGTTTCACCATAGACTAAACCCTCCACTTGGGGGAAACCCTGAGCTACTAGCCTAACTTTGTTTCTCACAACCTCACTGTCCTCCCCATGTTTGTTTTTGAACACCCACTTGATTCCTATGACATTGACACCATTGGGAGGTTCTACAAGGGTCCAGACTTTATTTCTCTCAAAGTTTTCCAACTCCTTATGCATGGCATTAATCCAATGTTCATCAAATAGTGCGTGTCCAACATATCGAGGTTTAAATGTGGCAACAAAGAGAGAATTAGTAAAGCAGGCGAGATGTGTAGACCTTGACCTTGTTTTCCTCTCATAGAGATTATCAATCATCTATTGAGATGGATGTTGATGCTGAATGTAGCTAGGGGCCTCTCTCTCAGAGCGTACCTCCCCCTCAACCACAGCTGGAGCTTGCTCAACAGCCGCTAAAGTCAATGTAGATGCTTCTGGATCGCCTGTTGGAGTAGTGGAAGCAGTAGGAACAAGGTTACATGAGAGATGAAGTGAATCATCATCATCATCATCAAAGCCCTGTAGTTCCTCTTCTACAAAGATGCATTCATTCATCTCCTTGTCACCTGTAGTCTCATTCATATTCCTTGCACAAGACTTTGATTCATCAAAGGTTACATCACAGGATTCTATGATGGTGTTAGTTTCCAAATTCAAAACTTTGTAGGAATGGCCATGAAGAGAGTAACCAAGAAAGATGCCATCGTAAGATCTTGACTCAAACTTATCAAGATTGTCATGCTTGAGAATAAAGCACTTGCAACCAAAGGCGCGCAAATGAGAAACGGATGGCTTCCTCCCAAACCTAGCTCATAGGAAGTCACATTAAGAATTGAGCAGATGAAAATCCGATTGAAAACATAGCAAGCAGTGCTAATGGCCTTTGCCCAGAACCGCCTCGGAGTCCTATGCTCATCAAGCATCATTCAGACCATCTCCACCAAGGTTCTATTCTTTCTTTCAACCACACCGTTCTGCTGGGGAACATGAGGTGCAAAAAATTGATGCTCAATACCATGCTCAAGGCAGAAAGCATCAAAGGAGGAGTTCTTGAACTTGATGCCATTATCACAGTGAATTGCTCATAATGCACCAGGGAGTTCGTTGAACAACCTCAAAGCTAAGCTCCGAAAGTGATGAAACACTTCATCCTTGCTTTCAAGAAAATAGACCCAAGAGTAGCGAGAGTAGTCATCAACAATCACAAGAACATACCACTTCCCACCCGCCGAACGAACCCGAGAAGGACCAACAATGTCCATGTGAAGTAGCTCTCCAGGGCATTCAGTCATCACCAAATTAATTGGTGGATGAGAAGCGGCAATCATTTTCCCATGACGACAGGGAGCACAATCCAAATCCTTCTCAAATTTGAGCTTAGGAAATCCTCGGATCAAACCTAGGCCACTCAAGCGACAAAGCAAGTCAAAGCTCATGTGACCCAGTCTCCTATACCATTTCCAGAGCTCAAAAGAAGATTGAGCAAATAAGCACTTGTGAGAACCAGGAGAAACACCAAAATCAGCCTGGAAAACTCTGCAAATGTGAGAAATTCCACAAACCAAAGAACCATTCGAATCAAGAACACACGAAGCATTTGTCTTAAAGCGCACTTCCAAACCAACATCAAGAAGCTGAGAGATAGAGAGGAGGTTGTACTTGAGAAACTCAACCAAACCAACATCATTGAGAGTGAAGTTCTCATTTACCTTTATCGCGTCCCTTCCCTTCACTCTTCCTCTCTTGTCATCTCCAAAGGTCACATAATCTCGATGCTTCAAGGGAGTGAGGCTGGAGAACCACTTTGCTCCAGAATCCATCAACCACTTGTTCTCTGTAACACCCTACTTTTACAAATTCTAAAATGCCAATTATTAGCATTTAGGATTTAACTAAATAACCTAGGACAAATTTTTTTATATAATCAATTAAATCAAATTGTTGCATTTGCATGTCCATATAGATTTTAATTGCATTATGCATTTAGTTTAGTTACTTAATTAATTATTAGGAAATTTTGATTAAGAATTAGAGGGAAAAGAATTAAGAAAGGAAAAACCAGAATAGTGGGACGAAACCCACCATTCTGGCCCACCCAAAAAACCCCTCTCATTCCCCCACTTCCTCCTTTTGGCCCAGCCGACCCAGGCCGCCTCTCCCCTCCCTCCCCTTCTCCTTCTCTCCCGGCCAAGCTCCCTTCCCGGCCCCGCCGTAGCGCTCGGGCCCAGCCGCAGCGACCCAGCCCAGCTCCCGCCCTGCTCTGACGGCCCGACCCCACCCCGCCCGTCTCCCTCCTCCCGCATCTCTCTCTCCCCGCCGTCGGAAACCGACTACCCCGCCGTTGATCTCCCTCCCCCTCGCCTCCCCTCCTTCCGAAACCGGTCCCCACACATGCGGTACCTCCTCCGCATCCCCTCCCCCCCCCCCCCCACCTTTCGGCCGTGTCCGAGCCGCGCGCATCAATGGCGTGAGTGGCTATTGATGGCCGGAGGACCCCCCCCCCCCCGCATCGGCTCAACCTCTCTCTCTCCCCCCTATAAAATCCCCCCTCTGGCACCGCCCTTCCCCTCCGCCTCTCCCCTGCTCCTTCCCGCTCGCTCGCGACCCCCCAGAGACCCTCCCCACCGAGCTCCGACTGCCGCCGCCTCCCGGCCTCCCCCGCACCTGCGCAACACCTCGGTGAGGTTCCCCTCTCCCTCCCCGACCTCTCGTGGCGAGAAGCCACCGACCGAAGCGTCGTTCCGGCCGATCTCCGGCGAGCTCCGGCCGCCGCCGCCCCTATCCTCGCCACCAGCAGCCGCCAGCCTCGCCTGGATCCCTCCTCAACCCTGTATCTCAAATCCAACGGCTCAGATTAGAATCTCGAAGGGGTATCCCCCTGGTCCACCATGGACCCATGGACCCGGGTCAAAGTCTAGTCAACCATTCCCATAGGCCTAGTCCATGCATTTCTAGTTTAAAATTAATTCAATTAATTCCTAGATAATACTGTCCTTTTTGCATTTAGGTTTATACCGCTGTTTTTGTACCGCTGTTTTTGTATAAATAATTAGATTTATACCGCTGTTTTTGTACAAAACCTTTAGAAAATTGTTTTTAAGCCCCTGAACTTCATAATAATTATTTTAGCATTATATTTTAACTGAAACACCCCTGCATTTTATTAGAAGTATAATTTTGCCCGTGTAATTTTACATAAACACCCTTGTACTTAATTTTAATTATATTTTGGTCCTGTCTTTTTACACTTAACCTCCTACACTTATTATTAATTATGTTTAAGTCCTAAAATTTTGCAAAAACAACCGTACACTTTTAAGTAATTACTTTTTAGTCCTAACACTTTACACTTTAGTCCCTATAATTTTATGAAATTGCAAATAGGTCCTTAAAAGCCCCTGTTTTTACCATTTTGCCCCTAAAACTTCAAACTAGCATAACTTTTTACTCGTAACTCCAAATTACGTGATTCTTGCGCCAAAATTCTCACAGGAGAATAACCTTTGCATTCATTGCATCTACATTTTCCTCTGTTGAATAATTGTGTATTGATTTTTTGTATGTATTGCTTATGTAGGTTTTTTCTACGTAAAGGCGAGCATACACAAGGACCGCCGTACGAGGACTTCCAGGAGCAAGAATTTGAAGGGTTAGAGCAGCCGCCCACGCAGGATGAAGGCAAGTGTCCTTGATGCATCTTGCACCTATTGAAATGTTACTATAGAATTGCATGCTTGTGTCAATTGATTGGGAACCTATTGTTAGGGTTTTCCTACTATTGTTTTTACCCTGTTCCTTGTCGCCTTGAACAATGGGTGAATTGTGGGTAGATAATGCTTAGATGGCTTGTGGGACTTTGGGGTTAATATTAATCTTGACTAGTGAACATTATCATGTGGAATTGATTGGTAAATCTTTTAGCAACATGGCTTAGGGATCTATGCAAGCCGGATGGAATGGATGTGGTGCCATGGGCACACGGTTGGTGGTGGTAGGCTTGTTGTAGATCCTAGAAACCGGTTCTTGGAGTGAAAACACAGGAAAATAGTGTCATCACAAGACCGACATGGGTAAGGCTTGGCCTAGTAATTAGGTGTTCTCCCAGTGTCGGGTGCAGCATTTGGTGGAGCGGGGAATGGAAGTCAAGAGAGGATTGTCCTTGTATCCGAATGGCTCAAGAGGGGGCTCCTGGGGTGATGAGCTGTTTGTTGAAGGGCTATCACTTATGGATGGGAGTGGAACCTTAGTTGCTAGCATGTACTGGGAGACCCTTTGGAAAAGCCTCGTAGTGAAACCCTGCCACACACCAAAGGAAGTGTGTAATGTGGGTCGCATCCACAGGCACCAAGGGAATCACGACTTGTGGGTAAAGTGGTACAAACTCTGCAGAGTATCAAACTATCATGATAGTCGTGCTCACGATCAAGAGCGGCCTGGAATCCTCACAAGATTAGTTGGGTATGGATTGGTTTGGTTGGAAAGGTGGGATGGGTTGGAACTTGGTTAGTATAGCACCTTGTGGAATCATGGTTGGGATGATCCCACATAGTAAATAGGATACTTAGGTTAATTAAAAGCTCATGCAAACCACCCTATAAAGCCTTTTCTGGACTATAGCCCCATGTCATCTTTTCCCCCACTTGCTGAGTACGACACGTACTCACCCTTGCTATACCATGTTGATGTTCAGCCCTAGGAGAAGATTGGATCCACTACGAAGAAGAAGCAAGCGAGTACTAGACGATGATCCACCAGTCGATGCCTGTGGAGATTGGGATGTCTACGCTAATTAATTTCCGCTACTTGAATGTACTTTTCCTCTAGACCCACGGGTTCTTTTGTAATAAAGATACGATGTAATAATTAAAGGATATGGATATTTACTTTGTTTACCATTGATGATGTACCGTATGTGTGTGTAACTTGATCCTAGGCACACATACGGCTGCACTCGTTTTGCTTCTTAAAATGGGTGTTATAGAAGTGGTATCAAAGCCATATCGACTGTAGGACATCAGCCTAGTTAGCCATGGACGCATTTAGGGACCCTATTTTGTTTTATATCTATACAAACTATTTTTAACAGAATATTAATCCTTGTCATTTTATTATTTTTGTTTATTTTCATATTTCTTTAACCATTGCTTATTCATACCTTGTGATTTTAAAAATGTAGATGGCCCGCACCAAGCAGACCGCTCGTAAGGTTACGTCTGGACGACACTGTGGACTCCTTGCCCCTAGGCGTGTTCGGAAGGAAGAAAGTGAAGAAGTAAATCAGCCTAAATGTGAGAAGACCCCAGTGATGGATGAGAAGCTTCTAGAGGCACCACAGGAAGATCCCAAGGAACCTGAAGAACAAGAAGAACCAGAAGAGCCCAAGGACCTTGAAGATCCTGAAGAGGAGGAACCAGAAGAATATGAGCAAGCAGAGGACACTGAGGAACCGCAAGGAGAAGAAGACCCAGAAGAGCCTGAGGACCCTCAAGATCCTAAAGATGCTGATGACTCAGAGGAGGACAAAGACCAAGTCGTCCGTCAAGCTGAGAAGTATCGCTCTCTTGGACTAGAGGGTGAGACCTTCTCCAAGACTTTGCAGAAATTACATGAAAAGATTGGCATCACCAACAGGCCTCCATACTTCCTCAAGAAGGTGGATCATCCTTTTCGTGAGGAATGGACAGCATAGATCAACATCTACGATGGCGACCGCGTCATATCTACTCACCGTGGCCGCACCCCCAGGGCTACTCGTGAGACCGCAGTGGACGATGCTGCGTGGAGGGCTCTCACTAGCCTCTGCTACACTCACCGTCATGGAATCACAAGGACAAGTTTTGCCCACATTCCCCATCGGAAGCCAGGCACGGAGAAGTACACCGTCGCTCCTACAGAATGGTATGTGAGCACCAGAGAGATGGACGAGACTCAAGGAGTCGCGGTGGACTTAAGCCATGCTTTGGAAGCGTTACAGAAGGAGAACCACACTCTTCGGAAGAGGCTGCGTGATACTGAGGATTATATAAAGTGTGACCAGTGAATCAAGATGGGCGAGCAGAGTGACCTCTACTCATCTGGTATCCGTACTTGGACTGCCAACTCCCCAAAGCGCGCAAGTTCCCTACCTTCGGTCTTCGACGAAGCCAACTCCCGTGCCTAGGAGATTCCCTTGCCCTATGGATAAAGATTGTAATAATCAAACGCTTAGATCGATTTACTTTCATGGTGTGATGTAATGAACTCTGTGGCTTGGTTAAAATAAGTGTGCTTGATGTGAGTTGTGGGATGCCTCGGCACCTCCACAACCTCATCATTTGTTTGCTTATTAAATGAACTATCTTTTACTTATCATTCCTTGATGCATTTAGTTTGGGATCTTCTTTTCATTATTACCACACCTTGTCTCACACTACTTCCACATGCACGAGGATCTCGTAGAATAAAAGGATAGAAATACTCACTTTATTACTTGGTCAAGAATTCTACTACATGTTACCCAGCCTCAAAGACGAGGGAGATTACTCACGCAGGAGCTTCCTCCCCGAGGCACAAGTTGAAGGAGCGAGCATCCTGAACTCCTCCTCCTACACCTCTACTCTTCTACTTGGGTAAAACTTGGGACTAATGCTTATTTCTTCTAAAATCCTTCACTCCTCTCCGTGGCAATAGGCTGGCATGCATTTATAGGTGATGGAGAGTCGGTGGGCAAAAGTCGGTCCGCCGGACGGCAGGCTAGGCCGGGCGGCCCTTGGATTATGTCGGTTTCCTGACCGACGTGCCTCGGATGGCTCAGATTTTACCCTAATGTTGGTTGTTGGTTCGGTAGCTACCGACTTCTTCATTTTGGGGCCGGTAGACCTTATGGGCCTCATGGGCTGGCAACCCTGGTTGGCGCACCCAGGCCGGGTGGCAGGCCAGGCTAGGTGGCATGGAAGGCCGGGTGGCAGGCCAGGCCGGGTGGCATGGGAGGCCGGGCGGCAGGCCAGGCCGGGTGCCTACCAACTTCGGGTCGTCCCGTGACTTCTCCCGGTTAGGCCACTTGTGGAACTCTTTTCCTTGGCCATATTTCATTGCTTTTGGTCTGGGAGGAGAAAATAACTTCATGGTGGATGTTTTGCAGAATCGGCCGGTCGGATGCTCAGCCTGATGACGACTCTGTTTTGACCAGCTGGGTGGCTGATTTCAGCCTGATATGACTCTGTCGGCTGGGTTCTGATTTCAGCCATCACGATCCTGCCCGGGTCCTGATTTCAGCCTCAAACGACCCTGTCGGCCAGTGAAAAATGGCTATTTCACAGTCCTGATCGGCCGACGGGGCATTTTATCATGTTTTTGCATATTTTTGGCCCTTTTGATCCTACGAGCACATATCTCACCAAAACTTGTGGAACTCGTTAGTTCTATTAAGGATTAGGGTTCTTTCCAAGAGTTTCATGCTTTTCAAAGTTTGTTTGGTAGGCTTAAAAAGGGAAATAAAGACTACCAACACCCCCCCACGCTTAGGACTTTGTTGTCCCAAGCAAAGTAGAAATGAGGAAAAGGGAAAGGGTGAGGTAGTTCTCATCATGCTTCGCATATATAAAGACTATCCATGACTCCCCATGCCCAAGGGGTTTTAGGTGGCTCAAAACCTTGTCTTCAAAAGTTGAGAGATGGAACAACAAAGGGAAATCAAACCTTTCTATTTCCCATGGAACTTAAATTTTATTTTTTCTTTCAATAAAAACAGAGCTCCAGATCACAAGTTATTCTCAATTGATGCTCTCAAATCACTCAAGGTGGTTTCGATCCCTCTCAATGACCAGTGGCCAAAATATCCCTATATATTAAGACTTATGTAGAGCTTAAGGCGGGGAAAATTAAGGCCGCATACTTGTACTTCATTAATCACTAAAGCAAACAACGGATCCACGGAGAAAACAAGGCATGAGTTATGATCATGTCATGTGCATGATGACGGAGTGTATGGATGAATGAAGGATGGTGGATGCTCCTTTTGAAATGATTCAAATATATTTTTCTTCTTCTCTTTTTTTATTTTACTTTTTTTTGGATAGCCTATAGCTCTTTTTTGCAATAATTTTTGGAGAGAGATCAACATATGTGGTGGAGCATGTTATTTAATGAATGGTTATGGGGATACTTGAGGCGAACTTCCAGTATAGAACTTTCGACATATGGAGTGGTATGAGGGTGCACATGGACTTGATCAAGAACACATAACAAGCATCTCACAAGGGTCATGATATTTGACGAAGTTCAATGAAGATAAAAGTAGCGAAAGTAATAGGTTTTCATTAAAAGCATCATCTGGCTTTGGTAGGAATAAAATCATCATTGAGAAGATTGTGAGTCTAGAGTTCTTATTTGTAAGAAAAGGAAAAAGAAGAATGTTCATTTGGTCTTTAGAAAGATTAATTTCTCCATTGTTATATCACATTTATCAACAATTTAGACAAGGTTTTCCTATGCAATGAATGTTTCCCAAGGGCAGTGAGGGAATGCAGGGCGCTATCTTTATAAAACAAGCATGATTGACAGGTAAAGTTCATATTACCAAGGTAAACATTTTTAATTATGATGGGAGTTTGGGTTAAAATTAGAATCACCAGCTATGCTCATACCTCCTGAAGTGGCTAGGTGGCCTGGGCCGTGGCACAGCATGCCACCCGGTGAGGTGTGCCACCCGGTGGGCCATGCCGCCCGGCGGAGTGTGCCACCCGGCGGGCTCCATCGCTCGGTAGGCTCCATCGCCCGGCGAGGTTGGTTGCCCGGTGGGGTTTACTTCACCGTGAGGCGCGCTGGCGTGTCATTCGTCAAAATTTTGACCCGTTTCCTGCTTTGTCATGAGACTCGATCGTTTGTGAGATACAAAGTCCGACCAATGTGTTGCCACATTGATCGGAGAAATATGTTGAAGTAAACACACAAACAATCTTTAAATTTTGAACTAAACAAATTAACTAACAAATTGAACTAAACAAATAATAATTGAAATAAATTAACTAACAAATTGAACTAAATTTTGAACTAAACAAATTAACTAACAAATTGAACTAAACAAATAATAATTGAAATAAATGCAATGAAGGAAAAAAACTAAGTGTCAAAGGAAATAAAAAGGACTCTATGGGCGAGGGAGATAGTAGGCGTCCGGATGCCCGGCCGTCGTGGCTACGCGCTTAATCTTAGATCCTAAAACCCTTGCATAGCCACTCCACTTCATCTTCAAGCACCTGTCGCCTTAGGTGCTCTCCCCCATCCAATCTTCAACCTTGTCCACCCGCTGTCGAAGCCCCTTCACCACCTTCCATAGAGCGCATGTGTCATCATCACTTGGATCACTAAATTCCATTCTTCTAGGCGGTCCACGGATTGGTGGAGGAGAGGGGCAGCGCCTAGGCCTAGGAGGCGTGGAGTCAGTGGATTCAGCAATGACTCCTGGCGGAACCCTTTGGTACAACACCTTCCCATAGCCGGTGATCGTTTTATGGCCATGAACAACATAAGGAGGGGGGCTACCGTTTCCAGAGGTTTCCTCCGAGCTAGATACCACTTGCTTCATGATCTGTTCATAGCGGACCAAGACCATCCCTTCCTTCATCTGAATGGTGGCTCGGTGCGTAACTCCCGTACCAACTGCAGGGGTTGGCGTAGGAATGTTTGGAGAATTAGGTCTGGCACCGGCATCCTTCTAGGGCATGAGCTGCCCCGTGGTTGTGCCGGTTGGGGTTGGAGGGTGGAACTGCTTCCCCTTCCCGATCGCACGCAAGGGGGAGAGTCCACGGGGTGCACTACCGCCACTCGGCCTTGCAGGCAACATCGGCCAGCGGGAGCTGCCGCACGGCCTGGCTGGTGATGCTGGATAGCGGGATCCGCTGCCAGCCCGTGGGGGCGTGGCCGCCCGGCCTGGCGGGGGATGTTGCCCGGCATCACGGAAGATGGCCCGATCGGCCGGATGTGGGCTAAAGGTTGGGGAGGCTCATTGTCGAAGATTTCTTCGAGGATGAGGCGCCGGGCAAGATGATCACTAGGAGGGGCCATGTTCTTCCGGCTGGACTTGGCTTGAGGGGCCCCTGGGGTGGCTGAGAACTCTTTGTTTTTGTTCATCTCAGGGGATTCTGCCATGGCCTTTTAGAGTGTGGAGAGGTTGGAAACTGGGGGTCCCTTTAAGGAAAAAAACATGCCTAAACCATGGGATGAAAAGGGTAGGAGCCGGAGGAGGCCTCTCCGGGTTTGACGTGAAGGCGGGGCGTAAATTTGAAAGTTTTTTGCCGCCGCCCAGCACGTCCTGCCGCCCGGCGGGGTTTCAAAACCCTATGTGGTTGACTGGGCCTTAGAGGCCGAGGGTGGCAGGCCAGGCAGCCCAGCGATCTATGCTGCCCGGCCGAGTTTGGCCATGCCAGGCTGAGGCCCGGGTCGGATGTGACCTCAAATATGTTTTTTATATGTTTGAATTGAATCGGGAAGGAAAAATAAAGAAAAACTAGCGGACGAGACGGAGTTTGGAATGGCACTGCTACCGTTCCCCGGCAATGGCACCAGAGAGCTTGTTGGCGGCTCTTAAGCCTAACAGGGAATATCTGCAAGCATACAGATGCCGACGTAGCTTTCACCCAGGAGTATTCCAAAGTATCGATTTCCACAGGGAACGAGTAAAGTGTCACTCCTAATCTATCAAGTCCTAGTGATGAGGGGGTAGAACAAAGTGTACTCTATAGGGAAAAGAAGTCCTCGAGCCAGGTAATCTAATGCAGTGAACCTTCTCCAAGTAACTTAGTGAGAAATCTATTTTCAAATATCTGCTTCAGGGCACGATATCTGCTAGACAACCCTGCTTGAGACTTCCCGAACATGGTGGAATTCAATATTGGACGGATAGGGCTGTCACCACCTGCTGCCTACCACACAGCCCGTGGGGACAAATGCAATCCCAAGAAAGCTAAGTCTAAACACCATGTCTAAACATAGACTTTCATACCAGTTCTAGAATTGGTAAACATAATAAGATAATGCGATGAAGCAATAAGAAGTTATGCATGAGGATCCCGCATAACAAAAGGTTAGAAATACTCACTTTATTACTCGGTCAAGAATTCAACTACATGTTACCCGACCCCGAAGACAAGGGGGATTACTCACGCAGGAGCTTCCTCCCCGAGGCACAAGTTGAAGGAGCTAGCATCCTGAACTCCTCCTCCTACACCTCTACTCTTCTACTTGGGTAAAATTTCTTCTAAAATCCTTCACTTCTCTCTGTGGCAATGTGCTGGCATGCATTTATAGGTGATGGAGAGTTGGTGGGCAAAACTCGGTCCGCCGGGCGGCCATGTGTGCCGGGCGGCAGGCTAGGCCAGGCGGCGGCCCAGGTCGGGTGGCCCTTGGATTATGTCGGTTTCCTGACTGACTTCCCACAGATGGATCAGATTTTACCCCAATGTCGGTTGTTGGGTCGGTGGCTACAGACTTCTTCATTTTGGGGCCGGTAGGCCTCATAGGCTGGCAACCCTAGTTGGCACACCCAGGCCGGGCGGTAGGCCAGGCCGGGCGACATGGGAGGCTGGGCGGCAGGCCAGGCCGGGCGGCGGCCAGGGCTGGGTGCCGACCCCCATTGAGTCGTCCCGTGACTTGTCCCGGTTAGGCCACTTGTGGACCTCTTTTCCTTGGCCATATTTTATTGCTTTTGGTCCGGGAGGAGAAAACAGCTTCATGGCAGAATCGGTCGGGTCAGATGCTCAGCCTGATGATGACTCTATTTTGACCAGCTGGGTGGCTAATTTTAGCCTGATATGACCATGTCGGCTGGGTTCTGATTTTAGCCATCACGACCCTACCCGGGTCCTGATTTCAGCCTCAAACGACCCTGTCGGCCAGTGAAAAATGGCTGTTTTACAGTCATGATCGGTCGACGGGGCGTTTCTTCATGTTTTTGCATATTTTTGGCCCTTTTGATCCTACAAGCACATGTCTTACCAAAACTCGTGGAACTCTTTAGTTCTATTAAGGATCAGGGTACTTTCCAAGAGTTTCATGCTTTTCAAAGTTTGTTTGGTAGGCTTAAAAAGGGAAATAAAGACTACCAACACTCACCATGTGTATAATTGCTTTTATCCCTATTGAGACTTGTGTTGAGGCTAGTCTAGAGGATGTCATGGCTTTGGCACCTTGTGTTTGCGAAATGAAAGGCTTTGCAAATGTTTAGCTCATGATGGAACATTGTGGGAATGTGTGTTCCTTTTGCCATAAAGGCACGCTCTTTTGTCTTATGAATAAACTAGAATAATTTGCTAAGTGCTTTGATCAAGAATAATTCTAAAATGCTTAATCCAAACACTATGACTTGAGGCCCCAGGGTGTTTGTCGTACCCAGTCGTGTGACCCTCCGCATGGATAAGGGGACACATGAGAATAAACAATAATCACTTGATCAATTGAGTCTCTGTTGCATATGTGAGCTTTTGTAAAGCCTATTTTCTGCGAATGCTTGTTGCCCTAGTTGAGATTGAGACTGACTAGTTTCTTATGATTCAATTGATGCCTGTTTTGCCTTGGATGGGAGTACTTATACATGTGGTGGCAGATTTTCTCATGAGAAGCTAAATTGATTCTATCTAAGCTAGTCAATCTTTCTGCTTAGCTTGTATAGCTCTTGGTGTTTATGCCCTACTATCTATTTTTGTCTTTGTATGGCTGTGAGCTATTGCTTTTACACTTCATAGCTCTAGGTTTATGATTAGCAAGGTTAAATGCTTGTTGGCCTAATTGGTGAAGCTCTTTAGGTTTGCATTCTCATGCTTTATTACTTTTTTACTTCTTTGATGAGTTCATTGCCAAAGGGGGAGAATGTTTTTTGTCATGCATAGAAATGCTAAAATTCTAAAAATGACCTTATGTTGCATTTCATACCTACTACCACAAGTTGAGGGGGAGAATACCATTGCCTTGAGCATTTCTTGAGCTTTTTTTGCGATCTTTGTGCCTTTAGTCGCTTTCTTGCCCATCCTTGTTTTTTGTAATCCTTCTTATGCTAGATGGCTACTTTTCACCTTTTCTTTGGGTTTGAGCCATTTGGATGTGCTTATTCAATTTCACATTTCAATCTCTAAATCTTTGGGCATTTGGTGTTGTCAATGTACTCATCAAGGGGGAGATTGAGAAACCATGTTGAGATGTGCCACGGTTTGCAATATGTGATGAGTAATTGACCTAGGATGATTTGGTGCTTGAGTTGAAATGCGGGAATTTGGGGATTGTTTGTGTGCATGGTTATGTTTACGACTAACCGAGTTTGGAGAAATTGCAGGAGATAGGAAGTGTGTTTCTTGTCTCATGATGTGTAGGTCACCGGAGTCAACTTGGCAGTCAACAGCGAGAGGATCGGGCACAAGTAGGAGACTTGGGGCCAGACAGTCAGGAGGCCACGTGGAATCAAGGGTGATCCATAGCATACACATAGAGAGACAAGAATCATGGAAGGTTTCGCGGTTGAGCCTCAAAACCGTGGGTGACGATCAGGACGACGGGGTTGACCATGTAAAAGGTGATTGGATGTCGGTGCAAGTAGAGGCTTCCAATGGACCGGAGGCAGGAGAGACTTGTTGGCAAGGAGTATCACGGGACGAGGTTATACGCGTCAAGATCGTGAAGTCTTGCTTCGGTGGAAGTGAGCATGAAATCATATTTTGAGAAGCCTGCAAGGCAGTTTCCCGGTTTAGGCCTCAAAACCGATGGCGGTGGTTGGTGCTGCACATGGTACCATCATGGAACTTTCTTTGAGGCGAAGCAAAGTTGTGAAGGGCCCGAGGGCGTTCAGGCGATGAGGGAAAAGATGGACAAGTTTGCCCTTGGTGGTAGGTGGCAATGTTATGTAGGTTAAGGGTAGAGTGGTCATGTGGACAACTCTTAGGCCTATATAAGGAGAGGTAGGGCTGGTGGGACAGTAAGCCTCTTCCCATTGCCTTATGTTAGGGCTTCATGCAAAAGAGCTTGGAGAGTGCTTCATGTAAAGAGGAGAGTAACAGATGTATGAGAGACATCTGGTAGCTTCCTAGCCTTGTATCCATGGATCTTGTAAGCATGTTTCAATGATATGAAATAAATTTTCATGCTCAAGATCTCCCTCTCTTCCTAAATCTCTAATTTCTATTTTTCTCTATTTTTGGAGCTATTTTCATGGAGATTTTATATCTCATTTTTGGATGAGTTTTTTGGGGTAGATTTCTTAGGGATCTTTGTGCTATGATGAGCTAGATCAATACTACATAGGTCTATGACCGAATGAATATCTCTAGCACCTTCGATTTGAAGGATTTCTCAAGTTTCCCCCTTTTGGTGTTCTTGGCACAAGATCTGAAATTCATGATGATTCCTTCAGCCAATTGAGTTGATCTTCTTAGATTAGGGTCGTGATGTGTTGAGGATTGGCTGGTACAAAAATCACTCAATTTGGAGTTTGTTTGATTAGGTTTTAGTCAAGTTTTTGCCTAATCCCGAGCCAAGTCCTATTCTGTCGGGGGTTGATCGGCACTGCCGATCTTTGCAATAGCACTGCCGGTGCAGGAAGAAAAATCTGGATCAGCACTGCAGTTGACCTAATCATGAATTTCATCTTCTTAATGTTCTCATTCGACACTGCCGATGATATGACCAACACTGTTGGTAGTACCAATCGGCACTACTAATGTTCCAGACCGGCACTGTCGATGGTCAGTCTGTGATTCTGTTTTGGTTTCTCCTCCTTAGTAGTTTGTCTTAATTGCTTTCTTTAGCTTCTCTCTAAGTCTTCCGCTGGTGTTAGTCATTCCTAGGGTTAGCACATCATAAGTTGGTGTGTCTAACCTTGGTGACAAGGTTTAGGGTTGTGTTTGATTGAAATTGGGACATAGGCCAAGTTCTCTTGGAGAATTTTAATTGGCTCCCATTCATCCCCCCTCTGGTCGCCTTCTAGATCCTTCACAAGGGTACGACATTATCAAGTGAGTTACATTGTTCGCCTTTTTCTTTCGTATAATGAGGACATTACATAATTTGAGTGTGGGGGGAGGATGTTGTATTTTTATTCTTAATTTGTATGGTTAGTTTGATTTATTTTTAGTTTTTCAAAAATGTTGTGAGAACATTGCAAGATTTCTACTTTATTGCTTTACAATGATGATGAAGTTGAGTAATTAGTATTTGTAACTCTTTGCTTGGAAGCATGCTTGTCTTTTGTTCTTCTCAGCCCATGATAGTATTTATTTATTGAACACTTGTTTTAAATAGTTGTTTGCTAGTAAGAGCAACACCAATGATTTTTTTTTGCTAAAACCTCCAGATTGAAAGTGGACAATCCCTTTGACAAAAGCTTAATGTAACTTGCATCCAGATAGCCATATAACTAATCTTTGAGCTACACATATACAATCTTATTGTCTAGTGAATCCTATCAAGTTTGTATCCATTAATAGATAAGAAGTTTCCCTGATATTAAGCATTCCTTTTGTGTAAATATCATTTGTTTGCTAGGTTTACCATATTTGGCATTGCTCACTGGATATTCCTACCTAAAAGACTAAATTATTTTGTTGGTGTTATCTATCCCTATCCACAACCTATGTTATGAGTTTCTCTTCGAGTCATCGCACTATCTCTATGGTTCCATGCACAAATAACCATGATTTCCTGCTTAAGATGGAAACCTACATCAATGGAATATCTTCTAAGAATCAAAAGAAAAGAAAAGAAAAATATGAAAAAAAAGAATTTAGAAAAGAAAAAAATGAGAAGAAAGTCTCCTTGGAAGTTACAAGTCATCACAGAGACAGTCTGGAATATGCTGCATCAAGGAAATGGAGAAGACATAGCATAATGGGCAACTGTAGAGAGAGTGTCGAGCGACACATCCTCTGTTCCGACCGACACCATCATCGGAGAGTGATATCTAGAGTTATGTTTTTTCCATAATGGTAGGAACTTTGAGCGATGACACATCAAGATGTAGGGATGGAAGTAATGAATAGATTTGTGCATTAGCCTCAAGTAAGTGCATGACTTTGGTTGAAACTCTTTCTTTCCAACCATGTGCAATCCAATCACCTATTGCCATTTGCAGATGTACACCTAATTAAAGCATGTGTTTCTCTCTCATTCATCATATCTCTCTTTTGACCAATATGATGAGAACTTCTAATTTTTTCTTGGATTTATCTGACTTGATAATACCTAGAGTTTAGTTTGGTTGTCCTACATAGATCCACCAAAAGCTTTATACTAGTCGTAGGTTGGTGAATACTTGGAACACTTGAGTGATTTGAGAGCAAGGTTTTTGTCAAAGAAGGATAGTTGTATTTCTTGATATATCAGGAGTGTTTATTTCTTCGTTCTTGTTTTAAAACTTTCGTGTTGTGCTCTGAAAACAAATGCACCTTTTTACAATGAAGTTTTCAATACTTGACTATTGCTTTTGGAGGAAGAAGAGGAGAATTTAAGATGAGAAGCTATTGAGTATTTGAATGTGAGATCCTAGAGCTTGATTGATTCTATTTCTTACTCAAGAATGAGCCACTTGGTGTGGGGGTGTTGTTGGTGCTTGATTTGACTACCTTTTACCTATCAATTTACTATTATTTTAGTCTGTCTAATGATCATTTGAGCCACTTGGCACCTAACTTTAACCCCATTTTGGAGTATGTTGTCGTTTGAGTGATTTACTGCAGAATTAGGTAAAAAGACAACATAAATGGTCAATTCAGAAAGGTCAATGCATTGTAACACGATTTTGAGTTCAAGACAGTCTCAAATGAGAAAAAGCTATACCTACAATGTGGTAGATCTCATCGAGGTCTTTCCAAAACATATATGGATGATCCTATTTGGACATCAGAGCTAGGACATATCGGTGTCGCAAGATGTGCTACGCAAACAAGTTGCTAGTGCCGACGGACACCAAATTGTGTCGATCGGTACCAGGCCAAAAAAGCGCAAAATGACTCCTGAAGGCTTGTTTTGACCCTATTCTGCTTGCAAGACGGTTTGGCTTTCGTGAGGCGGAATTAGGGTTAGACAACAGAGAGCTTTGTGTCGAGCTAATTTTGTGGCACTTTGGCAAAAAGTGGGTTGGTGCCAGTCGGCACCAAATCGACTTATTTGCCCTAAATTGTACTAGGATAGGTCAATCTATGGTGTTTCCCGTGGCGAAACCTACTCATATAATGGGGTGATTCTCTGTTCTTCCCTCGGTTTGTGGGGATCTTGCCATGTGCATTGTTATGGTTAATTGAATACATTTGTTGCTCTATGTTAGTCTATTGTTGTGCTTGCTATTGTTTATCTCACTGGATTGGATGATAGTACTGCAATAGTTCTTTCATTGTGTAAGGATCATGACCATATAGATTTAATACTCCAAATGAATAAAGGAAAACAAAATCTAGGCTGGGTCCAAAAACCAACAATAGTTAAGCCCAATTTGTGAGTGGACTTATGAGAAACCATATGGATATGTGCCATGGTTTGCAATATATGTGATGAGTAATTGACTTGAGCGGATTTGGTGTTTTAGTTAAAATAAGGGAATCTGGGGATTGCATGGGTTTGCATATCATGGTTATGACTAACCGGAGTTGGTGGAGGTACTAGTGATGTTGCAGGAGATGGGAAATGTGTTTGCTTGTCTCATGATGTGTAGGTCACTGGAGTCGACTTGGCGGTCAATGGCGAGAGGATCGGGCACAAGTAGGGGACTTGGGGCTAGACGATCAGGATGTCGGGTGAAGTCAAGGGTGATCCACATTGTACATGCGGAGAGGCAAGAAGCACGGACGGTTTCGCGGTTGAGCCTCAAAATCGTGGTAGTGATAAAGACGGCGTGTTGACCAAGTCAAGGCAAGCGGGATGCCAGTACAAGTGACAAGGGGGCCCGATGGACAGGGACCGGGAGAGACTTGCCGGTGGTCAGGATCACGAGACAAGGTGACACCCGTCGACATCGAGAAGTCTAGCTTTGAGAAGCGTGCAAGGCGGTTTCCCGATTTGGCCCTCAAAATTGGTGGCGGCAATTGGAGGTGCACGTGGCACCACCACGGAGCTTGTGTCGTGGGCAAGAAAAGTTGTCAAGGGCTCAATGGCATTCGGGCAACTGGTTATGCCCCTAGTGGTAGGTGGGTGTGTTATGTAGGTCGAGGGTGGAGTGGTCATGTGGACAATAGACCCTACGCCTATATAAGAGGAAGTAGGGCTGGTGGAAGAGGTGCCTCTCTTTCATTAGCCTTGTGTTAGGGTTCTATTCAAAGTGCTACGAGAGGTCTTCATGTTCTAGTGGAGAGTAGTGGGTGTGTGAGAGACATCTCTTGCTCTTCCAAATAGTGGGAGGAAGAGGGTGGCTTCCTAGCCTTGTATCCTTGTATCTTGACTTGATGAATCAATGATATGACATTCAAATTCGTGCTCAGGTTCTTCCTCTCTCCCTAAATCCCGAATTTCTCTTTTCCCTATTTTTGGAGATATTTTAGTGGTGATTTTTTATCTTGATTTTGAGTGAGTTTTAGGATGGATTTTGTGGGGGGTCTTGGTACTATGATGTGCTAGAACAACCCTATATAGGTCCTTGACCGAATCAAAGGCACTAGCACCTTTGATTTGAATGATTTATCAAGTTTCCCCTTTTTGGTGTTCTTGGTACAAGATCTGAAATTCATATTGATTCCTTGTGCTTTTTGAGTGGATCTCTTTAGAGTAGTGTCATGATGTATTGAGGATGATCTGGTCCATATTTCATGATTTTTGGAGTTCGTTTGATAGGGTTTTGGCAATTTTCTTTCCTGTATGGAGCTGCTATTTTACCCAGGACAGAACTTCCGTGGCCAGGACAGAACTTCCGTGACCATGATGGAAGTTCCGTCAAAAACCATGGAACTTCCATGAGTGAAAGTTCTCCCGTCGCCCGGAACTTCTGTGATTGACAGAACTTCCGTTTAGGGCTTCGGAACTTCCTCGGGCACCATGGAACTTCCATAAGGCTCAGTTTTGTGATCTTTCAGATCTTCCTTGTTTCCCTTTTCATTTCTCTTATGCTTCCTCTATGTGTCCTTTTGATTTGAGTCATTCCTAGGGTTAACACATCACAAGTTGGTGTGTGTAATCTTGCTGACTCTGTTAGAGGTTGGTTTGGGTTGTAGTTGGGACATAGGCCAAGTTTTTGAGAAGAATTTTAATTGCCTCCCATTCACCCCCCCCCCCCCTCTGGTCGCCTTCTCGGTCCTTCAATTGGTATCAGAGCCGGTTTGATCACTAGTTGACCTTCACCGACTTTGTGATCCAAATGTGACATGGAGAAGCATGCTGTCAAGCTGTGGATGTTCGATGGAGAGGACTTCCCCTACTGGAAGTCACAGACCAAGGCGTATCTGCTGAGTCAAGGACGTGCAATTTGGGAGATTGTTGAGCAGGAGTATGCTATACCACAAGACCTGAACACTACATCTGCAGGTGAGTTAGTTAGGTATGAGAACAACTCCAAAGTTGTCAATATTCTGCACTCTGCACTTGGTAGGAGTGAACATGATAGAGTTGCACATCATGACACTGCTCATGCTATTTGGATTAAGCTCTGCACGTACCATGAGGGTACCAGTCAAGTCAAGTCTATGTGTAAGGATTCTTACAATATACAGTACCAAACCTTTGCACAAAAATCGGGCAAGTCACTAGATGACACTTTTCATAGGTTTGAGGCAATTGTGTGCAACTTGCGGGCTTGTGGTAACCTTGTGTACAATGACAATGATAGAGCTAAGCAACTGTTATATTCTCTTGATGAGAATGTTTGGGGGGTTAAAATTGCTGCTCTAGAAGAAACTGCTAACTTCAACACCTTGAACTGTGAGCAACTTTATAGCAAGCTGAAATCTCATGAACTGTCGAGGAAATCTCGTCCTAATCTTGCTATTCCTGCTTCTAGCATGGCTTTGCTTTCAATCTCTCAGAAGGGTAGTCATAGTGATGCTTCTTATGGAACTAACCCCTCATTTGACAAGTCTTCTTTGGAGTTTGTTTTGTCTTCTCTTATTGTAGCTTCCGATGAACAGATGGAGTGCATTCCTGACGAGGAGCTGTCCTTGCTCACAAGGAAGTTCAGGAAGTTTTACAACAACCACAAGGAGAGAAGAGGAGGTGGTTCAAGAACCTGCTTCGAGTGCGGTAACCCGGGACACCTCATCGCTGATTGTCCCAAGAAGAAGAAGAAGGCCACGTATCGCGACAACAATACTGAAGACTTCAAGCAGAAGAAGAACCACTTCTACAAGAAGGGCAAGAACTCCAAGATGTTCACCAAGGCCATTGCACGCGCCTGCGTTGCCGCCTTGAGCGATGTTGACCTCACATCAAGCGAAGGCCTTACAAGCTCGGAGGAGGAGGTTGAGAAGCCACGAGTCAAGCGGAACGATGACTTCATCGGGCTTTGCTTCATGGCAAAGAACAACCATGACACCGACTCTGACACAAGCGAGGTACCTCCCACTCTTGATGAGCTCTCTTCTGAACTTGATCATTTGAGCGATGTTCTGCTCATGCAAGATGATAAGTTTCACAGTGCTGTTCGTGAGAGTAGAGAGCTTAAGTCTAATTTGGAGAGTGCTGATTTTGAAATTGCTTCGCTTAGGTCTGAGCTTGCTCATGAGGACATTGTTGTTGAGTGTGAGTCTTGTCATGTTGTGATGAGTGATCTTGCACATAGGGAGAGTGTGCATGCTCAAGTTGCCAGTCAGCTTGAGAGTGCCCTCAAGGAGCTTGATGAGTTCAAAGCTAGACCAACTCTTTTGGGTGCATGTCATAAGTGCCCCAAGCTCACAGATGAGTTGGAAGCTCAAACCCTCAAAGTCAAAGAGCTTGAGTCTAGGCTGCTCATTGAGACTCGCTCTAAGGTCCTTCCACCACCATGTGAGGTGTGTGTATCTCTTAAGGACAAGCTTGTAATCACTAGGGAGGAAAACAAAGTCCTAGTTTAGGAAAATGACTATCTTGTTTCTAGGCTCTAGAGAACCCTAGTGAGTGAGGAAAAGATTGAGAGTGATTTGGCAAGAGTGAAGGAGAATGCTTCTAGGTCAACCTATAACTTGGGCTTGGGATTTGAGAGGTGTGACAAGGAGAGTGAGAATGTGGGTAAGTTTGTACCTAACTCCAGCTACAAGGATCCACCCAATCCAAAACCCTCCTTCAATCCAAAGAAAATAGAGAAACCAAAACCCAAGCTTCCATGCAAACCAAGCCTAATCCTAAGGGTGTCTACATTTGCATATTCTGTGGTCGCAAGGGCCACTTGGATGAATTCTATTATAGGCATAAGAGGATTGAGAGGAAGCAAGTTGAGTTGACTAGGGATGCTTTTTATGATGATTTTGTTGACTTTCAGGCTTGCCCTTTTTCTCGTGCCTATCATGGACAGGGTCATCCCTCATATGGCTTTGATTCACGAAATAGAGGCTTTGCGCAATAGCGCTTTGGTGCCCCACGTTTCCCCTATCGTGGTGAGTGTCACTCGCGTGGATTTGGCTTTCACACAGATGATTTCTATTCTCACAACCCAAGGTTTGAGTCGAGACGCTTTGACAGGCCACATTTTCCCTATCGTGGTTCTCGTCCCATGCGTTCGAATGATAATGTGCAAAGAACTGTGATGACTACTACCGGTCATATGGTTAAGTCCTGGATTCCCAAATACTTTTTGACTAACCCCAGCACTGAGCCATCGACTTTTCCTTCTTGTTCTTTGTAGGTAGCAGGTGGAGGCTTGGAGAACAAATGGTTGACGGACTCCGGGTGTTTGCGCCACATGACCGGAGATGCAAAGTGGTTCTCCAGCCTCACTCCCTTGATTCGTAGGGAGTATGTGACCTTTGCAGATGACAAGAGAGGGAGAGTGAAGGCAAGAGGCGCAGTAAAGGTAAATGAAAAATTCACCCTCAAGGATGTTGGTTTGGTTGAGTATCTCAAGTACAATCTCCTCTCTGTTTCTCAGCTTCTTGATGTTGGTTTGGAAGTGCGCTTTAAGTCGAATGCTTCTTGTGTTCTTGATTCGAGTGGTTCCTTGGTTTGTGGGATTTCTCGCATTGGTAGAGTTTTTCAGGCTGATTTTGCTGGTTCTCCTGGTTCTCACAAGTGCTTGTTTGCTCAATCTTCTTCTGAGCTCTGGAAATTGCATAGGAGACTAGGTCACATGAGCTTTGACTTGCTTTGTCGCTTGAGTGACCTAGGCTTGATCCAAGGATTACCTAAGCTCAAATTTGATAAGGATTTGGTTTGTGCTCTTTGTCGTCATGGGAAAATGATTACCGCTTCTCATCCACCAATTAATTTGATGATGACTGAACACCCTGGAGAGTTGCTTCACATGGACATTGTTGGTCTTTCTCGGGTTCATTCGGTGGGTGGGAAGTGGTATGTCCTTGTGATTGTTGACGACTACTCTCGCTACTCTTAGGTTGACTTTCTTGAGAGCAAGGATGAAGTGTTTCATCACTTTCGGAGCTTAGCTTTGAGGTTGTTCAAGGAACACCCTGGTGCATTATGAGCAATCCGTAGTGATAATGTCACCGAGTTCAAGAACTCCTCCTTTGATGCTTTCTGTCTTGAGCATGGTATTGAGCATTAGTTTTCAGCACCTCGTGTTCCCCAGCAGAATGGTGTGGTCGAAAGAAATAACAGAACCTTGGTGGAGATGGCCCGGACGATGCTCGATGAGCATAGGACTCTGAGGCGGTTCTGGGCTGAGTCCATTAGCTCTGCTTGCTATGTTTTCAATCGGATTTTCTTGCGCTCAATTCTTAATGTGACTTCTCATGAGCTGCGTTTTGGGAGAAAGCCCTCGGTTTCTCATTTGCGTGCCTTTGGTTGCAAGTGCTTTATTCTCAAGCGTGGCAATCTTGATAAGTTTGAGTCAAGATCTTTTGATGGCATCTTTCTTGGTTACTTTCTTCATGGTCATTCCTACAAAGTTTTGAATTTGGAAACTAACACCATCATATAATCCTGTGATGTAACCTTTGAACCCCGAGATGTTGGACATGCACTATATGATGAACATTGGGTTAATGCCATGCATGAGGAGTTGGAAAACTTTGAGAGAAACAAAGTCTGGACCCTTGTAGAGCCTCCCAAAAATATCAGTGTCATAGGAACCAAGTGGGTGTTCAAAAACAAACATGGGGAGGACGGTGAGGTTGTGAGAAACAAGACTAGACTAGTTGCTCAGGGTTTTAGCCAAGTGGACGACATAGATTATGGTGAAACCTTTGCTCCTGTTGCTCGCATAGAAGCTATCAGGATCTTGCTTGCATTTGCTGCCTCCAAGGGCATTAGACTCTATCAAATGGATGTCAAGAGTGCTTTCCTAAATGGTTTCATAGAGGAAGAAGTGTATGTGAGGTAACCCCCTGGCTTTGAGCACCACAAATACCCAAACCGTGTGTACAAGCTTCAGAAGGCTTTGTACGGGCTAAAGCAAGCACCTAGGGCATGGTATGCTAGGCTTAAGACCTTCTTGCTAGAGCGCGGGTATGTCATGGGGTGTGTTGATAAAACCTTGTTCACTCTCAAGCATGGCAATGACTTTCTAATGGTCCAGATTTACGTGGATGATATCATCTTTGGTGGTTCCTCTCATGTTCTTGTGTCCAGATTTCAGGAAGCCATGAAAAGTGAATTTCAGATGTCGATGATGGGCGAGCTCACCTTCTTTCTTGGGCTTCAAATCAAGCAGTGCAAGCAAGGCACTTTCATACATCAAGCCAAGTACACGAAGGATCTCATGAAGAAGTTCGACATGGTCAATGTGAAGCCGTTGTCTACTCCAATGTCCACTACAACGGTACTTGACCCTGATGAAGACTATGAAGCGGTGGAGCAAAGGGAGTATAGGAGCATGATTGGCTCCCTCTTGTACCTGACGACGACAAGACCCGACATACACTTTGCAGTGTGTCTATGTGTCCGCTTTCAAGCTTCCCCAAGAGTGACTCATCACAAGGCTGTCAAGCGCATCTTCAGGCATCTCAAATACAACCTTGAGTTTGGTCTTTGGTACTCTGCATCTTCATCTCTTGATCCAATTGGGTATTCGGATGCGGACTTTGCTGGGTGTAGAATTGATAGGAAGAGCACTTCTGGTACTTGCCATTTCTTGGGTACTTCTTTGATCTGTTGGTCTTCTCGTAAGCAGCCAAGTGTTGCCCAATCCACCACAGAGGCTGAGTATGTTGCTGTTGCTAGCTGCTGCTTACAAATCCTATGGATTGTGTCCACCATGAGAGACTATGGGTTAACTTTTAAGGGTGTTCCACTCATGTGTGATAACTCCAGTGTCATATGCTTAGCTAAAATCCCAGTCAAGCATGGTAAGGTCAAACACATCAATGTGCGATTCCACTTCCTGAGAGACAATGTTGAGAAGGGGGATATTCAGCTCAAATACAATGATACTAGAAACCAACTAGTCGATATCCTCACCAAGCCCCTAGATGCTTCGAGACATGCTTTTCTTCGGGGGAGGGGGGGGGGGGACTTGGTGCTTGTCATCCTTATGGCATCATTTGAGGGGGAGTTGGTGTTCACTTGTATATGTGTATCTTACCTTTTATGTATTGCATATCATATGTAATATATGCTTTGGTAGATGAGCTTTGATTCTTATGCTTGCTTGTATTTCTCATTGCTATGATTGAGCTTGAGCTAAGTTGTGTGGATGTGATGGTAATCTCTCATGCTTAGATTTTCTAGATGGCATGTTATAGACTCATGTGAGCAACTTGCTAATCTTAAAGGTAAACTAAGCTTCTTGTGAACCTTATGAACTAATCTTGCTAAAACTTGCTCACCATGTGTATAATTGCTTTTATCCTTGTTGAAACTTGCATTGAGGCTAGTCTAGAGGATGTCTTGGCTTTGGCACCTTGTGTTTGCGAAATGGAAGGCTTTTCAAATGTTTAGCTCATGATGGAACATTGAGGGAACATGTGTTCCTTTTGCTGCAAAGGCATCCTCTTTTGACTTGTGCATAAATTTGAATAATCTGTTAAGTGCTTTGATCAAGAATAATTGTAGAATGCTAAATCTAAACACTGCGACTTGAAGCCTCGGGGTGTTTGCCGTACCCAGTTGTGCGACCCTCCGCATGGATAAGAGGACACATGAGGATAAACAATAATCACTTGATCAACTGAGCCTCTGTTGCATATGTGAGCGTTTGTAGGGCTCATTTTCTACGAATGCTTGTTGCCCTTGTTGAGATTGAAACTGGCTAGATTCTTATGATTCACTTGGTGCTTGTTTTGCCTTGGATGGGAGTACTTACACATGTGGTGGCAGATGTTCTCATGATAAGCAGAATTTGATTCTATCTAAGCTAGTCAATCTTTCTACTTAGCTTGTATAGCTCTTTGTGTTTATGCCTTGTTATCTATTTTTGATCTTTGTATGGTTGTGCGTCATTGCTTTTACACTTCATAGCTATATGCTTATGATTAGCATAGTTAAATGCTTGTTTGCATAATTGTTGAAGCTCCTTAGGTTTGCATTTTCATGCATTGCTTGTTTGCTTGTTCTTTTGCCTCTTTGATGAGTTCATTGCCAAAGGGGGAGAAAATAGTGGGTCATGCACAAATAATGCTAAGAAACTTAAAATGATCCATTTTGTATTACATGAGACCTACCACAAGTTGACGGGGAGCATATCATGATCTCGAGCATTTTCTTGCGCTTTTCACATTATTTGTGTCTCAAGTCGCTTTCTTGCCAACTCCTGGTTTTGTGATCCCGACTTTGCTAGATGGCTTGTTTTCACCTTTTCTTTTGGTTTGGCCATTTGGATGTGCCTATTCGGATTCACATTTCAATCCTTAATTCTTGTGCATTTGGTGTTGTCAATGTACTCATCAAGGGGGAGATTGAGAAACCATGTGGATATGTGCCATGGTTTGCAATATATGTGATGAGTAATTAACTTGAGCGAATTTGGTGTTTTAGTTGAAATGCGGGAATCAGGGGATTGCATGGGTTCGCATATCATGGTTATGACTAACCGGAGTTGGTGGAGGTATTGGTGATGTTGCAGGAGATGGGAAATGTGTTTGCTTGTCTCATGATGTGTAGGTCACTGGAGTCGACTTGGCGGTCAACAGCGAGAGGATCAGGCACAAGTAGGGGACTTGGGGCCAGACGATTGGGATGCCGGGTGAAATCAAGGGTGATCCACACCATACACGTGGAGAGGCAAGAAGCATGGACGGTTTCATGGTTGAGCCTCAAAACTGTGGTGGTGATGAAGACGATGTGTTGACCAAGTCAAGGCGAGTGGAATGCCGGTGCAAGTGACAAGGGGGCCCGATGGACAGGGACCGGTAGAGACTTGTTGGTGGTAAGGATCGCGAGACAAGGTGACATGTGTCGACATCGAGAAGTCGTGCTTTGAGAAGCGTGCAAGGCAGTTTCTCAATTCGGGCCTCAAAACTGGTGGTGGCGATTGGAGGTGCACGTGGCACCATCGTGGATCTTGCGTCGAGGGCAAGCAAAGTTGTGAAGGGCTCGATGGCATTCGGGCGACAAGGAAAAAGATGGACGGTTATGCCCCAGGTGGTAGGTGGGTGTGTTATGTAGGTCGAGGGTAGAGTGGTCATGTGGACAATAGACCCTAGGCCTATATAATAGGAGGTAGGGCTGGTGGACGAGGAGCCTCTCTTTCATTTGCCTTGTGTTAGGGTTCTATTCAAAGTGCTAGGAGAGGTCTTCATCTTCTAGTGGAGAGTAGTGGGTGTGTGAGAGACATCTCTTGCTCTTCCAAATAGTGAGAGGAAGAGGGTGGCTTCCTAGCCTTGTATCCTTGTATCTTGACTTGATGAATCAATGATATGAGATTCAAATTTGTGCTCAAGTTCTTCCTCTGTCCCTAAATCCTGAATTTCTCCTTTTCCCTATTTTCGGAGCTATTTTCATGGTGATTTTCGATCTCGATGTTGAGTGAGTTTTGGGATGGATTTTGTGGGGGATCTTGGTGCTATGATGTGCTAGAACAACCCTATATAGGTCCTTGACCGAATCAAATGCACTAGCACCTTCGATTTGAAAGATTTCTCAAGTTTCCCCTTTTTGGTATTCTAGGCACAAGATCTGAAATTCATGATGATTCCTTATGCTTTTTGAGTGGATCTCTTTAGAGGAGTGTCGTGATGTATTGAGGATGATCTGGTCCAAATTTTGTGATTTTTAGAGTTCGTTTGATAGGGTTTTGGCAATTTTGTTTCACGAACGGAGCTGCTGTTTTGCCCAGGACAGAACTTCCGTGGCCAGGACAGAACTTCCGTGACCATGACGGAAGATCCATCAAAAACCATGAAACTTCCATGAGTGATAGTTCTCCCGTCGCCCGGAACTTCTGTGATTGATAGAACTTCCGTCTGGGGCTTCGGAACTTCCATCGGGCACCACGGAACTTTCGTCAGGATTAGTTTTGTGATCTTTCAGATCTTCCTTGTTTCCCTTTTCGTTTTTCTTGTTCTTCCGCTATGTGGCCTTTTAGTTTGAGTCATTCCTAGGGTTAACACATCACAAGTTGGTGTGTGTAATCTTGGTGACTCGGTTAGAGGTTGGTTTGGGTTGTAGTTGGGACATAGGCCAAATTCTTGAGAAGAATTTTAATTGGCCCCCATTCACCCCCCCTCTCTGATCGCCTTCTCGGCCCTTAAACTTAGAGCCCAAAATGAAACTCAATTTAAACCCTACTCTTCCACGTGGTCCAACTCAGCATCGATCTTTTCCCCAGTCTGTTTGCCTCGTTCATGCGCCGTCTTCCTGTTGTCTTCCTTCCAGCCACGAGAAAAACCATAGTTGGAAGGTTCTGCCTTGTCCAAGCATCACATATGTAGGGAGAGGTGAGAGCAACTCAGTCTAATTTCGTTTTGCCATGTTCTACTTGTCGCTGGTTTCCTGGTCCTCATGGTGCAGCGCCTCGCAGAAGGGAAAACAAGACAGAATTGAGTGCAGCGCGGAAGAAGGAAGAGACAGGGAAGAATCGTGAGCTCTCTGAGGTAATGGAACCAATGAGTTTTGGCTTCTCCCCTCCTACAATTTTGGTTAGGATCAGTTAACCATTAGCCATCGGTGGTGTTTATCGAATCTGCTGAGTGCAGTAGCAGTGCGGGGCTCTTTTCAGGCCTTTAAATGCAGAATCTGGAAACTGCAATAATCCGAAAGTTGTAGATCATTTCAATATCTTTCCAACGAGTATTTAAATGCATTTGTTCATTGAGAATTGAGGGAGTTACGGATTTGTGAATCTGACTGTCGATTTCAGTTTCAGTTTAGACATGAATGTGTTATAATTCCAGTGATCAGTTTTGAGTGGCCATTTAAAATTCTTTAGAGGCCAAATTAGTTCAGCATTATGTGTAGTATATTTTATCCCTATGAATCCACTTTCCATAGAGTTCTTGTACGCTTGATTTGCCTTAATAGTTTGGGAGTTATGATATTCGAAAGGCAGCACCTTGCTGCTGTTCGACAGATTCTGTCAGTTAGTAAACGTTGAAATTAAATTTTGGAATGAATACCAAAGTTATAGCCCTTATTCTCTGGTTTCTGAATATGTATTTATTTGCTATCTTTGCAGTAATAGTTTTAATGCTAAGAAAAAGACAAGCAGCACTGCTGCAAATGATTAATTCGTTGATTTTGATGGTTGTGGGTTTGAGCGTAGGAGCGCTATGTATATTGTTTGTTAATGATATATGCAGTGTTTCTACTGAGGTATTTGTTTTGAAACAGGTGGTAGTTCTCCAAGTCATCCGTAGTACTTTGATCTTCATCGGTTGAGGCAAGTGAATGTAACGGTGGTTGTGCTACCATTTTGACTTGTTATTTTTATCACCTACACTATAATGTTTAGAACCATGTCTTACCACTTAGAATTGACTCTTGTCTGATTTATTTACTCAATTATAATAATTGATACTTAATTGTCTTTATAACCTTTTATCATTGGAGTATGGTTTATGTGGTTAATCCATATTCTTGAAGGATGTTGAAGTTTATATTATCATTATTGTAGCATGTCATGTGCATTGCTTCATTCATGTGCATTAGAATTTATGTCACTAACCAATGGTCACGACCGTACCGGTACAGCATCATGGGATGCAGCTCCATACCTTGTTGGGTATGCAGGCAGGAGACATGCATTTGTATTCATATGGAGTATTTCGAAGTGATGTGTTGTTATTGTTGAATCTCTTTCATCTGATTATATTCTATTGGAAGTTATTTACTTTATATCAATGTCATATCTTGATTATCCTATAAGTGAAACTTAATGCTAAATCATTGCTTAATCCTAACTTGTGATTTAAATAGCTTGTCAAAACAAATTTTCTTGCTGAGATTTTTATCTCACCCTTTTTCTACTCTCTCCAGGTGCTTGATGACTGCTAGGAGGGGAAGAGGGATTAGCTGCACGTCTTGCACTTCACTTATTCTTAATAAATGAAGTTTATTCATTAGAGACTTGTGAATGATGTCTAAAGTACTGTTGATATTAAACAATTCTTTGGCGTCACTCTTTACTCTTTTATTAGGATGTTTCATTAATGCTAGTTTGATGCCTTAGTTCTTTGGTTACATCTATGTCTTTTGCTTCTATGTAATTGGTTGGCTGGTTGGTTGTTTCATTTTAGTGACATCCCAGGGTGTTTGTGGATTCTTGGGTGTTACAGTTGGTAATCAGAGCTTAGGTTATGGAATCTAGTTATAAAGAAACTTAAATGGACACACTTGCACTTATAGTATGGGATAGTTGTTTATTTATTTACTTCTTGTTGTTTGACATGTTTGTTGAAGTTGTTTATTGCTTTATTTGAAGTTAATGAGGGTTTTGTTTGCTCGTCATGATGGCTGCAGTTATGCCGCCTAAGGGAGGGAGACGTGGCCGACCGGCTCGTAATAATAATACGGATAACAATGAAATGGCTGATAATCAAGCTCCTGATCTTGATAGTCCAGAGGTGATGCACGCTGCAATGCAGGCAATGCAGCAGGAGTGGCTTATAATGAGTTGGACAAAGCAAGTTAGTTTCGTCAGGGTCTGAAGTCTTCTATCAGGCACATTTTGGGAGTTCTTCCATTGGTAGATTTTTGCACTAGTGTGGAACAAGCTTTAGGTGTGGATATGCAACATCAGTACACTAATGAGATGAAGCCTTCAGGTGCTGATCAGTCTTGCAGTCAGGGTGACAAGAAGGGTCAGTCTGGTGGTCCTGTTCATAAGAAGGGAATGTCTCAGCGTCATCACCCATATCCTGGCAAGTCCGCTCAGTCTAGTAGCTTAGGAGGAGGTGCTCCACAATACCGAGCTGTCCCTAAGTCGGGCATAGGGCTGGTGTGTTTCCGTTGTGGTGATGCACATCATCGTGCTGATTGTTAGTGGAGTGGGAGGTGTTCTATTTGCAGCCAGAACCATAAGGATGTGGTGTGTAGGAAGAATTCGAATGCAAAGCTTCGTTGGGAGCTATTGTCTTCTTCAGCTCCTAGTGGCACCGCTAATGTGTTGGCCTATACACAGCAGCAGTTTCTAGTGCCACCTTCTCAGCAGTTCTTGCCTACACCATTCCACCCTCAGTATCTTGCAACACCTTCCACACCGACCGTTCCTTCGACACCACAGTTTGGGGTTCTTCGACTGCCCCAAGCTACTATGCCTGCAGCGTCTTCACTTCCTTGGACTTCTAGTGGCTTTACACATGGTGCTTCTTCTTCTACTGGTGTTCTTGGAGTTTACTCTTTGCCCTCTACTAATGGCAGGGACCATGGAGATGTGGTGACAGGTACTATCTTAGTTGATTCATTTAATGCATATGCTCTTTTTGACTCTGGTGCTAGTTTCTCGTTTGTCTTAGAGGGTTTTGTGGCTCGTACTAGACTTTCTATATAGAGGATTAGACAGTCCATTGTGGTCAGTTTTACTAAAGGTCCCATATCTAGTTGTTCTGTTTGCCCGGGTTGTTCTGTTTTTCTTGCTGATGAGACCGTTGTTGCTAATCTAGTGGTGATTCCTCTTGAGTCTTTTGATGTCATTTTGGGTATGGATTGGCTTTCTCAGTATCTGGTTGTTATATCTTGTTTCTGGAAGCCAGTGTCTTTGCAGGCACCGTCTGGGAGAGAGGTGATCTTTATTGGTAGTGCTATGAAGTATTCTCTTGCTTTGTTGCACCAGTTGTTCCCTGATCACTAGACAAGGAAATCTGGAATTCTTTTTGCTATGATGGATGGTAGTGACGCTATCATGCGGGTGGAAGACATCTGGGTGGTGTGCAATTATCCAGATGTGTTCTCTGTTGAGCTTCCAGGTATTCTGCCTGAGCGTGATGTAGTTTTGGAGATAAAGTTGATTCCCGGTACTTAGCCTATCCATAAGGCTCCCTACCATATGGCTCCCAAGGAGCAGCATGAGTTGAAGCGACAGTTGGATGATCTTCTTGCTAAGGGATTCAAAGTCCTAGAAAGTCACCTTGGTCATTCCCGGTGTTATTTGTGGAGAAGAAGGATAAAACATGAGAGGCTTTATCCTACCCATGATCTAGAGTTGGCAGCTGTAGTATTTGCATTGAAGTCTTGGAGGCATTATCTATATGGTGAGTCTTGTGATATTTTTACCGATCACAAGTCTCAAATACATTTTCACTCAGAAGGAGTTGAACCTGAGGCTATGGAGATGGCTTGACTTGATAAGCGATTATGATCTTACAATTTAGTATCACCCTGGGAAGGCAAATGTGGTGGCAGATGCCTGTTGGTCATAACTACGCACCCACTTATATACCGCAAGAGGACGGTGTACGATTGTTGCACTTTTTCCCTTGAATTGAGTATTCCAAGGTTTATCAAATCCATAGGGACCTTAGGGATAATTAAACAAAGTTAACAGTAAAAGATCTAATCAAAGCTACTATCAAATTCAGGTTGCATGAGGGGAGATTGGCCAGCGCAAAGGTGCGCCAGATAGTAAATCGGTCGTTGCGTCGATCGGTGAAGGCGTTGAGCCGATCGACACACTAGTAAGTCTAAGCCAAAGTGCGCCAGATACCTTGTAAGCCTATGTCTTAAGTGAGTAGCCAGATATCTACTAGTGAGATCGTAACCAAAAAGTCTAATTAAATAGCATCATAATGGGTAATTACACGGATCAATGAAAACCTATAATGAATAAGACCACCCTGCTTTCCGAGCAGCTCCTGATTTATCGCTGCCGAGAGGAAACCCTTAATCACGCGAGTATATTACCATACTCAACTATCCAATAATGTTGCGCAGGCTTAGTGTTGTCACTGCTAAACCACACCACTAGCATCATCAAGCAACCATAATGAATACAATGTCCGAATACTATCCTGATCATCATGATCAAGATAATATCGACCTACTTAGCCTAGAACTAAGCAATTGGAATAAGCGCATGCATGATTACAGAATCAAGATAGACAAATCACCAAAACCATCATCAACATATTCGATTATCCTTGTGATACATAGAGTAAGATTCATCACCGCCGAGATGACCTACCTTGACGGATCAACTCTTACACCAATGGTTCTTGAAACTCAACTAGAGATCTATTTTAACAGAGCGAACCCCGATGGCTCTAACGCACGGATCTGTTGTCCCTTCGACGCTTCCTTTGTTCTTCTCATGGCAACACTACTAAAGAACGTGCATATAGTAACACATGCTTGTAACACTTGGGCATTAGTGTTACAAAATATTTTATAGGAACATAAAATTAAGTGTTACAAATAACTTTGTAACACATGATTTCCATTTTTAAAAAAATGTGTTGCAAGAAACAATTTTAGTAACAAAAAATAGTGTTACAAACATTATTACTTAGTGTAACATATCTAGTATAAGTGTTACAAGAAATTTTTTATTGTAACACAAAATAGTGTTGCAACAAAAATGTTAAAGGGTTGGAGCCTTATAATCTCTTGGCTGCTACTTGAATAATGCATTCATTTTTTTATCTTCTAAGAACTTTAGCTCCGGATACAAAATATTTTCCAAATCATGTGGTAGTGACTTCATCGTTAGGATAATACTTCATCCTCTGTAATAATTACAAAATTATTATATGCTTATTTTAATCAAAATTCTACCTCAGTCTAGGTGAAAATGTCACAAGTTTGAAAACTAAACACCTGAGTTTAATTTTTTAGGAACGCACTACAAGTTACTTTTGTTTGGTAAAGATGCAACATATGCTTCTATGGCAAGCTATTGAACATCAAAACTCACATATATATCCACATCTCAAGCAATGTTATTGAATTTCTTTTAGCAATAGTAATATGATTCAACATTCACTACAATCAAACAAAGATATTGTAACACATTGTCTCAAATAGTAACAGATATATGTGTTACTATAGACATTAGTTGTTCTTCCTTATATTACAAGTTTTATGTTTAGAAATCATAATCACAACTGTGTTATAGCTTGGCTGGTGTTGCCATCAATCTTGAAGTATGCCACCAGAGTTCAATTCCTAGTATAAGACATTTTTGTTACATTTAACACTATTTTTTAGAATAATAAGTGTTACACTTTTGTTGAGTAGTAACACATTATATGTGTTACAATAGGATTTATTTGTATCATTTTTTTCTTATCAATAGTAACATGTATATGTGTTACAATAGAATTTGCTTGTTTCACATTTTCTCATAATCAGTAACACATAACTATGTTACTATGGAGCATGCTCTAGTAACAGTACAACCTAGATCACTTAATAAATGTGTTACTATAGGTCTCAGTAACATTTTTTTCCACTTTTAGTAGTACATAAAAGTGTTACTAGAAGGCTGACCTGACGTAGTGCAAAGGGTTTACAAGTATTTATAAGGGTTCTACTCGTAAAGGACTCAGTTTCTAGCAAATAAGGCGGTTGCGCCGATCAGCGTAGGATTGCACCGATCAGCGTAAGCCGGTCATCTCTGGTTTCTCTTCCGAGTTGGTTGCTCTGTCTTCCACAGCTGCCATATGGGCCTTTTCCCTTGAGATAAAGTCTTGTACTGCTTGTCGAGATCATGAAGTTCCATAAATCTTCCAGGCAAATATCTTCAAGTGTCTTGCGCAGATAAACTTCCATAAAACATGTGGAATGGACCTCGGTCACTTCTGTGGGCCAAAACACCTTTACGCCGATCGGCTCATGGGTTGCGCCATTCGGCGCACTAGGCTTTTTCAATATGTTTCATCGTCTCTGGACTCCTGTACTCTTCCAGCATCACTTAAATCACCAATTTCACCTGTTTCTGCAATAAAGATCCAAAACAACACATATACAAATATATAGGCAAAATCATCGATAAATGGCCTAAATTGGCATCAATTATGCTCTAATTGGGGTTATATTCACATATAAAAGGGGCACTTAGGGAGTGCCAACAGTTCTCCCACACTTAAACCTTTGCTCGTCCCGAGTAAAGTAAAAGAAAGAAAAATTAAAGAACATACTCTCTCTATCATACAAGATATCTCAAATCAGCAAATGTTGAGCATTGTTCTATTGTGGTGTATTTCATATTGGTATTGAGCAAAATAGTTCAAATATGGGCATAAGGCTTTAAAGTTTCTCCCCAAAGCAAAGGATCATGACCAACTCACTAATTGTAACTTTTCCACACATGAAAATCACTTAAAAGATTGTTGTGAACATAAAGAATCTATCTTCCAAATAATCCAAAGCAACAACTCATCTTTCAAATCACTCAACCTATATCTACATCATAATGATCAAATAATATTCATGTAAATCTTATATGAGTAGCTTGGTGAGGTAATTCAAGGATTGCAAACATAAATTAACAATATATTGTAAAGCTAGGAGATTATTCTTCACTGGAATTACAGAAACTTAACAACATGGCCATTTCAGAAAGAAAAATTTAAGAAGGGGCTCAAACTTTCGATATGTGGACATGTGCTTAGCAAAAAATTGATCTTGAAAGAAAAAGGAACTCCCATTATCAGATTGCACATGATTGGAATGATTCATCGCTATATTAGAATGAATTTCAGAATAAGCATGTCATATACCATTCCCCCACACTTAAAATTTTGCTAGTCCCTTAGCAAATAGCAGAGCTTTTCTCTCTTTTTTTCTTCTAATTTTTCTTTTTCTTTTTTTTCTTTTTTTCTTTTCTCTCTACTGCGCCGATCGGCGCCATGTGTGTGCTAATCGACTCTCAACCAGAACTCACCAACATTTATTGATATTTAATTCGTCTGACTTCAACAATTATTCAAGAATTAAATACAACCAGAACAATAGGATGTGGTCAAGGAATGATACTCAACAAGATATTTTGGGTTTATGGTAGGATACTCAGCGGAATTAAATTTTTGCATGAGTAATTCAAGGCTAAAAAGATACATAAAGATTTGGCCATCTTAGTAAAAATCATACCAAAAAGAATTAAATCCTAACCGAAGTCAATCATCAGTTTAATGTTTATCTACATATCAAAGGCTCATGAGTATTGCTCAAAATATGGCATTGATTGGTAAGGATCTTGAAAACAATAAATTCCATAGTTCATAACATGAAAATTTATTTATATAAAGATTGGTACTAAGTTATCATCATGAATTGGACAATGCAAATAAAGCTCATGGGTACTCAGAATTGCTCCACATATGACATATTTTCTGAAAAATTGTTAAGTGTAAGTTCAAATTTTATTCAATGCTCAACATTATTTGGTCTTCATCAACACTTTTCAAGAAAGAGTAAATAATTCAATTCTCCTAAAAGAGCATAACCGCCACCATTATATTAAGATCGAGACTCGAATACATGGTGATGATTTTCGCACACACTTGCATGAAAATTAAACTACTACAAACAAACTTGCATGAAAGTAAGCACACTATTAACTATTACTAACACACTTCCATGAAAATAAACACACCCGATACATGGTTTCCCAACCCGCTAACACACACATAAGTAAATAAAGAAAAAGATTGTAAAAGATAAAAGAAAATGCAAACCGGGAAACCGATACATGTGCCAAGTCCTACGCACTTTTAGTCAAACGGAGGTGGAGACGGTGGCTGATCGAAGCCATAGCACCGCGCCTTGAGTCGCTCAAACTCCTCCACCATCACGTCGTGGTTGTTCCTCCATTGGGATGTGGCTTCCTCCACGTGCTCAATGTGATGCATGTTGTTGTCGAGGTACCCCTGCATGGGCACAAAGAAGACTGCACCGGGCACCGAAGGCACCACAGGTACCAGTCCTTGGTAGTCAACGCCTGCACTAAAGTAGGTGGCGCCTAACGGCGCGTCGCCTGTGCCGATCGGCGTAGAGGGCTGTGAACCGCCCGCTGCGTCGCTCCACCCTGACTAGTACTGTTGAGGCACATGGTTGGAATGATTCATGGCTATATTAGAATGAATTTCGAGAATAAGCATGTCATATACCATCGCCCACACTTTAAATTTTGCTAGTCCCTTAGCAAACAGCAGTGCTTTTCTTTTTTTTCTTTTTTTCTTCTATTTTTTATCAATTTTTGTTTCTCCCTTTTTTATTTTGCTCTCTGCTGCATCGATCGGTTCAGGGTGCGCCGATCGGCTCTCAACCCGAATTCACCAACATTTGTTGGTATTTGATTTGTCTGGATTCAACATTTATTCAAGAATTAAATATAGCCTAAAATATAGGATGTGGTCAAGGAATGATACTCAACAAGATATTTTGGGTTTATGGTAGGATACTCAACGGAATTGAATTTTTGCTTGAGTAATTCAAGGCTAGAAAAAGATACACAAAGATTTGGCCATCTGTTGGTCGTAATTATGCACCCACTTATATACTGCAAGAGGGAATTGTACAGTTGTAGCTCTTTTTCCCTCAGAGTATTCCAAGGTTATCTAATCCACAAGAAATAAGCGAAACAATTACTATTAAAGGGTTACTAACAAATTGCAATGGGTTGGTTGGTGTGAATGATGATGGTGAGAGTGGAAGGTGAATGTTATTGAAGAGGAAACAGGATAATGAAGGATTCTCTCCTTAGGATTAGTTCACTAGCATGCAACCTTATTCTTATCAACTTGAGTGATGACTCTAATATTCTACAAGATATGGTGGTTTCATTCACCCCGGCTATCACTAAAGAGGCTATTAGCTCCCCACTGGTTTCTTGCACTATGTAATGGGCAAAAGTGTATTGGCCAATACACTAATGAAAAGGATAGATAGATGTACAATTAAGTTCATCACAAAGATTAAATTCATCGAGAGAGTATCAATAAGTATGAGAGTTACATGACCAGATCCCCGCACCAGAGAAGAGAATATGAGACTACTCACTCATCCTTCCGCTAGACATAGAAGAGGGATGAGAAATAGCGCTAGGATGCGCACGAGACGATTGGTGCAAGCATCACGCCGATCGGCGTGACCTCCCTTCTGGTGAGTCTCGTCGGTGTTGTCCAACCTTCACCGGCAATATCCTGGAACCCTAGTTCTAATAACTGGTCCTCGCGATTGCCATCTCACTTAGCTCTTGATAATTATATTCCTTTTATACTCGATAGGATTAAGTCAACTTCCACCGACTCTAACTCAAACTGGGCTGGGCCTTCCTCTTTCTCGGACTGGGTTGTGTTTTTGTCATCTTTTCCTTTCACGCTGATCGACGCATGCCCACGCCGATCGGCGCAGCTCCATCTTCGTTACTCTTTAGTTCTTTATCCATAATTGCCCTGTTTTACACTTGTTTCTTGCGATTACATTCAAAACATAACAACTACAAATATATGCAAATATGGGGTTAATTGTTAGTCCAAACCACCAAATTAAGATGTAAAATATCCCTTTTTGGTAGATAAAATAAGCATCTAGAAACCACTAACAGTTCCCCCACACTCAAATAATTGCTAGTCCTCGAGCAATACAAAATCAAATATGTAACAAGAATGTTCACACCATCTCTCATGCAATCAATATCAATCATTATTTTTTTACTCGTTATCCCACCATAAAGATTTTCTCTCATCATGATGTAAATATGGCCCGATCTTCTGAGAGGTAAGGGGATAAACTCGAATTTGGGGAACTCGACGTCGATGACCCAGCTTGAATCAGACAAGATCCAACCCCGCAACCGTTACACCAAGCACAACTTGATTGTTCCTGCAAGCGAAATCGAGAACACAAGCAAGAGAGGATAAACACGCAATCTAAAATTGCAAATATGGATGAAGCGAATCACAAGAAAAGGTTCAAGCTCTGAACACAAAAGGACTAATCGCCACAGTGGTGTAGAACAAGAACAGGGGCCCTGGATTACTGTAAAAGGACTTGTCGCCACAGTTACAATAATTCGATCAGGTTTCTCTCTGGAAAACTGAACTAAACAAAACCCGAAACTAAAAGATGGTGGCTACTGAGTTTATGTAGGAAAAAAAGATGTCCTAGGGTTGGGGGCGACTAGGGGGGCTCCCACAACATGGGCTTAAGGCCCGACACGATACATGGCCAAGTTGGCCCAAAATAGGTGGCACAGCACCTTGTCATGGTCACATATTATGACTCACGACCCTTCTGGAGCTAGGACCAGAACCAAAATGACGGCGTCGTCGTCCTCTTTCCAACGCATCAAAGAACGCCTCGTTTGGATGTCGGATGTGGGAGATATTATCAAAACCATGAAGGGGTGTCGGCTGAATCCGAGATGAATGCGGCGACCAAATTGGTGACGACTTGTAACTTGGGGAAGGTCATGATATGCGCGTATCCAGCATGGTGATGTCCTCATCACATCACTTTTTAACCAATTGGCATATCATACTTGAACTTAATCAAATTACTACAAAACCTTTTCAAAAATAATTTTCGTTCTCCTCAACTCATCTTTAGCATCAAACATCAAGCATTTGGTCCTATCTAGATCTCTAAAGTGTATTTCCTTCCCTGTTCTATCTAATCAAGGATTGTATGTGGATCTTGGAGGGCTATATAACTATATTAAACCATAAGATTAATCATATCAGCAATGTGCTCAATCATGCGCACTAAGAAAGAATTTTCTTAGAAAAGAAATTTAATGGAGAAGAGGGATATAAAAGATCAGAAAAATGTTTCAATGAAAACGATGGCAAAGAATTAGAAATAATCAGAAAGCTCCTTTCTTCGATGACCTTACTGCCTCTCAAGGAATATATTTTCTCTTTATCTCTTTTTTATATTTTTTCTTTTCTTTTTGCAACAGCGCCGATTGGCGCAACACTGCGCCAGTCGGCGTGGTGTATATATTTTTTCTTTTATTTCACTCTTTTTCTATTCCTCTTATAATCAACAATTCCCGTCTTGTACCAGCAGCTTATTGAGAATATAGGTTGTATCAAGGAGGAGAAACAAACATGTATGGTTTCCATGATAGCAAGGAATTTAAATGGATAAGAATGGCTAGAAATACAGAGATAAACAAATAGATTATCCTTTCCTAACTTGGTCGAAATCATGAGAAAAAAGTTGACAAAGTTACTTACAATCCAATTAGTTCAAATGTGTATCTTGCTCTCATTCACTCGGCTATGTAGCCATATTTAGACCTTGCTTTTGCTTTAGCTTATGATGAGTCAAAAGAAATTTTCACAAATACAAAGCTCAAAAGTTAAGTGGTAACCAACTAATTCAAGTAATCAACCAATCGATCATCAAAAAGACAAGATAAATAGTATGGGGCACATTCAATTTGACAATTGACACTAACTTTATTAAAGACAATGCAATAATTCAAACTACATAAAAGACTTTGAAGCAACTCTCAACATGACTCATGACTCTCTTAAGCACACACACAAACTTAAATAAACACTCATAAGAAAAATAAATGAGAAACTAGACTCAAAAACACTTAAAAAACTATGACTAATGGCAAAGCCCTTCCCCCACACTCAAAATTTACAATGTCCTCGTTGCAGAAGAAACTCAACACACTAATCATGCAGACGCTGCCTGTTCAAGACTCGGAAAATTTGTCTTATATTCCTTATGAGAAAAGTGTAGTCCGCTTCGTTCATCTCGATTGTATCTAGGATTCTGTGATCCACATCCCTTTGATGCCTCTAAGCATGATCTCTGTCTAGATACAGGTGATCAATGTTTCTTCGGCAGATAGGACAGCAAGCAGGCGGTTCCATGTTATGATTTTCAATGCTATAAGGGGAGGCACTGTGCAAACTCCTCTAAGCCGATCGGCGCATAGGCTGAGACGATTGGTGCAGTGGTGTTCTTCCACCATTACTTCTTTCTACAAGTGTTCCCCAATTTTCAAACGTAGGACTACCAAAGCTTCTTCGCATATCAAAATCATCACTAAAATATCTAGACACACCAGGATCACCACTCTCCAAAGTTTCCAAATAGTATGACGGATCAAAGTTGCTATCCCATTCAGAATACTTTTGAATTGGCTTACCCGATAGTCTTATACTCTTTGCAGCAGGCTCTTCGTCTTCACTTGCCAGAGCCGTCAGTTCAACTTGCAACCCTCAATACAACTGTTCCTATGAATCTTATTTTCTTGAAAACTTTCCCAATCGGTAAGAACCCTAGGAAAGGATTCATCCCTTTTAGCTTGAAGATCCTTTTCTGCATCCCGCTTGTACATGGCTTCTTCGGCTTCCTCTCGCAGCTTGAGTTCATACTTGGTGGCAATGTCATCTTCACTATAAAGTCGACACCTATGGATTGTGAGAGCGCTCTCCTCATCTAGCTCTTCCTTCTCTTGCTCAGTCAATGATCTTTCAAAAAATAGGAAATCCTCATACGACAAGGGCTTAGCAAGATCAAGAAGACTTTCCATGGTATACCTTTGAGAAACAGCTTCACTTTTAATAGGTGCTACAGATTTTCCTTTGCACATCAATACTGCCTTCATCTTCTGCCGAAGTTCGTTGTCCATCTTCACCTTGTCGGCGTTTCACACGTCAGCTTTGCTTTTCTTCATGAATTTCTTTTGTAGGTTTGACTAGACGAGAGGGTCATCTGGTGTTGGCATCAGTACTTCATCGACTTCTTCCCAGGACCAATTTGTAGAGGGCTGCAGAAATCCGCCGCTGAGCCGATCGGCGCAAGAGTCGCGCCAATTGGCGCTGCCTTGGTTGCTGCTCGATGCGCCACCTTCCATCGCTTCTGCTCTTAGTGTTTTGTTCTGGTGATGATGTAATGCGAGTTGATTCGTGGTTTTGTTGTCCTCTCATATTTATATCCCTTGATTTCCAATTAGGACTCTATCTCTTATTCATGGAATTTAACGAGTCATGAAAAGGCAAGGTCCGAAACCAACTCAAAATCCAAAAAGACTCTGCCGCGCTGGTCGGCGTGATACACTAAATTACCAAATCAGAAACAGAAAAATTACAGAAATCAAAATACATACAGAGCTTTTGCTTTACGTTGTTAAGCTTGACCACACGGGGCACTAAGTAGTGAAATACACATCAAAAGATGTTAATTCAAATGTGTCGGGTTCTAGATATACCTTTAGACGTTTTCCATTCACCGTGTACTTGTTTCTCTTGCCATCCATTATGATTACAGCTCCCGAAGGTAACACCGTATTCACAAGATAAGGTCCTTACCATTTGCTTTGCAGTTTGCCTTTAACAAATAATCTGAATCACGAATTAAATAGGAGCACCTGATCTCCTTCCTTGAATTCCTTCTTCAAAAGCTTCTTATCATACCACCTCTTTGTCTTCTCTTTGTATATGGCCGCATTTTCATATGCATGCAATCACATCTCTTCCAATTTGCTTATTTGTATCTTTCTTTTCATGCCAGAGGCATCAAGATCCAAATTCATTTCCTTTATAGCCCAATAAGCCTTATGTTCCAATTCCACCGGTAGGTGACATGATTTCCCATAGACGAATTGATACGGTGTCATACCAATTGGTGTCTTGAATGCCGTCCTATATGCCCATAACACTCCATTAAGCTTTGTGGCCCAATCTTTTCCTTCCTTTGTAACAATCTTTTGCAGAATTCCCTTTAATTGCTTATTTGACGTTTCTGCTTGTCCATTCATCTGGGGATGGTAGGTTGTTCCAATTCTATGTTGAACTCCATATTTAGTTAAAAACCTAGTAAATTCTCCACCTATAAAATGGGATCCTCCATCTATAATTATTATCCTTGGTACTCCATATCTAGGAAATATCTACTCCTGAAGTATACTCCTTGATTCTCTTGTAGTATTGGCCTTGCATGCCATTGCTTCGACCCACTTGGAGACATAGTCAACGGCGACCAATATGTACTCAAAACCATGAGAATTCACAAAGGGTCCCATAAAATCCATACCCCAAACATCAAAGATATCGACTTGAAGATTGTAATTAAGAGGCATTGCATTCCTACTGTTAACATTCCCTATTCGTTGGCATTGAGCACATGCTGCAACATACCTTTTTGCATCTTCATGCATAGTAGGCCAATAGAATCCACTCGCCCATACCATTGCCTGTGTTATGAAGTAGCCATAATTCCCCCCACAATCCAAAGAATGACACTTTGCTAAAATGCTCGCTCTTTCTTCTCTGGGTACACATCTCCGTACTGCTCCATCCTCGCAATACCTATACAAGTATGGGTTGGCCCATAAAAATTTTCTCATTTCACTCTTAACTCTTTTCCTTGTGTTTTTGTTCATCAGATCAGTTTGTCCATTGAAACCTTTGATAATATCCATCATCCAATTCTCTCTACGATCAAATGCGGCAAACAACTGCTCTTGTTGCATTTCATCTCTTATTGGCTCAGTTGAAGATGATTCAAGACGAGATAAATGATCTGCTATAGAATTTTCTACTCCTTTCTTGTCTCTTATATCCAAATAAAATTCTTACAGCATCGATACCCATCACATTAACCGAGGCTTAGACTCCTTCTTTGAAACCAAGTATCTTATAGCAGCATGATCGGTATATACAATAATCTTAGAATTCAGAATGTAGGATCTAAACTTTTCAAAAGCAAATATAACAGCTAACATCTCTTTCTTAGTTGTTGTATAATTGATCTGCGCCTCATTCAAAGTTTTGCTAGCATAATAACTAACATGCACTTTACCTTCCTTTTGTTGTCCAAGAACAACTCGAACTGCACAGTCACTTGCATCACACATAATTTCAAAAGGTAAACTCCAATCAGGTGGCTGCATAATGGGTGCAGAGCATAGAGCTTCCTTTAATCTTCTGAAGGCAAAGAGTCTTTCATCATCCATGACAAATTCTATACCTTGCTTCAACAATTCTGTCATGGGCTTAGCAATCTTCGGATAATTCTTAACAAATCTGCGATAGAAGTTGGCATGTCCAAGAAAACTCCTCAAAGTTGTAAGATCAGTAGGGGAAGGTAATTCTCAACTATAGATACATTTGCTTTATCAACCTCTATCCCTCTATAGATATGACATGACCAAGTACTATCCCTTTTGTTACCATGAAGTGTCACTTCTCCTAATTAAGAACTAAGTCGCATTCAACACACCTTTTCAAAACCTTCTCCAAATTCTCCAAACAACTATCAAAATCAGCACCATGCATGGAGAAATCATCCATAAATACCTCCATAATCTCTTCTATGAATTCAGCGAATATTGCATTCATGCATCTTTGAAATGTGGCGGGCACGTTGCAAGGACCAAATGGCATCCTTCTATATGCATATGTCCCAAAAGGGCAAGTAAAGTAGTTTTCTACTGATCTTCTGGTCTTACTGGTATTTGAAAGAAACCACTATATCCATCCAAATAACAAAAGTATGAATTCTTTGCTAACCTTTCGAGCATCTCATCAATGAACGGGAGAGGATAGTGATCTTTCTTCATCTCCTTGTTCAAACTTCTATAATCTATGCACATTCTCCACCCAGTTACAGTCCTTTGAGGGATCAACTCATTGTTCTCATTAGGCACTACCGTCAACCCTCCTTTCTTGGGCACACAATGTACTGGACTAACCCATTCACTATTAGCAACAGGGTAGATCATACCTGCATTAAGCAGCTTCAAAATCTCCTTTTTAACCACTGGCTTCATTGATTACTTCAACCTTCGCATCCCTTCAACCACTATTGTAGCATTCTCCTCCAAGTTAATCTTGCGGGTGAAAAATGCGAGGCTGATTCCCTTGATGTCATCCAATGTGTAACCAATGGCTTTCTTATACCTTTTGAGCATAGAAAGCAACTTCTCTGTTTCTTCTTTTGTTAGGGCGTTGTTCCCAATAACTAGATATGTTCTATTCTTCCCTAGATAATCATAACGTAGCTCCTTTGGAAGTTCCTTCTGTTCCACTTCTGGCACTTCATCTGGATCCAGCTCCCCGAGAGGTTCAAAATCAGGATTTTCCTGGTTGAGCCGATCGGCGCAAGCGTTGCGCCGATCAGCGCTGGTAGTAAACTTGTCAGTTCTGCGCAGGATGTGGTCCAGTGGGTCTCCCATATCCATCCTGATCTTCTCATCTTCCTCTGGGTAGAATTCCTGATGGTAAGAAGGGTCATGATGAGACGGACCATTAAATTGAAGTTGCACTTCTTCCTCTCCTAGGTGTAGTGTAATTTGACCTTTCCGAGCATCCAGAATAGCTTGTACTAATCTTAAGAATGGCCTTCCCAGAACGATATCTTCAACCCCAGTTTCTTTATTGTCTAGAACAAAGAAATCTACCGGTATCATTTTTGAGCTAGTCTCAATTTCAACATTCCTGATCACTCCCAGTGGCTTGGTCTTCCTCCCATCCGCCATGATGAGCTCAAGTTCAGTCCCCATCAGCCGTTGTTGAGTTCCATAAAGCATGCTCATGAATGCATCGTAAGTCATCAAGCTGACATGGGAACCAAAGTCATACAAGGCTTTCGGAAATTTCTTCCCCGATATCTCACATGGTCTGTACAGTTCTTCTTTTTCCTCTTCAGTGAGACCTACAACATACACACCACATAATCCTTCGTAGGGAGATGGCTCAAAGCAACTATCTATCAATCTCTTCGCTTGTTTCACCTCTGTTCCATCAAGCTCTATATCATCCTTGTAAAGCTTCCCTAAAACTCTCCCAATAATCTCTTGATCGAAAATTTTCGACTTGAGGCAATTACTTGAGAAATTATACTCAATTCCGGCTTCGGAGGCATCTTGCAGACTGAAGGAACTTCTCATATTGAGCAACTCGTGCGAAAAAACAATAGGAATCCAGTCCATCAGCTCAAATTCGTCAAGTGGTTTAGCGTTCACCAATGTTCTATCCCCCTTTGGTTTAGCAAAGTTGCCTTCAAATTCCTTCAGGTGGTTTTCCAGAATCACAGCTTCTATCTTGGTATATTCCTTGCAACTTAACGGAGTTGTCAGGGTGATCAATTCTCCTGTCATCGCAACTGTGCCGATCGGCTCAGAGACTGCGCCGATCGGCGCACACGTCAGATCCACAGGGGCGGGTCTGACGGGCTCTATTTCTTCGAATTTATGCTCTGAAGTAATCATTGCTTTACTCTCGGACATCAAGATCTATTGAGCCGGTGACTCTTGCTTCTGCATAAGTGCATAACTTCTGTGCATTGCCGATTTGGTTCTAGATATCCTTCCCAATGCTTGTGCAAAGCTTCATTCTCGGCAATTTTACCTAACAATTTGATCCCTACCTTGGCTATCATCCTTAGAAAACTTCCTCCGGCCGATCCGTCCAAATGCATCCTCGATGCCTTGTTTATGGCCATGTAGAAGATTTGAGCACACATATTCTCATTAATGCCAAGGTCAGGTCCTTGTTTCAACAATGTTTGAAAATGCGTCCAGGCTTCCGCGAGAGATTCTTCATCTTCTTGTAAGAAGTTCACCACCTCTCTTCTCAACTTCTGCACCTTCAACAAAGGAAAATAGTGGAGACAAAAATTTCCAACTAACTCACTCCACTTACCTTTGGCTTCTCGAGATATTGTCTTATGCCACTCTTTGGCTTTTCCTCCCAACGAGAATAGGAAAAGCAGCCACCTATAAAGATCCTGAGGCACTCCTTCATGATGGAATGTTTGGCAAAGTGCCTCTAAATCCTGTAAGGGAGTATACGGGTTCTCCTCTTTTGCTCCAAAGAATTTGTTTGCTTCAGCCATGCTAATGATAATGGGGTTCAACACATACGAGGAGTCAGTGGCCTTCTCATCTAAGGATTGAGGCACCAGTACGTCTGGAGATGGCAGAGAAAGCTCCCTGAGCGTCGGAGAAGGTCCTGTTGTACTCATCCTGAAAATTCACACAAAACACAAAAACAAAAACAACTAGAAAAGAGACGATTAGACGTTAGTAAAATATTAATAGTAAAAGAACTGGCTTGCTCCTCGGCAAGCGCCAGAAAAAGGGCTTGTTGGTCGTAATTACGCACCCACTTATATACCGCAAGAGGATGGTGTATAGTTGTAGCTCTTTTTCCCTCAGAGTATTCCAAGATTATTGAATCCGAACAAGCAGAATAATTACTATTAAAGGGTTACAAAAAAATTGCAATGGGTTGGTTGGTGTGAATGATGACGGTGAGAGAGTGGCAGGTGAATGTTATTGTAGAGGAAACAGGATAATGAAGGATTCTCTCCTTAGTATTGGTTCACTAGCATGCAACCTTATTCTTATCAACACGAGTGATGACTCTAATATTCTACAAGACATGGTGGTTTCGTTCACCCCCCTTGTCACTACAGAGGCTATTAGCCCTCCACTGGTTTCTTGCACTATGTAATGGGCAAAAGTATATTGGGCGATACACTAATGAAAAGGATAGATAGATGTACAATTAAGTTCATCACATAGATTAAATTCATCGAGAGAGTATCAATAAGTATGAGAGTTACATGACCAGATCCCTGCACCAAAGAAGAGAATATGAGACAACTCACTCATCCTTCCGCTAGACATAGCAGAGAGATGAGAAATAGCGTTGGGATGTGCACGAGCCGATCGGCGCAAGCGTTGCGCCGATCGACGCGACCTCCCTTCTGGTGAGTCTCGTCGGTGTTGTCCAACCTTCACCGGCAATATCCTAGAACCCTAGTTCTAATAACTGGTCCTCGCAATTTCCATCTCCCCTAGCTCTTGATAATTATCTTCCTTTTATACTCGATAGGATTAGCACAACTTCCACCGACTCTAACTAAAACTAGGCTGGGCCTTCATCTTTCTCGGACTGGGTCATGTTTTCGTCGGCTTTTCCTTCCGCACCGATTGGCGCAACCCCGCATCTGGCCCATCTTTGTTACTCTTTAGTTTTTTATCCATAATTGCCCTGTTTACACCTATTTCCTGCGATTAAATCCAAAATAGAACAACTATAAATATATGCAAATATGGGGTTAATTGTTAGTCCAAACCACCAAATTAAGACGCAAAACATCCCTTTTTGGTAGATAAAATAGGCATCTAGAAACCACCAACACCATCTTAGTAAAGTTCATACCAAAAAGAATTAAATCCTAACCGAACTCAACCATACATTTAATGTTTATCTACAAATGAAAGGTTCATGAGAATTGCTCAAAATATGGCATTGGTGGGTAAGGATCTTGAAAAGAATAAATTCCAAAGTTCACAACATAAAAATTTATTTATGAAAAGATTGGTACTAAGTTATCATCACAAATTGGACAATACAAATGAAGCATATGGGTACTCAAAATTGCTCCACATAAGACATATTTGCCGAATAATCACTCAACATTATTTGGTCTTCATCAGCACTTTTCAAGAGAGAATAAATAATTCAATTCTCCTAAAAGAGCATAACCGCTACCATTATATTAAGATCGAAACTCGAATACATGGTGATGATTTTTGCACACACTTGCATAAAAATAAAACTACTACTAACTACTACTAGAGTTGAGCTGATCTGTCATTGAGCCGATCGACACACTAGCAAATCTGTGATTGCACCGATCAGCGCTGGAGTTGAGCCGATCGGCACATGAATGAATCTAAGCCAAAGTGCGCCAGATGCCTTGTAAGCCTAAGCTGTTAAGTGAGTAGCCATATATCTACTAGTGAGATCGTAACCAGAAAGTCTAATCAAATAGCATTATAATGGTAATTACATGGATCAATGAAAACCTATAATGGATAAGACCGCCCACCTTTCCGAGCGGCTCCCGATTTATCGCTACCGAGAGGAAACTCTTGTGAGTATCTTACCCTACTCAACTATCCAATAGTGATGTGCAGGTTTAGTGTTGTCACTGCTAAACCACACTACTAGCATCATCAAGCAACCATAATCAATACAATGTCTGAATACTATCCTGATCACCACGATCAAGATAATATCGACCTACTTAGCCTAGAACTAAGCAATTGGAATAAGTGCATGCATGATTACAGAATCAAGATAGACAAATCACCAAAACCATCATCAACATATTCGATCATCCTTGAGATACATAGAGTAAGATTCATCACCGCCGAGATGGCCTACCTTGACGGATCAACTCTTACACCAATGGTTGTTGAAACTCAACTAGAGATCTATCCTAACGTGACGAACCCCAGTGGCTCTAACTCATGGATCTGTTGTCCCTCCGATGCCTCCTTCGTTCTTCTCAGGGCAAAGGGTTTTCAAGTATTTATAAGGGTTCTACTCGTAAAGGACTCGGTTTCTAGCAAATAAGGCGGCTGCGCCGATCGGTGCAGGATTGCACCGATCAGCGTAAGCCATGTCATCTCTGGTTTCTCTTCCGAGTCAGTTCCTCTGTCTTCCACAGCTCCCATGTGTGCCTTTTCCTTCGAGATAAAGTCTTGTACTACAAGTCGAGATCTTGAAGTTCAATAAATCTTCCACAAATACTTGAAAACATGTGGAATGGGCCTCGGTCACTTCTGTGGGGCAAAACACCCTTGCGCCGATCGGCTCATGGGTTGCGCCGATCGGCGCACTAGGCTTCTTCTGTGATTTTCATCGTCTCTGGACTCCTGTCCTCTTCCAGCATCACTTAAATCACTAATTTCACATGTTTCTGCAATAAAGCTCCAAAACAACGCATATAAAAATATATAGGCAAAATCATCGGTAAATGGCCTAAATCATCGGTAAATGGGCGCGGATCTCGTAGGTCGCCGCCACCGAGCCTGTGGATGCATTAGCAACCAACATGTCATCGCAAGCGCCGGAGGTCCCCCTCACTGAGGAGTCACCGTTCGACTCGCCGCTGCCGCCGAAACTGCTTCCCCAGCATAGCCTCTTGCTCAACTTGCCGACGGCCTCCCTTTATAGTGTGGGAAACTTCCAGGAGAAGGAACCGCTGGAAATTTCAAAATTTGAAAGCGCGCCGATTGGCACGGCGGTGCGCTGTTCGGCATAATTCACATTTTGAATGCTCTGACAACTATGGCACTTGATTCCCATCCTTTATGTCGCTTCCCCAGTATATTATGTTGGTTGGCAGGGGAACAACAAGGAATCCTGATGTCTTGTTGATTGCGCCAATCGGCACGAACCCACGCCGATCGGCGCGCCGTCTCTTTTTCTGCTTTGGTCAATTCCGTGTCTCCTCTGGACCGCACACCTGCATAGCAATCATACCTGTTCCTCAAAATCAACGTCTATCGCCTCTCTCGCACATTTGGGAACCGTAGGGGTACCCGCGCCAATCGGCGCAGTAGGGAGCCAAACGGCGCAAGTCCCTTGCACCTCATCTTTGGTCCGGCGCTGATCCTGATGCCTCGTATTCATCTCTTTCACCTAATTTTCCACTTTTCCCAATGTTCCTGTAGCATTAATATACGTGGCGGGGCTCATCTGCTGATCGCATCGAATGGCGCTGACACGCACCGTTTGTGCGATATCCATTTTTTTCTCCTGGCCCCTCGCTTCTTCGCTAGATATTGCTGTTCATCCTTTCCTATGTCATTTAGCAACCATTTTTGAACACAAAAATTAATTCAAAAAGATTATTAATTACCTTGGAAATATCTTTGTCTCTGAAAATTACTGTGATGGTTGATTTTTAGCACCCCTTCAATTCTGGACGTTGTCAGCCTTCTATCCTAATTAGGGCAATAATGTGCCGACGAGCGCAGATGTGCGCCGATCGGCGCAAGCATTGTTCCTTCCTGTTTTTGGTCTTTTATTGTTTTATTCTTGCGTTGTTAGTCTACAGTATGTACATACACAGTTTTGCACAAATAAATAGACAATGCAAGAGCACACAAGAATTAAGCAGACACTTTTCCTATTTCTTTTATTCGGAAGATTGTCTTTATTTCAAGCAAGCAAATTAAAAATACCGGGTTGCCCTCCCGACCAGCACTAATTAACTAAATGAAACAGGTTGCCCTCCCGCAAGCACTAAACAACTTCTAAATCCCCCGATCATTATGTTGCCTCCTAAGAGCGCTCTATTTATTTAGAGGTCAAAGAGCTTGACCTCTCCGCAAACAATCAATCCTTAGTGTCGCGGTACAGGATGTGAGGCCATGACACTACAAGGTTCTCTTATCTCCATGGTTCATATAGCTCGAACGACCTATCCAAACATCCCCTCCAATTACTCTCGATGCCACATTGCCACGGTGTCTTGTATCTCTTCACTTCATCAACAGTACGACACTCTTCTCCCTTTGGGCGAAACATGAAAGAGTAGGGAGTCCCACTTATATCGAAGCTTATCTCACCACTCCCAACATTAATACTTGCTCTTGCTATCCTCAAGAAGGGTCTGCCTAAGATCAACAGGGTCCTCATCCTCTTATACATATCAAGCACAATAAAATCAACAGGGATGATGTGATCTCCAATTTGAACATGCACATCCTTAGCAATTCCATCAGGGGAGCATACCAATTGATCGGCTAACTCCAAACACATACCCATAGGCTCCAATTCAAGCAAATTGAGACTCGTGAATATATGACGGGGCATAACACTTATAACTGCTCCAAGATTGCATAAGCACCTATCAAATATCCTTGTTCCAATCATGCATTTGATGCTTGGTGATCCAGGGTCGGGTTTCTTCTCAAGTGCAACATCATTGATTATCGTTGTAAGCTCCTTAGTAACCTTCACAACCTCATCAAAAACTAGAGACTTCTTCTTTTGCATCATGTCCTTCATGTACTTGGCATAGGTGGGTACTTGAAAAGGTTCAACAAAAGGGACATTAATGTAAAGCTTCTTCATAATATCGATGAACCTTGCAAATTGCTCGTCGTGTTACCGTGCTCTTTCTGTCTTTGTCAGCAGTTGAGTGTCCAAGAATGTGGCAGGGCCATGTTCCTCTGTCTCCATGCCCATTTTCAGACCAGAGAGATCAACATCGTCCTCGCGCCGATAGGCACTTTCAGGGAGCCGATCGGTGATGTTAGGACCGTTGCGCCATTCGATGCTAGGTGTGCGCCGATCGACGCATGGCCTCCTTGCTCCCGTAGGGTGCTCTGGATCTTCTGTTTGTTTTCTTGACCGTGTAGCTATTACCTTCAACTGCTCTACAGACATCGTATTGCAAGGAATAGCCCCTTTGTTGCCTTGAATGGCTTGCGATAACTGTCCCATCTGTTGCTCCATAATCTTGGTATGCTTCAAAATCTGCTCATTGGAACTCCTAATTTCTATCACCTTGTCATTAATTCCCTCAAGGACAGGATCAATCACCTTGAATTTAGCTTGATTGTCCTTGTTAATCTTCTCTTGATCTTGTAAGAACTCATGACATTGGAGACGAAGTGGGATAGAATTTTGCATGGACAAACTAGGAGAGAAAGAACACCTTTGCTGCTGATATTGGGGCTTCCATCCACTATTATTCATATATTCTGGCATCTTCATCTTTTCAGGGCAATTTTTGTGCACATGACCAAATTCTCCGCACTCACCATAAGTGGAGCGTGATTCCGCTAGCTTGAGTGGCTCTTCCTTAGGGATACAAAGATTATTGTCCAACCTCGTTTGAGTAGCAGCGAGGCGATCCATAATCAAGTCTTCATGAGTCCTCTCAATCCCACTCTTCGCCACTCCTTTTGAAGGTTGCAAATTCCATGAACTTCTCTCACCATCCCATGATTGATTTTCAACTAGCAACTTGATCAAATTCTTGGCTTCGGTGGAAGTTTTTGACATGAATGAACCTGCAGCTGAAGCATCCAAGTGTTGACAAGATAGAAGATTCAATCCTGTGTAGAACCTCTCAACAATTTCTCCAACCGTCAGACCATGATGAGGGCGTGCATCCATATATTCATTGTATCTCTCCCATGCTTCTCCAATGTCCTCCTCAACATTCTATGTAAATCCAATAATCTTATTCTTCAAAGCTTGAGTCTTACCACGAGGGAATTATTTGGCCAAGAATTCAGCTGCTAACGTGTTCCACACCGTCTTTACTGGGTTATCCAATGCATTGTACCATTGATTGGGGCATCCAACTAGAGAGAAGGGGAACAACCGCACACGTGCTTGGTCTCCGTCCAATCCCGCTATCTTGAATGTACTGCAAACCTCAAGGAAGTGTTGCAAGTGATGATTGGGATCTTCCGAACCTATGAACAATTGTTGTGCCACTATTCCAACATATCTCTCCAATTGATACGGAAGTTGATCTTGAGCTTCTTGGAAATCTGTCTTGACAACATTAGTCAATTGAGACTTGAGACGATTAACCATAGGTACCTCTGCCATCTCCTCTTCTTCTTGATCTTGAACTGGGGCTTCTATTGTGAATAATGCTCGAGGGGTGGTGCGGACTGCTTCTCCAGCTAAATCTCCAAGTGACTTACTTCTCTTCTCCATTGTTCTCTTCTTATGAAAGAGTCTTTCTGGATCATCGGTGTAATTAGAGGGTTTGTTTGACTTAGGACCGTCCATACCTGTTAGTTTCACTTAACAGAACATGTGTACTAAAGAGACGAGTAAAATAAAGCACAATGACTAAACACTAATACATCAAACAATGTTTAAAAACCTGCTATGGTCCCCGGCAACGGCACCAGAAAAAGAACGCTTGTTGGTCGTAACTATGCACCCACTTATATACCGCAAGAGGACGATGTACGATTGTAGCAGTTTTTCCCTTGAATTGAGTATTCCAAGGTTTATCGAATCCATGGGGACCTTAGGGATAATTAAACAAAGTTAACAGTAAAAGATCTAATCAAAGCTACTATCGAATTCAGGTTGCATGAGGGAAGACTGGCCAGCGCAAAGGTGCGCCAGACAGTGAATCTGTCATTGCCCTGATCGGCACAAGCATTGAGCCGATCGGCACACTAGTAAGTCTAAGCGAAAGTGCGCCAGATACCTTGTAAGCCTATGCTGTTAAGTGAGTAGCTAGATATCTACTAGTGAGATCGTAACCAAAAAGTCTAATTAAATAGCATCTAATGGGTAATTACAAGGATCAATGAAAACCTATAATGAATAAGACCACCTTACTTTCCGAGCGGCTCTTGATTTATCGCTGCCGAGATGAAACCCTTAATCGCGCGAGTATCTTACCCTACTCAACTATCCAATAGTGTTGCGCAGGCTTAGTGCTGTCAGCGCTAAACCACACTACTAGCATCATCAAGCAACCATAATCAATACAACATCCGAATACTATCCTAATCACCACGATCAAGATAATATCTACTTACTTAGCCTAGAACTAAGCAATCGGAATAAGCACATGCACGATTATAGAATCAAGATAGACAAATCACCAAAACCATCATCAACATATTAATCATGCTTGAGATATATGGAGTAAGATTCATCCCCGTCGAGATGGCCTACCTTGATGGATCAACTGTTAACACCAATGGTTCTTGAAACTCAACTAGAGATCTATTCTAATGGGGCAAGCCCCGGTGGCTCTAACTCATGGATCTGTTGTCCCTCTATCACCTTCGTCGCCTCCGTCGCCTCCTGTTGTGGCTAGCGTTTACAAGTATTTATAGGGGTTCTACTCGTAAAGAACTCGGTTTCTAGCAAATAAGGTGGTTGCACCGATCGACGCAGGATTGCGCCGTTTGGCGCAAGCTGTGTCTTCTCTGGTTTCTTCTCTGAGTCGGTTCCTCTATCTTCCACAGCTGCCATGTAGGCCTTTTACTTCAAGATAAAGTCTTGTACTGCACGTCGAGATCTTGAAGTTCCATAAATCTTCTAGGCAAATATCATCAAGCGTCTTGCATAGATAATCTTTCATAAACATGTGGAATGGGCCTCGGTCACTTCTATGGGCCAAAACACCCTTGCACCGACCGGCTCATGGACTGCGCCGATCGGCGCTTTGGGCTTCTTCAGTGCTTTTTGTCGGTTCTGGATTCCTGTCCTCTCCAGCATCACTTTAATCATCAATTTTACCTGTTTCTGCAATAAAGCTCCAAAACAACGCATATACAAATATATAGACAATATCATAGGTAAATGGCCTAAATTAGTATCAATTATGCTCTAATTGATGTAATATTCATATATAAAAGAGGCACTTCGAGAGTGCCAACAATGCCCTTAGTAGGACCGGTGTTCCCAAAGTGGCAATGCCCTTGATTGCAGATTTGGATCATATGGGTGTTGCTTTGTGATATGTAGGCGTTGCTAGAGAGGAGACTCGGTTGCTAATTCAGTCATCAATTGCTGAGAGGGTGCGTGATGCACAACAACATGATCGCTTGATTCAGGAGGCTCGTAAGAGGATAGGTGATGGTAAACCTCGGGAATTCAGTATAGATGAGAATGATGTTGTCCTCTCTAGGGGACATCTTTGTGTGCCCTAGAAATCAGAAGTGAAGATGGACATTTTAAGGGAGGCTCATAGAACTCCTTATACCATTCATCCTGGTGAGAGCAAGATGTACAAAGATCTGAAGAAAAATTTTTGGTGGAAGAGGATGAAGGTTGATGTTGTTAAGTATGTTGCAGCTTGTGGTGTGTGCCAGCGTGTGAAGGCTGAGCACAAGAGGCCTGTAGGTTTATTGAAGCCTTTGGAGATTCCAAAATGGAAATGGGAGCATATCACTATGGATTTTGTGATTGGTCTACCTTGTTCTCCTTGAGGTAGGGATGCTATATGGGTTGTGGTTGATCGACTCACTAAGTCAGCACACTTCATTCCAATGAAGACAACTAATGTAGCTCATGAATTGGTTCCTTTATATATGAAGGAAGTGATATGACTTCACGGTGTGCCTAAGTCTATTGTTTCAGATAGGGACTCCGAGTTTGTTTCTAAATTTTGGGGAGTCTTCACAATGCTTTGGATACGACACTTTCTTTCAGTGTTGCTTTCCACCCACAGACCGATGGTCAGTCAGAGTGTACCATTCAAACTTTAGAGGATATGTTTCGAGCTTGTGTCCTTTCTTGCAAGGGCAGTTGTGAAGATCATTTACCATTGGTTGAGTTTGCTAATAATAACAGCTATCACACTAGTATAAAGATGGCTCCATATGAGGCTTTGTATGGTAGACACTATGTGTCTCCATTGTGTTGGGAATCTTCAGAGAGATCATTGGTTGGTCCAGATTGGATTCATGAAACAGCTAGGAAGGTAGAGGAGAAACAATAGAATATGTTAACTGCTTAGAGCCGCTAGAAGATTATGCTGATAGAGGAGGTGAGACCTCGAGTTTGCAGTGGGTGATCAAGTTCTTCTCAAAGTATCACCTACTAAAGGTGTTGTGCATTTTGGTGTTGCGGGAAAACTGAGTCCACGGTATATTGGACCTTTCGATATCATAGACCGAGTTGGTAGTTTGGCTTATCGCTTGCAGTTGCCTGAATCTATGAAAGGAGTTCTCAATGTCTTCCATGTCTCTATGTTGAGAAAGTATATTCAGGATCCAGAGCAGAAGGTCGAGTTAGAGCCAATGATGGTGCAGCAGGATTTGACTCCAGAGTGTCGCCCTATGCGTATTCTACAAACATTGGAGCGTGTTATGAGGAGAAGGACCATCAAATATATGAGGGTTCTATGGACCAATCAGTCCGGTAGAATGTAATACTCCAAATGAATAAAGGAAAACAAAATCCTTTTTTTAGGGCAGGCTGGGTCCAAAAACCAACAATAGTTAAGCCCAATTTGTGAGTGGACTTAGAGCCCAAAATGAAACTCAATTTAAACCCTACTCTCTCACGTGGCCTAACTCAGCATCGATTTTTTCCCCACTCCGTTTGCCTTGTTCATGCGCCGTGTTCCTGTTGTCTTCCTTCCAGCCATGAGAAAAACCATAGTTGGAAGGTCCTGCCTTGTCCAAGCATCACATACATAGGGAGAGGTGAGAGCAACTCAGTCTAATTTTGTTTTGCCATGTTCTACTTGTCGCTGGTTTCCTGGTCCTCATGGTGCAGCGGCTCGCAGAAGGGAAAACAGGGCAGAATTGAGTGCAGCGAGAAAGAAGGAAGAGAGAGGGAAGCACCGTGAGCTCTCTGAGGTAATGGAACCAATGGGTTTTGGCTTCTCCCCTCCGACAATTTTGGTTAGGATCAGTTAACCATTAGCCATCAGTGGTGTTTTTCGAATCTGCTGAGTGCAGTAGCAGTGCAGGGCTCTTTTGAGGCCTTTAAATGCAGAATCTGGAAACTGCAATAATCCAAAAGTTTTAGATCATTTCAATATTTTTCCAACGAGTATTTAAACGCATTTATTCGTTGAGAATTGTGGGAGTTACGACTTTCTGAATCTGACTGTCGATTTCAGTTTCAGTTTAGACATGAATGTGTTACAATTCCAGTGATCAGTTTTGAGTGGCTATTTAAAATTCTTTAGAGGCCAAATTAGTCCAGCATTATGTGTAGTATATTTTAGCCCTATGCATCCTCTTTCCTTAGAGTTCTTGTACGCTTGATTTGCCTTAATAGTTTGGGAGTTATGATGTTCGAAAGGCAGCGCCTTGCTGCTGTTCGACAGATTCTGTCAGTTAGTTTGTAGAGACCATTATAATTAGTAAACATTGAAATTAAATTTTGAAATAAATACCAAAGTTGTAGCCCTTATTCTCTAGTTTTGAAATATATATTTATTTATTATCTTTGTTGTTATTGTTTTAATGCTACAAAAAAAGACAAGTAGCACTGCTGCTAGTGATTAATTCGTTGATTTTGACAATTGTGGGTTTGGGCGTAGGAGCGCTATGTATATTGTTTGTAAATGATATATGGAGTGTTTGTACTGAGGTATTTATTTCAAAACAGGTGGTAGTGCTCCAAGTCATCAGTAGTACTTTGATCTTCATCGGTTGACGCAAGTGAATGTAGCGGTGGTTGTGCTACCGTTTTAACTTGTTATTTTTATTACCTACACTATAATGATTAGAACCATGTCTTACCACTAGAAATTGACTCTTGTCTTATTTATTTACTCAATTATAATTAATTGATGCTTAATTGTCTTTATATAACCTTTTATCGTTAAAGTATGATTTATGTGGTTAATCCATATATGATGACATTGACATGGGGCAATAGGAAGGAAATAGAGGAGGCGATGTTCTTGTCTCACAACTGAATTAATATGGACTCTCAATGATGAATACAGTCTGACTTGAGGCGATTAGGTCGACGCCGTCTAAACCTGTCTTGAATCCCTCGAGGTGGCACCACGCGACATCCAGAGCGGCGCCACACCACGCGATCGAGGCCGTGCATGCCAAAGGTTCAGCGCCATTCTTGTCTTGTTCTTCTGCGCGCACTGCTGCTCACTTGGCCACGCACGGGCAGGGTTCTGATGCAGCTACGAGCCTACGATATCGACTACTGCGCCCATCGGCTTCCACTTTTGGTAGGGTTCTGTTGCAGCTACGATGGCGACTCCTGCTCCTGTTGGCTTCCACTAAGCTGTCCTTGACCATGTGTGTTGAGCTCGATCGATGTTGCTGGATGGAGACGGATATATAGGACGCTATCCAGCTCGGTCACCGGTTATTAACTTCAAATTAATAGTTTTTAAAACTACTATAAGATTATACATCTTCAATTTTTAAATTATTGTCACCATTGTTTTTTTAATTAGGACGATTTGCATGGTTACCATTGTTCGGGTATATAAACTGCACGGTTGCCACTAAAATTTTTGAATTGGCATCGATGCCATTGATTGGCTTACGTGGCAGCCGACGGTGCCATTGTTTCCTGGCGGAAAGGAAATACCGTTGGGTGACCTGTGTTGATCATTTTTTGGACATCTTTGCCCCTGATTATGTTGGCACAAATGCCACTAGATCAGGTCAGTTTACAAATCAAACCAAAATAGCAAGCTTCACAAAGCCAAATGACAGACAATATAATGTTCATTTTTTCACAAGTTTAAACACTGAGATAATAGTACATAGTCTGACAGCTTACAAACACACAAGTGAACAATTAATTTAGTTATGTTTACAACCACAAAATCAATACAAAAGGGCACAATAGCTCCTAGCTTCGTCCCCTTCTTCATCATTCTTCTGTTGCAACTTTAAATTCAGAATGAAGCGGCCTACAAACCGAAGCAATTTCAAAGAAAGGTAAATCGAACAATATATGGATGAGATAGGATTTAATAGCAAGGCAAATCGAACAACACAATTTGGAAGCACTTCAATCGAATAACACAAACCTGACAGATTCAGTTGACCCCATCTCTTCTTCTACCTATCTTCCTCACAACACAACACATAATTTGTCGATACTTAGCGGCACGAGTATTTGATGACGACCCGCACTCAACACGTAAGTTATTCTAAATGTTATACTAATAGCGTTAGTGTACCTGCAGAAGATCCATTGCAAAAATAATACAACAAATTCAAAAGAAACTACAAAAAGAAGCACATTTCTACTAGTAACGATCCATGGAAAAAGGATCGCCCCGTGACAAGTCACGAGCCAACAGTGTCTCGTATCCGTCTACGAGCACAGACACCGATATCACGCGTGTCGGTTAAGCACGCGCGTACCCTCGTTTGAAGAAGCCGTAGATACAATAATGTAAACAATCATAACTCAGGTAAGCATTTGTCACCATCCTATCTTCCATATGGGCAATACTAACGTATACTTACACGCAACATCGTAGTTTTGAAAATACGATTTATTTATTATATAATCATGGACCACGGCTCTGATACGAGCTGTGGGGTCCTTTCCCCAAGGATCGAGGTCCCGAAGGTGCTAATAACGCAGACACTTGATAATACAACATTGGTTCAAATTTATGTTGAATATTACATCATTAAGTGATCAAAGTGCAGCGGAATAATACAAGTTCATGAATGTTTTGAAAACAGCGGAAACAAATAACGTTAAGAACTACGAGCCTGGCGATACAACATAGTAATGATTCATGCTCGAAGAACCATCACTCTAGCAACACGCAACATCACAGCGGCGTCAAGTCGGACTCCCAGTGGGCAGTCCAACCCTCAGGGACCTGCATGTCCTAAGGTAGCACATCTACAGGCAACTCTATTTCTTTATTACCTAAAAAACAACAGTGGCACAAAGCCTGAGTACTAATTACTCAGGAAGTCTTACCAGTCGGACACCTAGACATGCAATGGCTCTAATAGGTGGTTTGTTTGAAAGGACTTGCACTAAGCAACCTATTAGTTCTATCATGTTCTATTTGCTAATTTAAATGGGTTGCACTGAAATGTAACTTTAGTTGCAACAATAAGATAACAGAACAACACATAAACTAAATACAACATAAGAGCAATAATAGTAACATCAATAATAAGCATCAATAATCGATTTCCAAGTACCATGTGCAACTACGTGATAACTCAGTGACCAAGTGGTACTCATTACTGTGAGGGACAACAATTGCAATTGATTTACACCAGCTGGGAAAAACCTGAAATACACGACACATACGCACCAATTAAGGTCGTATATGGCAACCTTTCGCAAGAACGAAAAACAACTTGGTCCTGGTCCGGTCTCAGCGTGTGGGCATGCCGTCCTGCCAGCAGTACTTCGCGGTATGAACCGTCCACTCCAGCAGCAGAAGGGTCAGTGACCACTATACTAGGTACCGTCCTCATTACCGCGTCAATGCTACATCAGTTTACTAGTGCCCATAGACTAGCATGTATTCGGTACTGTTCAATACTTGACCAAGGGGCCGACCACGGACGGGTCCTAGGTTCGACAAGGCAGGGATACCGCAGTCAACATCCATGTGTTGCTGCAAACCTACACATGCATCATCCCTGCCCGGTCATAACATAAAATAAACTTCTTTTATTAATTTCCGTTCCAGTGGTCAAGTTTATTCCTTAGAAATAATAATATCTAGCGAGACTAGTAATTATTAAGCATAGCATAACAGTACCGATTCTACCAAGTTCTAAGGACAGTAGCATAGGTCATTTGGATAACATGCAAGGTGGGCTTCAATCAACTCCTATGACCTAATACAACAATAATCACATACAGTAGTAATATTAAAAATGAGCAAACTTTATAAAAGGCGAATGTAAACCGGGGCTTGTCTAGATCAATGTTAGTGCTAGCAACTACAACTTCTTGTTCCTAAGAATCAAGATCCTTCTGAATATCCTCTTCTTGATCCTGGTTGTGGATGCCTATATGATGAAGAACGCGTTAACGTTATTTAACCAACACCATAACATGCACAGATATTCAATGCAAATACATGTGATAATTAATCTTATTAACAAGTTTTGGCAGACATATGCTTCAAAGAAGCAATTAGAGTTTCTCTATTTTATATATTGGTATATCTTATGCATTTAATAGAGTGAAAATAGGGATATGAGCAATTAAATTAATTAGTAAAAATAATTTTAGTTTCTAGACATGTGTGATTTACTGTGAACAGAGACTTATATGAGTGATTTTTGTGCCAAGTGGCAAGGGCAATTTATTTACAGAATAATTACTAGAATTAATTTAAGCATGCATACTAAATAAAATCTAGAGCCTAAATTCATATTTTACAAAACCAAAATTTTTGGTGATAGATATTCATGTTGTTGCTAAGCATGCCAAAAATCAAGATTTAATTTCATTCCTAGAATTTTTGGTGAATTAATTAGTGTTCTGATAGTTTAATGTGTTATTAAAAATACATGTACAGAGATAGTGATTTATCATTTTACTAAAATAGTGCACTGAAATATGAATCCAACAAAATTTGTTCGAGCTTCATTTGAATTCGATTTACTATGATTTTCCAAAGTTTTTAGCAATTTCTAGGATTTTTCTGGTATTTTTATGGTTTGAGGGAGGCCACGTAGGCGACACGTCGATGCCACATCGGCAACACCTCAGCTGCCAGTAGGCGCCAGTCAGCGCCACCGCGGGGGTCACCGGGGCTTCGATCAAACTTGACGCCGGCGGCTGCGCACGAGGAAAGCTTGCCGCAGAAGCAAGGATTTGATGCGCACGACAAGGCTGACACGTCTAGGGGGTTGGTGAGGACAGGTTCTCACTAGGAGGTTGTCGGCGGTGAGAGGCAGCGGAAAGGGGGTCTTCGGCGACGTCGCGAAGATGGCTCGGTGCGGGAAAGCAGTCGGGGTTTGCTCCTATAGCTTCACGGCAACTCGGGGAGGCTCGGCATCACGTCGGATCGCGTCGGAGAGGGCCAGGGGGTAGTGCTCGTTGGCGAGACAGCTTCGGATTCAACGGCGGAGGGAAAAGTGACCGGGGAAAAGTGAGGCGCCGGCAACCTTGCACAAGAAAAAGAGGGGGGGGGGGGGTAAGGGCAGGTTGGCTCGGCCGTGAGTTGCGCATGCGGTAGAAGAGGAAGGAGGGGACGAGTCTCACCAGAGATAGCCAATTTTGGCCGGAGGCGAAGGAGGTCACCTGAGTTGTGTGTCTCGGTTTTTCTTCAAATTGATGGAGCTCACGCAGAGAGTTACCGAGGAAGTGGCCTGGGGAGCTAGAGGGAAAGTAGACAGTGCGTGGGTGCTCTTGGTTGGGTTCGAGAAGCAGGGGAGTAGTTGGGGCTCAAGCTCGTGAGTGGTGCTATCAACGGCGAGTGGAGAAAAGAATAAGGTGAGAGAGAGAGAGAGAGAGAGAGAGAGAGAGAGAGGATAGGGAGCAGGGACTAAGTTATGGCCGAGAGGGAACACGAGAGGTCGGCGCAGAGAGGGAGCACTAGAGGTCAGCGACAGAAGCGGTTGGGGCGGTAGCATTGAAGCTCCCTGCAGGCGGTCATGGCGATGGCGTGCAGAGGAGAGGGGGAGGAGAGGAGGCCGTCGGGCGACTCTGCGACTGAGGGGACAGGGCGGGAGAGGTAGAGGGGGATCAGGCGTGCTGTAGCACGAGGAGTCCCGAGGTGGGAAGTTGGCGTGCAGGGGAGGGCGAGCGGAGCGCTAGCGTCGGCAGGAGGAGAAGCTCTGCGCCAGTGGAAGGAGAGGGAAGGGAGATTTTGCACTGGACCCCCTAAACTATTTGATATTTTGCAACTAAGTCCCTGGTCAAAGATATTCCCAATTAAAATAGCTAGGAAGCTCCTAAATTTATGGGATTTTGCACAAAGGCCCTTAGAGATATTCTTGGTGCTCTGGTGGGACCCATTTGGTCAGAGTTGTTCTGGAGATTTTTGTATTAAAATTCGAATTTGGAAGGTTCCTAGGTTTCAATTAATTATTTGGGGTATTTTCACAATTGGTAAAATGCTCATTAAATTCAAAAAGTTCTAATTTAATATTACCACTCTGATTATGAAATTATTTGGTGTATGTTTTATAATAAAAAAATTTATTTGGCTCACAATTGGTTTGCAGGGTTTTTAATTGCCTAGATTTAATTCAAAATGAGAGTGAGTCTTTATTATTTCATGCTATATTATTCATGATATGTGCTCTTCATGTTTATTAAATAGAAGTGAGACACCTGGGGTGTCACACACCCGCCTGGGTCCGGCTCATGTCGCGCTATGCTGCGCCCATCTGGGTCCAGCTCCCGCCCGTGCCGCGCCCGCCTGGGTCTAGCCCGTGTCACGCACACCTTGCTCCTGCCCACGTCGCGCTTCCCTGCCGGCCTGCCACAAGCGAAGCACCGCCACAACTCAATTAGGGTTGGAGGCTTGGAGCTCGGTTCTAGGAATTCTGGGAACTGAGCTGGATAGACCTTTGATGATGGGCACTTTTGTCTTTCTACAGCCTACTCCATTTACAGATTTAATTTTAGGATTTTTTTATTACTAAACCTAGCAGTAGCGAACGGAGAAGCCATACCAATGGCAGACGGTGCGGTCAAAGGTCTGCTTCAGTGGCACCTGTGCCAATCGAAAATTTTTAGTGGCTGAGGCGAATTGAGCTCACAAACCAGTGGCAGCCTTGCAATTCTCCCTTTTAATTATGTTTAATTATTTGTCTTATTTAATATATCTATTTATTTATAAAAGGAGATGACATATTCATAATGGTGTCTAGAAAAAAGAGAAATAGGTTAGAAATTCTCACAAAAAAGCAAAACATCTAGGTGTTGATTACATCCATCTGTTACCATGAATCACGTATCTTCCTGACCTAGCTGCCGCAGCCTGCTCTCGATCTAATGTCATCTTCTTATATCTGTTTGTCGCCTCTGCCACCGCAATCATCACTACAACAATTCTGACATTCTATGATGAACTAAGTATGTCTTAAAACATGAGAAATTCGTCATAAAAAACATTGCGTGACGAGCTTGTGATGAATTTTAGTTCGTGATAGAATGTGCGTAGCTAATTATCTTTTATGATGAATTTTATATATTTGTCATAAACTTATGACGATTCACCAAAACGTCATATGATTTTATGACACTTTAAATTGTCATAGATCTTTTATGACTGTTTTTCATCATAACCTAATGAGCAGAAAATAACGTGGATTAGAGGCATTTTATTTTCAGGCCCAATTTTTTTGCAGGCATTTTATTTTCTGACCCATTTTATTCTAGCCCATAAGTTTCATAAAGTTGCAGTTACATACAGCTTCAAACATCAACAAGCGATCAGTTACGGTTCCAACTTCACACAGAGTTGCATTTCACATCACAAAAAGTTACAATTCCCACATTACATGGTCACATATCGTATCCACCCCAAACACATTGCAAAATACAAGACATAACTTGCTCAAAGTTAAAAGGTAGCCACTTGCTAGCCCTCACAAAAGTGAAAACTCTACCAAAGTTCACCGAAAAGTGAAGGAAACATTACACTTTGCAATCAACTTCACTAGAATCACCGAAAAGTGAAAACTCTACCAAAGTTGTCCACCTGCAAACCATGAAAACCATGTTCATATGCAATTAACGAAACCACAAATAGTTCTACTCAATCAGAGAAGTTCAATGTAAATGACATTAAGTCTGGATGATATATAAAGCGACATACAGAGCTGCTGCAGAGGATGCATTACTGATAATTTATATCTTATATATACAACTAGTAATGCCGAATAATGTGCTAGTTGCTACCAAAACAGAATAGACAGGCATTGAATAAAATAAAAACAGAACAGTCAGACAGTTAAGTAACAAAGGAGCATCCAAAATGAAGGGTTTGGGAGAATAGCGGTTGATCAAGAATAGAAAAATGTAGGGCTTGGGAGAATAGTAATGAAGGGGTTACTATAGAGTGGTGCAGAAACATCTCTCACATGAGCTAAAGAAAAAAATTTCTAATTGCGCAACACACAGGACAACATAGTATCAAGTAGATGATAGAATGATATTTACTAGTAACGAAACTCTCAAATAGCTGTCATTCACAGTAAAGCATTTACACATAAATGCCAGTTTCCATGGAAATTAAAAATGCAGGTTTGGCTGAAGACATGTGACATACTATATGAACTAATTAAGGACAACGGCAAAGCAATTGCTCTACTCACATGTTGATTTGTTGGAGCATGGTTCAGACCTGAACAGGGATACTGCTTAACAGAGTACTTAGATTCTGGGAAAGGGAGGATGAAATAGGTAACCTGAAAGCACAGCACAGAGGCAAAAAAACAGAGTAAATATCATGATTCAGGACTGAACACCTAGTCTGTTAGACATGTATACCAAAAGAATACAGTATATGTGAGCTATGCTTAGCAGTGGATGCGTCATGTGCGATGGTGTCCTTCCTTTCTTGTCTCTGTTCTCTTGAATACTCTACTTGCGTACACAAGGTTGATCACGTTCCCTGATGATGCTGATTACCGGCTTCAGAAGATCATCATGCTGTGACCTGCTGTGATGTGCACCCGATCCTCCTAGATCTGTGAACATGGCCTCCATCATGGTACTGCTCTTCTTCCTTGCACAAGACATTAACAGCGCTTGACCCTACTTGCGTCTGACAAAAGCCAGGGTACAGTTTTGCCGATTACCTGATGTACAGATTGCTGATGAGCTAGCTGTACAAGGAGCCCTAAGCAGATATTTGGATTATGCATATATTGGGATTATTTTTTTGTTTTTGCCATGAGGTTGAAGTTCCGATCACCATCGCCACAGAGCAAGATCATTCTTGAACTCAGTCGTTGCAATCGTCATTATTTTTATGTTGTTTTAGCTTTGGACCAGACCATCCATTAACTGAATATTTTCATTACGAAACACAACAGGTGAAGCTGGCAGAATCATTAAATCGTCACTTGGTCAGGATACATTCCTACTGAATCTACATCAGTTCTAGATGAGGCGATCGAGAATAGTGAACACTACAACAACTTGCAGGACAATCGGCAATAGAAGGCATTGCTATTAGATCTGTTTTTTTTCTTTTGAGGGGTTTCAATTAGATTTGTTAATGTCTTATATTTTTGAATCTTTTTTTCCGAGAGGTAGGATCCTGCTACACATAAATATAATACTACAATACTTTGCAGGATAATCGGCAAGAGATGGCGATGCTGCTAGAGCTGTTAAAATGTCTTATATCTTTGAATCTCTATGTCGAGGAGTAGCATTCAGCTACACTCAATAAAGCATGGCACTGGAATCTTGGAATGTTCTGGCAAGGGAAATAATTATGACAAGTACAAATACCTATCAGGTTCATTCAGGAAAAGTTTCCTATACAGTGCAGTTTAGTATTTGTTTTGGAGAACATATGGAGCACGTATTTCATTAAGGAGATGAGAGTTATAGAACAATACAAGAGACTCGAAGGCCTGCTAACAGAGAAAAGACAAACAATGACAGTATGATATTTGTTTTTGACAGAGTGTTCACTAAGATATATTATACTCCCTTCGTTCCAAAATTGTTGTCGTAATTGACTTTTTTCATGAACTTTGACTATTCGTCTTATTCAAAAAATTATCTCAAATACATAAAATTATTGATTAAATTATAATTTTATCTAGTAATGAAACTAATCATGAAAAAATATATAATATTTTTTAAAATATTTTAAATAAGACGAACGATCAAAGGTAATGAAAAAAGTTAATGGCGACAACAACTTTGGAACGGAGGGAGTAATAAACTTCATGGTTGACTACCCATAAACGGATCATATATTTGGATATGGACCATGGTGGAATTAATTTTGAAATTTTTAAAACTGCATGAGAATCCAATGTATAACAGAATGCTTCGTGATTATAACAGACCTTTTAATTAAGAACCTTTTACTTTTGTCAATTGTATACTATGATTCCTTGTAATGTGGAAGCTTAAAACAAATCCATATGCAAGATCATCTACAATGTGTTTGTGTCCACATGAATGCATTTGTAGAAAATTCAAGTTAGTAATTCAAAATAAGTTGTTTGGGCTGTTGTCAGCAGAATATGTTGTAATAAAACTCAACTAAGAAAAATAAAAATAAAATTAGCAACTGTTTGTAATTTGTAATACGGTTGAGCTGATAAAGAACATTTATGCCAATTGATATTTGAAATAGACTTAATTAATATTTAGGTTTCAAGAATTGCTTCCAAACATGGCACTATGAAAATGCGATGAAACTGCAAAACAGCACATGGAGGACCAGAAGAGTCAACTGTACTCCTTTTGTGGTGATTTATTCATGGCCTTCGTGACATTTTTTCAGTAAAGGAAAAAAATTGTAACTTATTTTAGATAAGACTGATGTATTACATATACAAGTCACATATGAGTACTACTAAAAACTCTAGACAATATTAAGAAGCATAGCCAATACTCCTCATAGGTTATTGTTCCACTTTCTTGTAGTAAGTTGTTGTAGTCGACTGTGGACCTTAATGTTTGGGCCATTTCACTATCTTTGTGAAAGATTTTTGAAACAAAAGTGTTTTAGAGGGTAATTTGTGTTGTGAGTACCTGTGATATACTTTATATAAAAATATGTCATATTAATTTATCTATTTCGGATTAGGAAACTGTTTATGAAATCCACGCAATTGCGTGGGCTATCAAGCTAGTTAGTTTAAAAATATGTAATACTATAAGTTATGTTTCAATTTTATTAGATGATAAAATAAATCATAATCAAATATGATAATTTTAATAAAAACTTTTTAATTAACATGAATAGTCAAATGTAATTTAAAAATAAATGACAAAAATAATTTAAGAATAAATAAAATGAGTATATATTTGTTTTTGTATGTTAAAAAACCTAACAAAGTTTTATTTTCATATGAATCATTATTAAATTATATATAAAGAGGCAAACTAAATATTAGGCCTAACGTTGACAAAGTGGCCGACGATCTGATTGGTGGTAAGCACGACTGGCAGGCATGCCTGATACTGAACATCGTCTTGGGAAACAAGCGGCAGTATATCGTTTTTAAACTACCTCTACTGCTCGCGCCTGTTCTAGGCCTCGAGGAAAGAAGCAGCTAGCTAGGTCGCGACCTGGCGGATCCGATGAAGAGGAAGGAGGCCGCTGGCATTGCCCAGTAACGGATGTTCACGATATTTGGCGACGAATGCTGCTCTACGCAGTCTTGATGTGAGTTGTTCACTCTTCCGCAAGAGAGACGCGTGTGCGTGTCGTCGAGCTTTCCATTGAAGCAAAACGCACCCACCATTAACATAAATGTCTAACGTGCACACACGGACATGAACTAATTGACCAACAAACCTACAACTCAAACACGCGCAGCACTAGCAACCGCGTCTACGCGGACAAACCATCTGCTTGCGACTCAATACACATGAACTCATTAAAGGTTGTCTGCTTGCAAACGGACGCAGCTTATTGCCTACACATGCCTATTGCCTACACTCTAACCTTGCGTCGCAGCTTATTGCCTACACATGCACGAGCATATCTCGAATGGTGCATGCCCCACAAACACACACACACGACGCACACAACCGTGCATGAATCCATCATCCACCTCATTAGCATGTTGTCGAACGGAGGATCACATCATTACCACAAAAAGCCACTATAGCGACGTTTGAAAAAAATCCGTAGCAGCGGTTTATTACGAACCATCGCTATAAATAGAAAAATATTTTTAATGGTGGAATTGTCAACCATCGCTTCGCTAAAAATGGATTTAATTTTTAGCGGCAGTCAAAATGTGAACCGTCGCTAAAAATCTGTTTTTAGCGGTGGATAGAAACGTGAGCCGATGCTAAAAATATGTTTTTAGTGACAGACTGTGATATGAGCCATCGCTCAAAATAGCATGCCATGTCATCAATTCGTTTCTTTCTCTCTCAACTAATCAGAATGAGACACACAGATCGTGTGTTTCCTCCCAGTAAAATCTCCCCCTCCTCCCTCTCTCTCCCCTTAGAACCAGCCAGCCGATTCTCTCTCTCTCTCTCCCTTATCTCTCTCTCTCTCTCTCTCTCTCTCTCACACCGAGGTGGACCAGGCGAGTCAACGAGGGCGCCCATCTCCTATGCCGCCCCCCTCCTCTGACGTCTCAACCTTTGCGCCACCGCCCGTGGAGGCCCGAGCGTGGCGAGCAGGGCCAGCCCTCGAGGGGGGCAAAGGGGGCGGCCGCCCTAGGCCCCTAAAACTGAAGGGCCCCGATCCATAGTATATGCATATACATGTACACGCAAATTTAATCCATATGTTGAGTTCAAACAGAGTAGTTATAGGGACTAGGTTCGAGTTCGATTGATTCTTTGTATAATTGGTTTAAAATTTGTGATCAAACGAGAAGGTTGTTTGACTAATATAATTTTTATTCAATTCATGTCAAGTAGAAAATATCCATCTGGGCATGAGAAAAGGAGAAAAAAAATAGAGTTCTTGAAATCTCATAAAGGAGCCATGGATAAATCATGTCAACTAGAAAATATCCCAATATTTCTATTGCATATCGAATCTTATTTACTGTGTATATGACTGTGACATCAACTGAAAGAAACCTTTCAAAGTTGAAATTGTTGAAGAACTATTTAAGGCCCATAATATCTTAAGAAAGATTGAATGATTTAGCAACATTATATATGGAGAAGAAATTATTGGACGAGGTTGATATTGACACTATCATTAGTAACTTTGCCGCTCGAAATATTCGCACGAACTTTTAAGATAATATACAATCATTTTTATATAAATTTGACTTTGTTTTAATTACTAATAATATTTTTATTAAGTTGGCAAAATTTAAGTGCATATATACACGAAAGGGCCCCGGCTATTAGCCTCGCCCCGGGCCCCAAAATACACAGGACCAGCCCTGGCGGCGAGGAGTCAGCCCACGGCTGGCGAGGAGGCGGCCCATGCGCCGGCGAGGATCTACCCCTTCCTCCCTCTCGGTGATGGGCGGCCGAGCCCCCCCCCCCTCCTTCCATGGCGACGACATGGGCGGCTACAAGGAGGAGGGCCCATGTACCGACTGAGGTGGCCGAGCACAGTGGCGTGGAGGCGTACCTCGCACACGCCAGCATGGATGGTTGCAAGGAGGAGGGCCCGCTCGCCGGTTGAGGCGGCCGAGTGCGGTGGCACAGAGGCGTCACAAGCACGGCGAGGAGGAGGTCCACCGACCGATGAAGAGGATGCCCGCACAAGGCGACGACCCAGGCAGGCTGTGGGCGGCCGAGGTGGCGTGACCACTTCCTCAACGACGTTGCCCTTCCCCGGTGTGGATCCGGCTGGGCTGTGGCTAGATCTTGTCATGGCGTGGGCGGGCCTGGCAGGCCGGCTGGAGCCTAAGTGGGTTTTACCGCTAAAATAAGATTTCTAGAGGCGGTGTGTTATTCGCATGGATGACCCGCCGCAATAAACATCTTTTTTTTAGCTGCGTTTTGATAGCGGCGGGTTGTTTGGCCTGCTGCTACAGTGCATTTCAACCTGCCGTTACAAGCCTGTTTCGTTATAGTGCATCTATTTCATCAATTTCATCTTACTCCGTATTTGTAAGCGGAGATCAAGAACTCGTTCTTGCGTCGTTTTTCAAGAATGAAAAGGCCTGGCCAACTGCCTCTTCCATCTGTGCGCAAAGAAAGACTTCGCCCTGAAGTTGCCCACAGTAAGCCAGGTCCACAACTGGCTGGCAGCCCACATAAGAAAATATAAAGGCCCATGAAGAAAAAACTTAAGGCAGAACGACGGTTGTCTTTGCCGCACGTCTCGCACGCGGTCATCCGCCATGGATAGAAACAGCAGCTCGGGTTGACAGCTAAACATGGACTTAGAATGATCACGAATTATCAAAATGGAATATTACGGATGTAGAGAACTAACCTAGGGTGTTATCAATAACAAAAACTTGACGAAGACGAATGAACAGGTGTACCTCTAATCACTACCACAAAAGAGGCCTTTAGCGGCGTAACCCAATTTAATATAGTAGCGGCTCATAAACAGCCCGCCGCTAAAATGAGACAGATGTTTATAGCAGCGGCCCAAAACATCACCCGCCGCTAAATTTCTTTATAGCGGTGGGTCCAAACTTCACCTGCTGCTAAATTTCTTTGTAGCGGCGGCCCATAACATCTTCCACCGCTACCTGGCTCATTATCTTGTTATGGCCCATAAATAGCTATAAAAATATGGAAACCCTAACACTCTACCGATGCCCCCTTCATTTTTTCCTCCCAGCCGCCGCCTACAACTCTCTCTCTCCTTCCCCATCTCCCTCCCTCTCCTCACGCCTCTCTCTCCTAGCTGCCGGCCGCTTACTTCTAGTCGCCTGCCTCTCTCACTCTCCTCGTGCAGATTCGGGCGATGGCGGCTCGACATCGGCGTGCGCATGTCCTCCTCCTCCTACGCCGGCGCCGCTCCTCCTCTCCTCCCGCGTTGGTGCCGCCCGGTCCTCCTCCTCTCACGCTGGCGCCGCCCGTCCTCCTCCCACGACGGTGGAACAGGGCCCCCCTCGACTATAGGCGGCGGCAAATCAAGGCCCCCTCGGTGTGGGCGGTGGTGGATCCAGGCCGCCTCGGGGCGGGCAGCGGCGGATCCAGGCCCCATCGGTGTGGGCGGCGACAGATCCAGGCCCCTCGAGGCGGGGCGGCGGCTGATCCACACCCCCTCACGGGAGGGCGGCGACGATTGATCTAGGCCCCCTCGATGGCCTCCACCTCCCTCAACGACGGTCTCCTCCTCCTGCGGTAGCCCCCCTCCACGTCGTCCACCTTCTGTGGTGGCGGATCTGCGACGGTGATGGCGGATCTGCTTCGGTGCCGGTAGGGCTGATGGCGTTGTTGGGCGGGGCCCACTATTTTTTTACGGGTTTATGCATAGCGGCGGGTAAAGATGTCACCCACTACTACTATTCCATCTGTAGCTGCGGTTCGTTCCACTTCTAGGACATCCGCCACTAGAGTCTTCTATTTTCAGCTGCGTTAACTTACCTGCGGCACGGTCAACCCGCCGTTATAGAGGGCTTTGACCTGCCTCTATAGGTTGATTTTATTGTAGTGAATGGAGCCGACGATGATCGATGCGAGAGAAGCGTCTCCAATTGCGACGGCCTCTCCCGATGCTGAAGCGAGGCGAGGCAAGGTGAGTTGGTATCGCCAGTAGAACAGGACACATTTTAAGAACATGATGTTGCAAGTATATGATCAAATCAGATCCGACTCTAATTCTCCCGAACGATAGAGCAACAACTTAAATTCGGAAAGCACATACACCAAAATTTGATGTAGACGACCACACCTCTCTTATCTCTACAATCTATTAATTTAGGTGAGTTCGTAATTGGTGTTGCTTTAGTTTGGTATTGTCTTAGTTTGATATTGGCTCACACGAATCGGTTTCATATACGTACATACGTCAGTATAACCCCATCGATTGGCAGAGGCAGCCTAACCGATGTCACAGGGTCCATAAAAATTTCGAGGCCCCCAATTCCTAACTTTTGCTTAAGAGAAACCAACTCATCAAAGCCAACTATGAAAGAGTATAATCTATTAATTTAGGTGAGTTTGTCATTGGTGTTGCTTTAGTTTATTGTTGGCTTAGTTTGACATTGGCTCACACGAATCGGTTTCATATACGTACATACATCAGTATAACCCCATCGATTGGCAGAGGCAGCCTAACCGATGTCACAGGGTCCATAAAAATTTCGAGGCCCCCAATTCCTAACTTTTGCTTAAGAGAAACCGACTCATCATAGCCAACTATGGAAGAGTAACAGTGTAACACGTGAAGACGAGGTTGTGATGTCCCTGTCTTCTACCGGAAGCCATACTGATGTTCGTCTGCGACCAAATTAAGAACAGCCCAATAGCACCGGTAGCAGAAACTACCAATTGCGATCTCTGGGTGGACGACCCCACGACTCTACACACTCATGCACGGTTGACGAATGCCTATAAGCAGGGATTTTTTATCTTCATTTCTTTTTTGTTTTATCTTGTTGTGCTAATTGCTAAGTACCTAATCTCTACATCTAATTAAACAAGGTGATGTCATCCGCCAAAGTTATTCTGCCCACAACGCTAGGCACAAAGTCGGACTGGTTTAGTTCAGACTTGAAGACAACTTGCCTCATCACGTTGGTTCTTATACTTTCCAAAGAAAAAATTAAAATAGAGTCCGGTTCCTTTCCTCCACAGTTCCTCATCACGTTGGTTCTTATAAATACACTTAGACTGGACATCAGGATCTGCACAACACTTTGTTGCATGAACTCCTCACAAATTGCGCAATCGTTGTCCTGGTTTTCAATCTTATATCAAGCTCCGGAGACGGCGTGTGATGAACTCGTTGTAGCCTGATGTTCCGGTCCCTAGCACTTGACGTTGTTCATTGCATCAATCTTATGGGGTAAAGGAAACAACGTCCGATGATCTCGCCATAGACACACGTTCCAATCCCTACCGCATGATGCCGTTTGTTGCATAAATTTGATCGAGTTAAAGAGACAGCGCCCGACGATCTCGCCACAGCTGGACGTTTCAATTCCTAGCGCTTGATGTCGTTCTTGCATGAACTGATCAGAACTGTGTCGTCGTCGTCTCGCCTTTCAAACTGATCAAGTTCCAGAGACGACGTACCACGATCTTGACGTCTTTCTGGTAACAGGTCCTTGACGTTCTTTGGCCTCTTCACGTTTAAGCGCATCATGGATTTTAGACGTTCGGCCGCCTTCCACAAGATAACGCATGCATAAGTCATGAGTCTTTATCTTTTTCTTATTGTTGCTGAAATTCCAACGTGTATGGCCTATATTTCTTAGATGCACATCAGTATGGTCTTCTTTTCTCTGTACAGATACATGGGGTTCTTGAACTAAAATATGTGGTGCTTATACTTATTGAACTTTACATACATAGCGTTCTTGGACTCATAGATGCAGTGACTACGAGGTGTATAGCTACTAGGACCAGGATCCCGTCTAATTGAAACTGATTTTTTTCTCCCAATCTTTTATGTAGATATGTTGTGAGGTAATTTGATTATTGCGAAAGTTGTAGATGTTTTCACAACCTCTCTAGATGTTGGTAAGCATTATGAATGATGTTGTCATAGTTGGAGTCTTAGATTTTGTTTTCTTTTTAAACCCGTAGCAATATACGGACACTTTGCTAGTACAGCTATGACTGTCGGCCCGTGATTATCAAATAAGACTCGATCCCAATCAATTTTTATATGTCTTCTAAAAATAGGAAATATTATTTGAGATTTGAAAAGAGTAAGAAGAATCAAAGATTGGAAGCAGTAATCAATCTAAAAAAGGGTACTCCCGACAGATTTGTCATGGCCAATAACCCAACACTTGCCATCTTCGGGCATGCCATCGGTGGTCCCCCTTGCAAATACATCGTCGTCGGCTACCTACTATGTGCCTGACCCATTGAGGCCAGCATCCGGCTTGCTTCATGTGTGAGACCGCTATCCTGCTCCGTGGTTGTGCGCTTTACCGACGTGCCATGTACTGCACGCTAAAGCCAGTATCATGTTGCGTTGCGAGGGCCGTTTAACATATGCCATCAGGCGTTCATTCCAGATTAGGATGAAACAAGCGTACATAGAGATTAGGATGAAACAACGCATATTGGAATTCACAACTTAAACTGATAAACACCATGCATATGACCGTACATCAAAATCATTTTTTAATAAAATAAGTTACATCCTTAGATTGATTGATAAAAGATTTTGTGACCAAATTACATAGCATCGTGATGCCACTCGAAGCGGTGGTGTTCAATTGTTCACAGATCAAACTACTGTAGCCTGCAAACGGATAAAAGTTCAAAGATTAAATTTGTTTCTCAACTGTGTTTAGCAACGTTTGTGGTAATAACAACATACAGGAAGCAGGGAGAACAGATCGAGGCTACAAAAAAGCATTGGAGAAGATAAATGAACAATATAGACTTTTGAAATCGGATAAGAAAAGAGTTAGAAAATTATAATGTTTGTAGAAAAATCAAGTCTATATTTTCAACGGGTAATTTGCTAGTTAAAGAGTAGAGATGTAAAACTCTGTAGTGTTCTTGTTGTAATAATATTATTTCTATCATGTATTATACTATTGAACGTCACAACGCGTGTCGTCGTCTCCGTGATAAGATGGTTCTGTTACACGGCGGACCGCATCAGCAGCCTCCCCGAGGCGGTGCTGTGCAACATCGTGTCGTGCCTCCCCGCCAAGGACGCTGCACGCACCGCCGCGCTCTCCAGGCGCTGGCGCCGCAGGCTCAAGGCCTCCACGCCGCCTGCATGCCGCTGTCCTCGATGACACCCACCTCATCGACTTCCCCGCCGACATCGGGGCCGGCCCCGCTGCCATGCCCGTCGACTGACTCGCTGTCACTAACGCGGTGAGCTGCATCCTAATCCGTCACCCGGGCCCTTCAGCTTCGTCTGCCGCACCTGCTGCTACAGGTCACTGGCCGAGCGCACGGGCTGGCTCACGCACTGGCTCCGCCGCGGGCATCGAGGTCTCGTCCTCGTCAATCGCCCCTGCCCATAGACCTGCACCCCCCTGGACGTCCTCCAAATCGCCTCTGTCCACACCCTTTACCTTGGCTTCTGGGAATTCCCGGACACCGCCGTGTCGGCCACTCAGCCCTGCCGTGTTCCCGCACCTCTGCGAGATCGGACTCTGCCATGTTGACTTCAACACAGCGGACATCAACCACCTGCTCCCGTGCCGCCCCGTGCTGGAGAAGCTCGCATTCGTCCACAACTACTTCAATCCATTCCATGTCCGCATCCGCAGCCGCGGCCTCCAGTGCGTAGTCTTCTGGATGTCATGTCACTGACGAAAGAGCTTGACGTGGTCGTCGCTCGGTGCCTTGAGTGCCTCATATTATGGCAGTCGATTTCGTGCAGCCCTGGATCCTACCTCCACATCAAGGTCCGAATTGGCTACGCCACCAAGCTCAAGGTGCTCGGTTACCGGGAGGCAAGCATCAACCAGCTCATGATCGGTAGCACCATCATTGAGGTAGAAGTCTATTCTTCTTCAATGCGTACAATTACATTTACACAGCCCAGTCCACTTTAACTAGATATACCTTTGATTCGGTTGTTGGTGTTAGTAGGTCTCCATTGGGCCCAACGGCCCAATCTAGATCCGCGCCTTGATCGGGGGCGTCCAACCTTTCTCTAGTTGGTGAGCCCCTGTTGCACTGCGCCATATAAATGAGAGGGAGAACGGCCGGGGCATGCACCATGAGGTTGGACGCCACCACCAAGTCTCTCCTATAAACCCTAAGCCGATCTAAGTGCTACAGGCGCAACCAGCGACGGGAAGCTGCCACCACGCCATCACACATCGCCGCCGCCGCACCGACACCACCCTCGACGTCGCCATGACTGGAATGAAAGCCGCCACGAGGACTTCTTCCTCTCTGGCCATCGACCTCACGTTGGCTCCCGCTCCGCTTCCACACAATCCAGGTAACCCCTTCTGCCCTCTCTTCTCTCTAGATCTCGTTCACAGAAACCTTGCTACCCACGATTACCTCACTAGATGCTAGCCTAGGTAAGATTAAGTCTAACAATGGTATCAAGAGCCTATGTAGGTTAGATCTAGAATGAGGAAGACTCGACCTCGGATCGGGAAAGAGGAAGAAGAAAGAAACCTGAACCCACTCGACCACGAACCCCAAACCCTAACCCTAGGGTTAGGGTTATAGAACAGATGCGCGACGGGGTGGTACCTGGATCTCCTCGCTGCCATGAGTCGCCGCCGGCTTGCCGGAGGTGGACAAGACCCCTTGGGCGCCGCTCGTCGCCGGGACATTGGAAGTGTATGCAGGCCCGAGGAAAGGGGAACGCCGTCACGAGGGTACTCGACGGTTGCGCGCCCACCGACGAGTGGACGCGCACGCCGGTGAGGACCCTAGTGGCGGCGTCGGTTTTTCTTCTTCCTTCTCTCCGGCCATGGGCCGCCGCTCACCGTTACACTGCGCTCGCCGTGGGATCGGAACAGATCGAGAGGAGAAAGGAGAGGAGGCAGAGGAGAAAGAACAGAATGGGGGCTAGGGTTTATGGGATCGGGCTACGCTCCCCTTTTTCTTCCTCCGAAGAGCGTGCTCCACCATCAGATCAAGACAGGTGGCTAGGATTGATGCGCGATGGGAGTGCAGCACCGCGCTGGGCTAGAATCACGGCCCAGGCAGTCGCTGCTAGCCCGATGGCCCAGGAGGGTGTGCGGGTGCGTCAGGCAGGCCGAAAGGCCGGAAGTTTTGGGCCGAAGCCCTTGCGTGCGCACCTGCGCAAGGATGGGCTGTACTTTGTTTTCGGGCCAAAATGCTAGAAATGAACAGTAGCTCTTTTACGAATTGTTTTTGGCTGGTTTTTATGTCAATTTGACCAGAATTTAATTGAAAGTATGAATTTTACCACTGTTAAAATATGAACCAATGAGATTAATTTTTTTAGAGTTTAAAATAAGATTATTGCTACTGTTCATACATGTTCTATGCTATGTTTTCGGCTGCAAGATGATAGAATTTATGATTATTGTTAAAATTGATGTTTTCTAAAATTAAATTTTGAACCAACGGGAGAATTTAATTTTAGGAGCATTAATTTTCAGATTATATATCATTGTAATTTTCTGACCAATGTTGTTAATTGCAATATTATATTAATGGTGGTTTTATGTATTATGCCTATTTTCTGCCCAATGGTGATGTAGGTTTAATACATAGCATGTAGAATTTATATATATATTATTTTTGTTCTCACTTTTCATGGTTAATTTTAGGAGCAACTATGATGGCTTTCTTTTCCCAGATCCCAATCCTAAAAAGGGACAACTATGGAGAATGGAGAAGAAAGGTTGATCTTGCCTTTGTTATGGGCGAGATGGACTGGGTAGTGACTACCCCGTATCCAACGGAGTCTCCTGAGCTTGACACCAAAGATGAAACGGATGCTGCTTGACACCAAAGACAGTTGGATAATGCTTCCAACATAGCTCATTTTCAACACGAGCATAGACAATGGGTTCTTGACAACAAGAAGTGCTTGGCACTTGTCAAGAACACGATTGAGCCCGCTATCTTGGGCTCAATCCAGAATGAAGACACAGTAACGGGTTTTCTATAGAGGGTGGAGAACTAGTTTAGTGGGTCTTCCAAGACTTATGCCACCCAAATGATAAGACAACTGGTGAATGAAAAGTACACTGGTGGTGGCAAAAGAGATCATATCTTGAAGATGAACACCTTAGCTGAAAAGCTAAAGACTGTGAATCTCAAGATTCAAGAAGACCTCCTGGTTCATTTTGCGTTGTTATCCTTACCAGATGAGTTTGAGAACTTTATCTCCAACTACAACATGAACCTAGATAAATGGACCTTTGAGCAGCTTATTGCCAACAGTGTTCAAGAGGAGGACAGATTCAAGGCCAAGCATGGTGGTTCTGTCCACTATGTAAAAGTCAACAAGAACAAGGGCAAGCAGCAAAAGAAATTTTACTCTAAGCCTATGGGCAAGCAGCAGCATAAGCCTCTTGAAGGACATGTTGTAGTGGACAAGGACACGTGCATGCACTGCAACAAGAAAGGACACTACAAGAAGAATTGTCCTGACTGGCTGAAGCTGTTCATGAAAAGAAATGGTGAGAACATAATTACATTTGTAAATGAATCCTTGTATATTAATTATTCTAGATCCACATAGTGGATTGATTCAGGAGTGACTATTCATGTTGCAAATTGTTTACTAGGGTTCAGTACGATGAGAACTACGAGAAGAGACGAAGGTTCGATAAGAGTGGCTAATGGAGTAGAAGCCAAAGTTGAAGCTGTAGGGGATCTCCACCTAGAGCTTAGAGATGGCTTTATTCTTAGTCTTCATGATGTCTTTTATGTACCTTCGTTACAAAGAAACTTAATAAGTGCATCGTGTCTTAATTTTGATGGATATGATTGTCATTTCGGTAATGGCAAATGTGAACTCTTGTTCAATAATGAATACGTTGGTTTTGCGTCTTTACAAGATAAGCTTTATTTGTTGTCACTTGGTGATAATGTGAATGCGATACATGATGTGAATGATAATGTACATGATGTGAATGACCATGTTTCCTCGTTGTCTAAAGTTAACAAGAAAAGAAAGAGAACTCCAAGCGTCTCATCGAAATTATGGCACTATCGTTTAGGCCATATTTCGAGGGGGAGCATTGAGAGAGTTGTAAAGAATGACATTCTTCTTCCATTGGAGTTCACAGACTTAGAACAATGCATTGAATGCATTAAAGGAAAATATGTAAAGAAAATTAAGAAAGATGCCAAAAGAAGTGCAGGAATATTAGATATCATTCATACGGATATTTGTGGTCCTTTTCCTGTCAAGAGTGTGGATGATTATGACTCGTTTATAACATTCACAAATGATTACTCCCGCTATGGTTATATTTATCCAATCAAAGAAAGATCAGAGGCATTGGATAAATTCAAGATATTTAAAGCACAAGTAGAAAATCAACATGATTCAAAGATTAAAGTTGTAAGATCCGACCGTGGGGGGGGGGGGGGGGGGGGGGGGGAGGAGAGTACTACGGGAGGCATACGCCTTATGGACAAGTCCCAGGGCCTTTTGCTAGGTTCCTACAAGAAAATTGTATAGTTCCTCAGTATTCAACGTAGGGCGATCCACAGTAGAATGGAGTAGCAGAAAGGTGTAACCGTACCTTAATGGATATGGTGCGCAGCATGATGAGCTACTCCACACTGCCAGTGAGTTTATGGATAGAGGCTTTAAAAACCGCTATTCATATTCTCAAAAGAGTTTAAAGCAAATCGGTGCCCAAAACACCGTATGAATTATGGACTGGACGAGTGCCTTCGCTAGCACACCTCCGTGTCTGGGGGAGTCCTGCAGAGGCTAAGAAATTGGATCCCAAGACAGTGAGTTGCCATTTTATTGGTTACACAGAAAAGTCCAAAGGTTATCATTTCTATTGCTCAGATAGATTTACGAAGTTTGTAGAAACAAGACATGCCGTCTTTTTGGAGGATGATATGATAAGGGGGAGCATGGTAGCTCGAGAGATTGATCTTGAGGAAAAGCGGGAACATGTACCCGATTTTATGAGTCAAGAACCTTTCTTCTCACTACCTGTTGATGTTGCGCCTGGTGTTGCAGTGTCAACACCTGTTGTCACTCCATCTATGGTACAAGAGGAACCTGCTCGTCAGGATCCGACAAATAATGATGCTACGAATGTGGGGGAGCAGCCTCAAATAGATAATGTGCCAGAAGAGCAGGCTCCACAAGAGCCTCAACCAGACATTGTGCCAAATGTAGAGGCCCTTAGGAGGTCTCAAAGAGTTAGAAAGTCAGCAATACCAGCTGACTATGAACTATATAACACAGAAGAGTATCATATGGAGGATGAAGCCACCTCATATGAAGAAGCCATGGTGAGTGTACACTCATCTAAATGGTTGGAGGCCGTGAAATATGAAATGAAATCAATGAGTCTCAATGAAGTTTGGGACTTAGAAGAAATTCCTAAAGGAGCCAAAATAGTAGGCTGTAAGTGGGTCTACAAGATTAAATATGAATCCAGAGGGAATATAGAAAAGTTTAAGGCACAACTTGTGGCTAAAGGCTTTATGCAAAAAGAAGGAATTAATTACAAGGAGACATTTTCTCCAGTCTCTTGTAAAGATTCTTTCAGAATTATAATGGCACTAGTGGCGCATTACGACTTAGAATTACATTAGATGGATGTTAAAACGACATTTCTAAACGAGGATTTAGAAGAAAGAGTTTACATGGCACAACCGAAAGGTTTTGTCATGGAAGGAAAAGAAAAGATGGGATATCGTTTAAAGAGATCTATTTATGGATTAAAGCAAGCTTCAAAAAAGTGGTACTTGAAGTTTGATGGAACAATAAAGAAATATGGATTTGAAGCAAATGTTGAGGACAATTGCATCTATGCAAAGTTCTAGAATGGAAAATTTATTTTCCTAGTTTTATATGTGGATGATATTTTACTAGCCAGTAGTGATATCAGCCTACTACAAGAAACAAAGAAATTCTTGTCCTCAAACTTTGACATGAAAGATCTTGGTGAAGCATCATATGTTTTGGGCATTGAGATTCACCGAGATAGAAGAAAATATGCATTGGGACTGTCTCAAAAGATGTATATAGAAAAGGTGTTGAAGAAATTCAACATGCACAAGTGCAGTGTCACACCTGCTCCTATAGTCAAGGGCGAAAGATTTGGGGATTGGCAAAAACCCAAGAATAAGTTCAAGCTTGATGATATGAAAATGAAACCATATGCTTCGGCTATGGGAAGCTTGCAGTATGCACAAGTATGTACACGCCCTGATTTGGCATTTGTCACCGGGTTACTTGGCAGATTCCAGAGTAATCCATGCCCTGAGCACTGGAAGTTGATAAAGAAAGTCTTGCAATATTTGCAAGGAACAAAAGACCTCATGTTGGTATACAGAAGATCAGATTCACTCCAAGTGGTGGGGTATTCTGATTCAGACTTTGCAACAGATAACACAAAATCCACATCGGGGTATGTGTTTACCCTAGCAGGAGGAGCTATGTCATGGAAAAGCTCCAAACAGACTATCACGGTAGGGTCTACCATGTATGCCAAGTTTATAGCATGTTATGAGGCCACGGGGCAGGTTAACTGGCTAAAGAAATTTATACCCGAATTAAGAGTGGTTGACAGTATTGAGAGACCACTAAAGTTATACTGCAACAATGAACCAGTAGTAATGTATGCTCACAACAATCAGTCCAGTGGTGCCGCCAAGCATATTAATATAAAGTACTATGTTGTGAAAGACAAAGTCCAGGATCGCACTATCAGTCTTGAGCATATCAGGACTGAAAGAATGCTTGCGGATCCGCTCACGAAAGGCCTACCTCCTAGCGTGTTTAAGGAGCACGTAGCCGGCATGGGATTAAAGGAAGCCTTATGATTCTGGACATAGGGCCCAAAGAAATATATCTATTTCTGAATGGGGATGTGTATAGTAGCTGTTAAATCTATCGGTGATTAGTTGTGACGATGAAACATGCTCTATGTGTAAATCCATGATGAAATAGAAAATATAAAGTTAATGATGAGGTGAGATCTAGGGGGAGAATGTTTGTAGATCTCCATTGGGCCCAGCAGCCCAACCCAGATCCACGCCTTGATCGGGGGTGCCCCAACCTTTGGTTGGTGGGCCCCCATCACACTGCGCCATATAAAAGAGAGGGAGGACGGCCGGGGCATGCACCACGAGGTTGGACACCACCACCAAGTATCTCCTACAAACCCTAAGCCGATCTAAGTGCTATGGGCACAGCCAGCGACGGGAAGCCGCCACCACGCCATCACACATCGCCGCCGCTACACCGACACCACCCTCGACGTCGCCATGACTGGAACAGAAGCCGCAGCTGGGACTTCTTCCTCTCCGGCCATCGATCCCGTGTTGGCTCCCGCCCGCTTCCACACAATCCAGGTAACCCCTTCCTCCCTCTCTTCTCTCTAGATCTCATTCACATGAACCTTGCTACCCATGATTACCTCACTAGATGCTAGCCTAGGCAAGATTAAGTCTAACAGTTGGGTTTGTGGTTTAATCCGTTTGGCATTGTATTGTAGAGTGGAACAAAGATGAGCCCATCCACCATGGTTCCAAGTGTCAGCATTTTAGCCTTGAAGGTTCGATCTGGAGTGCGCAAGAAAGCCAAGATACTGCTGACCTTCCTGAGGTGCTTTCTGAACACCAAAACACTCCATATCATGGTGTGATTCCATTCACCCTCTCTTCATTTGGCATTTCCAGCAGCTCAGTGTATGATCCATTTATCGATCTTAATAGATTATACATATACTCTTATCTTGCAGTCTCACGAAACCGATGAGCCCATTGGCAAGCTATTTTCAAGTTCTGGCAAGAGGTTTGCCCCATCAACTGCCTAGATACACAGATAACCAAAGTGGTATTCGATCAGTTCCTTTGGGAATGCAGCGAGCTTGCATTCCTCAGATTTATTCTAGAGAGGGCACAATTGTTACGGAAGCTCGTTGTTGTATTGGCAATCCAGATCCACCCTCCACAGATAAGATGGTTGCCTAACTGAAACCTTTGGGCATGGCAAATCGGGCCAGCGATTGCCCTACTCTGTTGATCATTGTGCTTGAAGGAGACAACACTTGTGCTTTCAGAGAGCATTTGATATTTCTATGAGTGACCCCTTTGATGGTTGAAGCTAATTCAAACATTTCGTGGAACTGCTTGGTTTCCTTTTCACTGTCAACTTGCTTTGAGGGGCCTCTTTGATGGCTGAAGCATTTCTGTGAGACCCCTTTGTCGTCTAATGTTGTGATGACTGTATCAGCTAGACAAGTGTGAGTACAGATTTGGAGCCGACCACAAGAGTTATTATAACATCCTGGTCCAAGGCTCGCTTAATAAGATTGATAGAATACTCATACCAAAAAGTTGTAATTTCTTTTCCGGAAGCTCATCTCTAAAGAACTCTGAGGTTAAGCATGCTTGATCCGGAGCAATTTAAGGATGGGTGACCGACCGTAAAGTTATTTTTGGCTGTGCATGAGTGAGGACAATGTGCGCAGAAAAGACTCGTCTTGGTCAGTGACGGCAGTCTTGAGGTCCTAGAAAGCTACTAGGTGTAAGCGGGCCCGATCTTAGAGGGGCAGGACATTACAGCTATGTAGCATGATTCTATTATTTTGTTGATTTTGTCAGCTCCTTATTCACTGTCTAGATGCTTTGAGGATGTTGTCCCATATTTGCTTACAGTTTTGGTTAACTGTGAGTGCTATGCTGGGACTGGGATTATCTGCTCAAGAGCAGATGTATTGTAGGCATAAATAATGCTTTGTTTTTAACTACCAAAAGGCTGATTCTGTATTTGGTGTGATCTACGGTAGTTACCCTTGAGTGCCTCCGAATGTTGTCACTTTTTAAGATCCCTGTGGTAATGTATTAAGTATATCCAATAAGCTGTGTATACTGAAGATGGAAATGTGAAATTGGTAATCTCAATCCCTGTGTATGTCACCATGTATCGCTGTTAGAAAATTAGGCATTTTCAGGTTGAATTTAATCCATCTGATTAGCAGCATATAGGTGATGACAAGTTTAACAAATTTGCTATTACTAGTTAAGATCGCAATTAAACTAGTGAGCACAAGGAGAATAAGAGTGTACCCCGCGGAGGGACTAGTGTCGGAGGCACCGGCGGCTCCATTCGTACCAGTCGTCATGGTACGTTGTTTGAAGTAGTCGAACTAAGTTGATACGGGTAGAACGTTGTTGCCGTGCAGTCCCTCGAACGATGCCTGGAGGAAGTGGAGTCGTGGATCGGGGACGCGTCGGGAAGAAGTCGACGAGGTTGAGCAGTCGCGCCATCAAGCGCTCCCTAAAAACCTGGCGCTCCCCAAAAACCTGATCGCCCGCACACCCGAGCAGGTGTCGCCTTACGGGAGAGGTTCCGGAGGCCTGATCTCCCGAAGCTCCGTGCATGCGGATCGCCGGGATAGGGAAGACTCAGAAGGCAACTCGATAGAGAATAGGAATGTATCTCGCACATTGGGGCAGCGCCGGGATGCACGTATATATAGCCTCAGCAGTTTGGAAACTACATGCGAGGAAATAGGAAACTGCATGCGATGAAACGGGAAACTGACGCATGCAATAATGTAGGATTTCAGTTTCCTTGAATCTTGCCTTTCCGTTTCCACGCTGCAAAACTTCCAAACGCGCGCGCGCGGCAGGCAGGCAGGCACGGCTCGGCTCGCTCGCTCGCACGCACGCACGCACGTGACACCACGCCATGCCACGCCTTGCCTCGCCTCGGCACAGCTCGGCTCGGCTCGGCGGCGGCGCGCGCGCGCGTGTGGCTCGCCTCTAGCCCCTCTCAACTTCTCTAATAGGTGTAGCAAAAGTCCACCTATTAAGTTGAGTCAACAAGCAGTAAATACTCCATGTGGTATTAAACCATTACATTTAATATGGGCCTAGACTTTAATATTATTAAATAAAATATGGGCCAGCCCATATTATATCTAACAATCCCCACCAAGTCTAGAGTTCATACGAAATGTTCTTGCATTCCCTTGTGTCATTTGATATACCAGTGTTTCGATGGAGACTGTTAAGTTGAACATCCACCTAGAGTAGAAGCTACGCCTTTTCACAACTGAACAATGGACTAGGCCTTGAATTGATAGTTTTGTGCGAACAAGGTTTCACCAAGACTCTTTACTGACAATAGGTTGCCAAGAGCATCCCCTCTGGTTGGAGCGTATAAGTCATACTCCTGGCCCTTTCATGAGCATCTAGAGATTCCCACCATCTCATGGACTGTGACTAACAGTCGGACTCACATAGGTGCATTCCTCGGGGGATATCCTGTAGGTTGACATCTCTGCTTCTCATAAGCCATTGGAGCACATTAAGGTAAAGGAAAACCATCCTACCATACAGCATAGGAAAGAAGTATATCTGAGATGGACCAATAAAGGGTCTTTCCTCTCAAACTAGTTTCAGCTTGTTTCGCCATTCCACTTCACGGGATCTCCGATCAAATGGAACAGGTTGCCACTGAAATAGTTTATCAGGTGGATCTCATGCCCATCTCACTCGATGCACTATCTATCACATTACGTGACAGCCCCTTTGTGAATTGATCTGCCAGATTTTTAGACGTATGGAAATAGTCCAATGCTACTACTCCAGAGTTTCTCATTTTCCTGACAGATTTCAGCCGCCTTTTAACATGCCTGGATGACTTCATGTTGTCCTTAGAACTGTTCACCTTGACTATCACAGTCTGGTTATCACAGTACATGGAAATAGCGGTTATAGGTTTTTCAACCACCGGTAAGTCCATAAGGAACTCACAAAGCCATTCAGCCTCAATTGTGGTGGTGTCTAATGTTGTTAGTTCTGCTTCCATGGTTGACCTCGTTAAGATGGTCTACTTGCAAGACTTCCAAAAAATAGTGCCACCTCCAAGTAGAAACACATATCCACTCGTGGTGTATATCTCATCAGCATCAGATATCCAGTTGGCATCACAATAACCTTCTAGTACCCTTGGATACCCGTTATAGTGAATGCCATAGCTCATTGTACCCTTTAGGTAACGCATTACTCTCTCAAGAGCATGCCAATGATCATCTCCCGGGTTTGATACAAACTGACTCAATTTGCTCGCAGCAAAAGAGATGTCAGGCCTCGTAGCATTTGCTAAGTACATGAGTGACCCTATGATTTAGGAGTATCTTAATTGATCCCTTGCTATTCTCCGATTTTTCCTTAATAGCACACTAGGGTCATAAGGTGTTGGAGCAGGTTGACAATCGCTAAACTCGAAGCAACTCAAGACCTTCTCCACATAGTGGGACTGCACCAGTGTGACCCCACCATTACCTTCTCTAATCAGCTTGATGTTAAGTATAACAGCAGCTTCTCCCAAATCCTTCATCTCAAAGTTATTAGACAAAAAATCTTTTACCTCCTTAATCACATTAAGGTTGGTCCCAAAGATTAGAATGTCATCAACATATAAACACAAGATAGCTCCCTCGCCCCCACCATACCGATAATATACACATTTGTCAGCTTCATTTACAGCAAAGCCGGCCGATATCAAAGTTCTTTCAAACTTCTCATGCCATTGCTTAGGTGCTTGTTTTAGGCTGTATAGGGATTTCAACAATTTACACATGAGTCCTTTTTGACCATCAATTACAAACCCATCAGGCTGATCCATATAGATCTCCTCCTCTAACTCTCCATGTAGGAAAGCTATCTTAACATCCATCTAGTGGACGAGAAGACCATGTGAGGCTGCCAGGGAAAGTAATACTTGAATTGTGGTCAAACGAGCGACAGGTGAATAGGTGTCGAAATAATCTTCACCTTCCTTTTGTGAATATCCCTTTACCACGAACATTGCCTTGTACCGCTCGACGGCACCATCAGGCCTTAGCTTCTTCTTAAACACCCATTTGCATCCTATAGGTTTACAACCATAAGGGCGCTCAACAACTTCCCAAGTACCATTAGACATAATAGAATCCATCTCGCTCCTTACTGCTTCCTTCCATAAGTCAGCATCAGGAGAGGAATATGCCTCTTCAATAGTACTAGGAGTGTCATCCATAAGGTACACAATAAAGTCATCACCAAAGGATTTTGCAACCCTATGTCTCTTACTCTTTCGAGTGACTCCATTGTCATCCTCCTCAGGATTACTCACATGGGGTTGTTCACTGTGTATAACCGGTGTAAAAATCTCATGGGGAATTATAGAATCATGACTAGAAATGCTATGCTCATTCTTCATTGGAAAATTACTCTAAAAAAATGTAGCATCTCTAGACTCAAAAATTATACCGACTTCCATGTCAGGTACTCCAGATTTAACAACTAAGAATCTATAACCCACGCTGTTAAATGCATAACCTAGAAAACACAATCAATAGTCTTAGGCCCTAGTTTGCGCTTTTTGTTAATTGGCACGTTCACCATGGCCAAACAACCCCAAGTGCACAAGTATGAAAGATTTATTTTCCTCTTAAACCATTCCTCGAATGGTGAAACTTCTTTGTTCTTTATTGGCACTCTATTCTGGTCATGACACGCCGTCAGAATCGCCTCACCCCACCATTCCTTAGATAGTCTCGCGGTCTCTAACATGGCATCAACCAATTTAGTTAGAGTTCGGTTCTTTCGTTCGGCGATCCCATTGGATTCAGGTGAGTAAGGCGGTGTCCTCTCATGAATAATTCCGTGCTCAGTACATAAGTCAGAAAATTGATTGGAAAAATATTCTCCACCGTGATCAGACCTTAACCGTTTGATTTTCCTCTCAAGTTGGTTTTCTACTTCAGCTTTATAGATCTTAAAGTAATGCAGTGCTTCATCTTTTGTTTTCAACAAATAAATATAGCAAAAATGGGAACAATCATCTATAAGAGTCATGAAGTATCTTTTGTCGCCTTTAGTCGATTCGCCGTTCATTTCGCACAAATCGGTATGAACAAGTTCTAATGTCTCTAAGTTCCTTATCTCTGCAGCCTTATGAGGCTTCCGAGGTTGCTTAGATTGCATGCATGCATGACATTTGGATCCTTTGACTAAGTTAAATTCAGGAATTAAATTCAAATTTGCTAACCACGTCATACAACCAAAGTTAACATGACAAAGCGTGAATGCCAAATATTTGACTCATCCGAAATCAAGACATTGTTCACAACATTATTACAGACATTGTCATTCAAAGAGAAGCAGAACAAGCCTCCGCAATTATAGTCTTTTCCAACAAATGTCCCGTACTTGGAATGTACGAATTTATTTGACTCAAGAACAATCTTAAAACCATCTCTACATAGTAGAGAGCCACTAACTAGATTTTCTTGATGGAGGGGACATGCTGGACGTTCTTCAAAAGCACGGCCTTCGAAGTAAGATTGAGAGCGACTGTACCAACACCAAGAACACGCGTATGCGATCCGTTACCCATCAACAAAGCTCCAGTCACGCTGGCCTAATAAGAAGAAAATAAAGAAATATCAGCACACATATATACATTAGCTCCAGTGTCCATCGACCACTCAGGCGAATGACAAACTGAGAGAATAGTAGGTAAGAAATTACCATACCCTGATGTTCCCGCAGTCTTGCTAATTACCATATTTGCTAATTTCTTTGGCTGAATGAATTTGTGGTCCGGGCATGCACTTGCCCAATGCTCAGTGCTACCGCAAACAAAACAGCCCTCAAGCTTTTCTTTTCCCTTTTTCTTCTTGAAAGTGGTAGTTTGCTTTGGCTTCTCTTTCTTATCTTGCTTCTTCTTCTTGTTGTGAGACACATTAGAATTATTTTTCTTCTGCACCACATTGGCGCTAGAAGACTCAACTCCTTTTCCACGCATGTCTTTTGCTCTCGCTCTCTCCTCAACATCAAGAGTCCCAATAAGGTCAGCCACGCTGAACTCTTGCCTCTTGTGTTTTAGAGAGGTAGCAAAATCCTTCCAAGAAGGTGGTAACTTGGAGATAATACCTCTATCCACAAACTTGTCAGGCAACACGCATGGAAATTGTTCGAGTTCCTTTGCTAATGCTTGTATCTCATGAGCTTATTCGACCACGAAATGGTCCTCGACCATTTTGAAGTCAAACAATTGTTCCATGAGATACAACTAACTCCCAGCATTAGAAACACCGAACTTAGCGTCCAATACATCCCACAACTCTTTGGCAGTTTTACATGTGATGTAGGAGTCAACATACTTGTCAGCGAGAGTGCTAATCACACCGCCTCAAAACAGGTTATCGTAGCCTCGAACGCTTTCTCCTCTTCAGGAGTAAATTGTTCAGGCTTCCCCTGCGCGGCGTGATAGCAATTCATCGCTGTCAACCATAGTATCATCCGTGCACGCCACCTCTTGTAAAACGTACCATCAAAACTATCGGGTTTCAACATAGCAGCAAATCCTCTAATAGAAAAATGCCTATCAGGTTTTTGGATTATTAGAAAATTAGGCATTTTTAGATTGAATTTAATCCATGTGATTAGCAGCATATAGATGAAAACAAGTTTAACAAATTTGCTATTACTAGTTAAGATCGCAATCAAACTAGTAAGCACAAGGAGAATAAGAGTGTACCCCGCGGAGGGACTAGTGCCGGAGGCACCGGCGGCTCACTTGCACGCCACGCCATGCCATGCCACGCCTCGCCTCGCCTCGGCTCGGCGGTGGTGGCGCGCGTGCGCGTGTGGCTCGCTTCTAGCCCCTCTCAACTTCTCTAATAGGTGTAACAAAAGTTCACCTATTAAGTCGAGTCAACAAGCAGTAAATACTCCATGTGGTATTAAACCATTACATTTAATATGGGCCTAGACTTTAATATTATTAAATAAAATATAGGCCAGCCCATATTATATCTAACAATCGCAACTTGAGAAGTATTGTAGGAGCCTGCCTACTTGTTGCCCCACTTCTCATTATACAGTACTCTGGTTGTAAATTGCTGTCGCCGGCCAGCTCATTTGTGAATTGGCTGCCGATGACAAAAGAAAAAGGGAGGAGTATATCTATATTTGCTGTTGTCGGCCTACTCATCAAATATATATTTCCTTGTCCTCAATTTCCTGATTGTAAAGTTGTTAGTTTTTAGAAAAAGCTAAATCCCACCTAAGTATTTAGAGCGCTTCGACATCTGAATCTAATGTCTCAGATTTCGTGTTATATTAATATACTGCACATAACAATAACGATGGGCACACACACACACACTTATGGATACATGACAAGCAAAAAAAAACCACCATGTAATGCAGTATCACATTTGTTACGATATTCAGACTTATGGACGTATATAGGACAAGCAACAAACTTAAGAAGGTGATGATGGTAACCTTCTGTGATGACAAAATTCACCATCTGCTCATCCAACATCAGTCATTGCCTTTCACAGCAGCTCACAATCAGATACTCCCTCCATTTGTAAATTATTGCCATTAGTACAACTTTAGGTCAATTTTGAATTAGATTTGTTGTCCTAAGGCATTAAATTGTGAAAGGAATATATCCAACATTAATTACTATATAAAAGTCGTCAAGCATCATCTCTAGAGCCCGATCAATCCCAGAGAGTATCTTGATGGTGACATACTCCCTGAAAATGGCACCGACGTAATATATGGTAAAGTTCAAGTATTAGCAGTACTGCCCTGAAAAAGGCACCGACATACCATTTTAAAGCGGGACTATAGCTGAAGCTACAAGGTAAGAGGGAACAGCCAAAAAATGCACAGATATTCATCACTTTTTGGGCTTAAGCAATCTGTGATTTTTGTTAGACTGCAACGGCAGATGCATGAAGTTCTACTTCCTAAAAAAGGCACAAAGTTCTACAGCATGGGCAACAACAGTTTATTCAGAGGAAATATGTGTTTATCACACAGAAAAATAAAATGTTATTGCATGGATTCATCAGCTGAGTATTCAACGTGACCTCAAAAAAAAAACTGAGTGTATTCAACAAACAAACCAATAGATTGGCAAGACCAAATTATCTGATGGTCGTAAAAGAAACACCCACACTACATTTCTGATTGGGGAAAGCTCAACTTTTGAGATAAAGTAATTCTATATGGCTAGTGTTTGGACCAGGACACTGGGCTATGCATGTTAGAACTGAGGCGGTCAACCAATAGACGGTTTAAAAAATGGCAGTATAATTCATGAAATGATCTTCTCTTGTCATTACCATGAGCCTTTGTTAACAGTCTAACTTGTCCTTTATAAATGCAGATCCAAAATTCTACGATAAATTAGAGCTGACAAATAATCTAATGACACCCAGACTTTCTAAATGTAATTTATATTTTACAGGAAGTAAATGTAATGCCTGGTAACGAACATGTGGAATAAAGCTTTCAAGGACAAGCTCACATAAAAATTTGGTCTCACAGGACATTAGATATACATATATTCTTCCATCTGAAGCAACAGCTGGTTACGAAATATCATAAAATGCATACATCATCTGATTGAAGAAACATGTGGCAAATCTCAACTCTTAAACTATGAGTTCTAGTTGATACCTTCTCTAGCTTCAGAATGAAAAAGCTTTAACATAGATCTAAAGGTGTATGATGCTTTCATCCCAATTCCGATGTAAGTTTTAGGATACTCTACCTTTTTAGTGAAACGGCGCACCACCTGTCCATGCTCTGAAACTAAAGGGTCCTCAATAGAAAGATTCACTACGGGAAACAACACATTTGCCATGTGCCCTAGGCACACGGCAACGGCGGAAATATCCACGACAACGTCTTTAGCGTAGGTAACACACGACATAAGGCGCACGGCAAAAAAAGCTGTCGGCAAAGGCCTCTTTGCCGTGTGCTTTCTTTCGGGCACACGGCGGCAAAGGTGTTACCGTGTGCCTCGGCTGGCCGACGACAATAAAAAGGCGTTGTTACCTTCTCCAACGGTGACAGCATGCTTTGTGGTGTGCCCGACGGGAGGCACATGACAATGTCTGTTCTCTTTGCCATGGTCCAAGATAATGGCACACGGCAAAGCCTGTCCTTTTTGCCGTGCGGCGGGGTCATGGCAGACGACAAAGGTTTAATCTTTGCGGCGGGGTCATGGCAGACGACAAAGGTTTAATCTTTACCGTGTGCAAGGGTCATGGCACATGGCAAAGGTGGTGTCTAGGGTGGCAGAAACTCCCTCCTTTGCCATATGCCATGACCAAGGCACACGGCAAATGCTCAACAATCTGTCAGCAACCCATTAAAATTAGTTGCCCCCGGACCAAAAAAAAACAATATTCAACATATATGATCACAGCAATTCAAATATCATCACTGGCATCCAAATATCATCCCAGAGATTCTCAACACAAATGTTTCATAATAAACGTCATATATGTGGTTCAGAAACATAACAATCATTCACATAACATCCTAGACAGTTCACAAACTCAAACAAAAAAAAATATTAAGATAAAAAGTTCACTAACGATGAAAGCCTTGCCCACCAGCTGGCGACAAGTCCTGATCTTGATTCCCTCAGGCCATTGACTCCATGCACTCGATCCCACTGATTGATTCTACACAAATAAGAGATGTTGATTACTGATTAGTCTTTTAATACATGAATGCTCTAATATCCTACATAAGTCTCTAGTATTGAGTTTGTTTATTGTAATGAATGCTCTACTATGGACAAAACAGAAACTAAAACGTTCATACTCACAATAGTACTAGCCGGAGTAGGTGGCCGAGGAGGTAGAGAAAACAACGGCATCGATGGCAGGGCTGTACCTAAACTCTGGCCAAGTGATACCATCCACTGAGTCAATTGCTGATGCTGGTGCTCGAGCCTCCCGAAATGTTGTTCCATGTCCTCCCTTGCCTTCCTCTACGCAGCGAGCTGGGCCTGTAACATTTCATCTCATTATTGTAATGCAAAGAAGTAATGCGCAAAACTAGTAAATCAACAATGAATATAACTAAAATTACTCGAAGTGCCTCCATCTGGGATTGTGTAGTGTTTGGTCGAGGGCGTATAGCCGGGCTTGAGCTTGTGCTCCTCGCTCGTAGTCGCCGTGTCGAGTGTGCCTTATCCAATCCAGTACCACCCATGCTTCCTGCCTCCTCCCACCCTCATCACGACTTCCCCATCAAGATCATAAGCGCTGGGATCCCACTCTGACCCATGGATCTCCCTTCCTATCGAGGTGCACTCCGTGAGGCGGGTGTGGATGGAGGAATTGTTGTACGCCGTGGGCGGGGTCTCCGGGTTGTACTAGACGTCGGTCACCAAGGCCTTGCCCTGGCTGGCCATAGCAAATGCCTCGAACTCAGTGCAAGAGCGACCATCATGTGATACCGAGTGCAAAACAAAATAGAAGGATAATTAGAAATTATATAGTATTGAGAGTTAGAATAAATAAATAAATTCGCGTACCCATCTCGCCGTGTACTGCTTAAGGGAAAGATTCCCTTGATGGTGTGCTGGACTTGGCATCAGCAAACGGCGCTCCCGACAAGCGTTATGCGTCTCCTCCCAGCCCTCCGCACACCACTTGTCCACAACAGCTTCCCAGGCAGGCGCATTGGTAGCACAACACCACGCAGGCATCTACACATTATCTAGTACATGGAATATAATTAAGAAGAGCAAATTAATCATACTTAATGTTAGAAAAATATTAATATTACTATCTATATATACCTGCATGTATTCATCTTGCATGTATTCATCTCTAGTAAGCTTCATGTTTCTCGCTTGAGTTTTGGTGACCTTAACATTAAGGTGTTGGGCGTGGTTTACAATCACAGCCTGGATATGTTCCTCGTAAAACATATCCCTCACGAGCTTAGGACATGCACGATGAGCCATGATCTTTGCTCTGTCCTTGTATCCTGTCTCGCATATGTAGAAATCCTGCAAATATATTCGATGTGTAACATCATGATTTCAAAAGTGTCCTATGAATATGATGTATTGAGCAATGCAGTGCAAGGAAGACTTACCCATAGCTCCCCGAGCACACGTTCTGCCTTGTTGTTGAAGATCCTGGCATCCCGATCATACTCATCCTCAGCAGAAAAGTAGTGCTTCCATGTATAGGCCAGCACGCGCTCTCTAGCATAAGGAACTATGTCCGGAAAGTGCGTCTTGACCAAAAGACCCAGGATGCCATTGACATGGCGATTGTGATCTCCTGGAGCGAGCAACACCCAACTCCTGCACAAGTGATCAAGAAAAATTAGTAATTTCTATTATGCTTCTCTATGAAATAAAATGAACAGGTTGTCATAGCATGTAAAATACTTACTTAGGCGGATAGGGTCGAACCAACAGTCGTATGGCAACAAGTATTGGTCATTTTGGAAGGTCCAAAGGACCTCTCAACCACACCTCTGACAACGCAGAGGAAGTGGAACCCCCTGTCGCCTACTCCTCCCCCCCCCCCCCCTCCTCCTGCTCCTCCTCCTCCTGCTCCTCCTCCTCCTCCTCCGATGACGATGGCGACGATGACGACAAGGACTCGCTCTCCCTCGGCCTCCTCCTCCACCCTTCCCATTCCCTCGACTGCCTCCACATTTACCTCTCCCTCGACCGCTCCCAGAGTCCTCAGCTGCACTGGGCCTCCCTCTTTTCCCTAGCATGGCCTTCTTGTACAACGACGCCACTGACTTCACCAGGCCGCTACCACCCACCATATTTGTCCACTCACCTATAATGAAAAATAAGAAAACAATCAGCATAGGATAAAAGAGTACATAAAATAGAATTTAAAATATTAAAGTATTATGAATGTTTATCTATAAATAACAATGAGAAAATAAAATTCATACATGTTCATCTAGAAATAATCATCATCATCGGAACGGCTGGATCATAATTCTCATTATCACTTGTCCCCATGTCGATATCAACATTGGGATTAGCGGGAGTATGGTTGTCATCAATGCCCAAATGTAATCACTCAAGTTCATGTAGTCATCTGCAATATCAATCTCATCTACAACGTCCTCATTGTCTACTTTTATTTCGAACATTTCGGTTAAGTCTATCTCAAAAGTTCCTTCTAGCCCATCACCTTGAAAGAACTCATCTTTGTGATATATGTTTGGGTTTATGGTGTAATCGACATATTTTGGGAGAGGTAGTTTAGCGCGTGGCCTTACCTTGTACACAACATGCCAACCTTTGAGATTATCCTTCTTACGCGACATAACAAACTTGCATGGCCTGTTGAGCCACGATATAGACATCGTCTCTGAGTAAGACAGAGGATTGTTGAATTTCAACAATCCCAACTTGAGGCATCCGCCTCACAACTTGCGGGTCAAACCAATGGCATTTGAAAATGATTGGAGTAAGAGGTTTGGAACCAGGAAATGAGAGTTGGTATATCTCTTCAAGTATTCCATAATACTTGACCCCATCAAGGCCTGGCGTAAAAACTCTAATATTTGTGGTTCTTCGATTGGGACAAGACTCCTCATAGCTTCTTGTGTGAAAACGGTATCTGTTAACGTCATAACCGTTACAACACTTGACCCCATAGCTAAAGCCAGCAACAACTTGTCTCAACTTGGCACTCATGGACGTATCAATTTGTCCCTGCAAGTCAAAGCAGGAAAGTTAATTAATTGCTCGCTACTTCTAAAGTCAAACTAAGTACATGATAAATTGGACAGTACCTTTTGTTTGAACCAAAAAATGAAATCTGGCATTCCATTCCCGCACCCTGTTTCAGTAGGGTATCAAGTTCGTATGGGGGTAGGTTCCGTTGTTAGACGCCAGAACTGTTGTAGAAATTCCCTACACCAATAACAAAACAAAGAGGTTGGATGCAGAAGAGTGACTACTTGAGAAAATAATTGTTAAGAACTTACTGCATGTATGGCTCAACTTCAGAAAGGTTGGTCAACACATATAGCATGATACGCCACTCAGCATGTGTCAACTTCTTATGGCTCGCACCAAATGAACTTCCGAGCTGCCCTTGAAAAAGACTAAGGTTCGATTCATCTTCGCCAACATTGCAACGAGCAGTGGATTACGCACGCTTGAGAGGTTCTCAGCATAGTATTTTGTTGTGAAGTTTGACACCTCCTCGAGAATATATGCCTCTGCCATGGAAGCTTCTATTTTGCATTTTTTCCACATATAGTTCGAATAAGCTCTAGACATCTCTTAATTGGATAGCACCAACAGAACTGCACATGCCCACCCATTCTTACCTCATACAGTAGGTGCAAAATCATATGTGGCATCAAAGTGAAGAAGCCCGGTGGAAATATCATCTCCATCTTACACAGCAACACAAGTGCCATTTTTTCCATGTCTGCAATCACGGCCCGAGAAAACTCCTTAGCACAGAGCTGACGAAAGAAATAACTCAACTTTGCCAGCACTTGCCACACATGCTCAGGGACATAGCCTCGAACCATCACCGAAAGAAACAACTCAAGCCACAGGTGGCAGTCATGACTCTTGAGCCTGCTGACTCTCATAGTATCAAAATTCACCCCGCTCTTCCAATTCGCTACAAAACCATCAGGGGGGCATTAATGTTTGCATCCAATGCAATACTTCCTTCTTTTCAGTCATCCTCAGGACGAAGTTGGACTTAGGCTTCTTCCATGTCTTCGTACCGGCTCTAGGAGGCACCATGTTTAGCTTTGGTCTATCACATAAGAGTTCTTGATCCATTCTGGCTTTAATGTTATCCCTTGTCTTATCAGGAATGCCCATGATTGTGTGAAAACCCACATCACCGATATTCTTTTCCATGTGCATTGCATCAAGGTAATGTGGAACAATAACATGATCCATATATCCAAGCCAATACAAGCCCGGTTTTTTAGTCTAGGCATGTTACCATGTCCCGTGAAACAATTTTTTTCTTTATCGAACTTGAGGGCGTCTAGCTCGGCACGAACCATGGCACCTATCATGAGGGGCGGTGGAGGGTTGTTAACTTCTCGACCTTTCGTGATGTTCTTCTTGTCCTTTCTAAGTGGATGGTCAAGAGGGAGGAATTGTCGGTGTTGGTCGAATGAAGAAAACTTGTGAACCTTCAACAAATAAGTAAATTCCACAGCTCCCATACATACTGGGCATGGGATCTTAGAGTGAACACCCCAGCCAAGAAAGGTACCATACACCAAGAAGTCATGCATAGAGTACTAGAACGAAACATGCGTTGTGAAGTTGCTCCTTGTAGCTCGATCATATGTCAATACCCCATCATTCCAAGCACATTCCAAACCATCCCGCAGAGGCTCCATGTATACACTCATATTATTCCCCGGGTGCTTAGGAATTATCAACAAAAAGAATATGTATTGTCATTGAAACAGTATACCTGGAGGAAGATTGAGGGGTATAGCAATCACGGGCCAACAAGTGTATGGGGCAGCCCCCATGCCAATAAGGATTGAACCCATCTGTTGCCAGTTCCACTCATACATTACGAGCCTCTCCGACTTCGTGCTCATAAATCCTATCAAAATGTTTCCAGGATTCACCATCAGCTGGATGTACAAGCTTCTCAGAATTGAATATATGTCCGTGTTTGTGCCATGTATCTATTTTGCGGTCTCCTCGATCATGTAAAGATGTTGGAGCCTCAGTATGAACGGAAGGTACCGTATGATTTTCACTAGAATCATGAGCTGCTTCTTACCACCATCACGTATATCTACCTCTAGGTACCTAGAGGACTTACACTTTGGACAGTGCGTTGCTTCCACATGTTGTTTTCTAAATAAGACACATCCGTTAGGACAATCATGTATCTGCTCATATGGCACCTTAAGCGCACTAAGAACTTTTTGTGACTCATACATGCTCTTTGGCAGAATGTGACCTTCCCGAAGTAGGCTGCCAATGACTGTCAACATAGCATCGAAGGCGCCTCGACTCAGGTTAAACTGGGACTTCAAGGGCATCCAGTTGACACACCTTGGTATGACCGTGGAGGGGTTGTTGTGCCGCCTCCAACATTTGGCAATATGCCTTTGCACTTGGCTCTGGCTCCTCCTCCTCCTCCCTGGGTACATCATCCCCGTGTGCTTCATGATAGTCATTTAACATGTCTCTTGCACCGACATCTGCATCATAATCCTCCATGCGATGTCTCACTACCTCATCGCCTTCACCATGAAGGGTCCACCGGGTATAGTCTGGCATAATCCATTCTTGCAAAGGTACTTGCCTATGAACTCTTTATTGTGTCAATGCGTGTTTCTACAATTGTCGCAAGGACGCCAAGTGACACTTGTTCCTGTCACCTTGGCAAATGATTGTTCCAAGAACTTGTTGGTCTTCTGAATCCATTCACTAATATACTTTCTGTTCTTTACCCAACTCATATACATCCACTCACGGTTCGGCATCCTCTAATATATCAGTGAGTACAATTAAAAATATTTTCATCTACACGACGCTTAGAAAGTCTAATATGTGAAGGTAGGTCCTAATCCCATCTGAGGATCCGTAGCTGAGGCTCGTTTCCACGGTCTACTCCACTCTAAGATTGAATTTCGATAGCTCTTCTCCGTTGTTCTCCAAATACACGTCCTGCAAAGGAGATTGTGTATCTGAAGAACAATGGGGAAGTGGTGCCGAAACTCTATCTCAGATTAGAGTAGACAATGGAAACTAACCCCAACTATGCATCCTCGGGCTGTCCAAATAATGTGGACAATTTGAAACAAATACAGTCAAAGATATGCAACCATATCTGCATATCTCCAACTGTGTTTCTTTCGAAAGGGAGACGCCTAACTTGGTTATGTGACCTACAAACATGAAACATATAGACGGGTGTTTCCGATGTGCTCGCCTAGGGCTCGACGATGAAAGGATGGTGCGGTAAGGGACATGGCTCAACGACAAACACCCACCTCTCCAGCAAAAAAATGAACGAAAAATTTGATGTTACAAATATCGTCAAAAATATTTCAATGATGATAGTTTTAAGAAAAAAATCTTGAAGTATTTTAAATGATTAGGATAATTATGAATGCATACAGGGGAGGTCAAAATGATGTGCCATGTTCTTTTATTCATAAGGGTAAGTTCTATTTCATTGAGCATGATTTTACAAACAAGTCGTCCACAGCACCGCAGCTCAGCTCCATTCTTAAGAAAAAAAGAAAATCCCTTTGCACATTTTTATTCCCAATAATGATTCGTGTGCACATTTTTGAAGTTGTACATATTTATTCGGTTAAGAATTTAAATAACAAAATTACTTTCGGACAGTGGGTCGCTCTGACTCAGCCCAATTGACAAGGTGGGGTGGCCTGCTTGGTCCAGCCGAGCACTAGCCAACGTCATGGAGCCTGCGCACGCCGGGCGAGCGATGGCATGATGACGGCAGGCTGCCAGCTACTCACCGGAGTCTTCGGGGAACAAAGGCAATGAAGGGGTTCAGGGCTCGTGTGCAGCGCACCAAGAAGGGGAGAAACAGAGCTCACCTGCTAGGGTTCGAGGAGCAGTGATGAGTGGTGGCAGATGGCAGCGGTGCCGACGGCGTTCCTATGGCGGAACTGCAAAACTCGAGGCCGACCGGTGTCAAGGCAAGGCGTAGAGACGGAAAGGGATCACGAGTGCAAGGAATTGGAAGATCTCTCACTGCGAAGGGTGAACGTGGTGGAGCTGCGGTGGTCGGCGAGGGGGAAGAACCTACTCAATTTGTGCAGCTCGGGTCCAGGAATGGCACGCAGAGGGGAGCGCGGTGGAGACCTTGTCACCGACGGCGATGGCGCGGAAGGGAGGAGGCGGCGAGGTGGCACCCTAGTGGCGCCTGTTGTTTTGGTAGCGGAGGGGGGAGGGGCAAGGAGCTGGCGGAAGCGGTAGGAGGCGTCGGCGATGGCGGCGAGCGCGAGGGTCGGCGTCGGCGGCGGCGATGGGCGCGATCGGAGGCGTAGTATGCAAGAGGTCAGGTGGCAAAAAATGGACAAGTCCCCAATCTGAATATTTTGCCGGGTGGCACAATATGGGCCCACGACAAACAGGTTGCACACAGCAAAGCAGATGGGCCTAACTCTTTGTCGTGTGCCTCTTCTCGGGCACACGGCAAAAAGCTAACCATAGTGCTTTGCCATGTGCCTTCACATAGGGCACACGACAAACATTTATCATATGTTTCTAAAAAAATGCTTAGGCATTACCAAATTTGGACATGACACAATGCATATCCTATATTGCCTATAAAAAATGACTATCTTATATCTAGGCTCCAGAGAACCCTAGTGAGTGAGGAAAAGATTTAGAGTGATTTGGCAAGAGTGAAGGAGAGTGCTTCTAGGTCAACCTATAACTTGGGTTTGGGATTTGAGAGGTGTGACAAGGAGAGTGAGAATGTGGGTAAGTTTGTACCTAGCTGCAGCTACAAGGATGAGGAAAACACCATCAAACCCACTGACACATACTATCCACCCAATCCAAAACCCTCCTTCAAGCCAAAGCAAACAGAGAAGCCAAAACCCAAACCTACAATGCAAACCAAGCCTAATCCTAAGGGTGTCTATATTTGCATGTTTTGTGGTCGTAAGGGTCCTTTGGATGAATTTTGTTATAGGCGTAAGAGGATTGAGAGGAAGCAAGCTGAGTTGACTAGGGATGCTATTTATGATGATTTTGTTGACTTTTAGCCTCGCTCTTTTTCTCGTACCTATCATGGACAAGTTCATCCCTCATATGGTTTTGATTCACGAAACAGAGGCTTTGCGCAGCAGCGCTTTGGCGCCCCACATTTTCCCCATCGTGGTGAGCGTCACTCGCTTGGATTTAGCTTTCACACAGATGATTTCTATCCTCACAACCTAAGGTTCGACTCGAGACGCTTTGATAGGTCATGTTTTCCCCATCGTAGTTCTCGTCCCATGTGTTCGAATGATAATGTGCAAAGAACTGTGATGACTACTACCGGTCGTATGGTTAAGTATTGGATTCCCAAATGCTTTTTTACTAACCCTAGCACTGAGCCATCGACTTTTCCTTCTCGTTCTTTGTAGGCAGCAGGTGGAGGCTTGGAGAAAAAATGGTTGATGGACTCCAGGAATTCGTGCCACATGACCAGAGATGCAAAGTGGTTCTCTAGCCTTACTCCCTTGAAGCACCGGGAGTATGTGATCTTTGGAGATGACAAGAGAGGGAGAGTGAAGGCAAGAGGCGCGGTAAAGGTAAATGAAAAATTCACTCTCAAGGAAGTTGGTTTGGTTGAGTATCTCAAGTACAATCTCCTCTCTGTCTCTCAGCTTCTTAATGTTGGTTTGGAAGTACGCTTTAAGTCGAATGCTTCTTGTGTTCTTGATTCGAGTGGTTCCTTGGTTTGTGGGATTTCTCGCATTGGTTAGAGTTTTTCAGGCTGATTTTGCTGGTTCTCACAAGTGCTTGTTTGCTCAATCTTCTTCTAAGCTCTGGAAATGGCATAGGAGACTGGGTCACATGAGCTTTGACTTGTTATGTCGCTTGGGTGGCCTAGGTTTGATTCGAGGATTGCCTATGCTCAAATTTGATAAGGATTTGGTTTGTGCTCCTTGTCGTCATGGGAAAATGATTGTCGCTTCTCATCCACCAATTAATTTGTTGATGAGTGAACACCCTGGAGAGTTGCTTCACATGAACACTGTTGGTCCTTCTCGGGTTCGTTTGGCGGGTGGGAAGTGGTATGTTCTTGTGATTGTTCACGACTACTCTCACTACTCTTGGGTTTACTTTCTTGAGAGCAAGGATGAAGTGTTTCATCACTTTCAGAGCTTAGCTTTGAGGTTGTTCAAGGAACTCCCTAGTGTATTACGAGAAATCCGCAGTGATAATAGCACTAAGTTCAAGACATCCTCCTTTGATGCTTTCTGTCTTGATCATGGTATTGAGTATCAGTTTTCAGCACCTCGTGTTCCCCAGCAGAATGGTGTGGTTGAAGGAAAGAACAGAACCTTGGTGGAGATGGCCTAGACGATGCTCGATGAGCATAGGACTCCGATGCAGTTCTGGGCTGAGTACATTAGCACTGCTTGCTATGTTTCTAATCAGGTTTTCTTGCGCTCAATTCTTAATGTGACTTCTTATGAGCTACGTTTTTGGAGGAAGCCATTTGTTTCTCATTTGCGTGCCTTTGGTTGCAAGTGCTTTATTCTCAAGCGTGGCAATCTTGATAAGTTTGAGTCGAGATCTTCTGATGGCATCTTTCTTGGCTACACCCTTCATGGCCATTCCTACAGAGTTTTGAATTTAGAAACTAACACCATCGTAGAGTCCTGCGATGTAACCTTTGATGAATCAAACTCTTGTGCAAGGAATGTGGTTGAGACTGCAGGTACCAAGGAGATGGAGGAGAGCATCTTTGTAGAAGAGGACCTATTGGGTTAGGATGATGACGATGATGACTCATTCCATCTCACATCCGAGCTTGTTCCTACTGCTACCACCACTCCAGCAGAGGGTCCAGAAGCTTCTACATCTACTTCAGTAGCTATCGAGCGATCTCTATCTATGATTGAGGGGGAGGTACACTCTGAGAGAGAGGCCCCCAGCCACATTCAGCATCAACATCCACCTCAACAGATGATTGGTAATCTCTATGACAGGACAACAAGCTCAAGGTCTGCACATCTTGCTTGCTTTACAAATTCTCTCTTTGTTGCAACCTTTGAACCCTGAGATGTTGGACACGCACTATCTGATGAACATTGGGTTAATGCCATGCATGAGGGGTTGGAAAACTTTGAGAGAAACAAAGTCTGGACCGTTGTAGAGCCTCCCAAAAATGTCAATGTCATAGGAACCAAGTGGGTGTTCAAAAACAAGCATGGGGAGGATGGTGAGGTTGTGAGACACAAGGCTAGGCTAGTTGCTCAGGGTTTTAGCCAAGTGGAGGGCTTAGACTATGGTGGAACTTTTGCTCCTGTTCCTCACATAGAAGCCATTAGGATCTTGCTTGCATTTGCTGCCTCTAAGGGCATTAGACTTTATCAAATGGATGTCATGAGTGCTTTCCTAAATGGTTTCATAGAGGAAGAAGTGTATGTGAGGCAACCCCCTGGCTTTGAGCACCACAAATACCCAAACCGTGTGTACAAGCTTCAGAAGGCTTTGTATGGGCTAAAGCAAGTACCTAGGACATTGTATGCTAGGCTAAAGACTTTCTTGCTAGAGCACGGGTATGTTATGGGGTGTGTTGATAAAACCTTGTTCACTCTCAAGCATCATAATGACTTCCTAATGGTTCAGATTTACGTGGATGATATCATCTTTGGTGGTTCCTCTCATGCTCTTGTGTCCAGATTTCAGTAAGCCATGGAAAGTAAATTTCAGATGTCGATGATGGGCGAGCTCACCTTCTTTCTTGGGCTTCAAATCAAGTAGTGCAAGCAAGGCACTTTCATTCATCAAGCCAAGTACACGAAGGATCTCCTAAAGAAGTTCGACATGGTCAATGTGAAACCGTTGTCTACACCGATGTCCACAACAATGGCTCTTGACCCTGATAAAGACTGTGAAGCAGTGGACCAAAGGGAGTACAGGAGCATGATTGGCTCCCTCTTGTACCTGACGGCGACAAGACCCAACATACACTTTGCAGTGTGTCTTTGTGCTCGCTTTCAAGCTTCCCCAAGGGTGACTTGTTGCAAGACTGTCAAGCGCATCTTCAGGTATCTCAAATACACCCTTGAGTTTGGTCTTTGGTACTCTGCATCTTCATCTCTGCATCTCATTGGGTATTCAGATGCGGACTTTGCTGGGTGTAGAATTGATAGGAAGAGCACTTCTGGTACTTGCCATTTCTTGGATACTTCTTTGATCTATTGGTCTTCTCGTAAGCAGTCGAGTGTTGCCCAATCCACTACAGAGGCTGAGTATGTTGCTGCTGCTAGTTGCTGCTCACAAATCTTATGGATTGTGTCTACCATGTGGGACTATGGGTTAACTTTTAAGGGTGTTCCACTCATGTGTGATAACTCCAGTGCCATATGCTTAGCCAAAAACCCAATCCAACATGGTAAGGTCAAACACATCAATGTGCGATTCCACTTCCTGAGAGACAATGTTGAAAAGGGGGATGTTGAGCTCAAATACATTGATACCAAAAACCAACTAGCCGATATCCTCACCAAGCCCCTAGATGCTTCGAGACATACTTTTCTTCGAGGGGAACTTGGTGTTTGTCATCCTTATGGCATCATTTGAGGGGGAGTTGATGTTCTCTTGTATATATGTATCTTACCATTTTTGCATTGCATCTCATATGTAATATATCCATTGGTAGATGAGCTTTGATTCTTTTGCTTTCTTGTATTTCTCTTTGCTATGGTTGAGCTTGACCTGAGTTGTGTGGATGTGATGGTAATATCTCATGCTTAGATTTTCTGGATGGCCTGTTATAAACTCATGTGAGCAACTTGCTAATCTTAAAGGTAAACTAAGCTTCTTGTGAACCTTATGATCTAATCTTGCTAAAACTTGCTCACCATGTGTATAATTGCTTTTCTCCTTGTTGAAACTTGCATTGAGGCTAGTCTAGAGGATGTCTTGGCTTTGGCACCTTGTGTTTGCGAAATGGAAGGCTCTGCAAATGTTTAGCTCATGATGTAACATTGTGGGAACATGTGTTCCTTTTGCTGCAAAGGCATGCTCTTTTGTCTTGTGCATAATCTTGAAAAATCTGCTAAGTGCTTTATTCAAGAATGACTCAATAATGCTAAATCCAAACATTGTGACTTCAAGCCTTGGGGTGTTTGCTGTACCCAGTCGTGTGACCCTCCGCATGGATAAGAGGATATATGAGGATAAACAATAATCACTTGATCAACTGAGTCTCTGTTGCATATGTGAGCGTTTGTAGAGCTTATTTTCTACGAATACTTGTTGCCCTAGTTGAGATTGAGACTGGCTAGTATCTTTTGATTCACTTGATGCTTGTTTTGCTTTGGATGGGAGTACTTACACATGTGGTGGCATATTTTCTCATGATAAGCAAAATTTGATTCTATCTAAGCTAGTATATCTTTCTGGTTAGCTTGTATAGCTCTTGGTATTTATGCCTTGCTATCTATTTTTGATCTTTGTATGGTTGTGCGCCATTGATTTTACACTTCATCGCTCTATGCTTGTGGTTAGCAAAGTTAAATGCTTGTTTGCATAATTGTTAAGTTCCTTAGGTTTGCATTTTCATGCATTGCATGTTTGCTTGTTCTTTTGCCTCTTTGATGAGTTCATTGCCAAAGGGGGAGAAAATGTTGGGTCATGCACAAATAATGCTAAGTAACTTAAAATGGTCCATTTCGCACTACATGAGACCTACCACAACTTGAGGGGGAGCATATCATGATCTTGAGCGTTTTCTTGCGCTTTTCACATTCTTTGCATCTTGAGTCGCTTTCTTTGCCAACTCTTGGTTTTGTGACCCCTACTTTGCTAGATGGCTTGTTTTCACCTTTTCTTTGGGTTTGGCCATTTGGATGCGCTTATTCGGCTTCGCATTTCAATCTCTAATCTTTGTGCATTTGAGGTTGTCAATGTACTCATCAAGGGGGAGATTGAGAAACCATGTGGATATGTGCCATGGTTTGTAATATATGCGATGAGTAATTGACTTGAGCGGATTTGGTGTTTGAGTTAAAATACGGGAATCCAGGGATTGCATGGGTTTGCATATCATGGTTATGACTAACCGAAGTTGGTGGAGGAATTGGTGATGTTGCAGGACTTGGGAAATGTGTTTGCTTGTCTCATGATGTGTAGGTCACTGGAGTCGACTTGGCAGTCAACGGCGAGAGGATCAGGCACAAGTAGGAGACTCGGGGCTAGACGATCGGGATGCCGGGTGAAGTCAAGGGTGATCCACGCCGTACACGTGGAGAGGCAAGAAGCACGGATGGCTTCATGGTAGAGCCTCAAAACTGTGATGGTGATGAAGACGGCATGTTGACCAAGTCAACATGAGCGGGATGCCGGTGCAAGTGACAAGGGGGCCCGATAGACAAGGACCGGGAGAGACTTGCCGGTGGTCAGGATCGCAGGACAAGGTGACACATGTCAACATCGAGAAGTCACGCTTTGAGAAGCGTGCAAGGCGGTTTCCCGGTTTGGGCCTCAAAACCGGTGGCGGTGATTGGAGATGCACATGGCACCATCACGGAGCTTGCATCAAGGGCAAGCAAAGTTGTGAAGGGCTCGATGGCATTCGGGCGACGAGGAAAAAGATGGACGGTTATGCCCCCGATGGTAGGTGGGTGTGTTATGTAGGTCAAGGGTAGAGTTGTCATGTGGACAATCAACCCTTGGCCTATATAAGGAGAGGTGTGGCTGGTGGGAGAGGGGCCTCTCTTCCATTAGCCTTGTGTTAGGTGTTCATCCAAAGAGCTAGGAGACGACTTCATGTTTTAGTGGAGAGTAGTGGGTGTGTGAGAGACATCTCTTGCTCTTCCAAATAGTGGGAGGAAGAGGGTGGCTTCCTAGCCATGTATCCATGTATCTTGACTTGATTCATCAACGATATGAGATTCAAATTCGTGCTCAAGTTCTTCCTCTCTCCCTAAATCCCGAATTTCTCTTTTTCCCTATTTTTGGAGCTATTTTTGTGGTGATTTTCAATCTCGATTTTGAGTGAGTTTTGGGATGGATTTTGTGGGGGATCTTGGTGCTATGATGTGCTAGAACAATCCTATATAGGTCCTTGACCGAATCATAGGCACGAGCACCTTCAATTTCAACGTTTTCTCAAGTATCCCCTTTTCGGTGTTCTTGGCACAAGATCTGAAATTCATGATGATTCCTTGTGTTTTTGTAGTGGATCTCCTTACAAGAGGGTCGTGATGTATTGAGGATCTTCTGGTCCAAATTTCGTGATTTTTGGAGTTTGTTTGATAGGGTTTTGGTAATTTTCTTTCCCGAACGGAGCTGCTGTTTTGACCATGACAGAACTTTCGTGACCATGACGGAACTTCCGTCAAGAACCACGGAACTTCCATAGAGACAGTGATCCCGTCACCCGGAACTTTCATAATTGACGGAACTTCCGTCGGGCACCATAGAACATCCGCCAGGCCCTGTTCTGTGATCTCTCGGATCTTCCTTGTTTCTATCTTTGCTTCTCTTGTGCTTTCGCTATGTGTCCTTTTGGTTTGAGTCATTTCTAGGGTTAGCACATCATAAGTTGGTGTGTGTAATCTTGGTAACTTGGTTAGAGGTTGGCTTGGGTTGTAGTTGGGACATAGGCCATGTTCTCGAGAAGAATTTTAATTGGCTCCCATTCATCCCTCCTCTGGTCGTCTTCTCGGTCCTTCAGAACCCATGGACAAGCACCTTTTTTATGTTTGATTGCACACATTCTATAGGACTAAGCTTCTCAAAGAACTCGGCATAGTGGTTGTCAGTTGTCTCATCATCCATAGAAGACTGCAAAATCAGTAAACAATGCAGTTTCAAAATGAAATGCTAGAGAAGTTGTAAATGCAAAGTCAACTAAATCGTCTAGCACTTTGCTACCTCCACGTGCAGGGTCTCGATGTTGGGAAAGCATATGAGGAAGCTGGGATCTTGATGCTTGGGATCATAGAGCTTGGACTCGCCTTTGTGTCAACCTGCAAGGTAACCCATGATTCAAGCTTACGTACAAGCTCATTACATGATCATAAACATGGATATCTATCATAGGACATCACCTCAATGACAGTGTTCCCAATTTGAGGCTTGTGGACACAAGGATCCAAGTACCCAAGCACTTTCAGCTCAGGCGTACCAGCAATCCTCACCCACATACGTGACTCCCCGTCAGATTCATCAAATGCAGAAGGAGGACCAGTTTGCCACATGAAAAGCCGTTTGAGAAGTGGCACGTCTGCCACCGCGAGTTTGATTGCCACGGATAGCCAGAAGAGCACGCACTGGAGGTTTTGGCCATGAGGGCGGAAACGGTCTGGCAAGCCATAGCAGAAGACGAGCGCAAGAAAGGTCTCCAGTGCGGGGCTGGACATGAGCAAGTGGTCGAGTATGCTGTCGTCGATGAGGGTGTTGAGGATGACGAACTCAAGGAGGTGGGGGAAGACGTCGGCGCCATTGGGGAGGGCAGCGGCATCCGGGAATGTCCAGAATCTGAGGTAGAGGCGGCGGAGCTCGCAGCAGCGGGGAATGTCAACGGGGAGGGGCTATTGGAATTATATGGGCTTGTCCCATTAATAATAACAATAATTCCTAGAAAATCTCAAAGGCCCATTCATGAGTGGTGGGAGTGCAAAGGTTTAGTCCCACATTACTAGTGGAGGTGGAGGGAGTCCAACTTATAAGGTTGGTTGCTCTAGCATCTCTTGCAAATGTGTGGATGGGAGGAAGGAAGAACACACGCGCGCGCTCACTCGCCCCGCCCCGCCCCGCGCCGCCGGGCAGGACGGGGCATGGGCGATGGGCGCGGCCGCGCATCACCTGCATGACTGGTCCGCCGAAATTCGGTCCCTTGCCTTACGGCGGCGCGGCTTCCTTTTTGCACTTTCTTTTTGCTGCGTATTCCATATATTTAATTATGGAAACTGACATATTAATATGCTAACCGACTCAGTTGCAGGACGTCCAACCCTAGCGGTTCCTCCCTATAAATACGTACAGGTACCGCCGCAAGTCACATCACGCAATCGCCTAGGATTTTGCCTCTTGCTACTATTATGCCGTCAAGACTTCTCCATCCCGATTGTCGGCGTGCACCGGCGAACGGGAGAGCAGATCTCTGGAACCGTTGTCCTTTATGATCCTGCACCGGGAGAGGGCGAATAAGGTTTTTGGGAAGCGCTCTGCGCGACTGCTCGATCGCTTCCTCGTCTTCGTCAAGCTCGTCGACACGGCTCATCTTCCTTGTCGTCGAATCGTTCTCACCCGCCGTGGTCAACAACGTGACGGTGCTGCACATCATCGCCTCCTCCTCTATCCAGTCCAGAAGGAAACGTATATATTCTCATCTAATACCATATCATCCATACTAGCTTTCGTAGTCTATTTGTCTATGATGGATATTGCTCGTATGGTAGATGATATGCTTTTGTCTGGTATAATAGACCTGTCTAGATTTTGTATAAACTTGTCTAGTTCATTATATAACCTGTTAATCATGCTTATAATTTATTTCTAAATTAAAATAAAATTAAAAGTGCTAATTTATGTAACAGTAGCATGTCCAAGGGCGGCGGCTGGTTGGTGAAGACAAGGTCCTCGACGCCACCTGCTGCGAGGAGGCGAGCCCACCGGTCGAGCATGTCGTCGCAGTCATGGGCCCCGAAGAAGCAGTAGACGAGGCGAGCGGCGTGGCGTGCCAGACGCGGTGCCACCGGGGGAAGAGCACTGAGCACGGCAGAAGAGCCGGTTCCCAGGGATTTGGACTGTAATAGATTGAAACAGAAATTTGAGTCGATTTGCCCTGTAGAGTTTGTTTGTTTCTTCCTGTTTCGATCGGATCTCCAGGATACTGTGTTGATACAGGAAATTCTTTCCCACGATGATCGGAGTTTCTTCATGTTTTATGGAAACGTTCAGGAATTTGTAAAATTATTTGTCGGATCGGACTATATTTTATTTTTTTGTACGGACATATACCGGTACGTGCGGCCACGGACATGATAAAAACGGTGTGAACGACCGCACCATATATAATAATAATATATAATATAAAGTCCTGGTTGTTTCGCTCATACTCGAACTGACGTAGTTCGGGCTGGAGTTAGAGTGGGACTCCGATTCCGGGTGTTTGAGCAGGTCTTTTATTATATAAATGCCGAGACGTGATCCTCCCCGACCCTGACGAGAAAGCGCCAAAGATCCGTAGCAGTTAAGAGAGATCGCCCGCGTCTTGTGGAAGTTTTCCTTGATCAACCTACGAGTAGGAAGCATGCAGGCTCTCGCAAGAGCTGTTTGTCGCCGGTGCAACCTCGCACCCGTGGCTATCGCTCGCGCTGGCTTTGGCGAGCGTGTGACGACGGGTAGTCGAAGGTTCTACTGTAATGTGGCATGGCGCCAGGAGTTGGAAGAGCTTGTTGAGCTGGAGAGGGAGGCACAGAGGTCAACCCGATCCATGGTTAACAGGAACTATTTCATTGTTGTATTAGTAAGCGCCCTTACTATGGAGACGTACCGCTATTTCAACCCAAGCAGCTACCCATGTTGTGGTGAAAGCCCTGAAACATTGCAAATTGGAAAGCACCCGTCTACGCACGTCGACTACAGTTAGTTTAGAAAAATATCGCTTTGAGTACTGATGAAAATTGTCACAATTACATTTTTTACCTGGTATAATAGAATCGTATAGTTTGCATCTATATATCCATTAGAGTTTGGTAGCTTTCTTATAAGTAAGATTACCTCCCGTGTTTTTTGAGTTGTATTTCTTTTTGGGTTTGTATACTAGGTATATTCACTTTCTGTTGGTGTGTACTTCATTCATTCATTGTGGAATTATGAACTGCATGATTTCCCACACAATATGTTTATTAAGCCCGATGGTCAAATATGAATTCTGTCCGATTATACAGTAGTTTATTAATGAAAATAGTGAAGTGCAGCATTGCCAGCCTCAAGCAAAAGAGTTTCAATCCGGCTTCATACGTACGGGTTTATATTTATAAAAAGAGACGTAACTGTGGGCCACCCTCTCGACATAAAATCTGGATACACCATGAAATCTAATGGCAAGTACAATGCTACACGTGCCACATAGGATTTTTAATGATGTGGAAGAAAGAGAGGTTGGTGAGATGATATGGACAAGGGTTCCCGATCTTCTGAAAGGTTCTGGATACGTTGATTTGGTCGGATGTGACACACAAATCGATCCGGCTTCAGAACAGCACGTTCTAAACCCCGCAATCGCAGCACAATATCTCCTCTGGTTATCAACCATCCTAAAATGATTGACCTCGCCGAAAAGGCTAATCCCTGCCTACGAATCAAGAACACAAGCAAGAACAAAGAAAATGCAACACAATTGCAGATATATTATGAACCTCATAAAGTTGGGGTCTCATAAACCGTGATGACAGCGAAACTGTTATGAACAGAATAATCTAAGAAAAACCCGAACCCTAATGGTGTGGCGGAAGCTATATATGAAGACCCTAGGGTCGTACAAGACCCTCTGGACGCGCCCCTAATTGGGCTCAACTAGTAGATACAAAGCCCAAAGGCCAAAAAACAGGCGACACAACACCAAAACATATTATAGACCCTTTCTTGTTTCGACGATTCCCGATGACTCCGGATGAATTATGATATGAGACCGGCGGTATTGGAAAGATCTTCTTCTTATCTTTCCGTGTATATGTAGAACGTCCAAATCCGAGTCCGTATGCGCCTGGGCATCCGCTTTAGTGCAGACTGGTCCTTAGCCCCGAAACAGACTCGAAGTCGGTTTTGGTTGGGCCTCCACCCTGGCTTCCACGTCCTTGCTGGTCCTCCATGTCTCCAAGTCCTTCTCCCATCATCTCCTGATCCTCTCCATGGTTCCTAATTATAAAATAATCATTAGGTAGCAAAACCATTCTCAAAAGTGATATAATAAAGAACGTAGGAACGAGCTCACCTCTAAATTAGTCGTTGTGCATGAGCTCTAGTCATTGGACCTTGCAAGTCTAGAATTAGAGGAATGTTGCATGTATCCTTAAAAGTGATGTCCTCATCATAAGAGTAAGAGACAGTTGTTTCACGAGGCAACTACCTCATGCGCTAAAATTTAGGAGTGTGAGATGACTCTCATACTATTGTACGCGTTCTAGTAGTTTTTAAGCCATAAATATTTCATTTTATATCTATAAATTAAGCAGTCATATAATTGATGAACATATCATCTATTATATAAGTCATATCATAACCTATCTTAAGATTATGTGTCATTCATGAGACAACCTATGAGGTAACACCTTTGTACTTCCCAAAGAAACTCGAGAACAACACACTGCCCATTCAACATGTCTTACATACGAATTCACACAACCACTCCCCGCTGCAGATTTGTGCCAAGCCGCCTCGGTCCTCCCCATTGACGAGTCGAATCGCCGTGCCTGTTGGCCCCGGTCTCGACCGACACAAATCCGAGTCCCCCTTGGCTATAAAAACCGGCCCCTCGGCCATTTTGTCCTCCTTGTAACCACCGCCATTGATGCCGCAGCTTCAAGCTCCTCGCACCACGGCTGTACTGCACCTCAAGCTAGGCCCAACCCGCTCACCGCGCGCAAAGTTCTCCTCTACTTCCCCGAGTGAGACCAAGGCCAGCCATGTCCTGAGCCCGCTCAATTTCCGGGAAAACATTGACGGCCCTGTTCCTGCTCAACCCTGGCCGCACCTCGAAATACGTCGTCTCCAGTGACTCGTTTTACTTCAATTCTTCCCACGTTGTTGTCAGACTCCCCTGCGAATCCATCTGACGCTTTTACTCCTTGTTCCGCGCCTTGAGGTGGCCTGAATCAAACTTTTCCCCTGCTGCCACCCCTCTGCTCCGGTCAACCGCATCGCCACTCGACGAGCCTCAGCCTCCAGGAACCCCCCATGGCTATTTCCTCGATGCCGGTCCTTGCCATCCTGCCATGAAGCCTTGCAAAGAATCATCGACTGATTTCCTGCTCCGAGCCGTTCACGCGACGTCGCCGAACCCCAACTTTGGTCGCCTCACACCGACGGCCACCACCGGTGAGAACCAGACCTTGCAATCTCTACCATCCGCTCTGCCTCGGTGCGATGCGCACTCCTGTGCCAGTGCGGCGAGCTTCCATCGCTTGTGCCTACTGGCATATTGCGGCAGCCCACATGTCTCGCGTGGCGCCGAGCTGTCGCCCAGGTGGCACGCCCAGTATTAAACAAAAACCAGAAAACTCAGTAAATAACAAAAAAGCTAGATAACTTTGAAAAAACATTGTACATAAATTACAAATCCAATGGGGATAAAACCAAATGAGATGGATTCATCTTGATTTGAACTATTAAGGAAAAATGATAAAACGATGCCTCCATAATTGTACAATTAATAATTATTTATCTAGTTCAAAGGCTAAATAAATCATTACAAATTCAAGAAATACAATTTAATTCTGAATGTTTGCATGCACTGTTATTTAATGTTAATTCACCACCCTGAGTTTTGGTTAGGCAAAATGTGCATTATTTTATGCCCTAAGATTTATTTAGCACTTTTGTTTATAAAAATGCTAGTAAATAAAATAATAAATCCAGGAGTTTGCACATGGTGAAAATGATAATTATACATACCCCTGTACATGATAAAGCACCCATGTCCAGAAACTCATTTTTACTATGTTAAATGAAATATTTGTTCTCAAAGCTATATTAACTCTACTAAAATGACTTTTGCACATAAAATGATAAAAATAGAACTGGTTTCTTTGAAGCGTATGGCTTCGAGAATATATTAGTAACAATGTATTCACCTTCACACTATTGCATGTTATGGAATATTTCTGTACCGTTGACACCTAGCTCATACGTATCAGGAGCCAGGACAGGATTTTCAGCAGGATCAAAATACCGAGGAGCAAGAAGTTGTTGTAGCTAACACTTGTGTGGATCAAGGTAAGCCTTGGTTTGCATATGTCATTTTACAAAGTTTTGCTAGTTTTAGTATATCATTGCTAGTGTCTATTTTGATTGATGCATTAGGTTGTTAGGAATTGGTTGGAAACCCACTTGCAAATCACCCAAATGACCCTTGTTGCTTGTATTACGTCCCTGGTAGGATTCGGTACTTTAGAGTAATAACGATAGTTGCTACTCAACTAGAAGAATGACTTGATCACTAAAGTTGAACTTAATGGAACAAATTTACTTTGATGTTATAACCGGGCATGGATGATGCATGTGTAAGTTTGCAGCAACACATCGGTATTGATTGTGGTAGCCCTGCCTTGTCGATCCTAGGACCCATTCGTCGTTGGCCCCTTGATCAAGCATTGAATAGTATCTAATGCATGCTAGTTTATGGGCACTAGTAAACCGATGTAACATTAACACTGTAATGAGCGATACCCAGTACATAGGTCTTTGACCGTTCTGCTGCTGGAGTGGGCGGTCCATACCGCGAAGTACTACTGGCAGGATGACATGCCCACTCGATGAGACTAGACCCGGACCAAGTTGTTTGTTGTTCTTGTGAAAGGTTGTCGTATACAACCTTAATTGGTGCATATACGTCATGTATTTTGAGTTTTCCCAGCTGGTGTAAATCAATTGCAATTGACGTCTCTCGTAGAAATGAGTACGCTTGTTCACAGCGCCTTCACGTAGATCGAATGATACTATGAAAGTTGATTATTTGGTTATTGATGATTATTATTACTACTACTCTTATATTGTATTTACATCATGTATTGATTCATTATTTTATGTTGCTCTACTTCAGTTGTATTTCTGCTCCACGCAATTAAACTTGGCTAAATAAAATTGATAGAACTAATAGGATGCTTAGTGCAAGTGTTTTTAAACAGCCATCCTATTAGAGCCAATGCATGTCTAGATCTTTTGACGGGTAAGCCTTGCTGAGTAATTAGTCCTCAGGGTTTGTGCCACTGCTGTTTTCATGTAATGGTGAGATTGAATTGCCTGTTGATGTGCTACCTTGGGACATGCATGTCCCTGAAGGCTGGATTGCGCACTAGGAGTCTGAGCTGCCGCCACAGTAATATTGTGTGCTGCTAAAGTGATGATTCTTGGGCATGAGTCATTACTATTATCCTACCGTTGAGAGCTCGTATTAGTATTCGTATTTGCTTCCGCTGTTTTCAAACTTTCAGGAACTTACAATATTGTGCTGCACTTTAGCTACCCAATGACATAATAATTCAACTTAAATTTGAATCACTATTGTATATTATCAAGTGTCTGTGTTATCAGCACTGTTGGGACCTCTATGCTCTGGGAAGGGGCATCACAACTCGTATTAGAGTCGTACGTATGCGAGTGAGGGTACGTTAGTATTACCCATATTAGAATATTAGAAGTGGTGACATAGCTAACCTGGGTTATGTTTGTTTAAAATATTGCACCTACGACTTCTTTAAATGAAGGTATGTGCATACTTAACCGACACGCATGATACCGGTGTCTGTGTCCATTGATAGATACGGGACACTGTGGCTCATGACTTATCACGGGGCAATCCTTTTTCATGAATCGTTACTAGAAGAAATGTGTTTGTTTTTGTAGTTTCTTTTGAAGTTGATGTATTGTTTCTGCAATGAGTTTTCTGTAGGTACACTAACGCCATTAGTATAAACATTAGATTGACTTACGTGTTGAGTGTGTGTCGTCACCAAATATTCGTGCCGCTATGTGCTGGCAAAATAATGTGTTGTGTTGTGTTGTGTTGTGAGTAATGATAGGTTAATAAAATGGAAATATTTTGCATCATGCATCCCTGTATAACTCAACTAAATATTGCCCTCATCTTGTTTACCCACCTCTGAATAAAAATCTAACTATGTTCAGTACATAAATTTCGAATTGCAAATCCAATTGTTAAGTTCACCATAATCAGTTTTGTTTTAACCATCAACGTCAAAAATTCATAGTAATGCATTTACTCAACCAAATAAGGCGTATAAATACTTGATCTGTCACCTATTGTTTAAGCCGAATTTTGATCGTAAGAGGAACAACCCCAAAAGCAAAAACAAACACAATCTGTGAGCCACTGTTTTCAGTAGCAACCCTGAACTTAAAAATTTCATAGCTGGAGTTTTATTTCGAATCTAGAGGTGTATAAGTTCAATCTGGAAAGGTTTAAGGTCTAGTTTCAGTCCCAATAGGTCTCAGCATCTAATAAATGTTCCTCTGTCCAGTAGAGTTAAAAAAGTAACCCCTATTATCCAGAAACAGAATCTGTCAACCTGAACTTGTAGAAATCATAAGTCCAGATCTACTTAGAATTTTTGAGATTATAAATACATTCTAAAAAGCTATGAAAGTCTTATGTAACCTGGTGCAAAGTGCCAGTTCTGGAGTTTTAACTTTGTGGTCGAAATACTCATTTTACTGGCTGCTGTACAGTCAAGGCAGAATCTGTTTTAAAACCCGTTTCGGTATTGTGCCCCTTGAAGCTGGAAAATTTACACTAAACCCATGCCTCTGTATTTCATAGCACTCGATATGAAATGCATTTTTACAGTAAGGAAAATTTTTGACTCAATCAAATAATATCCTTGCAGCATGGCGCATACTCGGATCCAAGATGAACCTCAGAGCTCGCAGCAGGGGGGTGCTGCACAGCCCACGCTGGCAGAAATACTCGCTGCTGTTCTCACCCATTAGCAGGGTGATTCCGAGATGCTTTGCTAATTGGTGGAGAACACGTCCCATTTGGTTGGACATGGAGGCAACCGCAACAGCAACCAGCCTCGTCAGTGCATGTACTCTGATTTTCTTGGTACTCATCCGCCAACCTCTGAGCATGCCAGAGAGCCTCTGGATGTGGACCACTGGCTGCATCAGACCGAGTCCAAATTCAGTCTGCTGGACTGCACTGAGCATCAGAAAGTGTTATTTGCTGCCCAACAACTCCAGGGCACTGCTTGTGCCTGGTGGGAAAATTATGAAGCTTGTTTGACTGCGGGCCACCGTGTTGAGTGGAATGAGTTCAAGAAGGCATTCTGTGCACATTTCATTCCTGCTGGCCTCATCCAGAGGAAATTTCAGAAATTCATGGATTTGAATCAAGGAGACAGAATGTCGTTCTGTATTCTAAAGCTTTCAATCATCTTGCTCAGTATGCTACTGATTATGTCAAAATTGAGGATAAGAAGAGGTATGCATTCTTGTGTGGTATGTTAGCCACACTGAAGGAAAATCTGACTTGGTAGATCTAGTCAATAATGCTATTGTACAAGAAGGTGCCATGCGTCAAGTTGAAGAAGAGGACCGCAAGAGAAAGGCCCCTGCTAGTGCCGCTGCTGTTCCACAAGCTGAGCATCATTTGATTTATACATCTCCCACTGGACATCGTTTCCGGGCATCTCCACAGAAGAAATTCTAGTGCTCGTATGGTCAGAACTATGGTAGGCCACCACAGCAATAGAACTTCCCGCCCTGTGCACCATATCAGTAGCAAAATAATCAGAACCGTGCTCCATATCAGCAGGAAGGAAATCTGAATGGATGCGCTCCATAGCCTGCTAACCGTGGAGGGAATTATCCGTGCTACAACTATAGTCGTACCAGCCATTTTGCTAAGGAATGCACTACGTCCAAGCGCAACAACAATAATGGTAATCATAACCAGCGCTAGAACCAGGATGAGTCTAAGAATATACCATCTCATGGTACTCAAGCCAACTACACCAATGCTGAAGATATCCCTCATGGCGAACCTGTGTTGTCCAGTACGCTCTCACTTTATCGTCAGCCTGTTCTTAAACTTTTTGATTCCAGGGCTACACATAATTTCATCAGCAAAATATGTGTACAAAAACATAATCTTCAGACCATTGCTATAGAAAAGTGTTTTATAGTTCCTTGCTAGTCAAATAGTCCACAAAGCTCCCCTAGAAATAAATCAAAAAGCTTACCCCACAAACTTTATCATGCTTAACAACCTAGAAATTGACCTGATCTTGGGCATGATTTGGATGAAAAATCATGGAGCCATGCTAGATATTGAGCCCCGCCTTGTTCATCTAAACTCACCCTTGCAAGGCCAAGACACACTTTCTCTAAATATCGATTCACGAAAAATCTGGTTGTCTATCACTTGGAAGGACAACCACTGAAAAACATTCCTATTGTCTGTGAGTTTCTCGATGAGTTTCCGGATGATATCTATGGCCTCCCACTTGACCGTGAAGTGGAATTTAAGATTGAGCTACGACCAGGAACTTCTTCTGTGTCCCATCGTCCATATAAAATGACCCTAAATGAGTTGGCTGAATTGAAAAAGCAACAGAATGAATTATTAGAGAAATGATTCATTCACCCAAGCACATCACCTTGGGGCTGTCCTGCTATTTTCATGAAGAATAAGGACAACACTCTGCGCGTAGTTGTTAATTATCGACCTCTGAATGAAGTCACGATCAAGAATAAATTCCTGCTACCCGAATTGATATTCTTTTTCATCAATTGCTTGGTGCCAAGGTATTTTCAAAAATTGACCTTCGCTCTGGTTGTCATCAAATAAAGATTAGAGTAGAAGATATTCTGAAGACCGCCTTCGCTTAGGAATTATTTGAGTACCCAGTGATGTCATTTGGATTAACCAACGCTCCCGCCCATTTCATGTACCTCATGAATTCAGTATTTATGCTAGAGTTGGACAAGTTTGTGGTAGTGTTTATTGATGATATCCTCATCTATTCTGAGTCCAAGGAAGAACACGCCAAAAATCTTTGTATTGTTCTTCAACATCTATGAGATCACAAGCTGTTTGCAAAATTTATCAAGTGTGAATTTTGGTTGGATCGTGTGCCGTTTCATGGTCACATAGTTTCAGTTGAAGGTCTCTCGGTAGATCCCAGCAAGGTTCAAGATGTGCTAGATTGAACACCAACTAAATCGGTTCATCAAGTACACAATTTCCTCGGATTAGCTGGTTATTACAGCAGGTTCATTCCAAATTTTTCCCAGCTATCCAAGCCTATTACAAAATTATTGTAGAATGATGTGAAGTTTGAATGGGTCGATAAGTGTCAAAAGGAATTCTAGAAATTGAAGGAACTATTAACCACTGCCCCAGTATTGGCTCAACCTGACATCACTAATTCACTACAAGGTTTGAGGGCTATTGCCACGACATTCATCGCAACAATGTAGTTTTCGTTGCAATAAGCATGGGTAATTGCAATGAAAGGTAATTTTGGTTGCTATAGATTGGAAATATCGCCACGCTTGCATGTGCGTTGTAATTAGGGTGACTTTTTACAATGCTTTCCTGTAATTGTTGCAATAAGGTCATTTTGCAATAGAAGAACGAGGTGTTGCAATAAGATATAGCAACGAAATTGTTAGTTGTTGCAACAATGCATAGATATAGCAACGAAAAGTTGTGTGGTTACGACAGAGTCTTACATATTGCAACTAAATTGTTAGTCGTTGCAACAATGCATAGATATAGAAACAAAAATTCATCTAGTTGCATTTGGGTCTTATATATTGCAACGCAAATGTTTATCGTTGCAACTATACATAGATATAGCAACGAAGGTGGGGGGAGCTGCGACTGAGTCTTCTTATTGGAATGAAAGTGTCTGTAGTTGCATTATCATGGTATCTAGGCCCTGGAATGAGCATCGACATCATCCAATAAGACTATTTCATGCACAATGATGGAGGGAGGTTATAAGGAATTAGGAGCACCGACCATGTAGTGTCATTCACATTCAACATCCCAAATGGATTGAAGCCATCTGATGCAAGTCCTAGCCTAACATTACGTGGATCCGATGCAAAGTCCTTATACTCGCCATCTATGTGCTTCCATGCCAATGAGTTGGCCGGGTGCCAAACTTTCCCATCTTTAACGATCAATTCTTCAGCATGTCAACGCATTTGCATCGATGTGGTCGCGTTCATATATAATATTTGAAGGCGAGGAATAAGTGGAAAGTACCTTAGTATTTTTTGAGGAAAGAGCATCTTCTTGTTTACTCCACCATAATGAGTGGCACCACCCTCTACATGCCCCTCTGGATCAGCATTTTTCCACCTACTTTCTCCACATGTTGGACACTCATGCAGATCCTGGTATTCTCCACGATATAACAAATAGTTGTTGACACAAGCATGATTCTTCACATAGTCCAAGCCAAGTTCGTGAACTACCTTTTGAACTGTTTCCAATGTATCTGGGACACAATGTCCTTTGGGGAGCAAAAGACATATTAACCGAAGGATCCGCTCCATGTCATTGTTGCTAATGCCGAATATGCACTTAATCTGAAATAGCCTCACAATGAAAAATACTTTTGTATCCTCCTTACAACCAGGGCACAATTCTTTCTGTGCTTCTTGCATTATTTTGAAAAAAAGACTTTGCTGAATCATTTGGCTCCTCGGTATTATTGCTGCTTTCGCTAAGCTTTCCACGTGTAGCACCACTGATTAGTGAGTCCATTAGATTTTTAATAGTGGGGCATCAAGAGCAGGTTCTCCTTCATTAGTAAAATCCCGATTATCATCCAAAACCATAGGCTCAGTAGCTAGATCTCGAAAATTATGTTCCTATGTTATGAATTCCTTATGAAACCCTCTGTGAAGCAGGTGTCGTGCAAGCTCAGTCTTTGTTCTATATGCCATGCAACCACACCTACTACATGGACATTTCTCAGTCTCTCCTAGAAAAGTGCCCTCAAAGGTTTCTTCAATGAATTTTTCAACTCCGTCCTGCCAAGCCTTATCTCCATGTGGCAACCGCATCCAACTCCGATCATTCCTGGACACCATCAGTGAAATTAAAGGAACTAATTAACAAATTCATAAAATAGGAGAAAAGGTTGCTGATGGTAGACTAATAAACAAACAACGATTGAAACTACTATCCAAAACAAATGAAACTATTCAGATTTACTAATATGCCAATCAGCACCAATCACAAAAAGTATAAGAAGATCTCGACCTTAATTATCGTGGATGGCTCGTGTTCCAGGAGGCGGGGTGCCGACAAGTCCGGCATCCAAAATCCTGGCCGCGCGCGTCTTCCTGCCGCCGAATGCCTTGGCTGCATCACCAGCGACTGTTCTAGGGTGGAGGCGACGTTGGAGCTGAGAACGGAGACACCAACAGCATCTAGTGGACAGACAACGTTGGAGCCAACATGGACTGGAGGCTCCATGCTGGTATTATTTTTTTGTGAGGGAGAAAATCCCACTATTTACCTCCCGTCTAGTATGAGTCATATAGTCCCTCTGATTCTGTGCATAATGCAACTCGTTTTAGACAACATTTAGCATACAAATCTTATCTTATATATATTTACTAATTAGAGCCTTCTTTTGATGCCTACATGTTAATCGGAGAAAAATTGAAGAAATTCTCACAAAAAATGAGTCTACACTCAAACCAAACAAATGGAAAGCTAAAACTGAATGACTTATATGCATGCGCTTATATGTATCTACTATGACTAGATTTTTCCTGCCTTGCCATTAAAAAGAGTTTCCAGTCCATTGTTGTCAACATTAGAGCATCCCTAACCATTGTGTAAAATCACATCCTAAATCAAAATTTAGGATATTATTAGGAAAATCATTCTCCAACCATTATGTAAACCAGCTCCCTAAATATACCAACTCCCTAAACAAGTGCTCTAGGTTGCTATATTTAGGAACCAAAGAGGAACTCCCAAAACATAAAATTCATTTGGAGACCAGATAAAATTCATTTGGAGGAAACAAGTTTTTTCACTCTTTATAATTCTTCAGAAACTCCCTAAATCCAAATTTAGAGAGTAATTTTTACATAATTAATGGAGATGCTCTTAAGTTGTTGTTTGACTGGCTATCTACTCGACTCTCTAGACTGCAGGTCGCGGAGTAATGATAACTAGTAGCTGTTACCCAAGTCATATTGAGTAAATACAAGTAGGAGCTGACTGTGAATGGTCACATCGTGGACTCAAATTGAGGCGAGTGGCACCGCCCAGGAGGGATTCGTGAGTCATGCACATGCGTTCATTTTCGCTGAGGCATGCATTAGGACTGGGTAGGCTGGCTGACGAGAGTCTTGCACATGCGCTCAGTTGCTGTCGAAGGGAGCAAGTCTTTGGTTGCTTCATAGGGGAAAAAGGAATTTTGTAGGTCGATGTTCATTAGTAGTAGTACTAGCAAAAGGGAGTAGGAGAGAGAGAGAGAGAGAGAGATGATATGCCTTGAAACTTTCACTCCTACATCTAGGAGGCAGAGAGAGATAGGGCAGTGGTGCATTGAAGGCAACTGGGACCCTATGGGAAAACTGCCTGGTGCATGCAGGCAGCTTCACCAGCCTGGGGTTGGATTTTCTCAGCCTGGGTTTCGATTTGATTGTCTAGGCCAGGCAAGAACTCACAGCAAAAAAACCACACAGGCTACTACTCATATGTCAACTTGCGTGGATATACCATCTAGAGCTACCATGACATTTTAGGTGGAAGCGTGTCTACCTCTTGTCACAACACGTGGTGCATTCTCTGGCACTCATGTGTGGATGTGTCATGATATTTTAGCCACATATTCTTTATAAAAAAATTATGAAGATTAAACTTTCAAAATTTTGTATCTATCAAAATGTGTGGGAGTCTCAAACTCCAACTAACTTATGGGGTGGTTTCTACAATTAACTCAACTTTTATATATCACATGTACCCATTTGCGTCTTAACAGTGTAGTTTGATTTTGTTCTCTATCGACCAAACTCCTTATGGTACTATTTGTCACATGTTTATATACCTTACTAATAAAGATGTGTTTGGTGGCTAGGAGATATACTAGTACATGTCTATACCGACCATACGCCTCCTTACATATAGAATGTGCTTGTTCAAGTATAACAGCTCATTTCATATGGCCCACTGATATGTGGGTTTCGGAAGGATTCATCCTAAAAATGTTTGGAAATATTGTATGTAGGTGGTATTTCAAATGGAATTAAACGGCAGCGCCGCCCTTGCTAATCGAAGCACCCGCGACGAGCCGTGCTCATGAATTAAAAGACCGCCCTCGCCAAGCAAAATTGAATCAAAAATTGAGGCCACCATGAATCAAACTCGCGACCTCACGTCTCTGCAAGAGTGCAGGTAACCAATCAGGCGTGGAAATGATTCTGAGTAAGGTATACCTAAGAATTTATTTATAGGGTAAACATGGAAACTTTCTCCCCTCCAAACTCCTAATTAAATGCTTCTTGATTTTGTAAATCCTATCCAAAATGCCCTCTATTTTGAGTATGGAGGGAGTATTCTCTTGATTTGATCTTAAATTGGGCCCTGTTTTACTGTACCTCTATAACCTCGTGATAGGAGTAAGAGGTGGACGTACTTCTGTGCCGTTATTAATTGAGGCAGACATGCAACTCCACAAAACAAACAAAAAATTACAGTAGCACACGTATGTCATGTTGCAAGAAAAAAGCTATAGATCATTTACGAATTGAAAGGCAAATCAGATTCTAAGATCAGTCATTATATTTCTCCTTGAATTTGGCTATCCATCATTCAACATCATACATTGATGGATGCATTATTCATTCCATCATATTGACTGGTAAGGCCACGTTGTAGAAACTGCCGACCTCGTTCATTTACCCCCCTTTGAAAGTACTAGGATACGAAAAACATAGGAATAATGAAAAATATAGGAATTGAGATAGTATGCTTTTGATTGGAAGCTTTCAATCAGCTGAAAGGTAGGAAACATGATTAATTAAATATCTACATATATATAAAAGACGCAACCCACTAAAGATCATAACTCCTATTTCTTTGCATCCACGTTGAGCCACATCATCTCTAAAATTATATCCGTTTGATTTGTCCATTGATCTAATACTTGTCGTCCATTGTAGCCTCATGCCATACATCAGTTACCATATTTTGACGCTCTCCTTGACTTCTCCATAACTGCATTTAGTCCCACTAGCCGGGACCTCCACCATGCATGCAATCACTCTAATGACACTAATGGCTAATAGCAATATAATTCCTCCAGCAATCAATACCTACCATTTAAAAATTCCCACTCCATGGTTCTAAACTTTACTCCATGTGACCCCTTGCTTCTCAATTGGGACCTATAACTAGCAACATAAACATTGTGGTACGTTTTTCCCTTCCACTTAATTGCATTGCTATTAATCACCTTCCGTTCACTCCATTTTCCTTTCTTTATATACTACGGTTCAAACTGACGAAATGGAACGGCTAGCCACAAGACAAAGATGTTCATTTGTGTGATCAATTGTATATAGTATGCTCCACACCGAAACAGATGCACACGACCCACAAGAAATTGATATTCATTTGGGTAATCAAATTGATATTCATTTGGGTAATCTTCATACTTTTTTTTTGTTTTCCTTTTCCAAACATACTACCCTATTGTTCAATTTCTTTAGTTTTTGTGTTCTCTCAAAAGATGTAGAACAATAATTACAATGAACTGGATGGCACAAATTTTAGCCATAACAAGTATTCACTACTTTCTTTATCCGACTATATAGTCCAGTTCTTTTAGGTTGCTATTTTTCAACTAATGTTTTATATTAGTTCTTTATCAACTTCAAATTAAAGTGGGCCAATACAAAACTTATATAGTTGCTTAAAATAGTCTGCGGGAATATGACATCGAATTCCCGCTGCAACGCATGGGGTACCATCTAGTTCCCTCAAATCGCTTGCTCCATTATACTATTGTTTTTTACTGCTGGCTAAAGATGACGTCGAGAGTCTATTTCACCAGCTGCTAGCGTTTCTATTAAACTTGCTCTTAAATCCAAAGGGAAGCTACATCAATTCCAACGTTCTACCTTTCTGACTAAAAAAAGGAAAAACTTTCTGCCTTCCATTTTTTTACGTTGCTGAAGTTCTACTCAGTGTGTTAAGCGTGCTAGTATGAGAGAAGGCACCTCTTGACCTCATGCCCATATCAAGGGCACACTCCCATTCCCTCTCTCTTACTTCTCATCTTCTTTGCCACGCACAAACCACCTCAGCCCTCGCTCGCCGCTCGCCACGCTCAACTGCCATGGTGTTATAAACCGATACCACAAATACGATGAAGATCCAGGAAATCAAACCACAGAGGACATGAGATTTGATGTGGAAAACCCTCCCAATGTGGAAGGGGAAAAACCACGGGCGCTAGCCAGTAAAACTTCATTATCAAGAGTTGGGGTTACAATGCCGTTTAGATGACGGCAGCTTACAAGAAGATGATAATCTCATGGTAAAACCCTAAACGAGATTATGTACCATATGATAGGCCTCCGGAGACGGGCCTCCGCTTCGCTCCATCAGAAGTCGGCCTCCAATGTATAATGAATTTGGAACATAACTCAACAAACTCTACCTTGAGACAAATTCTTCTTGTAGCATAAATCAAAACCTTCATCCTAAACACATCAAAGAAAAGAAATACTTCTGGCGCCAAATAGCCGCTTGGGCTAATCCATAATACCAACTAAGCTTGAGCAGAACTCAAACTTAGTTATATGAACTGGCTTTGTCAACATATCTGTAGGATTATCATGAGTACTAATCTTACATAGCTTTAACTTGCCCTTTTCAATCTGGTCACAAACAAAATGATACTTGATCTCAATGTGCTTTGTCCTCTCAGGAAATATCTGATTATTAGTGAGACATATAGCACTTTGACTGTCAAAGAATAGGTTGATGCAAGAATCAAATCCACAAAGCTTAACAAACAACCCTTTTAGCCAAATCAACTCCTTGCTCACTTCAGCAATAGCAACATACTCAACTTTAGTGGTGGATTGAGCAACAACACACTGCAAAGTAGCCTTCCAACTCACAGCACAACTACCAATTGTGAACACATAACCTGTGAGCGACCATCGCTTATCCAAATCACCAGCATAATCTGAATCAACATAGCTAATAAGCCCTTTATCAGTTCTACCAAACTTCAAAAAATAATCTGTTGTCCCTCTGAGATACCTGAGAATCCACTGAACTGCCTTTGAGTGCTCTTTACCAGGCTTAGAAAGTGCTCTTTACTCACCAAACTCATAGCATAAGATAAATCCGGGCGAGAGCAAACCATGGCATACATCCAAGAACCAACAACATTAGAATAAGGAACTCTTGACATGTATTCAATTTCCTGAACTGTACTAGCACATTGCTTAGCTGACAATTTAAAATGTGGTGCAATAGGAGTACTAACAGGGTCACAATTATGCATGTTGAAATGATGAAGAACCTTCTCAATGTAACCGTGCTGACTAAGAAACAACAAACCAGCTCTACGATCTCTAGTAGTTTCCATACTAGAATTTTCTTAGCAGCACCAAGACTCTTCATATCAAACTCACTACTCAACAATTTCTCCAATGTAGTGATTTCTTTTGCGCTCTTGGCAGCAATCAACATGTCATCAACATATAACAACAAATATATAGGTGATCCATTAACAAACTTGATGTAAACACAACTATCATAATTAGACCTTTTAAAGCCATGTGACAACATAAATGAATCAAACCTCTTATACCACTGACGAGGGGATTGCTTCAAACCATACAAGGATCTTTTCAGCTTGCAAAAATATTTTTCATTGCCAAGTACTATGAACCCTTCAGGCTGATCCATGTTTATCTCCTCCTCAAGCTCACCATGCAAAAATGCAGTCTTCACATCCAACTGCTCAAGCTCAAGATTATGTGAAGAAACAATACTAAAGAATGTGTGAATTGAGCTATGCTTAACCATAGGAAAAAACAACTCATTGTAATCAACACTTGGAATTTGACTGTACCCTTTTGCTACTAACCTTGACTTGAACTTAGCAGGCTCGCTAGGAGATAAAGCTTCCTTTCTCTTGTAAATCCATTTGCAGCGGACAGTCTTCTTTCCCTTAGGCAAAGGCACAACCTATGTACAATTCTTCTCGAGAGATTGCATCTCCTGCTGCATGGCTGAAATCCACTTCTCACGATCATCACAATCAACAGCTTCAGTATAAGTTGCAGGCTCATGAATGCTCTCCACCTGTTCAGCACAACTCAAAGCATAGTAAGTCATATTACATTCTTCAATAAGATAGGATGGAGGTCCACTACCCTCTTTGATCTGCGATGAGCAATAGGCAAACCCTCCTCAGCGTGCAAAATAGGTGGTGAGTGCTGCTGAACACCATCATCATGAGCATCATCATCAACAATTTAATTTTCTTGGTCAACCACTTGCTCCACCTGCTTGACTTCATCATCAATCACATGCTCCACCTACACACTGATATGTTGCAGCTCCTTTACTGAACTCTCTGGAACATGATCTGAAGTCAAACTGTTAGTAAACATCACAGATTCATTGAAAACAACTCTCCTGCTCATGTAAGTCTTTCCAGTTTCGGGATTCCTCAACTTACATGCTTTCACTCCTGAACCATAACTAACAAAAAGACATTTAATAGCTCTAGGCTCTAATTTTTCATTATCAACATGAGCATAAGCAGTGCAGCCAAAAACTCTCAACTATGAATAATCAGCAGGTGTACTTGACCATACCTCAACGGGAGTTTTCTTATACAGTGGGAGAGAGGGTGACCTGTTAATCAAGTAACATGCAGTGTTCACAGCTTCTACCCAAAAACGCTTGTTCATCTTTGCGTTGGACAACATGCATCGAGCCTTCGAGATGAGGGTTCTGTTCATGCGCTTAGCCATACCGTTTTGCTGGGATGTGTATGGTATGGTGTGATGCCTGACAGTGCCTTCTTGCCTGCAATAATCATCAAAAGCATCCGAACAAAATTCTCCACCATTATCAGTATGAAACACTTTTACCTTCTTTTTAGTTTGCCTCTCTATCATAATTTTCCACTCTTTAAAAGCAACAAATTAATCACTCCTGTGTTTCAGAAAGTAAGGCCATACTTTTCTAGAGTAATCATCAATAATAGTAAGCATGTAACGAGCACCAGCAAGAGATGGCTTACGAGAGGGACCCCATAAGTCAGCATGTACATAATCAAAGTACCTTTGGTGGTATGAACAACAGTGTTGAACTGAACCCTTTTATGCTTCCCAAAAATACAATGCTCACAAAACATCTTGCTACTCAAAGTACAACCTTCTAGTAGGTTCCTCTTCATCAATTCTGCCATACCAAGTTCACTCATATGTCCAAGACGCATATGTCAAAGGTTAATCTTACTAGGTTCAGATTTAGAAACAACAGCAGCGGAACCAAAACCATGTAAAGTACTTCGTCTAAGAACATATAAATTTGTAGAATTCAGCTCACCTACAAACCAAACAAGGTCATCTTTTGCAATCTTTAAAACTCTACCAGAATCAGAGTACTTAAACCGTTCTGCATCAAGACTGCTAACCGAGATATGATTTTTGGTCATAGCTGGAATATACCTTACATTTGCCAGTGTGCGTATCGTGCCATCATGTGCCTTGGTCTGAACAGAGCCGATGCCCACAATCTCACGTAGGTTATCGTCTCCCATACGCACAACATCTCCCTTCTGCACATGTTCATAAGAGCTAAACCAATCTCTGTTAGTGCAGATATGAAATCAACATGTGGAATCAAGTATCCATTCATCATGACCAGAAACACAACCAGCAAGTATAGACAAACAATCTCTCGAATCTGAGTTACTTGCAGCAGCAACTGATGCCTTACCAGCGGAATTATTTTTCCTATTCTCCTTATTCTTCAGTTTCTAGCACTCTTCAATAAAATGAGTTTTCTTCTTACAGCACTTACAGAACTTCTTGGTGGGCGGTTTCGACTTCGAGCGACCTCTACCATCATGGCTCTTCTCACGCTCGTTGCCATCATTAGGTGATCTCTGCTCAGTTCTTCCTCTAACATGTAGTGCATCACACTTGGAAGACGACGATCCATCAGAGTGCACTACACCTTTCATCTTCTCCCTTGATTGGAGCACCTCATAAACCTCTGCTACGATTAGTTCATCATGGCTCAAAAGTATGGTGTCATGAAAATTAGCAAACTAACTGGGAAGGGTACACAAAAGTTAGAGGCCTAGATTCTCATCATGATACGCAACTTCCACCGACAATAGATCAGCAACGATCTCCTTGAAAACAGATATTTGGTTCAACACTGAACCACCCTCCTGCATCTTGAGCATGAACAGCTTCATCTTTATACGCATCTTATGGGTTAGATCTTTGGACATACAGATCGATTCTAGTTTCAGCCAATGTTTTGCAGCACTCTTTTCCTGCAGCACTTCTTGCAAAATATCATTAGATAGATGAAGCTGAATTAGGGATAGAGCCTTATGATCTTTGCGCTTCTCCTCATCTGTCCACGCATCCTTCTTCTTGCCAAAACCTTCCAACGCCTCATCCAGATCTTGAGTTTCTACCAGAACAGCCCGCATCTTGACTTGCCACAGCAAGAACCTCGTGCTGTAATCCCACAACGGTAGATCATACTTCATCGACACCATCGAGAAACCGTAGATTACAGACAACCTCGGCTCTGATACCACTTGTTATAAACCGATGCCGCAAATACGATGAAGATCAAGGAAATCAAACCATAGAGGACATGAGATTTAACATGGAAAACTCTCACAATGTGGAAGGGAAAAAACCACGGGCGCCAGCCAGCAAAACTTTACTATCAAGACTTGGGGTTACAACGCCGACTAGATGACGACAGCTTACAAGAAGATGATAATCTCATGGTAAAAATCTAAACGAGATTATGTACTCTATAACAAGCCTCCGGCGACGGGCCTCTGCTTTGCTCCATCAGAAGTCGGCCACCAATGTACAATGAATTTGGAACATAACTCAACAAACTCCACCTTGAGACAAATTTTTCTTATAGCATAAATCAAAACCTTCTTCCTGAACACATCAAAGAAAAGAAATACTTCTGGCACCAAATAGCCGCTTGGGCTAATCCATAATACCAACTAAGCTTGAACACAACTCAAACTTAGCAACAAGAACTGACTTTGTCAACATATCTACAGGATTATTCTGAGTACAAATCATGCATACCTTTAACTTACCCTTTTCAATCTGATCACGAACAAAATGATACTTGATCTCAATGTGCTTTTTCCTCTCTGCTTCGCTATGGCCCAAGCCTCTGACGACGGGCCTTCGCTTCGCTCCATCAGAAGTCGGCCTCCAACGTACAATGAATTTGGATTATAACTCAACACATGGCACCCATGGGTGACTCGAGGGAGTCTGCTGGCAACCGCAACCTCTGCACCCCTCTCCTCCCAGAGTCCGTGGTATGTTCCCGCCCATGGTCCGCGATTTGTGTACAATTTTAGGGCTTTTACTGTTCATCAACTCTTTACAGACCGGTGGTTCGTCGTCTCCTGTGGCTAGAGCACGCCACGGCGAGTTGAGCTTGCCTTCGCCGAAGTGCATCCACGGCGCTCTGGCCTTGGACGTCTCGGCGGCATGGAAGGAGGAGGAGGAGGAGCTCATCCCGGCAGCGGCAGAGGAGGAGAAGGTGGCGTCGCCAGAGGTTGTCAAGGCAACTGTCGGCAACGATGACACCACCACCAATGATGACAGCGACAAAGAGTACAACAACAGCAGTGACTCCGCCGACCACTTCCACTCCACCGATGGTGGCACGCGTGTCGTGTACCGGATGGATTATTCCTCCGCTAAGACCTTGTACTCGTGCCCGATTTGCCAAGATAGGGAGTTTGAGTACGAGGAGGAGGTTTAGGTGCACACATTGCGCTTATTTGACGATAATGTTGGGGTGCCCGATGACATTGAGAGGCACCGTCAGATTGCTTGGGACGTGGGATACAAGTCTGCCTGCAAGAAGAGATCGACTTGCTCCTCGGTCGTTGTCACCACCACGGTAGTTTGATGCTTTTGTTTTTTGTTTCTTTCTTTCTGTGTGCTGATGATGAATAGTATCAATGCATGTCGATCTTCGTCTATGTATATCCAGCGGTGGTGAAGCCAATGCTATTTGGTGAATGTGTATATATATTAGGTCCGATATGTGTCTTGATCTATTTTCATCATCTTCGCCTAAGAAGACGCTAGTTAGTCTGATATACTACACTATCCTTTTTCTTTAGAATAATCCATCTTTCAAAATCAGTGGCATTCATTACATAAGTCACCCTAACACTAGATAAGATCATTCATACATGACTAAGTTTATTATTTGTTACTCTTGTACATAGTGTCCATCACCTTTTTCTTCAGAATAATCCAAAAATCCTCTGCCCTAGCCATAATCTGCAGTTTTACAAGGTGCATAGTTAATAAGTATAATATAGCATGTGAAACTATATCAGCGTTTCTAATCAATAGGGAAGGACCATCACCTCCTTGCAAGATAACACCTCGTGAGGTCTTACATCATGGCTTTCATTAGTGAATGTAAACTTGATGTGCATTTTTCCCAACCTGAAGTCACATTGGACTTCACATTCTAGTGGCACATTGGCATCAAAAACAAAATCAAAGATCACTTCTTTAGATTTATTCTTCCTTTTGTCTTCAAATCCTGGTGGCACATCGGGGAAATTGGGCTTGAGGACCTATAATAAAGAGATTCATGAGATAAGATAATCATAATTTTCTAATGGATAGCATGACTAACAGATTAATCAAGTGAAGTAGAGGGTACTCATAGATCGATACATATAACATAAACAAACTAAGAGCATGTCCAAGAGCCCTTCTATATTATTCTTTATCTACAAATTTGAAGATTTTCAACAAAAAATGCCATCCAACAGGTGTTCTATATGTGTTTCTTTTTTTCGATAGCTAAAATACTCCTCTCAATAGCTATTTTTAGCCAGTCATGGAAGCTTGCTATATGGCCGTAATTACCGCATGCGGGGGAAGAAAAATGTGTGCATGCAAAGGAGAAAAATAGAATTGCTGACATCATTGCATGCAACTTTAATTTTAAAGCTAAAAAATTTGATAACTCTCAAATCAAATGTCAAGTCCAAAAAGGATTTCACCAATCGGAGTGATGAAAGCTTCCAAACTAGACCCAACTTGCCTATATTTTAACGATTTTTAAATCTAGATATAAGAAGTTTTAGAGAGTCTGTTGGATTTCTTCATTATTTTAGAGGATATTTTATTTTAGAGAGTGGCTATAATCAGAATTTAGCACTTTTCTAATGAATCAAATTAATGAATCTGAAACTGCATTAATCAATCTATCTAATTACTTTAACCAATTAATCAAGTGAAGCACGTAGGAGTAGTACGCACAAACAGATTCGTGGCGATGGCTGATGCTGAGGCTGCTGCTGTTCCCTTCCCTTTCTTCCTGGCGGTCGTGGTGGCTGAGACAGAGGCTTCTGCAAGGCCCATCCATTTGTCTGTGGTGTTCGAGGTGCGCGGTGTCTCAAGCTAAGGCAGAGGCGTGCCACGGTGGCTGAAGCTAAGGTCGAACGGGATAAGGGTCGAGGAGTCACGGGTGTCCGATGGAGAAGCCGCGATCACTGCGCTACGTGAGAAGCGCCTGCATGCGTTGCGCATCTGGTGACATGACTGGAACCTCTGGCGTTTAGGTATTGTCGGCGGCTATAGCTGCCCCCGAGGTTGAAGAGGATGGCTACCGGCGTCGCAGGGGAGATTAGGGATACAAAGTTGACTCTCCGATGGGACGTTTCAGTGAGGAGATGAACAGTTAGGGTTGAGAGGGTAGAGGAGTGTTGGGCTTAGTAGGGAATGACACAGTCATAGTAGTTTGCACCTCCAGTCATATTCTACTACCTCTGTCCAAAGATATAAGCAATTCTGGGTTTGGTCAAAGTCAAATAATTTAACTTCATCTATCAATAGAGAAAAAGTTACGATGATTGATCAAGTATAAAGGTATTGCTAGATTCATCTTAAAAGAAACTATCATAATATGCAACTCTTTATATTTATAACTATTTACTTTAGAGATATTATCAATCAAAGTTTAAAATATTTGACTTCGACAAAAGCTAGAAATGCTTATATTCTTGGTCGGAGGGAGTACTAGCAAACTCTTCTCTCCCCTTCATGCAACAAAAGTCATATTCTAATGATTAGAGTGTTTCTTAGCCAAGTACATACCACAATCAAAGAGTGTCTTGTAGCAACTACATAATTAAGTAGTAGTGTGTTATAGCAAAGAGCATGAAAGAATGATGGCCGCTACCAAATTTGGCATTTGAAAAGTTCTATCTCTCTTAAATGATTATTGGGCAAATTTGCTGCTAGATACTCTTCCTTTGTGGTCTTTGCTAGAGGACACTCTTCAAATGAGTCTTTGCTGAAAACGACCCTCATAGTGAAGTGTTTTTGGAAAACCGATCGTGTTAGATCATCAGTCTGAAAACGGCTCCGGTTAACCAGCCGGGTGGCTGATTTCATCTGTTTTTGACCCTGTCAGCTGGTTTCTGATTTTAGCCTGAAAGTGATCCCGGTTAACCAGTCGGGTGGCTGATTTCATCCATTTATGACCCTGTCGACTGGTTCCTGATTTCAGCCCGAAAACGACACTGTCGGCCGGTGAAAACGACTGTTTCACTATCATGATCCGTCGATGGTGTGGTTGTTCATGTTTTTACACATTTTGGCTCTCTTCTGCCTGCAAACAAAAATTTCACCGAAACTCGTGGAACTTTATTAGTTTGAATAAATATTCATTAAACTTTGGTCTTTACCTTGCATTTCCCGACCGGTTGATGGACGATTTTGGGTTTTATCGGCCGCCAACACCTCCCCAAGCTTAAACCTTTGCCCGTCCCGAGCAAATTAAAACTTAGAGAGGATGGATCAGGAATTGCTGCAATATTAGAGCCTTGCGATGATCAAGTGCACAAACACATACTCCAACAAAATATGGGTAAGTGTAAACCAGCACAACTTGGTCACTAAGTCATTCTCATTGTGCAGCGGGGCCTATTGGCATTTTATAACCTTGTCATGAGCGGTTAAAGTCTAGAACGGCTAGTTTAGATTTTGTCATGCAATCTCCTACTTGATCATGAGTCCAAAGTTTTTATAATGATGCATAAGATTGAAAATTCTTCCCTCTTGGTGTAATCTCCCACTCTGACTCTCATCTCTCAAAAAGTGTATTTCCTTACCAAGTCCTCATCCTACATTCTAGAAGCTTGGCTTGTATGTGGAGCTTGGTAGGAGGGCACATCTAGCATGCATATATTGTTAAGTTAAGAGATGGTCCTAGCGAAAAGACTTAACACTTCCTCATTCCAATCATATGGAAATAATGTTCGTGGGAGAGGAAGAGAATGGACTCACGAGAAGGAGTGGGCCAGCACAACTGCAAAAGCCTTGGGTACAACTTAGTCCTAAAAAGGCAGAATTTTTGTGCTAGATTGAAAGGATGGTTCTTTATTTTGCTCAAAGATATTTTTGAACCTTGAAACTTTTTAATATTCTACATCCATGAGAGATGATAAACTTTTCTTTCTTTCTTTCTTCTTTTTTTTCAACTCTCATGGTGTAGGGAAGCTAATTCAATGGTTCAAATATGTTTGCAAACTTTATTTGAGCATTTGATTGGGGAGAACCAAAATCTTTCTTATAGGATCAAAGTTTTGCAAAAGGAAATATTTTTGGCCGGCATGCTTGGTGAAGTGGATGCTTGAATCCGAAGTGGAGACTGCATAACCAAACATGATTGATTGAGAACTCAATGATAACGCGAAGGAAAATGATTGGCTTTGGAAGTGCAAATCCCTCATAAGGATCAAATCCTAGCTAAACTCAATCCATACATAGAGGGCATGAAAGTGTGATTGCAATTAATGTTTGGCCATGGTTGGAATTTTTTATATCATAGGGAAGATGTCCACCAAGTAGGGGTTTTTTATTGCAGCATGGTTTTGAAAGAAATCATTGGACTCTAATCGTGAGGAAAACATAGACTCATCCAAAACATGCCATATCATAAACTCCAACAACTAGACTTGGTGTTTAATAGCCGTTTGCGCCCACTAGAACATACAGGGACTAGCATTACCATCATGTCGATCTACCACCGCCCACAAAAATGAGGAGTAGAGGTTGTAAACTTGAGACTCAAAGGGAGCTAATAGAGCAACTATTCATCATTTCCACATGCAACATAGAGACTAAATTCTCAATTTTATTTGAAAAATGGGAAATCTTTTTGTTCTTTTTGGTTCTACAATTTTTTATGGTTTTCCTTGAAACCTAAAATCTTTTTGTGTTTTCTTAAATTTTATCAAAACTGAATTTGTTTTTGGTTTTTTTAAACAAAATGACTAAACTAGAGAAAGAGGGTGAGCGGGTAGGACAAATGGCACACCTTGTTTTGCGTACCTCCCCAAGATTAGGTCTTTGCAAGACTTAAGCTTGGATGGCATTCACTGCGGTGGTTTATAGTCGATGTTGAAGCGGCCGAATAGTTGGTCCATCATGGAGAGGTTCGTCTAAAGTTGTTCCAATGTTTGTTGTTGCCATTCTTGTCCTTCCCTTATGGCTGCTTGTATTTCTAGAGTTCGCATGTTGGTCTCATAAGCATTTGCAGCCAAGTATTGCATGTCATCTCCCAACTCCGAAAAGTTGTACGATGTGAATTAGGCAGTGCGAGAAGTGCCTACGCCTCCATGAGGATGGTAGTTACTCCCCATCCCATAGGGATTAGGGGGTTCATAGTTGTCATTGGAGGAGGTAGTGTAGTTGTTCGAGGGACTCGCAAAACCGGGGAATTATGGCTGCTCCCAATTATATTGGGGACCTCCCAATCCACCCATTTGAGGAGAGCTCATCGTAGTTTCATGTTGTTGCTCTTCTCAACAGAGTTGTTCTCTTGTTCTTGACCTCGGCCTATCCCCTGCAACACTAGGTCGTGCACGCTACACGGAAGCTTGCAATTTTTACACAAAGTTCTTTTTACCGATAATAGTGAGCTGGGGGTTATGCAATTCAATTTCCATGGCATACCCCGGATAGAGCATGAAGTACCTATTGTTTTCTTCTCTCAACAAGTGTGCTTGCAAGAAATGATCTTCTCCTAACAAAGAGGTGTTAGGGAGATGATCTATTCTAGCTCTGTGGAGCGCGCCAACCTTTCTAGCAATCCTAGTGACAAAAGGGGTAAAAGTGATAGGTCCTTGTTGCCTGAATGCTAAGGTGAGCCAATGGTTGATGAGGAAAAATGTGGGGTTCATTTTAATCTTTTTAATCACCCTGAGGGGTGAGGTAGGCTTTATCCAAACTATTCACCGAATGTATATCACCCCGAGGGGTGAGGTAGTGAGTGATAAAACGGTGAAATATGCGGAGCGATGGGTTATGAATGTCACTATTGCGTTCCTGCCCCGTAACTAGATTTCCTATCTTTGCCCAAAGTCCTTGTGGTGTGAAACCTTTTAGTTTATCAATGTCTGTGGCGGCCTTATGGTCAAAACTAAGATAATTGCTAATTTCTTTTAAAGACCGTTCATAAGTTTCACCAAAAAGAAAAAATTCGTAAAGAGTGCCATATTTGTTTGATTCATGTGCATGGACTTTCAAAGTGCAAAGAAATTCAATAGTCAGCCATTTAGAACCATAATCATCAAGGCGATAGAAACCATACCATCCGGCCGTGTTGGGCATGTACTCAAAATTAGCGAGGACGCCGATTCGCTCGAGGAAGTTGCGGTCAAACTTGCGCATGGACGAACTCCTGGTCTCGAATGGCAGTGAAGTTGATTTGCTCATCGAAGTCATTGAACACCATATTTTCTTCACTCTCCATGAATTTCTCGAATTCTTTATCTTGCATGCTTGCTACCGACTGAGCTTCGGATATGGACATTGTATCCAAGTGATAACTCGGAGCATGCCCATGTGAAGCTCCTGAGTGTTCATCTTCTGAGCGCTCACTTGGTGTGCGCCTCCCACAACTTGAGCTGCTGCTGCTGCTGAACTTGGTGTAAAGGCCTCTCCAAATGTTTGTCATTCCTGCAAAAGGGGTTACTTGGACACAATACCCGAAGGACAATATGATAATAATGGTTAGCGGTTAGTTGTTTGGTTAGTAGTCCAAGTTTTAGCCATTCAAACATGCAAGGGTTGCAACAAACTCGCTCTAGTTGGTTTTATTGCAGCACGCTATTATTGCTAAGTTCAAAGTGCACTTACTAGAGGGAACTAGTGGAGAGAGAGAGGGTGTGCAAAGGGAGAGAGATTCAGAGGGAGAAAGATGTTTTCAGCCGAAGGAATTGTGGTGGAGAATCAAGTGAGAAAGTACCCGGTATTTATAGGATCGAGGGGAGCCTTGGGGAAAATTTCCATGCCAGGCGGCAACCCATGCCGGTCGGCAGGCTTTATTCCTCCATTTGCACCATTATTGCTTTGCTGGTGATGGGAGAGGGCTATGTCCAAGTGCCATGTGATCCACTTGCTTACTTTGTCCAGAAATTTGTTGAGAGTATAGGGAGCAAGGATAGTGATGGGATGGCCAAAGTTGTATGTTTGCAATGAGTATGTTGTCACTCACGAGGTCTAGGTGAGTAGGATGGCAAGTAAGTGTGGGTGGTGAAAGAGTGAGGTGACATGTGTGGCTCTCATTCATTTACTTTCACTCATGGTGGGGCTTTTGATGTGAACAAGGGTTCCTGATCTTCCGAAAGTTTCTGGATATGTTGATTTAGTTGGAGGTGACACACAAATCGATCCGGTTTCAGAACAGCATGTTCTAAACCCCGCAATCATAGCACAACGTCTCCTCTGGTTATCAACCGTTCAAGAATGATAGACCCTGCCGAGAATGCTAATCTCTGCCTGTGAATCAAGAACACAAACAAGAACAAAGAAGAATACAACACAATTGCAGATGTATGATTAAACTCAAGAAGTTGGGGTCTCACAAATCGATGAACGACAACACTGTTTATGAACAAAATTGATCTAAGCAAAACCCAATCCCTAATTAAGAGGCGATGGCTGTATATGAGGACCCTAGGGTCGTGCAAGACCCCCTGGACGCAGCTCTAAGTGGGCTCAACTCGATACATGGCCTAAAGACCGATTACGGTGTTGCAGCACCAGGACAGATTCTAGAAGTCAACTTGTATCGATGATTGCTGATGGCTCGAGATGCATATTGACATGGGACCAATTGGGTTGGAAAGTTCTTTTCGTTATCTTTCCAGGAATATATAAAACGTTCAAATTCGAGTCCGTATGCGTCCTGGGCGTCCATTTTAGTGCAGACTGGTACTGGCCCCGAAATAGACTCAAAGTTGGTTTTGATTAGGCCTCCACCTTGGCTTGGACGTCCTTGCTGGCCCATCATGCCTCCAATCACCTCCCCAGCTATCTCATCATCATCTTCTTGGTTCCTAACAACAATTAATTCATTAGCTAGCAATCTATTCTCAAAACCACATAAACAAAACATTAGAAACGAGCTCACATGTAAATTCAGGTGATGCACATGAACTTCCATCTTAGTTGGAGGAGTGTTGTGTGTATCAATATGTGTGATGTTCTCATCATTCTGCCCCTTTTGAATTAGAGTCATCCTCAACTCAATCCCATCTCTTTCTTCCAATAGTGGTCTCAAATCTGAAATATGAAATATAGAACTATTCCCAAACTTGGGATTCACCTCATGTTTATTTGTGTTATTATGAAATTTGTCATCACAATGAGAATCTACAGTAGAAGGCATTCCATGCGAATTAATAACCTCTTTTAAAACTTGATTAGCAATATGAGCATCATTCTCCACTCTTATGACAAGGTAGACAATATGTGATCTTAGAAATACCAGAAAAAGATGACATGACATGGTAATTATTATCCAAGTTTTCTAGTTGGTCAAGTTGTACAACACAAGGAGGTTTCATTTTTGAACAAACATAAACTCTATGTACCATAAACACACCTCTATGATCATAATTGCCAATTGCATAAAAAATGTTTCTTGTCAATAAAGGAAATTCAGTTTGAGAAAAGATTTTCTTCTCCACGGTATTGAGATCACAAAGAACATCAAATTCAATAAAACCCAAAGTATTCAGAGAAGACAATAATTTATGCTCATCCTTTTCACATGTAACTAAAATCAAATATTTAATTTCAGCACTAGTGAGTGAATCATAAACAAAAACATCAAGCTCATTCATTTGTTGTGGTAAAGGTATAGGTGAAGCATTGGCACACAACATCTCTTTATCACAAGGACCAGCAGATAAATCAACTTGTGACAAAGGAAAATTATCATAAGGTACCAATACAGCAAGATTGTTGGAACAATTCATCACATCAAGAAAACTTTCACCAAAAACAACAACCGGTTCTTTATCTTTTTGGCTATCCTCTTCTTTGTGTAGAAGCTGAAATGTATTAGTTGCAACAACAGACAAGGAAATATGCTCATCATCTAATAATTCAGATTGTGTTGCAACATTTGAAACAGTCCATTCCTTTCTAAACGATCGTTCTTTCTTCTCTCAAGTCTTTGTTGATCCTCTTCTAAAATTTCAGCAGTGGTCATAGGTTTAACAATAACTCTTCTACTATTGTATTTAAATGAATAACTACTAGCAATGGTATTGTGCAAAGCATTATTCATAGAAATCCATGGCTTACTCAATAACAAATGACACGCTTGCATAGGCACTATATCAAAATCTGCACTATTCTTATAAGATCCAATAAAAAAAGTCAATGTGTGCAATTTTATCTACCTTTATCTTAGCACAAGAATTTACTCATTGGATGTAGTATGGACATGGGTGTGGCTGTGTGGTCAAGCCAAACTTCTCTACCAATTCCAAGCTTGCGATGTTGCGGCTACTTTCTCCATCAATAATGACATGATAATGTCAATCTTTCACAACAAAGTGAGTTTGAAACAAGTTGTTTAATTGATTTTTCTCTACCTTCTGCATTTGAGAACTGATCACTTGTTGTGCTACAACACTTGTATCATCCTCATTAGATGCCATAGACTCATCACCATGAGTGTTGTAACCTGTCATTGTTAGTAGCAAACAAGAAAACACACAAGAGTATATTTTCCTATCACTACGACGTAATCATGGTGGAAACTCTCATTAAGAAAATGGAAGATTCTTACCAAGCTCTTACAAAGTTCTTAATTATAGGAAGCAAAGGATACCTTGGAGAGTGTTAACTGACAACTATGAGGGTCCAAAAATTTGTGCTTTTTCGTAAGGTTATATGTGGAGCTTGGAAGGAAAATTATAGTGTAGCAAGGATAAGCAAAGTTTCAATTCAGAAGTTGCGAAACTGAATAATATTCCCAAGCTAGTCTATGTCACTGGCCTAAACTTGTCTCAAACCTGGTTCAAGCAAGCAAGCAAAAGACTCAAAAAAGGACGCAAAGGTTTCAAGCAATTCTGAATTTATTTCTCTTTTCCTTTCCTTTTTTTGTGCGGCTTTTTCTATTGTGCACTTTTGCCTTTTTCTTTTGTTTTCCTTTGAATCAGAACTGCAGCAAGAATTACAAATTTTACAACCCAAAGGAACACCTGAACATTTGTTCTTATTACAAGTGCAGCAAATAGATTTTTGTAACAACACAACTAAAATAGACCTCTATAACAAGATCAAGCACTAATTGGTTGGCTTTTGTTCAAAATGAGGCAATAGCAGCATACTCTAATTTTCTTTTGCACACGAAAGTAGACGGCTAGATGTTAAAGAAATATTTAGTGCACACAATTCCAGCAATAGTATTCCCTCAATGTGTGCAACACTGATATTTTTTTTCTCTTGATTCTCTATGACACGGACATGCACCTCTCAAATAAGACCAGAGAACAAGCCCTAGACCAGCAACACAATGATGTTGTAGGGACTAAACTTCAGATAAGCAAACTAAACTAAAAATTGCAGGGCACAAGGGGGATATAGGACAACAGAAACACGATGAACAAATTTATTTGTAGTGCAATTTTCTAGAGTTTAGGACTGAATAAAATAACAGGGATAAGGGTGAACCTAACGATATACCTGAAGCTCTGATTACCACTTGATGTGAACAAGGGTTTCCAATCTTCCAAAAGGTTCTGGATATGTTGATTTAGTCAGAGGCGACACACAAATCGATCTGGCTTCAGAACAGCACGTTCTAAACCCTTCAATCACAGCACGACGTCTCCTCTAGTTATCAACTGTTCAAGAACAATTGACCTTGCCAAGAAGGCTAATCCCTTCCTACGAATCAAGAACACAAACAAGAACAAAGAAGAATGAAACACAATTGCAGATGTATGATTAAACTCACAAAGTTGGGGTCTCACAAACCGATGAACGACGACACTATTTATGAACAGAATTGATCTAAGCAAAACCCAAACCCTAATGAAGAGGTGACGGCTGTATATGAGGACCCTAGGGTAGTTCAAGACCCCTTGGACGCAGCTCTAAGTGGGCTCCACTCGATACATGGCCCAAAGACCGATTACGGTGTTGCAGCACTAGGACAGATTCTAGATGTCAACTTGTTTCGACGATTGCCGACGGCTCGGGACGAATATTGACATGGTACTGGTTGGATTGGAAAGTTCTTTTTTTATCTTCCCAAGAACATATAGAACATCCAAATCCGAGTCCGTATGCGTCCTAGGCGTCCATTTTAGTGCATACTGGTCCTGGGCCCCGAAATAGACTCGAAGTCGGTTTTGATTAGGCCTCCACCTTGGCTTGGACGTCCTTGCTGGCCCATCACGCCTCCAATCACCTCCCCAGCTATCTCATCATCATCTCCATTGATTCTAACAAAAATTAATTCATTAGGTAGCAATCTATTCTCAAAACCACATAAACAAAACATTAGAAACGAGCTCACATGTAAATTCAGGTGATGCGCATGAACTTCCATCTTAGTTGTAGGAGTGTTGTGTGCATCCATTGGTGTGATGTTCTCATCAGCTTTTGATGAACATTTTTCTTCGAGGGAAGGCTGGCCACACCTCCACGACTCTTAGCCATCATCTCTGCAGCAAAAGTGCCAAGAATCCAAGAAAAAGTAGTGTCAGGTGGCATGGTTTGCCGGGCGACAAAAATGACCCAGTCGGGTGGTCATTTTTCATGAAAAATGACCTCCCGGGTGCTAAAATTTGACTAGGTTATTTTAGGACGGGTTACCGCCCTAGATCATCAGCCAGGTGATCGTTTTGACACGAAAACGACCTCCCAGCCAGGAAACTTGGCCGAGTCATCACCTATTTTTTTTCAAATTTTTTAATTTTAATTTCTTTTCTTTTATAGCATAATTTAATGGTTAAAGATAAGAATAAAAACAACCTAATTTTAGTGGTATGTATAAGGGAAAGGGGGGATAAATATCAGTTACCTTCCGACAAGGGTCTGGATTTTTCATCTTTGGACATAACGTCCTCCGTAGTTAATTTTGCACGGTGCCTACCGTGGATGGAGAATTTTTCACGGTCGGTGCAACTTCTTTCCTCCACCATACTTATTTGATTTTCTTGGGCTTGGTGGCAACTTTTTTTCTTCATTTCTTGTGGCTCATTCTTCTTCTTGGGCGGCGGTGGTGTGCTCTTAACTTTTACCACCGGTGCACCCGATTTCGGTGGAATTGGGTACACCTCAATTTTCTACACCGTGTTAGAATTTTTGCTATAAAAGATGCGTACCTGATTGCATTGTTCTGTTCAGTGCTTGAAGGTGAACTTTTATCATGCCCATTAATGTTAAGGTGGATTTCTCCAGCTCCAATATTAATATTGGCATTTGCGGTGCTAAGGAATGGTCTTCCTAGTATAAGAGGTGTCTTTGCATCGGCCTCCATGTCTAGCACTACAAAGTTAACGGGGACAAGAGAGTTCCTTATCCTCACTGGTACGTCCTCCATAATGCCTGCCGGGTAGCGGACTGATTGGTCGGCGACCTGCAAGCACATTGTTGTAGGGGATAATGAATTGACATCAAGTTTGTCATACACTACCTTTGGCATGATGCTAACGTTTGCCCCCAAATCACAAAGGGCGTTGCTGAATTGTTGCATCCCGATGGAACATGGGATGGTTGGGCATCCCGGATCTTGCTTCTTTTCTGGGAGGGAGTTAAAGATGGCGGCGCTGCAGTCTTATGTTAATTTGACAACCTCGGTGGATGGAATTGGGCATTTGTTGTTGAGGATGTCCTTTAGGTATTTGGAGTAGGTAGAAACCTACATAGCATCAAGTAGTGGTATGTTGACATATAATTTCTTTATTACCTCCACAAACTTCCCGAATTGTTCATCCAATGTTGGCTTCCTCTGGCGAGAGGGAAATGGCAACACTAGGGTATCATAGAACTCATGTGGTGCCTTTTTGAGGGACGCCTTTGTTTCCTCAACTTTTATTTCCTCCTCTCCTTCTGACTCTTCATCAGTTTCCCTGGTCTTCCCTGCAATGTTAGGATTTGGTGGATCCGGTGTAGATTTTCCTCCTCTAGTTGTGACGGCATTAACATTTTCTTTGGTGCTAGCTTACGGTTGACCAGGGAGCTTGCCCGAGTTAGGCTTAACAATAGAAGCGGCCAGCTGAGCAATTTGTGTTTCTAACATTTTATAATGACTAAGCTGGTTTTGCAGAGTGGTATTGAAAGCTTCCATAGGAGAATCTATGCTTTCTAGGACTTTATCAGTAGCAATAAATTAACTACTAATACTTTCATTGATTTTAGATTGTTCTAGAACAAGATCATGGAAGGAAGGTTCATTACGAGTAAAGTTGCCAGAGTTACCCATGTTTTTATCAAAAGAGAGGTTTGGCTTGGACTCCCATCTGAAGTTGTTCGTACAGGGCCTAAACCCGTTGTTGTTGTTGTTGTTGTTGTTGTTGATGAGGTAGTTCACTTCTTCTTCTTCTTGAGTCTCTGGGTAGCGGCTACCCATTTGTCCAACATTGCCACAGACTTCGCAAGTCATGCGAGAGTCTAAGGATTGAGCAGTGTGAGGCGAATCCATCTTCTTTAGAAGTTGTGGTTGTGTCTAGTTCTGCCTCTCATCATAGCCGTTGTAGTTGTTGACCTTATTTTCTATGAGAGATTGAGCTTCTTTGACCTTTAGAGAAGAAGGAACCTCTAGCGGTTGCACCTAGGTGCTCACGAGCGGGACGGTTGAGCCCATGGTAAAAGCTTTGAATCAGCAACCAATCTTGCATTCGTGGGCACGCCAAAGTATATTCTTGGAAGCATTCCCATGCCTCAGGGATGCTTTCATCAGTCTATTATTGGAAACTTGAAATTTTGTTCCGTAGGGCGTTTGTTTTGCCTAGCAGGAAGAACCTGGCAAGGAAAGCATTGGAACACTTGTCCCATGTGGTGAGTTCTTCTTGATTACTATAGAACCACTGCTTAGCCTTCCCCAAGAGTTAAAATGGGAAAAGGCAAAGGCGAATGGCCTCAGGGGTCACATCCCTCATGGTGAAAGTGTTGCACACCGCCAAAAACTGTTGGAGGTGGGCGTTTGTGTCTTCGGATGCCTTGCCACAAAAAGGACTGGCTAAAACCATGTTGATTAGGACCGGTTTCAGCTCATAGCCTCTGTTCCCCATGTTCGGGTTCGGACCGGTGTAGATGTTGTCTACAGACGGGGCGGAGTAGTCACAGATCGTCTTTTCAGCTATGGTTGGTTGAGCGGACGAAGATGGGACTCGCGGCTGAGCTAGTGTGATCGGAGGTGCTTCAAGAGCAAGTACAGGTCGGATTCGTTGACGCACTCTCCTCAACAAAGCTTCCGGATCATTGTGGTAGTTGTCTGGTAGCTTGAAACCAGACATAAAGCATTCTGTTTATACCACAAATAAATAGAACAAGTGTAAGCCCGCAAAGGAAAGTGGTAACTTCTTGATAGAAATATCAATTTTAAAATTTCGATATCTTAACCTATTGCTTCCCTGGCAACGATGCCAGAAATGCTTCTTGACACTTCTTAACGTCGCATCAAGAATATCACTATTCTTGGTACAGCGTTAGAAGTAATTATTGGCATTTGTTATGCTTTAAGCATAAAGTGAATTAATCCGCAAGTGCACGGAACACCATTGTAGCATTTGACCCGGGAGTATTTCAAGATATTGTATTTATTTTCTGCAGGGAAGCTATGTATAAGAGTATCTCGGTTTAACAAAGATATAACTATATGAATATTACCCACTGACCAAAGATGGGGGTAAGGATATTCAATAATAATAGTGGGGGGTAGTAACATAGGAGGAATCCACACAAAGATAAATAAAGAGATCAGTTAAGCTAGCCAGGAGGACAGCGAGTCTAAGTCTAAGATTCCTAAAATTATATCATCCTAATATATCTAAGTCAAGCATCAAATTCCTAGTTACTCGGGTCGAGTGTTTACACCAATTTCTTGGCACAGCCTCAAGTCTTTCACCTATTAGCTCACTTCGGGGCACGAAAACGATCCACTAATATGGGCCGGTAACTAGCCTCTCTACTAGTGGGTACACTATCGCTAGACAACTCTGACTAAGATAGCCAAAACATGGTGGATTACTAAATGGATGGACAGGGCTGTCACCACCTGCCACCTACCACACAGCCCATGGGGACGAATGCAAATCCAGCTAGTGTTAACTTAGCCACCACGCCTACGCCTTCACTAGATATTCTCCCGTTGGCCTAGCAGAAGAATAGCCGGGAAATAACCAAGTCTAAGTTCAGAAAGAATTAAACTTAATTAAATCCTAGCTGGGAAACATGTGAACTATGCAACAATGTTTCTTCCCGATAATTACAACTTAAGGAAATGACTAAGTTAAGATAAATACTTGCCAAGATATAAAAGAAAAGATATTTATATTGATAAAGGATAAGTTTTACAAAAAGAGAAAAGATACAAGAGAGCTCATACCAAAACTCTGAGACAATTCCGGAACCCCGAGCGATGTTCTCGACTAGACTCTAACTCCCCACTAACTAACCTACTCTACTAAGTAGCACAAGTAGTGGGAAATGGACTCCTTAATGTGTTGCTTCTTCCTCGATCTTTTGTGCCGAATTCCCCCTCTATTTATAGGTGGCGAAGGTCCAGCGGGTATTTGTAGGTGAAGGAGGGTCGGTTGGCCAAAGTCGGTGCGCCGAGCGGCCATAGGATTGTGTCGGTTCCCGACCGACTTGTTTTGGTTGGCTCAGATCTTGTCTTGATGGCGGTAATTTGGTCAGTTTGCACCGACTTCTCCGTTTTAGGGCCGGTAGGCGTATTGGGCCTCATGGGTTGGCAACCCCGGGTGGCCACCCGAGGACGGGCGGCATGCCAGGCCGGGCCGCATGGGGGCCGAGTGGCAGGCTAGGCCGGGCAGCGGCCTAGGCCAAGTGCCGACCCCTTCGGGTGGCCCCTTGACTTCTCCTAGTTAGGCCAATCGTTGGCCTTCTCTTCCTTAGTCATATTTCATCATTCTTAAGCCAGGAGGAGAAAACACCACCATGGTGAAGTGTTTTTGGAAAAGCGGTCGGGTTGGATGATCAGCCTGAAAATGGCTCCGGTTAACCAACCGGGTGGCTGATTTTAGCCGTTTATGACCCTGTCGGCTGGTTTCCGATTTTAGCCTGAAAGTGACCCCGGTTATCCAGCTGGGTGGCTGATTTCAGCCATTTATGACCCTGTCGGCTGGTTCCTGATTTCAGCATGAAAACGACCCTGTTTTTACATATTTTGGCTCTCATATGCCCGCAAACACAAATTTCACCGAATATTTTGACTTTATTAGTTTAAACAAATATTCGATAAATTTTGTTCTTTACCTTACATTTCCCGACCGGTTGGTGGCTGATTTTGGGTTTTATCGGCCGCCAACAATATCAAAATTTACTGGCTCCACTCGCAAAGCCTGCGATGGGGGAAGCAAACACACGCAAAACTTGCGATAGGGGAAGCCAACTTAATTAGAGATTCATGTTTAGGTGTTCTTGGTATTTGTCCTTTTGATTCTAGTAAAATCTATATGAACTTGTGTATATTTGTCTTATTATGGTACTACCCAAATGACAAATGCACAATCTCGATCTCGATCTGGATCCCGGAGCTCTTTCATTATGAGCACTTTGGCATCCTTCATCTCAAAGCACAAAGATATGATGATCTACCCCCTCCGTCGTACTACACAGAAACCAAGGGGAAAAAATTAGAGGGACACAGGTCTGTACTGCCTCGTTCAAATCAAATATGGTCTCCATCTAGTTTTGTGTGTTCACATGGTTCGTGAGTCATGTGCTTGTGTTCAGTACGTAATTGCCATAAGAGGGAGCAGGGCTACAGAGTAAAGTAGTTAGTAGAGCACTCAATAACACTAGCGAAGCTACATGTAGTACTAAAGATAGCTGTGGGTGGAGATGCACCCATTCCCAAGTGAATATACTACTTTACTGTAAGTACTAGTATATTGTGGGAAAAAATTGAATCCCAAGTGAATATACTACTTTACAACCTTGGTAAAATAGTAAACATGTTTTTTTGATATGTTTTTTATAACATCTCAAAGTGGCACAATATAGATACATATAAAAGTGAGACAGTATTAGACGTACATTAGTCGTATATACTTTTATTTAAAGACATTTTTGACATGCTATTGAGAATTCTAGAAACGTTAAAAGACTTAGAAGACATGAAAACAAAAGAAATAATAATGTCTTAACTACAATCAAAATTGCTTGCCGAATGAGATGGTTAAATGAGTTTACACTAAACAAACAGGTCATGGGTTCAAATCTTGATGCTTGCAGAAATAACTCACTCATTTCAGACAACAACTAAAAAATATTTTTTAAAAATATTATGCAAAATGTGTCTATATTAATGAAAATCATGTTTAGCTTTATTAACACATCATAAAAATATGTCTAGAATAGTTGAGATGTCACATAATGTAACTATGAAAAAAGCGTATGTAGACGTGTAAACATGTTTATATCGTCTCAATAAAACATCTCATATGTTCTAGATCATTACCAATTGAAAGGCAAATCAGATTCTAAGATCAATCATTATATTTCACCTTAAATTTGGCTTTTAGTTACCATGTAATATATCCATCATAAAACATTATATGCATTGATAGAGGCATTCATTCCAAAGTTTCAAAATTGGTATGAAGTTCGGATCGCATTTGGAACCAAGTACATGGAAAACAGCCATTTCACATGTTTGAGTCCATTTGCATCGTGACAATCTAGTTTGAATCTTGTTCTCTATCAACCAAACTCCTTATATGGTACTATTTGTCACATGTTTATATACCTACGAGGGCTTTTTCTTACAAGGTCTTTTGGAACGCGGGATTCAATCCTATTAGAGTCCTACGGATTGCATTCGTTCATGTAAGTTTTGGAGGAAAAAAGCAAGAGGTTCAGCCTCTTGTAAAATACCTATGAGTCTATCTCTCTCTTTAGATTTTTTAAGTTGTTAAACTTTAATACCTTGTTAAAATTTAACAAGATGGATCCAAATAGGGCCTAAAAGAAGGAAAAACTTTCTACCTTCCATTTTTTTACAACATACGCTAAAGTTCTACTCAGGACTATGGGACAGGTTGGACATGTTTTGCAGCCCCATGTTTCAATGTGTTAAGCGTGCTAGTATGAGAGAAGGCACCTCTCGACCACATGCTCGTATCAGGGTTGCACTCCCGTTTCCACCATCACTCCACTCTCCTGCTTTTCGTCTTCTTTGCCATGCTCAAACCACCTCAAACCCTCACTCGCCGCTCGCCACGCTCAACTTCCATGGCGCCCACGGGGGACTCGAGCGAGGCCGCTAGCAATGGCAACCTCCGCACCCCTTTCCTCCTGGAGTTCGTGATATGTTCCTGCCCACGTTCCGTAATTTCTGTACAATTTTATAGGTTTTTCATTTGTGCTTTCATTTTGTTATCGAGTCCATATATTGCAATTTATGGAATGGAGATTTTTTACTGTTCATCGACTCTTTATAGAGCGGTGGTTTATCTTCTTTCATGGCTGTGCACACTACGGCGAGTCGCGCTCGCCTTCGCCGAAGCGCATATGCGGTGCTCTGGCCCTGGATGTCTCGGCGCCAGCAAAGGAGGAGGAGGTCGTCCCGGTGTCATCACCTTCGCCAAAGCGCGTCCGCGGCGCTCTGGCCCCAGACGTCTCGGCGCCAGCGAAGGAGGAGGAGGAGGAGGTCATCCCAGCATCAGAGGAGAAGGAGGAGGTCGTCCTGGCATCAGAGGGGGATGAGTTCATCCTGGTTTCAGAGGAGGAGGAGGAGGAGGTCACCTCGGCGGTCATGAAGGTGAAGGAGTTGGTCATCCCGATGGCAGAGGAGGAGGAGGCGCCACCTACAAAGGTTGTCAAGGTGACCGTCAGTGAAGCCAACACCACCACCGACCACCGCAATGACAAAGAGCCCCACTTCCTTCCCGGTCCACCCCGGCTGGCAAGTATTGGTACCGGTGCCTGTTCTGCAATGATGACCAGGAGTAGAACTCGAGCATGGCGGTCGTCATGCACGCGTCCCGGTTCATCAGCCACCCCTACAACGTGGGGAGGTCCGATGCCATCGAGCTGCACCACAAAATTGCTCGAGTCAACCGATGAGTCCCCTCATCGGCGCCATCATCACTCGTCTCTGTGGATGCTCGTCATCCCCTCCTCGTCGCGTAGCTAGTTTCAAGTGTTACTATCGTCATCACTTTTTTTTTCTTTGTAGTTGTATGTTTGTGTTGAACAGTTCTGATTGTGTTTTATTGACCTCGTGGTTGAACTGCATTATTTTGTTAATGTATTATGTGTTCTGGTGTGCTGCTAGCTAAGGGCATGTTTGTTTCCTAGTAAAATTAAGGGGGTGCTGCTACTGCAACCTAGCAGCTGTTTTTTCATTGTTTTTTTTACTACTAATATGGTGACAATAGATTTTTTATTTTGTTGTGGTTTCTTGGTGGTTCCTATGTACCCCTTTTATATGTCAAAAACCACCGACATCATACCATATTCTCATCATAATCATGTTTTTTATCTCTAATATTGATGATTTCTACATGTAGTGTCGTTTTAGTGCTTTATTGTAGAAACAGTTGAAAAGACGACAAAATGGCTCTTATATGAGAAGTATCGACATGAAGCCCGACTTGCTATGCAAGGAGGGCTTCCCACTAGCCCATGAAGCTTACAAGGCACACCTGGACGTCCATGAGGTCCCATGTGCAAGCCCAAGGTCGTGGCTCAATGCCTAAGGATTTCTAGAAGGTTTATCCAGAAGGTAAGTTCAATTCGCGGAGTCCAGAAACAGCATTGTATTGTCACGTGATTTCAGAGCCCAAGACGTGATCAAATAGGAAACCTCAGAATACCAAAGTTGAAGACCTCGTCGAGGGCTTTCCAAAACATATATGATTTGCATTTATTGGACACTGGAGCTGGGAGATATGGGCCCCGCAAGGCAGGCTGCGCAGAGGAATCCGAATCAGGACAGATATTTTGGCATCGCAATTTTGGATATCTAAACGTTCGAATCCGAGTACCCGAATAATACCAAAGTTGTAGATATTTTCAAGAGCTACGAGATAGAGTCCAGGTGTGCATCATTTGGACTCTGGAAGCATCGGTTATGATTAAAGTAAGTCGGTGCAATTTATGGAAGGTACGAAACCGACTTGGATTCAATCTCTATTTGCTAAACTGGACGACCAAGCAAGGGAGGACATGACCAGAGGTTATGGATGTGTTTGGTTACCTGGCCCGACATATAGCCAGGCCCAGCCAGTGCAGCCTTGATATGTTTGGTTACCTGGAGTGGCCTTTGAGCCTGGCTCGGTAGATGCAACTTGAGCCCCGCAGCCAGGCCCGACGGAAACGCGGGATTCGGCCTTCGCTGTGGAGCCTGGCCCATCCGGTGCAGGTGTGCCTCGCGAGGATGTATCCACCCATGCAGGAAACGAAGTCCAGCGAGCCACCTGTTCTGCTAAGGTTACTCTACCCGTACGGCCATTTGCGCCGTCACACCACTCACCTTCCTCTTTTCTCATGGCGACGAGCTCTCTCTCTCTCTCTCTCATGCTCTCTGCTTTGATGCTCCCCCCTCTGACCTCAGCCCTTTCTCCTGCTCACTTGGGACCTTCCTCTCCCTCCTAGTGGGCCTTTCCTCGCCGGTGATGATTAGGCCAGTAAATCTGACCTCGACCGCTCACTCCTCCCGGTTTTCTGGATCTGAATGGTACCAGACTTGCGTATTTATGCAAGCTATTCTTTTCTGGATCTGTATTGATTTTTGTGCTTTTGTTTTACCGATTAGTCTCGAGATGCAACGAATTGGACCAGCAATTCCTGCAAGAGTGTGCTATGTTTGTCTGTCTCATATGGTTTGATCTGAATTTGTCCTAGTGGACGGCAGAGTTATCTTTTTACCTGCCGGCTTTTCTTATGCTCTAATCTTCGTTTGTTTTATCTTGATGTCGTGCTCCAAGAAAAAAAATATTTTTCCATTCCGAATTAGTCATAAAACTATTTCAACCTTGTTCTATCACATTCGTATGTCATCTGTTGGGTGTTTATCCAGTGTCGAGTATATTGGACCGTGGAGCGTGAACTGTGAAGTAATGAAGAACTCAGAGCAATAGCACTTTGGGTAACAGTATGTTAATCTTGTCGCCTATTTGTTTTTGGTTAGAGCGACACACAACATTAGATGTCTACATTCCAATGGCACAACGTGTATTGACAACATTTATAAAACATATAATTAAAGATTTAACTAAAATAAAGACAAAACATTGATCAGGGTGGTAAACACACCATACTCTGGGCCATGGTAATCAAAACCTCTAACCATGCGGGCTAGCAAACAGACCTGGCTGCAGCCGCACATGCAGCCTAGGTTGGAAAACAGGTAACCAAACATCTGTTCGTCTAGGCCAGGCTCAAAGCAAACCAGGCTACCAAACATGTCGGCCTGCATCTGCGGATACTGGCTCCGTTGGGCCTGTATCCCACCTTCAGCCAGGCCCAAACACACCCTATATAATCACCATATAATGTCCAAGACCGGGGAACAAAAGGAGCATTAGGCTATAGGAGCCGCTGCACATCGCCAGGAGGCCGCCGGACTTGAAGAGCCACCAAATTAAAGAGATGTAGTCTAGCCGGGTAGGGACCCTGCGTGATGCACTACACCGGAGCTAGGAGAAGTAGAGCTATGTACCTTAGGAGCCGTCAACGATGTATCATGGCTGCGTCGACCGGCGCACCAGTTATGCCGATCGGCGCATCCCTCACGGTGATGAATATTGGTACATGTATCAATTTATGTTATCTATCTTGATTCTATCCTTGGCTGCAATTTGTGTTCATCTGGATTGATTGATCTTACATGTGCTTATTCAATTGCTTAGTTCTAGTCTAAGTATTTAGATGCTATCTTAATCATGGTGATTAGGCTAGTATTCGGATCTTGTATGAATCATGATTGCTTGATGATGCTAGGGTGTGGTTTAGTTGTGACAGAGCTAAGCTTGCACAACACTTTTAGATAGTCAACTAGGGTTAAGATACTCGCGCGATTAAGGGTTTCCTCTCGGCTGTGATAAATCGGGAGCCGCTCGGAAAGCAGGGTGGTCTTTCTCATCTTTGATGTTTACAGATTGTTTAAAGTGCCAAGTAAGCTAGGATTAAGATGATAACGACTACTGCTTCAGTGCTAATCGGCACACCAGTTGCACCGATCGGCACAGCCTTTCTCCGGCCGCTAGATGCATTTAGGCTAACTCCAGGTGATACTCCTTGTCGATGTGTATGCTCCTACTCCCATAAGCCTTGGCTAACTAAGCATCAGACGCACTTTGTCTTAGGTAAGCCTTCGCGCCGATCGGCCCATCCGTTGAGCCGATCGATGCAACCTTCAATTTTCACTTCTTTTCATGCTCATGTATGTGCAATATGTACTTCATGATAGGATTGATTTGTTAGACAAAATAGTAAACTCTAAACACGGTTCTCTTGTTGATCCCTATTGATTTGATTAAACCTTGAAATACTCTAAGGGAAAAAGTGCTACAATATACACCGTCCTCTTGCGATATATAAGTGGGTACGTAGTAACGACCAACAAGCTCTTTTTCTGGCGCCATTACCGAGGATCGACAACTCGAACTTGTTTAGGGGGATCTATCTAGTCTATCAAATTAATTCTAATTTTTTTATTACACATACCTTGTTTTTCTTTGTTTCTATGTCCATTGAAAAATAGGTACAAGGCTAGGCACACAACCTCGATTGGAGCACGGCGATGTTGCTGCTTATGCCGATTGGTGCAACTATGTGTGGATCGGCACCGCATCGATATCAACGCCAGCATTGACGATCCCGCTCTTCGTCGACTCTACTGCTCCATCATCTCCTAAGGAGTCCTTCTGCATGTGAGAGCCACTTGTGCCGATCGGCGCAATGCCAATGCCGATCGACACCGCACCGCTCAAAAGAAGGATGCTATCTTGTTCACAGAAATAGATAATGGGAGAAAAGATGTTCTATCCGCCGACCAAAACAAGGTGTGCCAAATTCTAAAGAGGATTGAAGGACCTACAATATTGTGGAAGAGCATCAAGTATAGTTTCTAATGGTTTAAATCTCACGTCATTTGGAGTTTCCTACAAGGATTTATGGCCAAAATACGAGACGTTGCACAGGGTGTTTGGATATTTCATGAGAGTTGCAAACAATTGGAAGTTTGAGCCAAATATGGAATTAAAGTCCTATATCCACGTGATCTATGGGTTTCTAGACATTTAAGAGGCTTCCTTTTGGTAATTGACACGGATTCAAGTCGTTCCAACCACGGAGTTTGAATATTTGGAAAGTTTGAATTCAATTCGGATTCATCGCGAGACAGTCTGACATACCTTTAGAAAAAAGGCCATATCTCTGTCATACGGAGTCCAATTTGGACGCATGAGTACTGCTTGGAATGATAATTTGATGCCCGACGCAATGGCACAGGTTTCAGCCTCTACCTCCTTTCGGTAGCAGCGCAATGTTAGAAACAATACGTCAGTTCAGAAAAGCAACAACAGATTTCTTCGGATTTCTTCACTGTCGACTTGATGGATCATTGGGCAAGAATGAGAAGCTGCATCTACTCTTCATCAAAATTTGCTGGTGCAACAAAGATCAAGATTCCCATGTCAAAGGACAAGATGACATATGCTCCAATGCCTAAAAGACGAAGTCATCAAGATTCTCCATTGGAGATGAACATGACAACAAGGATAGCTCGACAAATTCTCCTACAAGAAAATGATTAGAAGTTGAACAAGATTGAAGACTCTAGAGTATTACATCATATACACACATTGAGCATTATGCAACACAATGAAGACGGGCAATGAGTGAATCATGATGAAGATTACATAAGTACAAGCTACATGGAAATCTTTGGATATTACACCAAGAACCATGGCTTCGAGACAACAAGGTATGTAAGAAGTCTAGCTACATGACTCTAATTGAAGCGCTTTTCAGGAGGCAACCCATGTTTTTGTGTTTCTTTTTGTTTTGTGTGGAATGATTAGTGCTACTAGGAGGGCAACCTAGAATTTTTGTCTCGTGAGAATAACCCAACTCAATTGATTCACTTGTGGCAAATTAGTCCTAGATTAACTTTTTATTTTTAGACCTCCCCCACCGTCATTTTGTGTTTTGTTTGCGAAAATCATCCACTACATGCATAATTTGTGAGCACTTGCTTTGTTTTTTGTAGTTTCATAATGTTTTCGCCTGCATGTATTTAACCATCTAACTTCAGCCCACCTAAGCCTCCCTCCCTTCATTTTCCATCAAATTCTATAGCCAATTCCAAATGCACCGATCGGCGCACATCCATTGATGATCGTGCAACACCCAAATGCTTTTCTAAGCATTTCTTAACTGTCGCCTAACATGTTTTTGTTTTGTTTTGCACAAACCTCCAACTTTGCATGTTCATATTCACTTTCCCACTCATAATAGCTTGGTTTGAACTTGATGATGAGCACTAAATTGGCTTCACGAGCTTTCTAGCAGATATTGGTGTAAACATGGTGTTTATGCTTATTTGTTGAACAACATTGGATAGTTCATTTGCCTTGCTATGTTTTGCATCATTTGCATTGGTTGGTTGCTAATCTTTTTCATTGCACTATCTCTCTAGTCCAGCGGGGTTCTACAATAGCTAAGTCATATAAATGTGGTGTTTAGACTTTGGTTGTTAAGGAATTTTGTTTAGATTGCTAGCAATTTAGTTGTAAGCATGGTGCTTACAGCTAGGTGTAAACATTGTTCTTGTTTAGCTTAAACGCATTCGTTGCTAACTTAAAAAACAATTTTTCTTCCCAATGTTAGTAGAGGTATAACAAGATTTAATTATGCGTCAGAAAGATTGGTGATCGCAATCCGTCGGTACAAATTTGATGATCTTGTTTCTTTGCTAACATTGATTATTGACTCCACACTTGTGCACACATGTACACCCATTAGGATTTTGTTTTCTTTTTGCTACTAGAATTAAAATGCCACAAGTTGAACTTTTGAGGTTGTTGCTAGACAGTAGATATTGTCCTATCCCCGACCATCATATTGGGGGTAGTATGTGCATTTTAATGTTTTATAGGAATAAAAGAAGTACTCTTGAACGAGGACAGTCGAAGGAAACGAGGTGACAACAGCCGCATATACAAGAGGGAGCATTGGGACAGCACATCAAAGCTGGAGATGGAAGTGACGTGAAGCATGACCGTCTGCGCCGATCGGTGCATCCTCGGGCCGATCGGAGCTCCCTCGCCGCCCCTGCTATCGCCCTTCTCTCGTGCAATCCAGCAAGATTATATGCATGGGGGAGGCACATGTTGCACTTTAATTGATTAAAATACGGTAACATCCGTTTGATTATTCACTTCTCCTAATCTTATTTTCTTCTCAAACCTGTACGTGCTATCTGCTTACTACTTGGGTCTTTTCTCTCTTTTTCTTCTGTGATACCCTTCTTGTTTTGTTCATGCGAAAGGTTATTTGTAATTTATCACTTAGAACATAGAATGGACAATGACATATCCCCAATAGCTACCTTGGGGTGACCAAATGTCATTAATTTATCTAGGGAAGCTTGGCTGTATCATCACCATCGTCTCATAATGCTTTCACGCTGAATAAATGCATAATTATGATGAGGATCTTTGCTAGAGATAGGATGAAAGTTGCTATTGTTATTGGAAGTTGCATGATTCATTGCACATAATTGTCCACCGCTGAATTTTCAACTAAGCACCAATTCTATGAACTCTATTTGCTTTAGTGGTGGTATTTGTTGATAGATGTTTTGATAAAGACCCTATATGGTTGAATTGTTCTTCATGACAATATGCTCTGCTCTCTAAGAAGAAAACTCCAATATAGCTAGTGAACTTAATAATTTTTAGAAAACAGTTACATGTTGTCTCCAAACATTGCAAATATTGCTCTCCTGCATTGATCATACCTACCAAAGCCAAAAATGCTACACTTATATGATAAACCTATAGATTGCAACATATAATTTGGTGAGTCGTTTCAAGTTTGTGTTCTTTTGGTATGAGACTTTTAAGTTGGCCATTTTTGTTTGTGTAACTATCACTTGTTTGCTAGCTCTTTCATATTTAGCAATGCTCGCTGAATATTCCCACTTGTAAACCTATATTTGTTTTGGTGTTGCCCTCTCCTTGTCCACAACCTATGATATGAGTTTCTCATTGAGCCGTTGCACTATTTCTATGGTTTTATTGTGACACCCCAGGTGTCTCACTTCATTTAACCAACATGGAGAACTTAGGTTATGAACAACACAACATGAAATATTAGGACTCACTCCCTTTTAATTAATTCTAGGCAAATAAAAACCCTGCAATCAAGTTATTGAAGCAATTCAAAAATTTCAATACAACTTATGCTAAATAAATTCATAATCATGTTGCTAATAATAAAATAGAGTTTTATGAAATTATTGGGCATTTTATCTGCTTGGCAAGACCCCTAATTAATTAAATAATTCTTAAATAACTAATTAATGCATTTAATAAATTCTAAAAATCTGTTTATAAAAATTTCAATTAAAATTCACCAAAGTGTTCTCCACCATTTAATAAGTCAGTCCACCAAGTTTCACTAATTTAGGAAGTCCCTAGCTATTTTATTTTGATTTTATAAAAATCAGCTTTGACTAGGGACCTGTTTGCACTAAATCTTATCTTCCAGGGGGTGCAGCACAAAATCCCCTTTCTCTCTTCTCCCGTTGACGCAGCAAGAGCAGAGCTCCGTCACCGGCGCACCGCCCGGGCAGCCATCACCTTGCCTCCGGACCGCGCGTGCTACAGCCGCCGTTGACCCCTCTCTGGCCCCGCTCGGTCCCATCCCTCTGTCCTCAGCAGCGAGCTCGCCCAACCTTCTCTTCTAACCCTCTGCACGCCATCACCGTGACTGGCAAAACTTCAATTCCACCCGCTCCTCTTGCTCTCGCACTCCACCCGCTCTTTCCCCCTCCGCGCAACTCATAGCGAACCAGCAAGCTCACAGAAACTACTCTCTCAAGCTCTCTGCTCTCCGCTCTCTTCCATTTTCTCACCTCCCTTCCCTTTTTGCCATTGCCGAGCAGAGCTCAAGCGCGACGCGCTGCCCACCTCTTCCACTGCTTCCCGAGCCCAACCAAGAGTAACCACACACCGCTCACTTCCCCTCTAGCTCCCCAGGCCACCTCCTCGACAACTCCCTGTGTGTGCTCGATCAATTCAAAGAAAAACCAAGGCACACAGTTCTGGTGACCTCCTCTGTCATCGACCGAAATTGGCCATCCCCGGTGAGCATCATCCCCTCTTTCCTCCTGTACCGTTTGCGCAACCCTCGGCCGAACGGGCCCGCTTTAACCCCTTATTGTTTTCGTGTGCAAAGCCACCGGCATTTCGCTTTTCCTCAGTTCCGACCCATCGCCGCCGATCACTGAAGCCGCCTCCACGACGAGCTCTTATCTCCGGTCATCCTCACCGAACGACAACCCGATGCCGCTCTTCGTGCTGCCCCAGTGAAGCTGTAGGAGAAGACAGAGCCCAAGTTAGAGCTCCGAGCCGTTCCCGCTACCTTCCCCTCTAGCTCCCCAGTGAAGTTCGATTTTTTGTCGCCTCTCGTCACCGACGACCTTTCGGTGAGCCACCCCCCCCCCGAACCCTGCCAATCTTCCCGCCTAGACGTGCGTGTCATTTTTCTGTCCTCGTGACAAGCTTTCCTCCCGCGCAATCGCCGGCAGCGAGCCCTCCGGCCGCAAGCCACCCCGCTCCGGCGAGCCCACTAGCACCTACTGGCAGCTGACATGGTGCCTACGTGTCGCGTACGTGGCCCTTTTTAAACTAGGAAAATTTGCCAGAAAGTGCTAAAAACGTTGAAAACTCCTAGTAAATTGAATTTAACTTCAACGAAGCTCAAACAAAATTTGTTAGGTTCACTTCGAATTGCTTTATTTTAGTAAATTAATAAATAACTGTCACTGTACATTTATTTTTGTTAACACATTTAATTGTTCAAACACAAACTAATTTACCAGATATTTTAGGAACCAAATTGAATTCTAATTTTTGGCATGCTTAATAATTGCATAAGTATCTATCACCACAATTTTTGGTTTAGAAAAATATGAATTATTTTAGGCTCTAGAAATTATTTAGTGTGTTCAATTAAATTAATTATAGTAATTATTTTATAATTAATTGGCCCCTGCCACTTGGCACAAAAATCCCTCACAGAAGTCTCTGTGCCCAGTAAATTACATAAGTCCAGAAACCTAAATTTACTTCATTAAATTAAATTAATTGCTCATACCACTATTTTATTTTAATAAATACTAGTAATTAGAGTAATTATAACCAGAGGCTATAAATTGGTAAAAATACAATTCATCTATGTCCCTGTTCATGATAAATCACTCAAGATCAGAATCAATTGGTTACTATTGTAATTGCTTAATTATTTTGAAGGACTATAAAACCCTAAATAAATGATTAACACACATAAAATGATGAAACATATGGCTTCGAGAATATTGAAGCATATGGCTTCGAGAACATAATAATGATCAACATTTAAAGACATTGAGCATCATACCATTGCATTCTACGGTATTTTGATAATACCGACAATTCAATTCTATCATATAGGCAACAATAACCCGGAGCAAGAAGAAGAAGATCTATAGAAGGACCTTGATCCCCAAGAGCAAGACGTTGTAGTTGCCAGTTCTAACATCGATCCAGGCAAGCCCCGGTTCTTCATTCGCCATTTTATAAAGTTGCTAGTTTTCAATATTACTAGTGTCTGTGATTATTATATTAGGTCATAGGAGTTGATTGGAACCCACTTGCATGATACCCAAATGACCTACGCCACTGTCATTAGAACTTTGGTAGTATCGGTACTGTGTCGCTATGCTTAGTAATTGCTAGACGTAATAGATATAGTTACTAAGAAATGAACTTGACCACTAGAACGGGAACCTAAAAAGAAGTTTATTTTACTGTTATGACCAGGCAGGAAAGATGCATGTGTAGGTTTGTAGCAATACATGGGTGTTGACTGCGGTAGCCCTGCCTTGTCGAACCTAGGACCCGTCCGTGGTCAGCCCCTTGGTCAAGTATTGAACACTACCGAATGCATGCTAGTCTATGGGCACTAGTAAACTGATGTAGCATTGGCGCGGCAATGAGGACGGTACCCAGTACAGTGGTCGTTGACCCTCCTGCTACTGGAGTGGGCGGTTCAGACCATAAAGTACTGTTCGCAGAACGGCATGCCCACTCGTTGAGACTGGACCCGGATCAAGTTGTTTTTCGTCCTTGCGAAAAGTTGCCATATACGACCTTAACTGGTGCGTATGTGTCGTGTATCTCGGGTTATCCCAGCTAGTGTAAATCAATTGCAATTGCTGTCCTTCGCAGTAATGAGTACCACTTGGTCATTGCGTCATGACGTAGTTGAACCTGGATTGGATGTTAACTATGATGCTTATTGTTGGTGTTACTATTATTGCTCTTATGTTGCACTTACTTTATGTATTTCTTTATTATCTTATTGTTGCAACTAAAGTTACATTCTGCTATACTCAATTAAATTGATGAATAAAACTTGATAGAACTAATAGGTTGCTTAGTGCGAGTCTTTTCAAACAAGCCACCTATTAGAGTCGTTGCATGTCTAGGAGTCCGACGGGTAAGACTTGCTGAGTAATTTATACTCAGGCTTTGTGCCACTGTTGTTTTCAGGTAATGAAGAAGTAGAATTGCCTGTAGATGTGCTGCCGTGGGACATGCAAGTCCCTGAGGGTTGGACTACCCACTGGGAGTCCGACTTCCCGCCGCAGTGATGATGTGTGATGCTAGAGTGATGGTTCTTCGGGCATGAACCATTACTATGCTATATCGTCGAGCTCGTAGATTTATCATATTTGCATCCGCTGTTTCAAAACAAATCAAGAACTTGTACTATTTCCGCTGCACTCTGATAACTATTTGATGTAATATTCAATTTAAATTCGAACCAATGTTGTATTATCAAGTGTCTGCGTCATCAGCACTGTTGGGACCTCGATCCTGCGGGAAGGAGCGACACAGCTGGTATCAGAGCCGTGGTCTATAATAATACAACAAATAAATCATATGAGTTCTTCAAACGAAGGTACGTGCGTGCTTAACCTAGGTTATGATTGTTTACATTATTGCATCTACGGCTTCTTCAAACGAAGGTACGTGCGTGCTTAACCGACACGCGTGATATCGGTGTCTGTGCTCGCAGGCGGATACGAGACACTGTTGGCTCGTGACTTATCACGGGGCGATCCTTTTTCCATGGATCGATACTAGTAGAACTGTGCTTCTTTTCGTAGTTTCTTTTAAATTTGATGTATTGTTTCTGCAATGAATCTTCTGCAGGTACGCTAACACTGTTAGTATAACCTTTAGAATAACTTACGTGTTGAGTGCGGGTAGTCACCAAATATCCGTGCCGCTAAGTCTCGGCAAGTTAGGTGTTGTGTGGTGAGGAACGATAGGTTAATAAAATGAAGGTTTTGCATCATGCATCCCATTATAACTAAACTAAAATTTGGTTCTCTCCTTGCTCACCAACCTCTGAATAAAAATTTTCTAAACCTAATAAGTATAAAATTTTGAATAACAAGGTTAACAAGAATCTGTCCTATTTTTAGCTGCCAACTTCAAAAATTCATAACTAAAGTTCTATTTCGGATTTTTAGGTGTTTAAATACAACATGGAAAGCCCTAGAAGCCTATTTTCATCTCCAATAGGTTTCACCATCTTCCCAGTTTTCCCCTGTCCAGTAGAGCCAAAACATTAGACCTATGTCAATCTAAAACCGAATTTGTATTGAGACCCATTGTCATATTATTGACCCTTGAGGCTGGAAAATGTGAACAAAAACCTTGTTTCTGTATTTCATTGCACTATATATGAAATGCATTATTACTCATGGAACATTGTACTCACCATTGGGTTTATGTTCCAGATGGGTGACCACGGTTTTGAGGAGATTTCGCACGACGGGTGGCGCTACACCACCGGGCTCCACCACTGTGGCTTTTCTACACTGTTGTGGATCTCTTACGCTTGTTGGGCTACGACGAGCCGCCCTCTTAAAAGGGCCGCAAGATCCATCGTCACGGCATGACTCTTGCTGAGGTGCACATCAGCGTGCCCACACACCAGCGCAACCTCGACATGGCGGGTATGGAGAGCACGGCGACTTGTGGGAGCCTCCGTGAGGGCTTGGAGAGAGTCGCCCACAGGGCTCTCACCCACTTCTTTGGGTGCCACACAGCAGCGCTCTCCGGGACTCCGTTTGAGATGATTCCCATCTGGCACCAGGCCAACCCGGTCTGGCAGAGGCGTGTGAGGCGCATTGGCCGTGACGACTACCCGACGTACCACGCAGGGTACCACCGGGTGTCCTACTACTCTGAGTACCTCCTCAACTTGGATGAGGAGGCTAGCAGTCACAGCAGTATCATACTGGCTGAGGCCAAGCAGGTCTGGGTTTAGAGGAATGACCTGCAGACACAGGTCGATGCACAGCAGAGAGAGATTCAGCGGCTGATCGCTGCTCTTGAGGCGAGTGAGACTTGCGTTACTGAGGTGACTGGATAGCGCGACACCCTCGCACAGGAGGTGGACAGACGTGGCTTGATTATGCAGTAGCACGCCAATCACAACGAGCACTTGCAGCATCAATTGACGGCTGCACAACACGAGATGGAGCTTATGGGAGAGGATCTAGAGACCCTGGCTCACAAGAACCAGGGCCTACAGCAGCAGCTTGAGGCAGCCCTTGCACCACCGGCAATACCAGAGGAGGAGGATCCATAGGAGGATATGGACGAGGAGTCTGACATGGACTACGAGGCACCCGCCCGAGGCAGGACCTAGGAGGATGAGGGTAGGATAGCCTAGTCTCGGTAGTCAAGATCAGTGGGTAGGTAACTTTTGTCGAACCATGCGAGGTTGTTGTATTTTGGGGGTTGATGTGTGAGATGTTTTTTTTTGTAACTCGAGGGCCACCTATTCCGAGTCATGAATTGAAACTATGATGATTTGCGTTGTGCATTGGATGTACCATTAGTACCTATTGTTGTTACAACAAAGTTAATCGTACTCATTGACTCAATCAAAGTACTTTCTTTGTAGATAGCTGAGAACAATAAACAACCACCACAAGGTTGGGAAATTACCGATGGCCTGGAGTTCACCGGAATGATTCACCTATTTTGGAGAGTTCTCCAGAGATTCGGGTATTCCACTCCTCCCACCTATGTTGGCAAGGAATTCTAGGAGCATGGAGTCTCCTCATGTTTCATCCATGTGGCGGTTCCCACCAATTACTCCGTCATCCCCGCATGGGAATCTTGGACCCTTAGTGTCACCGGGACCGATCTGCCTTCCACCTGGAATGTAGCTACATTCAAGGAACTTATTCGGTTCTGTGAAGACCACAAGCATGATGCTGCTAGAACACCAATTGCCTTGCTACCCATTAATGATGTGACAGACCTCGAATGGATGAGGTGTGTGGATTTCATCTTTGATCCGAACCACCGCCATCATGATCCTATGCAGCCCATAATAGAATATTATGGTTTGTCCATGTTCGCTTTGTGCACAAACTTGTGCCGGCGATTGGATGTGTTCCATACTACACTGTGACTTTCTGAGGTCGAAAAACAAGCTAAAGATGAAGAAATTGCAGAACTGAACCAGCAAATCCAAGCCAAGAATCAAGAGATGGAAGCGATTCTAGAAGAACGTGACCAAGCCTTGTAGGATGCAGCGGATTTTGAGCATGACATGATTGAGGCTCAAGATGACCTGAACGCATTCAAGGCTGCCCATCTTCCTTTTGAAGGGAATTGGGATGAGATCTTCATAGAGTATGGAGAACAAGACGCTGTGGAGATGGCACCTACCGGTATTGATGGTGATGAAATGATGGACCTGGAGGGACCAGGAGAACCTATGGAACATGAAGAACCGGAAGAGCCGGAAGACTTAGGCCAGGAGTAGATGATTCGCTACCCCTGTGTACGGTCGTGTAGTATATGTATCCCTAGTTCGGTGTAAAAGTGTGAATCTTGCATGTTGTGCCCGCAATGCCGTAACTAGGCGACGGCACATACATGCAAGGAACCGTGTGATGATGTCCTTTAACAACCATGCAAACTAGATTGAATCAATGAAGATGGACGTCATTCTGAGAATTTACCGTACCACTTGCAAATTTACGTTTTGTGCATGTGATTTTATGGAATGTTATGAGAACCAACTAATTTGCAACCGTATAAAATTGCAGCATGGTGCGTACTCGAAACTAGGAAGATCCAGAACACTCTCCGTAAGGAGCGAATGCTGAGCCTTCCTTAGCTGAAGTCTTGGCCACTGCACTCAACAGGCAGCAGAATGACTCCGAGCTACTCTGTCGGTTGGTCAACATCATGACTCACCTAGCTGGACGTGGAGATAACCACAACAACCGCAACAACCAGCCCCGTCAGAGCACTTACTCAGATTTTATGGGTACTCACCCACCAACCTTTGAGCGTGCCAGAGAGCCGCTGGACGCTGACCATTGGCTGCGTCAGACCGAAACTAAGTTCGGTCTACTGGAGTGCACTGAACACCAGAAGGTGTTGTTCGCTGCCCAACAACTCCAGGGCTCTACTAGTGCCTGGTGGGCCAATTATGAAGCTTCTCTACCTGCTGGATGTCGCACTGAGTGGAATGAGATCAAGGCTGCTTTTTGAGCTCATTTCATTGCCGCGGGTCTCATGCAAAGGAAGTTCCAGGAGTTCATGGATCTAAAGCAAGGAGGGAGGAATGTCCTCCAGTATTCTAAGGATTTGAATCACCTGGCCCAGTATGCTAATGAGTATGTCAATACGGAGGAGAAGAAGAGATACGCGTTCCTACGTGGGATGAATTCCACTCTTAAGGAGCGTCTGACTTGGCAGACAATGGGCACATACAACGACCTGGTCAATGCTGCAATTAAGGTGCTATGCGCCAAGTTGAAGAGGAAGACTGCAAGAGGAAGGCCCCTGCTACTACCCCTGCTGCCCCACAGGCGAAGCATCGTCTGATTTACACTTCCCCCACCGGACACGTTTTCCGGCATCACCACGGCAGCAGTACCAGCGACCGTATGGTCAGAATTACTCAAGGCCGCCGCAGCAGCAGAACATACCACCCCGTGCACCATACCCGCAGCAGAACAACTAGTACTACGCACCGTATCAACAGCAAGGGGGCCAGGATGTTCGCGCTCCACAACCTGCTGACCGTGAAAGCAGCTACCCCTGCTACAATTGTGGTCGCACCGGCCACTTTGCAAAGAACTGCACTGCACCAAGGTGCAACAACAACAACAACAACAACAACCAGCGTCAGAATCAGAACAAGGCTGTGAATGCACCATCTCGTGGTGCCCAAGTGAACTACACCAATGCTGAAGCCATCCCTCAGGGCGAACCCGTGCTGACTGGTACGCTCTCACTCTATCGCCAGCTTGTCCTTGCACTTTTTAATTCTGGTGTTATGCATAATTTCATTAGCCAAGCGTGTGTGCAAAAACTTAATCTTCAACCCCAGACTATAGAAAGGTGCTACACAATTCGTTCCCCCGCTGGGCAAACTAGTGCATCTCAAATAGTATGCAAAGCCCCTTTGGAAATAAACAAGAAAATCTACCCCACGGATTTTATCATGCTTAGCCACCAGGAAATTGACTTGATTTTGGGCATGTTCTGGATGAAAACCCACAGAGCCATGCTAGACATCGAGCCTCGTATCGTTCACCTCAACTCCCCTGTGCATGGAGAGGACACACTTTCTCTAAACATCAATTCATCGAAAGCTCTGATTGTCCATCACTTGGAAGGGCAGTCGCTCGAGGATATCCCCGTTGTTCGTGAGTATCCGAACGTATTCCCTGAAGATATCTCTAGCCTACCACCTGACCGTGATGTGGAATTTAAGATAGAGCTACAACCAGGAACTTCTCCAATATCTCGTCGACCTTATAAAATGGCCCCGAATGAGTTGGCTGAATTGAAAAAGCAATTGAATGAGTTATTGGAAAAGGGATTCATTCACCCAAGCACCTCACCTTGGGGCTGTCCAGCTATTTTTGTGAAGAAGAAGGTTAAGTCTCTGTGTCTCATTGTTGATTATCGACCCCTCAACGAGGTTACCATCAAGAACAAATACCCGTTACCACGAATTGATATCCTTTTTGATCAATTAGTTGGTGCTAAGGTATTTTCGAAAATTGATCTCCGATCGGGTTATCATCAAATCAAGATCCGAGCGGAAGACATTCCGAAGACTGCCTTCTCTACTAGATACGGACTATTCGAGTACCTAGTAATGTCATTCGGATTAACCAATGCCCCTGCTCATTTCATGTATCTCATGAATTCGGTATTCATGCCAGAGTTAGACAAATTTGTAGTAGTATTCATTGACGACATCCTCGTCTATTCTAAGTCCAAAGAAGAGCATGCAGAACACCTCCGCATTATTCTTCAACGTCTCCGAGATCACAAATTGTATGCCAAATTCAGCAAGTGTGAATTTTGGTTGGACCGTGTACCATTCCTTGGTCACATAGTCTCTGTAGAAGGAATCTCGGTAGATCCTAGCAAAGTTCAAGATGTGCTAGATTGGAAGCCACCACGGACAGTTCACTAAGTACGCAGTTTACTCGGGCTAGCCGGATATTATCGTAGGTTCATTCCAAATTTTTCTCGGCTGACCAAACCCATCATGGAACTACTGAAAAAGGAGAAAAAGTTTAATTGGAACAGCAAGTGTGAGGAGGCATTCCAAACACTGAAGAAATTGTTGACAACTGCCCCAGTATTAGCTCAACCTGACATCACCAAGTCATTCAACGTATATTGCGATGCGTCTGGCACAGGGCTGGGACAAGAAGGCCGTGTCATCGCATATGCGTCACGACAGCTACGGAAGCATGAAGAGCACTATCCAACTCATGATTTGGAGCTAGCTGCAGTTGTACTTGCCCTAAAAATATGGGGGCATTATTTGCTCGGCAACTTAGTGCACATCTACACAGACCATAAGAGCTTGAAATATATATTCACCCAGACTGATCTAAACATGAGACATCGTTGCTGGCTAGAACTGATTAAGGATTATAACCTGGAGATTCATTATCATCCTGGCAAGGCTAATGTAGTCACCGATGCGTTAAGCAGAAAGGTCCACTGCAACCACTTGGAACTCGAAGCTCAGGACCACATTGACCACAAAACTAATTCGGAACCCAGCCTTCGCATATTACCTATTGTAGTGGTTAGCAACCTAAGTGTGCATTCTACCATCCATGAAGAAATCGTTACTGCACAGAAAAATGACGTTGGTATGAATCACATCAGACAAAACATTACGGGTGGCAAAGCAAAATGCTTCACCCAAGACTCAAACGGTACTCTGTGGTTCAATAACTGTTTAGTAGTACCAAAGGACTTTGAACTTCGACAGAAGATCTTGGATGAGGCACACCACTCCAAATATTCTATCCATCCGGGTAGTAATAAAATCTACCAAGACTTGAAGAAGAATTTCTGGTGGACAAGGATGAAGCGAGAAATTGCTCGGTATGTCACGGAATGCGATACGTGTCAGAGGGTTAAGGCTGATCATTTGAAACAGGCCGGATTACTTCAACCATTAAGTATCCCCGCTTGGAAATGGGAAGACATCAGCATGGATTTTGTTGTTGGTCTCCCTCTCACTTCTCGAAAGCATGATTCAATTTGGGTTATTGTGGACAGACTCACCAAATCTGCCCACTTCCTGTCAGTCAACAATAGACATAATGTACGACAATATGCAGAGCTATACATAGCCAGAATTCTATGTCTCCATGGAGTGCCCAAGACCATTGTTACAGATCATGGCTCACAGTTTGTTGCTCATTTTTGGGAACAACTGCATGCATCTTTGGGTACCAAGCTTATCCGGAGTTCTGCTTACCATGCCACCACGGATGGACAAACTGAGCGTGTCAACCAAATTTTGGAAGATATGCTTAGAGCATGTGTCTTAACTCATGGTGGAAATTGGGATACGTATTTGCCTTATGCGGAATTCTCATACAACAACAGTTACTAGGAGAGTCTAAAAATGTCGCCATTTGAAGCACTCTATGGTCGCAATTGTAGAACGCCGCTAAACTGGTCTGAATCCGGAGAAAGAGTAACCTTCGGTCCTGATCTTGTCAAGGATGCTGAGGAAAAAGTACGTACCATCCAAGCCAATCTTAAAGCCGCAAAATGTCGTCAAGAGAAGTATGCAAACAGACGACGCAGACCACTGTACTTCAACAAGGGCGACTACGTCTATCTCAAGGTGTCGCCTATGAAGGGTATCCAACGGTTCGGAGTCAAGGGAAAGTTAGCTCCCCGTTATGTTGGACCATTCCAAATTCTAGAACGATGTGGAAACGTGGCCTATAAGTTGGAGTTACCCACCAGCCTATCTGGAATTCACCCCACCTTCCACGTCTCTCAACTCAAGCGATGTCTCAAGCCATCCATCGACAAAATTTTTGAAGAGTATGACCAACTCAAACCCGACCTCACGTACTCCGAACAACCCATAAAGATCCTCGACAAGAAGGAGCGCACAACCCGTAATAGAACCCTCAAATTTTATAAAGTTCAATGGAGTAACCACTCAGAAGATGAGTCTACTTAGGAATCGGAAGAGTTTCTGAGAACTCACTACCCGAAATTTTGGTCGTCATATATAGGTATGTTTTGACCACCGCAAATCCCTCTAGTTTGCCTCGATTAATAATCTCGGGACGAGATTTCTTTAAGGAGGGAGGGCTGTGACACCCCAGGTGTCTCACTTCATTTATCCAACATGGAGAGCTTAGGTTATGAACAACATAGCATGAAATATTAGGACTCACTCCCTTTTAATTAATTCTAGGCAAATAAAAACCCTACAATCAAGTTATTGAAGCAATTCAAAAATTTCAATACAACTTATGCTAAATAAATTCATAATCATGTTGCTAATAATAAAATAGAATTTTATGAAATTATTGGGCATTTTATCTGCTTGGCAAGACCCCTAAGTAATTAAATAATTCTTAAATAACTAATTAATGCATTTAATAAATGCTAAAAATCTATTTATAAAAATTTCAATTAAAATTCACCAAAGTGTTCTCCACCATTTAATAAGTCAGTCCACCAAGTTTCACTAATTTAGGAAGTCCCTAGCTATTATATTTTGATTTTATAAAAATTAGCTTTGACTAGGGACCTGTTTGCACTAAATCTTATCTTCCAGGGGGTGCAGCATAAAATCCCCTTTCTCTCTTCTCCAGTTGGCGCAGCAGGAGCAGAGCTCCGTCGCCGGCGCACCACCCGGGCAGCCATCACCTTGCCTCGGGACCGCGCGTCCTATAGCCGCCGTTGACCCATCTCTGCCCCCGCTCGGTCCCATCGCTCTGCCCTCAGCCGCGAGCTCGCCCAACCTTCTTCTTCTCCCCCTCTGCACGCCATCGCCGTGACCGGCAAAACTTCAATTCCACCCGCTCCTCTCGCTCTTGCACTCCACCCGCTCTTTCCCCCTCTGCGTAACTCATAGCGAACCAGCAAGCTCACAGAAACTACTCTCTCTCGCTCTCTGCTCTCCGCTCTCTTCCATTTTCTCACCTCCCTTCCCTTTTCTCCATTGCCGACCAGAGCTCAAGCGCGACACGCTGCCCAGCTCTTCCACTGCTTCCCGAGCCCAACCAAGAGTAACCACACACTGCTCACTTCCCCTCTAGCTCCCCAGGCCACCTCCTTGACAACTCCATGTGTGTGCTCGATCAATTCGAAGAAAAACCGAGGCACACAGTTCTGGTGACCTCCTCTACCGTCGACCGAAATTGGCCATCTCCAGTGAGCATCATCCACTCTTTCCTCCTCTACCGTTTGCGCAACCCTCGGCCGAACGGGCCCGCCTTAACCCCTTATTGTTTTCGTGTGCAAAGCCACTGGCATTTCGCTTTTCCTCAGTTCCGACCCATCACCGCCGATCACCGAAGCCGCCTCCACGACGAGCTCTTATCTCCGACCATCCTCACCGAACGACAACCCGATGCCGCTCTCCGTGCTGCCCCAGTGAAGTTGTAGGAGAAGACAAAGCCCAAGTTAAAGCTCCGAGCCGTTCCCTCTACCTCGCCGAAGTTCATTTTTCCGCCGCCTCTCGTTGCCGACGACCTTCCGGTGAGCCACCCCCCCCCCCCCCTCCGAACCCTGCCAATCTTCCCGCCTAGACGTGTGTGTCATTTTTCTGTCCTCGTGACGAGCTTTCCTCCCGCGCAATCCCCGGCAGCGAGCCCTCCGGCCGCAAGCCACCCCGCTCCGGCAAGCCCACTGGCGCCTACTGGCAGCTAACGTGGTGCCTACGTGTCGCGTATATGGCGCCTACGTGGCCCTTTTTAAACCAGGAAAATTTGCGAGAAAGTGCTAAAAACATTAAAAACTCCTAGTAAATCGAATTTAACTCCAACGAAGCTCAAACAAAATTTGTTAGGTTCATTTCGAATTGCTTTATTTTAGTAAAATAATAAATAACTGTCACTGTACATTTATTTTTGTTAACACATTTAATTGTTCAAACACAAATTAATTTACCAGATATTTTAGAAACCAAATTTAATTCTGATTTTTGGCATGCTTAATAATTGCATAAGTATCTATCACCACAATTTTTGGTTTAGAAAAATATGAATTATTTTAGGCTCTGGAAATTATTTAGTGTGTTCAATTAAATTAATTCTAGTAATTATTTTATAATTAATTGGCCCCTACCACTTGGCACAAAATCCCTCACAGAAGCCTCTGTGCCCAGTAAAGCACATAAGTCCAGAAACCTAAATTTACTTCATTAAATTAAATTAATTGCTCATACCACTATTTTACTTTAATAAATGCTAGTAATTAGAGTAATTATAACCAGAGGCTGTAAATTGGTAAAAATACAATTCATCTATGTCCCTGTTCATGATAAATCACTCAAGATCAGAATCAATTGGTTACTATTGTAATTGCTTAATTATTTTGAAGGACTATAACAACCCTAAATAAATGATTAACACACATAAAATGATGAAACTCTAATTTGTTTCTTTGAAGCATATGGCTTCGAGAACATAATAATGATCAACATTTAAAGACGTTGAGCATCATACCATTGCATTCTACGGTATTTTAATAATACCGACAATTCAATTCTATCATATAGACAACAACAACCCGGAGCAAGAAGAAGAACATCTACAGAAGGACCTTGATCCCCAAGAGCAAGATGTTGTAGTTGCTAGCACTAACATCAATCTAGGAAAGCCCCGGTTCTTCATTCGCCATTTTATAAAGTTGCTAGTTTTCAATATTACTAGTGTCTGTGATTATTGCATTAGGTCATAGGAGTTGATTGGAACCCACTTGCATGATACCCAAATGACCTACGCCACTGTCATTAGAACTTTGGTAGTATCGGTACTGTGTCGCTATGCTTAGTAATTGCTAGACGCAATAGATATAGTTACTAAGAAATGAACTTGACCACTAGAACGGGAACCTAAAAAGAAGTTTATTTTACTGTTATGACCGGGCAGGGAAGATGCATGTGTAGGTTTGCAGCAATACATGGGTGTTGACTGCAGTAGCCCTGCCTTGTCGAACCTAGGACCCGTCCGTGGTCGGCCCCTTGGTCAAGTATTGAACAGTACCGAATGCATGCTAGTCTATGGGCACTAGTAAACTAATGTAGCATTGGCGCGGCAATGAGGACGGTACCCAGTACAGTGGTCGTTGACCCTCCTGCTGCTGGAGTGGGCGGTTCAGACCATGAAGTACTATTGGCAGAACGGCATGCCCACTCGCTGAGACTGGACTCGGACCAAGTTGTTTTTCGTCCTTGCGAAAAGTTGTCATATACGTCCTTAACTGGTGCGTATGTGTCGTGTATCTCGGGTTATCCCAGCTGGTGTAAATCAATTGCAATTGTTAGAGTACCACTTGGTCATTATGTCGTCACGTAGTTGAACCTGGATTGGAAGTTAACTATGATGCTTATTGTTGGTGTTACTATTATTGCTCTTATGTTGCACTTACTTTATGTATTACTTTATTATCTTATTGTTGCAACTAAAGTTACATTCTGCTATACTCAATTAAATTGAAGAATAAAACTTGATAGAACTAATAGGTTGCTTAGTGCGAGTCTTTTCAAACAAGCCACCTATTAGAGTCGTTGCATGTCTAGGAGTCCTACGGGTAAGACTTGCTGAGTAATTAGTACTCAGGCTTTGTGCCACTGTTGTTTTCAGGTAATGAAGAAGTAGAATTGCCTGTAGATGTGCTGCTCTAGGACATGCAAGTCCTTGAGGGTTGGACTGCCCACTGGGAGTCTGACTTCCCGCCGAAGTGATGATGTGTGATGCTAGAGTGATGGTTCTTCGGGCATGAACTATTACTATGCTGTATCGTCGAGCTCGTAGATTTATCGTATTTGCTTCCGCTGTTTGAAAACAAATCAAGAACTTGTATTATTTCCACTGCACTCTGATAACTATTTGATGTAATATTCAATTTAAATTTGAACCAATGTTGTATTATCAAGTGTCTGCGTCATCAGCACCGTTGGGACCTCGATCCTGCGGGGAGGGGTGCCACATTTATGCACAAACTACAAAGACTTCTTGCTGAAGACAAAGATTTTCATCAATAACAACCTCTGAAGACTCTCTGAAAGTGCAAAAGATCTATATAAGGTGAAGACAAGGCAAAATTAGAAGTGCGCCGATCGGCGTACCTCTGCACCGATTGGCGCAAGGACTCAAAAATTAAGGAAGCGCTCTGTTATCTCTAGAAAGCAATTATAAGTGTTTCAGATGGTCAAAGAGAAGAAATAAAGGATTTAGCTAATGCTCTTCTTTTTCCACTCTCTTTGCTCGAGGACGAGCAATGTTTGAGCATGGGGAGATGGACGTCATTCATCATTCCGAAGCACTAGCTAATGGACTTCAAAAAAAATATTGATGGAAGATCAAGGATGTTTCAAGTTATATCAAGTTGCAAGAGAGGAATTCACAAGATTTGTGCATAAACAATTATTCTTCAAGTAAGTTTATTCAATTGGCTAAACTCTCACTCCAACCATGTGCAATCTGATTTTGAGAACTTCATGTCTTGAGATTATTCTTTGCCTTTTCCACATGTCCACCTTTCTAAAAGCGTGTGTTTTTCCTCTTCTTCATAATGTTTTCCAATGGCCTTTTTGACAAGTCTCTGTAAAACCAATTAGAACTATCTCTTGATTTGACAATACTCTGAGTTACATTGTTGCTAGTTGTTTTCCTACCAAGCTACACATAAAGCCTTCCACCAAATTTTTGTAGATAGGATCACTTCTAGTTGTTTGGCTTGTGAGATTTGTAAGATGAGTGTTGCCTTGATTCTTTGCAAGAGAGTGTTTTTGTTTGGATAAATGAGACTAAATTTTTGGAAAAACTTTATCATTTAAGACATAGTTTGAGGAGCAATCTAATATGAGAGTTGAAGCTACTTTATTTGATCATTGTGGTCGGATATTAGTCATTTTCTGTTCCCCACAAGTATCTTTGAGTAGTAGAATTGGTGCAACATAAAACTTTTTGTGCTACACTCTTAAAGCGGGTTAGATATGCATGTGCCTTGGTGAATGCAAGTGAAGATAACATGATTGCAACGCTGATCTCCCATTGAGGGTAATTTATTTGCTCGAGGAGGAGCAAAGGTTTAAGCATGGGAGAACTATTGGTGGTTCCTATGTACCCTTTTTATATGCCAAAACCACCAACATTGTACCATATTCTCATCATAATCATGTGTTTTACCTCTAATATTGACGATTTCCACATGTAGTGTCATTTTAGTGCTTTATTGCAGAAACAGGTGAAATAACGACAAAATAGCTCTTATATGAGAAGTATCGACATGAAGCCCGACTCGCTGTGCAAGGACACACCTGGACGTCCATGAGATCCAATGTGCAAGCCCAAGGTCATGTCCTAATGCCTAAGAATTTCTAGAAGGTTTATCCGGAAGGAAAGTTCAATTCGCGGAGTCCAGAAACAGCACTGTTTTGTCACGCGATTTCAGAGCCCAATACATGGTCAAATAGGAAACCTCAGAATACCAAAGTTGAAGATTGCATCGCGGGATTTCCGAAACATATATGATTTGCATTTATTGGACTCTGGAGCTAGGACATATGGGCCCCGCAAGGCAGGCTGCGCAGAGGAATCCGAATCAGGATAGATATTTTGGCATCGCAATTTTGGTTGTATAAACATCCGAATCCGAGGATCCAAATAATACTAAAGTTGTAGATATTTTCAAGGGCTACGAGATAGACTCCAGGTTTGCCTCATTTGGACTATGGAAGCATCGGTTATGATTAAATTAATGCGGTGCAGTTTATAGAAGGTACGAAACCAACTTGGATTCAATCTCTATTTGCTAAACTTGACAGCCAAGCAAGGGAGGACATGACCAGAGGCTATATAATCACCATATGACATCCAAGACCAGGGAGCAAAGGGAGAATTAAGCAATAGGAGCCGCTGCACATCTTAATCATGGTGATTAGGCTAGTATTCGGATCTTATATGAATCATGATTGCTTGGTGATGCTGGGGTGTGGTTTAGTTGTGACAAAGCTAAGTTTGCGTAGCACTTTTAGATAGTCAAGTAGGGTTAAGATACTTGCGCAATTAAGGGTTTTCTCTTGGCAGCGATAAATCAGGAGCCGCTCAGAAAGTAGGGTGGTCTTGCTCATCTTCGATGTTTACCGATTGTTTAAAGTGCCAAGTAAGCTAGGATTAAGATGATAATGACTACTGCTTCAGTGCCGATCGGCACACCAGTTGCGCCGATCGACACAGCCTTTCTCCGACCGCTAGATGCATATAGGCTAACTCTAGGTGATACTCCTAGTTGATGTGTATGCTCCTACTCCCATAAGCCTTGGCTAACTAAGCATCAGGCGCACTTTGGCTCAGGTAAGCCTTCGTGCCGATCGGCGCACCCGTTGAGCCGATCGACGCAGCCTTCAATTTTCACTTCTTTTCATGCTCACGTATGTGCAATATGTACTTGATGATAGGATTGATTTGTTAGACAAAATAGTAAACTCTAAACACAGTTCTCTTGCTGATCCCTGTGGATTCGATTAAACCTTGGAATACTCTAAGGGAAAAAGTGCTACAATGTACACTGACCTCTTGCCGTATATAAGTGGGTGCGTAGTAACGACCACCATGGTTTCATTTGCACCCACTAGCTACAAGGTAGCTTCGCCCTTGTTAATAGCAACTGACTCAAAACAACATCAAATAATTCAAAACTAATCACTTGCTTTCAATCACTATTCTATGCAAAACAATGTGAAATAATTGAATACTAATATATTATTTCATGAAGGCATTAAAAGTTAGTACATTTGTACTGTACTTGTTTTCACATGATTCAAAGCAAAGAAATTTTTATAATCAACATGATGTCCATTCGATGGTTCTTTAATATTAGTGCTTTTAATGAAGTTAACTACATCTCAAACGGTTAATAGCACTGCTTGAAAGGTTCCTTAATTTTCAAGCAATTGAAACTTGTAGCAAGGTTCAATTTCTTTGATTTCATGGAATGTTCCCTCCAAACTTTAGGCTAGGCATGTGTGGGTGAAAATTTTTCGCGAGCCCGCCTAATTCAACTCAGCCACTCCAAATTAATGTGGTTTGGCCCGAGCCACCTACTCATAACTCACAGCGCCATCTCAAAAGGAGAAAACTCACAGCCGCTGCCGCCTTTTTGCATAATCTTTTGGAGGCGGACAAGGAGAGACGGTTGGTTTCTGCGCGGAGTTGCTCTGAGCACTAACCGCGCAACTTCTGCCACCATGAATATCTCCGACAACCGATACACCGACTCTGGCGCAGCCACAAGACGACGATGAGACGTTGAAGTTGATCACCTTGATCCAGCAAGCGAAAGGTGAGTAACTTGCACTTGCTATAGTATGTCTGATTTCCTAGATTTCAGGCACCTGAAAGCTTTTAGTCAATTCTTTGTTTCTTTGTGTTTTATTCTGTTTTTATATGATTTTTGTATAATAATTAGAAACCATTAGATATAGAATCTATGGCTCAAAAACGGTGACTGAAAGTTCCACAAACTTTCAGGCGCCTGAAAATTACTCTTATACAATTGCTTAGACGTCAAGATGTCCCTAGTATTGATAGTATTTATGTACACATGCGCAGCCCCCCCCCCCCCCATTGAGTGGTGAAACATGGACTTTAGCAATCGAATGCACGGGAAGAAACAAGGAACATCAAACCTACCAGGGTCATCTTTACGAGGATCGACTGACATTTGAAGGCCTTATATCATTGAAATAGAAGCTTGGTTTTAGTGCGCGGGACTACTACTACTACAAGAAGAGAACTGGAAATAGCTCAACAAGTCTCAAGGCATTTGATTTCCCAAATGATTTGGAAATGTTAATTGATTGCATCGGTGCCAAGAAGAAAGTTAGGATGTTATTGACGACATATGATGAATCAGCTAATGGAGACATTAGCATTATACCCCAAAAACGAGTGAGGGAGTCCTAGTCTGATGATGATGATGATAGTGTTGGTGACGAGAATGTTGATGCTTACAAAGATTGGCTTCAGAAGCAAGGATCTGATACAGGTATACATGTTCTTTTTGTACTTCGCAAACCACATGTAAACTATATTTTTTCTCTACTTTTTCATATACCTCCCTGACAACATTGACTGAGCATCGTGACTCATAATAACTATCCGATACAACTCGAAATAGTCTATCGTTACAAAGTTACTTATAATATTATTTGAATCATATAATTATCATCATTCTTAAGATTTTTTCCCTCTAAATTGGTCATAATATCTCAAAAATAAAGCGAATCAACAAGGTTTTTTTCCAAGTAGTGCTAAAGCCAGTTAATTCAGCTAATGTGTGTAGTAGGGCTTTCAAAGTTGTCATCTTGGGAGCCTTCCATTACCAGGAGCGTATCATCCTGTGTTGCTAATTTCTTGATTCCCAGACTACCTTGTTTTTTTGGCCTTGTACCCATGCATGTCCCAAGCAGGCAGGGAAGAAAGTGTGATATATTGTCCATTATTACGAGCATATCATCTGCATATTGAACTACTGGGAAGTCCTGACCTTCTATGTCTTGCAGTGGTAGTTTGAGTTTCCTAACTGTAATTGTTAACTTTCCGAAGAAGATCAGCAGTTTTAACTCTATGAATCATAAGGAAATGAAAAATATGCATGTGATGGGTTCGAAGCCTTTCTCTCAGTGTAGTTGGGAAACGGTAAATATTGTCATGACTGTTCTCTGCTTGTAACACATTAATCTGATATATTAGTGATGTGTACGCTTGCACTTGTAGAGAGATATAGAAACTGGTGCTGAGCCAGGCCTTATGGAACTCTTTAAGGTTACTCACACGAAGCACGGACAATGGTCAAATAAGACGTCTAAAAGTATTTATGGGAGTGCTATAAATTTTGTGAACTAATTTACTTTTTGTTGCAACATTACATACATTGATCATATACATTTGTTTCTTTTCCTTAGAGCGATGCAGCCAGGAGATTGCATATGGCTGAACCATCTGAATTGGGTTGTGATGAAGCAAGAAGTAACACATCTGCATGTGATAAAGAGGGCCTTCTTCTCCAGCAATCGTACATGGAAACAACCGGCGCCAAATCAAGCAGGTTACATGGCCAAGGTTACATGGCGTAATCTAAATAAAAAGCAAGTGCATAAGGAAAGTGTCCAAGAACAAGCTCTTGAGCTTGAGCAACTAAAAGCGCTTCTTGCAAAGCAAGCTACCGACAAGGAAGAAGAGGAGGAGCGACTCATGGCCAAACTTCAAGAAAAATTTTTGCAACAGTTTTTGTTGGCAATCCGTAAGTGCCCCTTTTATATGTGAATATAACCCCAAATAGAGCATAATTGATGCCAATTTACGCCATTTACCTATGATTTTGCCTATATATTTGTATATGCGTTGTTTTGGAGCTTTATTGCAGAAACAGGTGAAATTGGTGATTTAAGTGATGCTGGAAGAGGACAGGAGTCCAGAAGCGATGAAAAGCACTGAAGAAGCCCAGTGCGCCGATCAGCTCAAGGGTGTTTTGGCCCACAGAAGTGACCGAGGCCTATTCCACATGATTTAAGAGATTCGTGAGTTAGAGCCACCTGGGTCCGCCCCGTTAGAATAGATCTCTAGTTGAGTTTCAAGAACCATTGGTGTAAGAGTTGATCCGTCAAGGTAGGCCATCTCGGCGGTAATGAATCTTACTCTATGTATCTCAAGGATGATCGAATATATTGATGATGGTTTTGGTGATTTGTCTATCTTGATTCTATAACCATGCATGTGCTTATTCCAATTACTTAGTTCTAGGCTAAGTAGGTCGATATTATCTTGATTGTGGTGATCAGGATAGTATTCAGACATTGTATTGATTATGGTTGCCTGATGATGCTAGTAGTGTGGTTTAGCGGTGGCAGCACTAAACCTGCGCAACACTATTGGATAGTTGAGTAGGGTAAGATACTCACACGATTAAGGGTTTTCTCTCGGCAGCAATAAATCGGGAGCCGCTCAGAAAGGTGGGTGGTCTTATCCATTATAGGTTTTCACTGATCCATGTAATTACCATTATGATGCTATTTCATTAGACTTTCTGGTTATGATCTTACTAGTAGATATCTGACTACTCACTTAATAGCTTAGGCTTACAAGGTATCTGGCGCACTTTGGCTTAGATTCGTTCGTGTGCCGATCGGCTCAACTCCAGCACCGATCGACGCAATCACAGATTCGCTAGTGTGCCGATCGGCTCAACCCTGCACCAATCGACGCAATGAAAGATTTGCTGTCTGGCGCACCTTTGTGCTGGCCAGTCTCCCCTCATGCAACTCGAACTCGACAGTAGCCTTGACTAGATCTTTTACTGTTAACTTTGTTTGATAATCCCTAAGGTCCCAGTGGATACGATAAACCTTGGAATACTCAATTCAAGGGAAAAATTGCTACAATCGTACACCATCATCTTGCAGTATATAAGTGGGTATGTAGTTACAAGCTCTATTTTCTGGCGCCGTTGCCGGGGACCATAGCAGATTTTTTATACATTGTTTGATGTATTAGTGTTTAGTCATTGTGCTTTACTTGTCTCTTTAGTACATATATTCTGTTAAGTGAAACTAACAGGTATGGACGGTCCTATGTCAAACAAACCCTCTAATTACACCGATGATCCATAAAGGCTCTTTCGCAAGAAGAGAATAGCGGAGAAGAGAAGCAAGTCACTTGGAGATTTAGCTAGAAGAGCAGTTTGTGCCAACCCTCAAGTATTATTCACAATTGTAGATCCAGAAGGAGAGGAGACGGTAGAGTTACCCTTGGTTAATCATTTCAAGCCTCAATTGATTAATATTGTCAAAGACAGATTTCCAAGAAGCTCAAGATGAGCATCCATATCAACTGGAGAGATATGTTGGATTAATGGCGCAACAACCATTCATAGGTTCGGAAGATCCCAATCACCATTTGTAGCACTTCCTTGAATTTTGCAATACATTCAAGATAACGGGATTGACCGGAGATCAAGCACGTGTGCGGTTGTTCCCCTTCTCTCTAGTTGGATGCCCCAAGCAATGGTACAATGGATTGGAAAACACAGTAAAAACTATGTGGGAAATTTTAGCAGCTGCGTTCTTAGCCAAGTACTTCCCTCCTGGTAAGACTCAAACTCTAAAGAATAAGATTGTTGGATTTACGCAAAATGTTGATGAGAGCATTGGAGAAGCATGGGAAAGATACAGTGAATATACTGATGCATGCCCTCATCATGGTCTCATGGTTGGAGAAGTTGTTGAGAGATTCTACATAGGATTGAATGTTCTATCTCATCAACACTTAGATGCTTCAGCTACGGGTTCATTCATGTCGAAGGCTCCCACCCAAGCTAAGGAATTGATCAAGTTGCTATTTGAAAATCAATCATGGGATAGTGAGAGAAGTTCAAGGAATTTACAACCTTCAAAAGGAGTGGCAAAGAGTGTGATTGAGAGGACTCATGAAGACATGGTTATGGATCGCCTCAACGCTATTTAAAGAAGGTTGGACAATAGTCATCATATCCCTAAGGAAGAGCCGCTCAAGCTAGCGGAATCACGCTCCACTTGTAGTGAGTGCGGAGAATTTGGTCATGTGCAGAAAGATTGCCCTGAAGAGATAAGGATGCTAGAATATATGAAGAATAGTGGATGGAAGCCCTAATTTCAGTAGCAAAGGAGTTCTTTCTCTCCTAGTTCGTCCATGCAAAATTCGATCCTACTTCATCTTCAATGTCATGAGTTCTTCCAAGCTCAAGATAAGATCAACAAGGACAACCAAGCTAAATTCAAGGAGATTAATCATATCCTTGGGGGAATTAATGACAAGGTGATAGAGATTGGGAGCTCCAATGAGCAGGTTTTGAAGCATACCAAGATTAGGGAGCAACAGATGGGACAGTTATCGCAAGCCATTCAAGGTAACAAGGGGGCTATTCTTGGCAATACGATGTCTGCAGAACAGTAGAAGGCAATAGCTACACGGTCAGGAAAGCAAACAGTAGATCCAGAGCACTCTGTGGGAGCAAGGAAGACCCACGTTGATCGGCTCACACCTAGCGCCGATCGGCGTGATGGTACTGTACGCACCGATCGGCTCAATGAGAGCGCCAATCGGCGCGAGGAGGATATTGACCTCTATGGTCTGAAAAAGGGCATGGAAACAGAGGAGCATGGCCCTGCCACGTTCCTGGATACTCAACTGCTGACCAAAACAGAAAGAGGATGGCAACACGACGAGCAATTCGCAAGATTCGTCGATATTATGAAGAAGCTTTACATTAATATCCCTTTTGTTGATGCTATCCAAGTACCTATCTATGCCAAGTACATCAAGGACATGATGCAAAACAAGAAATCGCTGGCTTCTGAGGAGGTTGTGAAGGCAACTAAGGAACTTACGACGGCAATCAATGATGTTGCACTTGAGAAGAAACCCGACCCTGGATCACCAAGCATAAAATGCATGATTGGATCAAGGATATTTGATAGGTGTTTGTGCAATCTTGGAGCGAGTGTAAGTGTTATGCCCGTCATATATTCACAAGTCTCAATTTGCCTGAATTGGAGCCTACGGGTATGTGTTTGGAGTTAGCCAATCAATTGGTACGCTTCCCTGATGGAATTGCTGAGGATGTGCCTGTTCAAATTGGAGATCACATCGTCCCTGTTGATTTTATTGTGCTTGATATGGATAAGACGACGAGGACCCCATTGATATTTGGTAGACCCTTGTTGAGGACAGGCAAATATTGATGTTCGAAGTGGTGAGATAAGCTTTGTGATAAGAGGGACTCCCTACTCTTTCAAATTCCGCCCAAAAGGAGAAGAGTGTTGTGCTGTTGATGAAGTGAAGAGATACAAGACACCGTGGCAACATGGCATCGAGGGTAATTGGAGGGAATGTATGGATAGGTCGTCCGAGGTATATGAGCCATAGAGATGAGAAAACCTTGTAGTGGCGCGGCCTCACATCCCGCACCGTGACACTAAGGATTGATAGTTTGCGGGGAGATCAAGATCTTTGACCTCTAAATAACTAGAGCGCTCTTGGGAGGCAAGCCAATGATCAGGGGATTTAGAAGTTATTTAGTGCTTATGGGAGGGCAACACATTTTATTTAGTTAATGTTGGCTGGGAGGACAACCCGGTATTTTTAATTTGCTTGCTTATAATAAAAACAATCTCTCAAATAAAAGAATTAGAAAGAATGTGTGCTTAATTTTTGTGTGCTCTTGTGTTGTCTATTTATTAGTGCAAAATTATGTATATACATACTATAGACTAACAACGTAGGAATATAAAAAGAAAAAGACCAAAAACAGGAAGGAACAGAGCTCACGCCAATCGGCGCACTCCAGAGCCGATAGGTCAGGACAGAAGGCTAACGCCACCCAAAAAGGGGTGCTAAAAGGCAACCAGCACAGTAATTTTCAAAGACAGAGCTATTTTCAAGGTAATCAAAAATCTTTTTGAATAAATTTTTGTGTGCAAAATGGTTGCTAAATACGCAGGAAAGAAGAGCAGCATCTAGCGAAGAAGCAAGGGGCCAGAAGCGAAAATGGACATTGCGCCGATCGGTGCACGCCAGCACCGATCGGCGCGGCCACCAGATGGGCCCCTCCACGTGTGTCAATGTTACAGGAACATTGGGAAAGTGGAAATTAGGTGAAGGAGATGAACGCGAGGCATCAGGATCAGCGCCGGACCCAAAGACGAGGAGCAGGGGACTTGCGCCGTTCGGCGCACCACTGCGCCGACCGGCACGGGTACCTATACAGTTCCCAAATGGGTGACAAAAGCGGTAGGCATTGATTTCAAGGAACATGTATGATTTCTATGCAGGTGTTCAGTGCAGAGGAGACAAGGAATTGACCAAATGCTGGAAAAGAGACGGCACGCCAATCGGCGCGGGCTTGAGTCGATCGGCGCTGTCAATCAAGATATCGGAATTCCGACTGTTCCCCTGCTAACTGACATGATGTACCGGGAAACGACATAAAGGATAGGAATCAAGCACAAGAGTTGTCAGAGCTTCAAAATTTGAATTGTACTGATCGGCGCGCCATCTCTTTTCCAGCTATTACCATGAAATGGCACTTCTCCCAATTAGGAATCAAGCACAAGGATAGGAATCAAGTACTATCCCTTCTGTTACCATGAAATAGCACTTCTCCCAATTAAGAACTAAGTCACATTCAACACACCTTTTCAAAACCTTCTCCAAATTCTCCAAGCAACTATCAAAATCAGTACCATGCACGGAGAAGTCATCCATAAATACCTCCATAATATCTTCTATGAATTTAGCGAACATTGCATTCATGCATCTTTGAAATGTGGTGGGCGCATTGCAAAGACCAAATGGCATCCTTCTATATGCATATGTCCCGAAAGGGCAAGTAAAAGTAGTTTTTTGCTGACCCTCTGGTCTTACCGGTATTTGAAAGAAACCACTATATCCATCCGAATAACAAAAATATGAATTATTTGCTAGCCTTTCAAGCATCTTGTCAATGAACGGAAGAGGATAGTGATCTTTCTTTGTCACCTTGTTCAGACTTTTGTAATCTATGCATATTCTCGATCAAGTTACAGTCTTTTGAGGGATCAACTCATTGTTCTCATTAGGCACTATTATCAACCCTCCTTTCTTGGGCACACAATGTACTAGACTAACCCATTCACTATCAGCAACAGGGTAGATCGTACCTGCATTAAGCAGCTTCAAAATCTCCTTTTCAACAACTGGCTTTATTAATTCCTTCAATCTTTGCACTCCTTCAACCACTGGTTTAGCATTCTCTTCCAAGTTAATCTTGTGGGTGCAAAATGCGGGGCTGATTCCCTTGATGTCATCCAATGTGTAACCAATAGCCTTCTTATACCTTTTGAGCACAGTAAGCAGCTTCTCTGTTTCTTCCTTCATTAGGGCGTTGTTCATGATAACTGGATATGTTTTATTCTTCCCTAGATATTCATTGCGTAGCTCCTTCGGATGTTCCTACTGTTCCACTTCTGGTGCTTCATCTGGATCTAGCTTCCCCAGAGGTTCAAAATCAGGATTTTCCTAGTTGAGCCGACCGGTGCAAGCATTGCGCCGATCGGTGCTAGTAGTATCCTTGTTAGTTTCTCGCATGATGTGGTCAAGTGGATCTCCCAATTTCATCCCTATCTTCTCGTCTTCCTCTGGGTAGAACTCCTAATAGCAAGAAGGGTCTTGATGAGATAGATCGTTAAATTGAAATTGTACTTCTTCACCTCCTAGGTGTAGCGTAATTTGACCTTTCCCAGCATCCAGAACAGCTTCTACTAATCTTAAGAAACGGCCTTCCCAGAATGATGTCATCAACTACAATTTCTTAATTACTTAGAATGAAGAAATCCACTGGTATTGTTTTCGAGCTGATCTCAATTTCAACATTTTTGATCACCCCCAGTGGCTTGGCCTTCTTTCCATCCACCATGCTGAGCTCAAGTTTAGTCCCTATCAGCCGTTGTTGAGTTCCATAAGGCATACTCATAAATGCATCGTAAGTCATCAAGCTGACACGGGAACCAAAGTCACACAAACCTTTTGGAAATTTCTTTCTTGATATCTCGCATGGTATGTATGGTTCTTCCTCTTCGTCATCAATGACACCTACAACATACACACCACACAATCCTTCGTAGGGGGATGGCTCAAAGCAACTGTCTAGTAATCTCTTTGTTTGTTTCACCTCTGTTCCATCAAGCTCTATATCATCCTTGTAAAGCTTCCCTAAAACTCTGCCAATAATCTCTTGATCAAAAACTTCTGAATTAAGGTGATTACTAGGGAAATTGTACTCAATTCTGACTTCGGAAGCATCTTGCAGGCTGAAGGATCTTCTCATAGTGATTAACTCTTGCTAAAAATCAATAGGAATCCAGTCCATTGGTTCAAATTCATCGAGTGGTTTAGCATTTGCCAATGTCCTATCCCCCTTTGGTTTAGCAAAGTTACCTTCAAATTCCTTCAAGTGGCTGTCTAGAACCGCAGCTTCTATCTTGGTATATTCCTTGCAACTTGACGGAGCCGTCAGGGTGATCAGTTCTCCTATTGTTGTAACTGAGCCGATTGGTTCAGAGACTGCAGCGATCGGCGCGCCTGTCAGATCCATAGAGGCAAGTCTGGCGGGCTCTATCTCTTCCAATTTATGCTCTGAAGTAATCATTGCTCTACTCTCGGACATAACAATCTGTTCAGTCGGCGACTCTTTCTTTTGCATAACTTCTGGGCAACGCCGGCTTGGTTCTAGGTATTCTTCCCAATGCTTGTGCAAAGCATCATTCTCGACAATTTTGCCTAACAATTCAATCCCTGCCTTGGCTGTCAATCTCAAAAACTTCCTCTAGCTGATCCATCTAAATGCATCCTCGATGCCTTGTTTATGGCCATGTAGAAGGTTTGAGCACACATATTCTCATCAATGTCAAGGTCAGGTCCTTGTTTCAATAATGTTTGAAAACACGTCCTGGCTTCCGCGAGAGATTCTTCATCTTCTTGTAAGAAGTTCACCACTTCTCTTCTCAACTTCTGCACCTTTAGCAAAGGAAAATAGTGGAGACAAAATTTCCATCTAATTCACTCCACTTACCTTTTTCTTCTCGAGATGCTGCCTTGTGCCACTCTTTGGCTTTTCCTCCCAAGGAGAATGGGAAAAGCAGCCATCCGTAATGATCCCGAGGCACTCCTTCATGATGGAATGTTTGGAAAAGTGCCTCCAAGTGTTGTAAGTGAGTATACGGGTTCCCCTCTTTTGCTCCAAAGAACTTGTTTGCTTCAGCCATGCTGATAATAATGGGGTTCAATACATACGAGGGGGTCGTGGCTTTCTTGTCTGAGGATTGAGGCACTAGCACATCTAGAGATGGCAAAGAAATCTACCTGAGCATCGGAGAAGGTCCTGTCGTACTCATCCTAAAAATTCACACAAAACACAAAAACAAAAAGAACTAGAAAAAGAAAGGATTAGACATTAGTAAAATATTAATAGTAAAAGAACTGGCTTATTCCCCGGCAACGGCGCCAGAAAATGAGCTTGTTGGTCGTAGTTACGCACCCACTTATATACCGCAAGAGGATGGTGTACAGTTGTAGCTCTTTTTCCCTCAGAGTATTCCAAGGTTATCGAATCCATAGGGAAAGCTATTACTATTAAAGGGTCACTAACAGATTGCAATGGTTGGGTTGGTGTGAATAGTGATGGAGAGAGAGTGGTGGATGAATGTTATTAGAGATGTAATAGGATAATGAAGGATTCTCTCCTTAGGATTTGTTCACTAGCATGCAACCTTATTCTTATCACCCCGATTGATGACTCCAATATTCTACAAGAAATGGTGGTTTCGTTCACCCCGGTTGTCACTACAGAGGCTATTAGCTCCCCACTGGTTTCTTGCAATATGTAATGGGCAAAAGTGTATTGGCTGATACACTAATGAAAGGAATAGGTAGATGCACAATTAAGTTCGTCACATTGATTAAATTCATTGAAAGAGTATCAATAAGTATGAGAGTTACATGACCAGATCCCCGCACTAGGGAAGAGAATATGAAACTACTCGCTCATCCTCCCGCTAAACATAGCAGAGAGATGAGAAATGCGCTGGAACATGCACGAGCCGATAGGTGGGTTTCGTTGGTGTTGACCAACCTCCACCGCCAATATCCTGGAACCCAAGTTCTAACAACTGAATCTCGCAATTGCCGTCTTCTCGTTTTTTTCCATGGCTCTTGATAGTCATCTTCCTTTTATACTCGACGGGATTAGGTCAACTTCGATCAACTCTGACTCATATTGGGTTGGGCCTTCGTCTTTGCCGGACTTGGGCTTGTCTTCATCATCTTTTCCTCATGTGCTGATCGGCGCGGCATTGGAGCCGGTCGGCGCGGCCCTGCATCTAGCCCATCTTAGTTGCACTTTGGTTCCTTATTCATAATTGTCCTATTTTACACCTGTTTTCTGCAATTACATCAAAAATAGAACAACTACAAATATATGCAAATATGGGGTTAATTGTTAGTCCAAACCACCAAATAACAACATAAAACGTCCCTTTTTGGTAGATAAAATAGGTAGCTAGAAACCACCAACAGTAACCTCTCCACCTTCCCCACTACCCATGATCTCGCACACGTTCTGCATTCCTCGTAGATGGATTGTATCCGCTCCTCCATCGGCAAGTTGGGTAAGAGGTTGTGCCGGGGAAGCAGTTCCGGCGGCAGCGGCAATTCAAGCGGTGACTCCTCGGCATGGGGAGGCTCCGGTGCTCATGACGACATGTCGGTGGGAGGTGCATCCACCGGCGCGACGGAAACCTACGAGATCCGCGCCCGCCACTCCATCTCCGACGCGCCACTTCCGATGGGGCGTGCTACGAGGAGCCAAACGGTGGGAAGCCACGGGGTTCCGACATCATCACCACGGCCAGCATACGTGCCACGCACGATGGAGGAGGGCTTCACCCTCCTAAGCGCGGAGGAAGAACCGTACTACCTCGTGGTGAAGGGAAGGTTCGTCCCCAACATCAACATGGACGACACCTTCCTCACCACAATCGGCATGTGGGAGGACATAAGGAGGATGCTCAGCAACCTGGCCTAGATGGACTTGCACTGCCTCCCCGTGGACTACAACCTCGATGTCGTCACCGAGGTTGCCTCTATGATGAGGATCGGCACCAACGACTACGGCGACGAGGCCATCAACTTCCACATCCGCGACATCAGCTACACGGTGACCATGGAGGTGGCGGCTCAAGCCTTCGGCTTCGACGTCGACGCCGACGATGACGTCGCCGGCATCTTGGGACGTGAGGAGTTGGACTCCTTTTGGAGGTGGCTCTTGTTCGTGGAGGAGATGAAGTGCGACAACATCTGCAACCCGACCATTATAGTCTTCCACCGGTGGTTGGTGGCGTGCACATGCAACAAGGTCGACTCCAGCAACGCCACCGATGCAGACTTGTGGTGGCTCTTCAATGCCATCATGAGCCCATCTCACTGCAACCCCATGTCGGTGATGGTGTGGGGTTGGTTCGAAAAGAGGGGCAAGAAGAGTAAGAAGTTGGCCTTCGGTTCCTATCTTCAACGCCCTGCAGCACAAGTCTCCAACGATGATGGACTGGGAGGACGCACTGACAAGTGGGAGTACGCTACGGAGATCAGCGAGAACAAGACTCGTGGCAATATTGTCACGAGAAGTGTTCGCACCGGCTTCCATGTTGGCGGCACCAACATTAGGCTCCTGTGTGCGGAGCTAGGAGTTTTTCTCCCTCGCAAGCTGGAGGGAGGAAATTTGCTTGAAGAAGGTTTCCTAGACGTGGGCCGAATATCCAAGGACCGTCGTGGGCGGGTTCGACAATCGACGACATTTGCAGTGGCCGGTAGTGAATGGGGCTCCTGGGGGTCACGCCAAGAACCTCAACAGTACCAGTCAGGGTGGAGCAACGCGGCAGGCGGTTCACAGCCCTCTGCGCCGGTCGGTGTAGGTAACGCGCCATTCGGCGCCACCTATTTGAGTGCAGGCGTTTACTACAGGTACCAAGGACGGATACCTGTGGTGCCTCCAGTGCCCGATGCAGACTTCTTCGTGCCCATGTAGGGATACCTCGACAACCACATGCATCATATCGAGCACGTGGAGGACGCCACGTCCCAATGAGGAATAACCACGACGCGATGGTGGAGGAGTTCGAGCGACTCAAGGCGCGGTGCTATGGCTTCGATCAGCCACCGTCTCCACCGCCGTTTGACTAGAAGTGCCTAGGAGTTTACACATGTATCGGTTTCCCGGTTTGCGTTTTCTTTTATCTTTTGCAATCTTTTTCTTTATTTGCTTATGTGCGTGTGAGCGGGTTGGGAAACCATGTATCGGGTGTGTTTATTTTCATGCAAGTGTGTTAGTAGTAGTTAATAGTGTGGTTACTTTCATGCAAGTGTGTTAGTAGTAGTTTAATTTTCATGCAAGTGTGTGCAAAAATCATCACCATGTATTCGAGTCTCGATCTTAATATAATGGTGGCGGTTATGCTCTTTTAGGATAATTGAATTATTTACTCTTTCTTGAAAAGTGTTGATGAAGACCAAATAATGTTGAGCATTGAATAAAATTTGAACTTACACTTAACAATTATTCGGCAAATATGTCTTATGTGGAGCAATTCTGAGTACCCATATGCTTCATTTGCATTGTCCAATTTGTGATGATAACTTAGTATCAATCTTTTTATAAATAAATTTTCATGTTGTGAGCTATGGAATTTATTGTTTTCAAGATCCTTACCTATCAATGCCATATTTTAAGCAATACTCATGAGCCTTTGATATGTAGATAAACATTAAACTGATGGTTGAGTTCGGTTAGGATTTAATTCTTGTTGGTATGAATTTTACTAAGATGGCCAAATCTTTGTGTATCTTTTTAGCCTTGAATTACTCATGCCAAAATTCAATTCCGCTGAGTATCCTACCATAAACCCAAAATATCTTGTTGAGTATCATTCATTGACTACATCCTATTGTTCTGGTTGTATTTAATTCTTGAATAAATGATGAAGCCAGATGAATCAGATATCAACAAGTGTTGGTGAATTCGGTTGGAGAGCCGATCAGCGCACCACTGAGCCGATCGGCGCAACAGAGAGTAAAATAAAAAAATGAAGAAAAAAAAAGAGAAAAGCTCTGTTGTTTGCTAAGGGATTAGCGAAATTTTAAGTGTGGGGGGATGGTATATGACATGGTTATTCTCGAAATTCATTCTAATATAGCCATGAATCATTCCAACCATGTGCAATCTGATAATGGGAGTTCCTTTTCTTCCAAGATCAAATTTTTGCTATGCACATGTCCACATATCCAAAGTTTGAGTCCCTTCTTAAATTTTTCTTTCTGAAATGGCCATCTTGTTAAGCTTCTGTAATTCCAGTGAAGAATAATCTCCTAGCTTTACAATATATTGTTGATTTATGTTTGCAATCCTTGAATTAACTCACCAAGCTACTCATATAAGCTTTACACAAATATTATTTGATCATTATGATGTAGATATAGGTTGAGTGATTTAAAAGATGAGTTGTTTCTTTGGATTATTTGGAAGATAGATTCTTTATGTTCACAACAATCTTTTAAGTGATTTTCATGTGTGGAAAAGTTATAATTTGTGAGTTGGACATGATCCTTTGCTTTGGGGAGAAACTTTAAAGCCTTATGCCCATTTTTGAACTATTTTTCTGAATAAGTACACCACAATAGAACAATGCTCAATATTTTCTGATTTGAGATATCTTTTATGATAGAGAGAGTATGTTCTTTAATTTTCCTTTCTTTTACTTTAATCCGGACGAGCAAAGGTTTAAGTGTGGAGGAACTATTGGCACTCCCTAAGTGCCCCTTTTATATGTGAATATAACCCCAATTAGAGCATAATTGATGCTAATTTAGGCCATTTACCTGTGATTTTGCCTATATATTTGTATATGCGTTGTTTTGGAGCTTTATTGCAGAAATAGGTGAAATTGGTGATTTAAGTGATGCTGGAAGAGAACAGGAGTCCAGAAGCGACGAAAAGCACTAAAGAAGCCTAGTGCGTCGATCGGCGCTACCCATGAGCCGATCGGCGCAAGGGTGTTTTGTCCCACAGAAGTGACCGAGGCCCATTCCACATGTTTATGGAAGTTTATCTACACAAGACACTTGAAGATATTTGCCTGGAAGATTTATGGAACTTCAAGATCTCGACTTGCAGTACAAGACTTTATCTCGAAGGAAAAAGCCTACATGGCAGCTGTGGAAAACAGAGGAACCGACTCGAAAGAGAAACCAGAGAAGACACGGCATGCGCCGATCGGCGCAATCCTACGCCGATCGGTGCAACCGCCTTATTTGCTAGAAACCAAGTCCTTCACGAGTAGAACCCTTATAAATACTTGTAAACCCTTTGCCTCGAAAAGAACGAAGGAGGCGTCAGAGGGACAACAGATCCGTGAGTTAGAGCCACTAGGATTCGCCATGTTAGAATAGATCTTTAGTTGAGTTTCAAGAACCATTGGTGTAAGAGTTGATTCGTCAAGGTCGGCCATCTCGGCGGTAATGAATCTTACTCTATGTATCTCAAGGATGATCGAATATGTTGATGATGGTTTTGGTGATTTGACTATTTTGATTCTGTAATCATGCATGTGCTTATTCCAATTGCTTAGTTCTAGGCTAAGTAGGTCAATATTATCTTGATCGTGGTGATCAGGATAGTATTCGGACATTGTATTGATTATGGTTGCTTGATGATGCTAGTAGTGTGGTTTAGCGGTGACAGCCCTAAACCTGTGTAGCACTATTGGATAGTTGAGTAGGGTAAGATACTCACGTGATTAAGGGTTTCCTCTCGGCAGTGATAAATCGAAGTCGCTCGGAAAGGTGGGTGGTCTTATCCATTATAGGTTTTCACTGATCCATGTAATTACCATTATGATGCTATTTCATTAGACTTTTTGGTTATGATCTTACTAGTAGATATCTGACTACTCACTTAACAGCTTAGGCTTACAAGGTATCTGGCGCACTTTGGCTTAGATTCGTTCGTGTGCCGATCGGCTCAACTCCAGCACCGATTGGCGCAATCACAGATTCGCTAGTGTGCCGATCGGCTCAACCCTGCGCCAATCGGCGCAATGACAGATTTGCTGTCTGGCGCACCTTTGCGCTGGCCAGTCTCCCCTCATGCAATTCAAACTCGATAGTAGCCTTAACTAGATCTTTTACTGTTAACTTTGTTTGATAATCCCTAAGGTCCCAGTGGATACGATAAACCTTGGAATACTTAATTCAAGGGAAAAATTGCTACAATCGTACACCGTCCTCTTACGGTATATAAGTGGGTGCGTAGTTACGACCAACAGTTTCCAGCAATGATTCTACAAAACTACAATCCAGAGGTAATTAATACTCTCATGCCCACCCTCACATCTGAAAGATACATTTTTTTACATCTGTTTTTGGCTTTTTTCCTTTGGCCCACCCAAACCAGCCCGATAGCATTTGGCCCAACCTAGAGCTTGGGCCTAGGTCCGCCACTACCAAGCTCCGGTTTTCCTATATCTAGCACGCGCTACATGGAGCTTCCATGTAGGAAGCTTCAATTTTTGTTGTAAAACGGCTCAAGAGGGTGAGAACGGACCACGAAGAGCACTGGTGGGCTGCGGGGGTGAGTGTGGGCTAGAATGAAGAATAAACGAGCAACACGTGTCATGCAGTGAATGGAGCAACAAAATTCAAGTTTAGCTCAAATTTCAAATAGATTTTTCCCTCAAACCATAACTTTGTTATTGATTTCATTTGAATCATTATACTTTTTATAATGAATTCAAAAAAATAAGATCCTACACGCATATGTTCTTTCAAAATTTTAAAATTATGATTTGGAAATTTTGAATTTCATGCATTGTTCTAACAATACAAATCGATTGTTCCAATAACGAAAAATCAATTATTCTAGTACTTTTAAAAATTTAAATTTTAGTTTTTGATTTTTTTAATTATTTGAACAATGAAAATCAATTGCTCCACTAGTAAAAATGAATTGCTCCGGTGGCAAATACTGATTGTTCGAGTAGTAAAAAACAACTGTTCTCATATTTTATATTTTTGAAATTAAATTATTTTATTATTTTTACTTTTTTGAATTATTTCAGTAGTGAAACTTAGTTGTTCCAACGATGAATATTGACTGTTCTAACGGTAATAGTTCATAATGTATAAGCAAATGAGCTCGTGGGCCTTAATGGGTCACTCTACGTGTATAAGCAAATGAGCTTGTGAGCCTTAATGGGCTGCTCTACGTGTAATCTACACGTAGCGCGACCTGTATAAAGGAAGTCTCGCCAAGCTCTGTTGTCAATTAAACATTCATAATGCTCCTAAAAGTTTCTAAAGTTACTTATATAGATTATAGTCGAAATCTCGACTGCTTTTAAATTTGTCATATTATATAATTTGTTCTCTGTTTTGTAATCCACTAGATTAATTAATCTAGTAAGAAAACAAACAGGGTAGATTAAAATGTCAAATTAATTTGGTAAAAGACCCTTACAACTCATGTCATGGGCTATTTCTTCCCCTAAAACTACTTGATCCAGCTTAAATAATCTAAAAACAGACACCACATTTAGATTAATTAATCTAGCTAAAATAATTCAGATTAAATAATCTAGTTATATAATTCAGATTAATTAATCTAGTGAGAAAACAAACAGGCCCTAACACTCTCATGCCCACCCTCGGCTCCGAAAGATACATTTATTTTTTATGCCCACCCTCGGCTCCGAAAGATACATTTATTTTTTTTACATCTGTTTTTGGCATTTCTTCCTTTGGCTCACCCAAACCAGCCCGATAGAATTTAGCCCAACTTAGAGCTTGGGCCTAGCTCTGCTACTGCCTAGCTCCGGTTTTCCTATATCTAGCACGCGCTACGTGGAGCTTCCATGTAGGAAGCTTCAATTTTTGTTGTAAAACGGCTCAAGAGGGTGAGAACGGACCACGAAGAGCACTGGTGGGCTGCGGGGGTGAGTGTGGGCTAGAATGAAGAACAAACGAGCAACACGTGTCATGTAGTGAATGGAGCAACAAAATTCAAGTTTAGTTCAAATTTCAAATAGATTTTTCCCTCAAACCATAACTTTGTTATTGATTTCATTTGAATCATTATACTTTTTATAATGAATTCAAAAAAAATAAGATCCTACACGCATATGTTCTTTCAAAATTTTAAAATTATGATTTGGAAATTTTGAATTTCATGCATTGTTCTAACAATACAAATCAATTGTTCCAATAACAAAAAATCAATTATTCTAGTACTTTTAAAAATTTAAAATTTAGTTTTGGATTTTTTTAATTATTTGAACTATGAAAATCAATTGTTCCACTAGTAAAAATCAATTGCTCCGGTGGCAAATACTGATTGTTCGAGTAGTAAAAAACAACTGTTCTCATATTTTATATTTTTTGAATTAAATTATTTTATTATTTTTATTTTTTTGAATTATTTCAGTAGTAAAACTTAGTTGTTCCAATAATAAATATCGACTGTTCTAACGGTAATAGTGCATAATGTATAAGCAAATGAGCTCATGGGCCTTAATGGGTCACTCTCAAATCTGAAAGATACATTTTTCCCTCAATCCAGAAATTAGCCCAACTTAGAGCTTGGGCCTAGCTCTGCTACTGCCTAGCTCCGGTTTTCCTATATCCAGCGCGCGCTACGTGGAGCTTTCACGTAGCGCACTTTTATTTTCGTGCTAAAATGGCCCAAGAGGGCGAGAACGGATCATGAAGAGCACTGGTGGGTTACGGGGGTGAATGTGGGCTTGAATGAAGAACAAACGAGTAACACATGTCATGCACTGAATGGAGCAACAAAATTCAAGTTTTGTTCAAATTTCAAATAGATTTTTCTCTCAAACCATAACTCTATTATCGATTTCATTTGAATCATTATACTTTTTATAATGAATTCAAAAAAAATAAGATCCTACACGCATATGTTCTTTCAAAATTTTAAAATTATGATTTTGAAAATTTGAATTTCATGCATTGTTCTAACAATACAAATCAATTGTTCCAATAACAAAAAATCAATTGTTCTAGTATTTTTAAAAATTTAAAATTTAGTTTTTTATTTTTTAATTGTTCGAACAATGAAAATCAATCGTTCCACTAGTAAAAATCAGTTGCTCCGATGGCAAATATTGATTGTTCGAGTAGTAAGAAAACAATTGTTCTCATATTTTATATTTTTTGAATTAAATGATTTTATTATTTTTATTTTTCTGAATTGTTTCAGCAGTGAAACTTAGTTGTTCCAATAATAAATATCGACTGTTCTAACGGTAATAGTGCATAATGTATAAGTAAATGAGCTCATGCGCCTTAATGGGCCACTCTACGTGTATAAGCAAATAAGCTCGTGGGTCTTAATGGGTCGCTCTACGTGTAAGCTACACATAGCGCGACCTGTATAAAGGAAGTCCCGCCAAGCTCAGTTGCCAATTAAAGATTTATAATGCTTCTAAAAGTTTCTGAAATTGCTCACATGGATTATAGTCGAAATCTCGACTGCTTTTAAATTTGTCATATTATATAATTTGTTCTCTATTTTATAACCAGCTAGATTAATTAATCTAGCTCAATTAATCTAGTAAGAAAACAAATATGGTAGATTAAAAGGTTAGATTAGTTTGGTAAAAGACCCTTACAACTTATGTCATGAGCTATTTCCTCCCCTAAAACTACTTGATCCAGCTTAAATAATCTAAAAAATAGACACCACATTCAGATTAATTAATCTAGCTAAAATAATTCAGATTAAATAATCTAGTGATATAATTTTGATTAATTAATCTAGTGAGAAAACAAACAAGCCCTAACACTCTCATGCCCACCCTCAGCTCCGAAAGATACATTTATTTTTTTGCATCTGTTTTTGGAATTTTTTTCTTTGGCCCACCCAAACCAGCCCGATAGCATTTGGCCCAACCTAGACCTTGAGCTTAGCTCCGCCACTACTAAGCTCTGTTGCCAATTAAAGATTCATAATGCTCCTGAAAGTTTCTGAAATTGCTCACATAGATTATAGTCAAAATCTCGACTACTTTTAAATTTGTCATATTACATAATTTATTCTCTGTTTTGTAATTTGTAGAATGCTATCAATGAAACCAACATTGCATTAGGGACCACTGAAGGCATAATTGCAGAGAAGACCAATAAAGGGATAAACAGGACCATTGAAGGCATATTTACAGAGGAGACCAATGATGTGACAAACAATGTAATAAGCTGTAATACAACAGAACGTGAAGCTAGGAACACTAAGGACAACATTGATGCAATATTAGTGCATAACACTGTTTGAACACTTGAGCCGGAGCAGGTAATGGTTTTGAACAAGTATGGTAATCATGATGATGTGGTGCTTGGATTATAGCTAACAATATTCCAACGTCTTTATACCAGATTGAGACAAGAAGCATTATCACAACACAAAAAGAAAATGTTCTGGCTCGCAAACCAAAACCTACCAAGCTATCAAAGAATTTGGCAAAGGAATATCGTGATCATGAGCCATCAAAAAATTTCATATCTCGAAATGAGTTGATAGTTCTAAGTAGAACGCGAGGAGGTAAAAGGAATCAGCATGCATGTAAGAACTGGAAATAGACCTTCATTCATAATTGCCTTAATTTTTATCAGTGCATTTCTATATAACTCCACAAGCTGTAATTCTCATCTCACTAGAAACCCTATATGTCTCTTATTTAGGTAGGAACATTGAGATTTGGCAGGGCGATATACAAGGTTCAGGATTGCCTAGGTTTGAAGCAAACCATAGTGTAACCCTTCATTGTTATCATTTCGGCATGCAGAAATTTCTGTGGATACAATTGCAGTTCTAGATTTGAATGGGTTGTATGAGTGATACTAGATTGATGTAACTAATAATATTGGATTTCTAGGGATACAATTGCATCAATAATATTGGATTGATGTATGCTATTCATTTTGTTGCGATACACTAAACGCAGATTGCCATGGCTGATATATTGATGTGATACCCTCTATCTATAGCGACACGGAGGAGGTTGTTGCGGTTTGGGTCAGATATCGTGACGAGCACCTGCATGGAAATTGCGGCATTCGCTACACCTCAAGAGCGTTGCAATATTCCGTATTTGCAACTATGCAACGTTGATGCAATTAATAGCCATTATAGCAACGATGCGCGTAGTTGCGAATCTGTCCTACTGCAACACAGACGTTGTTGCCATATCACCTATACGGAACGCCACATGTCATTGCAACAAGCCACAGCTACTGCAACGATATAAAAAATCGATTGAATGTGCTATCGCAGCATGACTACTTGTGATGCCTATTATGACGTGTATTGTGATGTATCTGGCGTATGACTTGGATGTGCACTTATGCAATGTGGTCGTGTCATTGCCTACACATCAGGGCAACTACGAAAGCATGAAGAACATTATCCAACTCATGATTTAGAGCTAGCTGCAGTTGTGCTTGCACTAAAAATTTGTAGGCATTACTTGCTCGGGAATTTAGTGCATATCTACATGGATGATAAGAGTTCGAAATACATTTTTACTCAAACTGATCTGAACATAAGACAATGTCGGTGGCTGGAATTAATCAAGGACTACAATCTGGAAATTCATTACCATCCCGGCAAGGCTAATGTAGTCGCCGATGCATTAAGTAGAAAGATTCACTATGATAACTTGTTACTGGAATTTTAGGACAGCAGCACTAAAAAGGTTATTTCAGAACCAAGTCTGCATGTTATGCCTGCTTTGATGATGAACAACCTTAGTATACACTCCACCATTTGTGAAGAGATCATTGCTGCACAGAAAAATGTCAAGGGTATGGAATATATCCGCCAATACATTAATGATGGTAAAGCCAAGTGCTTTACACAAGACTCAAATTGAGCTCTATGGTTCAATGACCGCCTAGTGGTACCAAAAGACTTTTACCTTTGTCGGAAAATCATGGATGAAGCACATCAATCTAAATATTCCATTCACCCAGGTAGTAATAAAATGTATCAAGATCTGAAAAAAAAATTTTGGTGGACAAGAATGAAACGAGAAGTTGCTTGGTACATAGCCAAATGCAACACTTGTCAAAGAATTAAAGCAGATCATTTGAAATCAGACGGATTACTTCAACCATTGAGTATTCTTGCATGGAAGTAGGAAGACATTAGTATGAATTTTATCGTTGGCCTACCTCTCACTGAAGGTGCATCTAGGCCCCTAATTTTATTTTGGTGGTTGGAGTCAATACAATTAAGAATGGACTAATGCTTCAATGAGCATGTGTGTAGAAGATGGTTCAATTATTAACGACAACTAGGAGAATGATAATGATAGTTGTTGCTCAACTAGGAGAATGACTTGATCACTAAAGTTGAACTTAATGGAATAAATTTACTTTGATGTTATGACCGGGCAGGGATGATGCATATGTAGGTTTGCAGCAACACATGGGTGTTGACTGTGGTAGCCCTGCCTTGTCGACCCTAGGACCCATTCGTCGTTGGCCCCTTGATCAAGCATTGAAGAGTACCAAATGCACGCTAGTTTATGGGCACTAGGAAACCGATGTAATATTAACACAATAATGAGGATGATACCCAGTACATTGGTCTTTGACCCTTCTGCCGCTAGAGTGGGCGGTCCATACCATGAAATACCGCTAGCAGGACGACACGCCCACTCGATGAGACTGGACCCGAACCAAGTTGTTTGTTATTCTTGTGAAAGGTTACCATATACGACCTTATTTATTGCATATATATCATGTATTTTGGGTTTTCCCAGCTGATGTAAATTAGTTGCAATTGATGTCGCTCACAGAAATAAGTATGCTTGTTCACTGCGCCTTCATGTAGATCGAATGACACTATGAAAGTTGATTATTTGGTTATTGATGATTATTATTACTGTTTCTCTTATATTGTTTTTAAATCATGTATTGATTCATTATTTTTTGTTGCTCCACTAAAGTTATATTTCTTCTCCACCCAGTTAAACTTGGCTAAATAAACTTGATAGAACTAATAGAATTCTTAGTGCAAGTCTTTTTAAACAGCCATCATATTAGAGCCAATGCATGTATTAATCTTTTAACAGGTAAGCCTTGCCGAGTAATTAGTACTCACGCTTTGTGCCACTGCTATTTTCAGGTAACAAAAATTGAATTGCCTGTTAATGTGCTACCTTGGGACAAACAAGTCCTTGAAGGCTAGACTGCCCACTAGGATTCTGAGTTGCCACCACAGTAATGTTGTGTGCTGCTAGAGTGATGATTCTTGGGCATGAGTCATTACTATCGTTGTATCGTCGAGAGCTTGTATTAGTATTCGTATTTGCTTTCGCTATTTTCGAACTTTCATGAACTTGTAATATTCCGTTGCACGTCAACAACCCAATGATGTAATAATTCTACTTAAATTTGAATCACTGTTGTATTATCAAGTATCTATGTTATCAACACCATTGGGATCTCGATTCTACGAGAAGGGGCGTCACAGTATTGTTGCTGGAATTATATAGGCTTAGCCCATTAGTATTTCAATAATTCCTAAAAAATCTCAAAAGCCCATTCATAAGTGGTGGAAGTGCAAAGGTTTAATCCCACATTGCTAGTGGAGGTGGAGGAAGTAAAACATATAAGGTTGGTTGCTCTAGCATCTCTTGTAAGTGTGTGGATGCGAGAAAGAAAGAACACATGCTCGTCTCATGGGTGATGGGCGCAGCCGCGCATCACCTGCGTGAATGGTCTGCATTCTTGTGGAAGAACATGAAGAAGCATTACAAAGGTCCATTATTTTCTCAGAACATGTGGGCAGATGCTAAGATCTGCACGATTGAGAAGTATGAGTACCATATGGGGAAGATAGAGGAGAAGAGTCCTGATGCATTGGGGTGGTTGGATGACAACCATCCACACATATGGAGTAGAAGCAAGATTGCAAGGTAGACTACATCAACAACAACCTCTCTGAAAGTTTTAATAGTTGGGTAACAAAAACCAAAGACATGCATATTGTACAAATGCTTGATCAAATTAGACAAATGATCATAACCAAGTTTGATTTGAGACGCAAAATTGGTAATAAAATGGTTGCTCGGATCATACCAACTATTACAAAAGTTCTTAATGCTCAAAGCAAGAATATAAAAGGCCATGAAGTTCTAATTTGTGGGAATGAGATAACTGAAGTAACTGTGGGCACTGTTAGACATCCAGTCAGTTTGGGAGAAAAGACACGTAGTTGTAGGGCTTGGCAAGTGTGTGGAAAGCCTTGCATGCATGCATTAGCTACTATTGCAAAGGTTAGTTCTGAGGTCAATATGGAAGACTTTGTCCATAAGTTCTTTTGTATTTAGAGGTTCAGAAAGGCTTATCAATGTACAATCGAACCAATGACCTCTCAAGATCAATGGCCTCAGGTTGATATTGGCTTAAAATTGAAGAAGCCAAATTGCGGAAGCCAGGGAGACCAAGAGTATCTAGGATCAAGGGATCCAAAGAACTAGGAAACAAGAAGAAAAGAAAATGCATGGAGTGCAATGAACTGGGACACACTACCAAATGTTGCCAAGAAGGCCCTACCGCTAGTTAAAAGAGGAGGCTCTCATCATCAGAAAATGCAAATGGAGAGGGAAGCAATGATCCTATTGCCAAGGGGTCCATTTTTGCAAAGGGCATTTCCATCTATTCACATTTGATTTAACACTGTCAATACCTCCAAACGGAATAGGTGCTGCTGCTTGTTTCATATTTGAAAAATAGGTCCATTTTCGTCATTGAACTCCAAAAGAGGTCCTGATATCCAATTGCCCCAAATTATTTTGAGAAAATTCCCTCAATGGCATAAAAAAAGATGACCCTTCCTTTTATGGCCCTTCCAAAATCAAATTTCTCTATGAGGCCCAAAAACATTTTTCCCTTCCTTCTATGGCCTTTCTGTCAGGTTAAGTCTAGTAAAAAGACCGTTTTACCCTTGAAATGAAATAAATTTATTAAAAAACAATATTCGGTTGGAAGTAATTATTTTCAGGTTCTGTTATACATACGAAAAATGTATTTCGGTTTGTCTAAAAATTGAACTGATTTAAATTTGTTTATTATTTTAAATTTCAGCTTGTTTAAAAATTAAACTGAATTAAATTTATAATTTAGTTCAATTTTTAAACAAACCGAAATTTAAAAACAAGCCAAAATATATTTGTGTATGTACAACATAGGGAGAAAATAATTACTTTCAGTGGAATATTCTTTTTTTCAAAAAAAAACAAATTCATTTTATTTTAGAGGTAAAACGGTCTTTTTACACCGGATTTAACACTGTTAAGTCCTAAATCTGACGGAAAGGCCATAGAAGGGAGGGGAAAATGGTTTTGGGCCTCACAGGAAAATTCGATTTTAGAAGGGCCGTAGAAGGAAGGAACATCTTTTTTTAGGCCATAGAGGGAATTTTCTCAATTATTTTGGCCTATTAAGCAAGGAGACTTTAAGAGTCCTAATCTCATTAATGACAAAAATTATATGGCCCATTGTTTTCGCCTGTTAAATGATGGGTATTTAACTGGTCTAATCTCGTTAGTGACAAAATCAGTTGATGTCACGTCGACAGCAAGTCAAATGGTCCGATCTTGTTAGTGACAGAATTTGTGACGAGTTTTTCTGTAGACAACAGCATCCTCTATACAACATAGTGAAACACAAAAATGCTATGGTAGCCAACATTCATATATGTTCTTCCCAGAGATAGCATGCTGATCGAGGGCAATATGGAATTGTTGCATAACCTAGTAGAAAGAATAGTGCCTGTCCAATTGGATCTTGTTAGTGACGGAATTTGTGACGAATTTTTCTGTAGATAACAGCATCCACCATACAACATAGTGAGACATAAAAATGCTATGTTAGCCAACATTCATACGTTCTTTAATGGAACTCAAGAATGTTAGTGCCTTTGAGCCTGCCAAGAGGTTTAATTCGACCATTAAGACAAGCAACAATGGGTCTAAACCAAAATCAACTGCGGAAACAAAAGCTACAAGGATAACATCCCAAGCTACTGTGCCCATGTTGGGTGCAAGGGGCGAGCAATCTAGTGGGCGACCACGTAGCTCTGTTCAAGAGCTTTTAAAGAAGCAATATGTTTTTCGACGTGAGTTAGTGAAGGATATGTTCAAGCAACTGATGGAGCATCATGCCTTAAACTTGCCCAACCCACAAAGACCAGCACAAGTCGATATGGTCGACAATCCATCGTACTGCCCATACCATAGGTATGTGGGGCATGTAATTGAAGATTGCATCGCTTTTAAAGAATGGCTCCAACAGGCAGTCGATGAGAAGAGAGTCAACTTGGACCTCGATGTTGTTAACCCTGATTATCACACGGTGAACATGATCTCAGTTGCCAAGCGATGAACATAAAGAACAAGGAGAGTTTTGGGCGTCCTTATGTCAAGTTGAACATCAACTATCTAAAATGGTGCATGCGTCAAGAAATGTTTCTAACCCTAAGAAAGGAGAGACTCATACTACGAAGGGGGGGGGGGGTTGAGTCTTGGAGCACTATCCATTATCATCCATGCCCAATGACTCAAGCAAGACGATGTGATCACTCAAGTATGTCAATGTATGCACAACCTCACATGAGGAGGAAGCATGACCCAAGCAAAATACGCTTGCCCTCGAGGTTTGTCTCATGGTCCGAAGGAAATGTGTCATTTCCACGACCAAGTCGGATGCCACTTACCCTCGTTGAATTTATGCCAATAGATTAGGGGTGAATTCCTGATATCGAGATCAAGGAAAAGGAAGATAAGGCTGGAACATCTTCTTCATCGGACGTGGCCAAGTGCAATATGGTTGGGGGATCTTTATGCCTCGATTCTAAAGATTGCTTGTTTACTCCTAAAGAGCTCAAGGTGTTCCGCATGGAGACTGTAGCACAAGAAAACCATGTGGAAGAGGTTCATATAAACTTACGGGGAGGGAAAGTCTTGCCTCAACTGACCAAGATCAATGTGACAAAGACAAACCCATTGGAAGCTCCAAAAGAAGCTCCCCCACGAGAGATGATCAAGAATTCATCACTAAAAGCAAAGGCAAAGGCGATTCTGATTACAATGTCGTGGCCCACCTCAAACGGATTCCAGCAATGTTGAGTGTCTATGATGCCCTCATGATGGTGACCGACCTTAGGGAAGCACTAATTGAGGCTTTACGAGCCCAGAGGTCTATGAAGTGGCAATGGTAGAATGTCACCCTGTTTTTAACCCACTATATGTAAATAAGATAACATTCTCTAAAGAAGATAGAGTAGTGGATGAAGGTGACCATAACCGCCCACTATACATCGAGGGAAACATTGGCAATGCACACTGGTGTTGGATTCTTATCGATCCGGGCTTCACGGTGAACATCTTGCCCATTAGGAGCTTGTTGTGGGCTGGCTTTACCATTGATGATCTAGAGCCAACAGATGTTGTGATATGTGGATTCAATAACCACAGAACAACAACTCGAGGGGCAATCACTATGAAGATTCAAATGTCTATCTTTAGTTTCAAGGTGCGCTTTTTTGTCATCCATTCCAACACGTCATACTCCGCACCTCTTGAGAGGTCGTGGATACATAAATACCGAGTGGTACCCTCGACTCTACATCAATGTATTAAGTTCATAGATGGTAATGGTGTGCAACAATGCATCAGTGGCAATACCATACCATACACCATTCAAGAGGCCTTTCATGCTGATGCCAAGTATTATTTTCCGGCTGAAGGAGCGAACAAACAGTTGGGAAGAACAACCCCACCAACCGACATCATGATTATGCTAGGGGGGGGGACTCCAATGGCAATGACAAAGCGTTGGGTCACACCATGTGCCCCCGTAGCCAAGACAAATGGCATTGCACAAAACAGGACGAGCGAAGATCGAAGGGAAATGTTCTCGACCATGTCGTTTGGTTACAAAACTCCACGTCACAAGAGATGGCCGCTATCGTTCCTACAACAAAGAGTGCTCCAATATTGTTGCGAGCAAGAGCTTTGGCATCAGCTCCGATCATGCTAGGGTCTAATCCTCAACCATCTCCAAGTGGTATCCAAGGCGGCAACTATGATACGCCACCGTACCTCACATCAAGGGTGCATGGAGGAAGCACGCCAAAAGAAAAGGTGGAGACAAGGAGAACTTACTTAATGGATGAGGTGTTTAGGGGTGCTAAGGCCATAGAGCCCCTGTCACTCTATGTATCAGTAACGACTCCTCTTGAGGTGTTGACCATTCATGATTTGTCTAATCCCACTACTCATACCATGTTCTACAAAGTCCCGCTAGCGCAACCTTATGACGCCATATTCGAGCTACCTTATCCTTGTCCTAACATGGAGGAGGAATTCTCTACAATGAAAGTGGATACTAAGATGGTCCCCTTGTTGAAGAATGCGGGGTTCACGATACGCCAATATAGACAAATATTGATGATGCCTCTTGTGTGTGAGAGGTGGTGGACACAAATTGAAAACCTAGCAAAGGCAAGCTGCAAGTCTCAACCAAAGTACGGGCTTGGTTATAAAACCTTGGCTAAGGTAACAACAAATGAAGATTTTGATGTCGCCAGTCAAGCGCATCATTTCAACTTGACTATCATCACCGAGGGTGAAGCTTGTTTTCCATACCAAGCACCCCATGTGACGAGCCACCTTGAGGCTATGACCACTTGGGAAGAGGAAGAGATGGATTCTAACATCACTCCTCAAGAATTTGAAGAAGGTTGCCTACCTACCATTGATGACCTCGTGGAGCCAACCTTGGGACTGAGGATGACCCTCGACGAACCTTTGTCAGCGCTACACTTACACATGAAGAGTGGGAGAGCTATAGAACATTCTTGATGGAATTCAAGGACTGTTTTGCTTGGACCTATAAAGAAATGCCTGGTCTCAACCCTCATGTTGCCACCCACAAATTGGCGATTGGACCATAATTCAAGCCCATTAAACAACCTCCACGACGTTTACAACCGGAGTTTGAGGAACAAGTTATTGCCGAGGTCAATAGGCTCATTACAGCATGATTCATAAAGGAAGTTCAATACCAAAGGTGGCTCGCCAACATCATCCCTGTCGAGAGGAAGAATGGACAATTGTGGGTTTGTGTTGACTTCCGTGATCTTAATCGTGCATGTCCCAAAGATGACTTTCCTATACCCATCACCGAATTGGTTGTGGATGCAACTACGGGGCATGGTGCTTTTATCATTCATGGATGGTTCTTCCGGTTACAATCAGATTAAGATGGATGAAAATGAAGCATCCGACGCTGCTTTTAGAATGCCAAGGGGTACCTTCTACTACATGGTGATGCCCTTTCGACTAAAGAATGCAGGTGCGACATACCAAGGAGCAATGACACATGTCTTGGTGATTTGATACATCACTCAGTGGAATGCTATGTCGATGACTTGGTTGTTAAGACCAAGGAATGTGAGAGGCATCAAGATGATCTACGCAATGTCTTTGAGAGGCTATGTTGGCATCAACTTAAGATGAACCCTCTCAAATGTGCCTTTGCGGTGCAATCGGGTGTCTTTCTTGGATTCGTCGTTCGTTATCGGGAATCAAAATGGAACCAAAGAAGATCAAGGCTATTATGGGCATGCCCCCACCAAAAAATCAAAAAGAGTTGAAGTCCCTACAAGGGAAGTTGGCTTACATCCGCTACTTCATATCTAACTTATCAGGAGGCATCTAGCCGTTCGCACAACTCATGAAGAAAGGTGCACAATTTGTTTGGGATGAACAATGTCAAAAGGGGTTTGATAGCCTCAAAAGCTATTTACTTAACCCTCCTGTCTTGGCAGTTCCTATCGAAGGGCGCCCATTGATCCTTTACATTGTTGGCCAACCTTCCTCTTTAGGTGCTTTACTGGCCCAACACAATGACGAAGGGAAGGAAGTGGCTTGCTACTACTTGAGCCGCACCTTGGTGGGAGTCGAGCATAATTACTCCTCCATAGAAAAGTTATGTTTGGCCCTAATATTTTCCTTGAAGAAATTGCGACACTATATGTTAACAGATCAAATCCAACTTGTTGCAAGGACCAACCCAATAAGGTATGTTTTGAGTCAGCCTGTACTCACGGGGCGAGTTAGGAAATGGGCCTTACTTCTGATGGAGTTTGACATAACTTATGTACCATAGAAAGCAATAAAGGGGCAAGCATTGGCTGAGTTTCTCGCGGCCCATCCTGTGCTGGATGACTCGCCTCTTGTCACTGATCTTCCGGATGAAGAGGTCTTCACAACCGAACTAGAAGCACCTTGGGAGCTCTATTTTGATGGAGCCTCACGGATGGATAATGATCTTTGGGAGTCTCCTAAACGGCGTGCGGGGGCAGGATTGGTCTTCAAAACGCCCCGAGGTGAAGTGATACACCACTCCTTCTCCCTCCTCAAAGAGGAGTGTTTCCAATAATGAGGCGGTGTATGAAGCTCTAGTGTTCGACCTCTTCCTTGCACTTTCAATGGAAGTGCTCTATCTGAGGGCTCACGGAGACTCTTAGCTCACCGTACGTCAAGTAAACAATATCTATGAGGTACGTAAACCTGAGTTGGTGCCATATTATAATTCAGCCCAACAATTGATGGACAGGTTTGAGCATATTGAAATCATCCATGTCCCACGGAGTAACAATGCACCTGCTGATGTGTTGGCCAAGCTCACAACAGCACTTGTCCTTCCATAAGGTGGCCCTGCTCAAGTAATTGTCGAGGAGATATGGCTACTTCCCGCTGTTCTAGAGCTCCTACCAGCGGAATGTGAAGTCAACTCTATTATGACAAACACCATGGCAAAGGAAGACTGGCGTCAACCCTTCTTTGACTACTTCAACCATGTCAGCCTACCGGATGATCCCGTACAAAGGCACCAACTACAATGACGGCTCCCATCTTATGTCCATAAGGCAGGTGCCTTATATCGACGCGCCTATGGGCAAGAACTACTCCTCCGATGCGTTGGCCAAGTCGAGGCTAACCAAATCTTGAGGGAAATACATCATGGTGTTTGTGGAGAACATCAAAGTGGCCCTAAGATGTACCATAGTGTCCGACTTGCTAGATACTATTGGCCAGGTATCATGGCCGATTGCTTAAAGGTGGCCAAGACATGTCATAATTGCCAAATACATGGGGATTTCATGCACCGCCCACCTACCCCTCTACGCCCTATAGTCCCATCATGGCCATTTGATGCTTGGGGCATTGACGTTATTGGGAAGATTGAACCCCCTTCATCCAAGGGGCATTGCTTCATTCTTGCCATCACGGACTATTTTTCCAAGTGGGCGGAAGCCATTCCTCTGCGCATCACCTCTGATAATAGGAAAGCTTTCAAGTCCCATAAGATGAAGAGCTTTAAAGCAATGTACAACATTAAATGGAACTATTCCACAGGCTACTATCCTCATGCCAATGGGATGGTCGAGGTGTTCAACAAGACCCTTCTTGGTAAGATACTCAAGAAGACTATGAGCAAACATCGGAGAGATTGGCATGATCATCTCTCTGAAGCATTGTGGGTATATCGAGTTACTATTCGCACACCGACACAAGCCACCTTGTATTCTCTTGTCTACGGGAGTGAAGCGGTCTTGCCTTTGGAAATTCAAGTGCCCTCACTACGAGTAGCTATTCAAGAAGAGCTCACATGTAATGATCAGATTCAGCTTCGACTTTAGGAGCTTGATGCCTTGGAAGAATGGAGCCTACAAGCTGTCCAAAATCTAGAGTTGTACTGTCAAAACATGGCGAGGGCATACGACAAGTTGGTCAAGCGGAGAGTCTTCAGGCAAGGGGAGCTTGTTCTCATGTTACGACGACCCATCGTGGTGATACACAAGACTAGAGGAAAGTTCGAGCCTAAGTGGGAGGGACCCTATGCCATTGAGCAAGTTTATGATGCTGGTGCTTATCAGTTGATCGACCACCAAGGGGCAAGGCCTGTTAGCGAGATATGTTCTGTATTATGTGGTGTACACGTCTTTGTATATTTGGTAGTTGATGTATAGGCTATCTCCAAGAGTATCTTGGTTAGTTGTGATTAGCGATTGATCTCTTGCTTATAACTCAAGTTGTACTCGCCAATATATATGCCAATGCATGTGTCGCCCCATAGTGTGGCGTCTTCCGCAAACTAGTCTCGCTTACATGGTATCAGATTGATCTACGATCTCCACAGCTTCCGCACCTCCTTGCGCCGCTGCCACCATGACTGCTCCAGCCCTCTCTAGCAGCTCCACAGCCGCCATGTCCTCAGCCTCCACGGCCTCCCTAACCAGCGGCTCCCTCTCCTCCTCCACTTCTGCGGCCTGAGCTCCATGAGCGCCGGTGTCTCCCCCACCATGGCTGCCCTTTTGGTCGCCAGCATCAAGACGCACATCCCCATCCTCCTCGACACCAAGTCTGCCAACTACTCCCGCTGGACACAGTGCTTCACAGCCATCCTCGGGAAGTACAATCTGCTGCACCACATCGATGGTTCTGATCCGCAGCCCAATAACCCCGAGTGGGTTCGCGCCGACTACGTCATCCTTACCTGGCTTTACGGCTCGTCTCCGATGAGCTGCTGGACATCTGCATGGAGCCTAGACAGACCTCCGGCGCCCTCTGGAATGCCATCAAGGGAGTCTTTCACGACAACCATGAGACTCGTGCTCTCTACCTTGAGGCCGAATTTTGCAATCTCTATCAAGGCGACTCGTCCGTCACAGACTACTGCCTCCGCTAGAAGGCTCTCGCCGACTCCCTGCGTGACATCGGTGAGACGGTGACCGATCGTGCCCTCACCATGAACACCCTTCATGGTCTTCATGGCCGCTTCTCCAGCACTGCAAGCCAAGCTCAGAACCAGGTGCCGTTCCCCTCCTTCATTCGGCTCCGCTCCATGCTGCTGTACGAGGAGCTCCGCCAGACGAACGATGCCAAGATGGCTGCTGCCATGTCGCTGTACGCTGCCAGGGGTTCTACACCACCACCACCCCCCGGTCCTCCACCTCCTCCCGCCGCTGGTGGCCAGACGAATAGCGGCGGTCGTGGCCGCCGCAAGAACAAGGGCAAGGGCAAGGCCCCCGTCTTCAACCCCAACACCGCCTCCCATGCCCCTGCTATTCCAGGACCTCATGGCACCTGGCTCTACTACGGACCCCCTCCGTCCCAGCTGCCATCGCAGCCACAGAACTGGTGTCACAACGGTCCAGCGCCTGCACAGCTGCCTCCACCTCCGTCGACCTGGCATGCACCGCCCGCCAACTGCGCTGGCGTTCTTGGCGCGCCCCCGCAGCAGGCGTACCACACCCAGTTCGCGCCGACGGCGCCTTCCAACACCAGGGACCAGGCGGGCCTCATCACGGCCCTCAACAACATGGCGGCCACCCCTCCCGCTGGTGATTGGGTGATAGACTCCGGCGCTTCATCCCACATGTCCGCTGACCCCGGTACACTCGCCTCTATCTCTCCCAATCCCTCTTCCTCCATGGTTACAGTTGGCAATGGTTCACGGGTGCCCGTTTCTCACATCGGCCACTCGTCCCTGCATACGCCTACATTCCCATTTGTTCTTCCTGATGTCCTACTTGTTCCCAACCTTGTCAAAAACCTCATCTCTGTTCACAAATTTATTCGTGATAATCATTGCTCAATAGAGTTTGACCCTTTTGGTTTTTCCATCAAAGACCTTTGCACTCGGCGTGAGATCTTCCACTCCAACAGCACCGGGGACCTCTACACTGTGCTATCACGCCCAGCCTCCACTTCGTTGATCTCCTTACTCTCCATCGCCTCGATGGAGCTCTGGCATCGGCGGCTTGGCCATCCTGGACGTGATGCATCTTTTGCTTTCGCTAGGCAGTTTAGTCTCCCATGTAATAAAGGTCGTCCCTCTGTTTGCCCATCTTGTCAAATGGGCAAACACGTTCGACTCCCATTTACTTCATCGAATAAACGCACTACCCGGTGTTTTGAACTTATTCATTGTGATGTCTGGACCTCCCCTATACTTAGCTCTTCTGGCTTCCAATATTATTTGTTAATTGTTGATGATTTCTCACGTTACATCTGGACTTTCCCCTTGTCTAATGTCTGATGTCTTTCCAACGTTGCACGACTTCTTCGCCTATGTTGCCACGCAGTTCACCACCACTATAGCCGCCCTTCAAACCGACAATGGTCGTGAATTTGTGAACTCAGCCCTCACATCACTTCTTTGTCGCCACGACACCGTTCTGCACCTGTCGTGCCCTCATACCTCACCCCAAAACGGCACCGCCGAGCGTTCCATTCGCACTATCAACGACGTTATGCGAACCCTCCTGATGCAAGCTCACCTCCCCCCTTCCTTCTGGCCAGAGGCCTTGGCCACTACGCAACATCTCCTTGCTCGCCGACCCACCAAATCTCTTAATTTTTCAACCCCGCACGAGCGTGTTTTTGGCTCCCCTCCAACCTAAGATCACCTTAGGGTTTTCGGTTGCCTCTGCTTTCCGAATCTCAGTGCTACAGCCACAAACAAACTCGCACCCAGGTCCCTTCCTTGTATTTTTCTAGGCTACCCTTCCTCCCACAAAGGATATCGGTGCTTTGATCCATCCTCACATCGCGTCATCCCCTCGCGCCATGTCATTTTTGATGATTCTATCTTTTCCTTTGCTTCATCTTCTCCCACCGAACCTACATCCTTTGATTTTCTTTTGGATTTCATCACCACTCACAATCCTCCCCTCCCTTTGTTGCCTCCGGCCGCATGTTCACCCCAGCGGACACCAGATCCTGTTGCTGACCATCCTCTTGATCTCGCCACAGTCTCCTCTGGCCCATCATCACCCCGAGACCCGGCGTCCCCTGCCCCCCCCCCCCCTCACCCAGCTCACCCACCATTGCCACGACTCTCTCCGCAGCCTCAGCCTCGCCTCCTCCTTCCCCACCTCATGCTCTGGCCCCTGATTGTGCTATGGCGTCCTGGCGCTGGCTCCTACACCATTGCTACTCGCGCCAAGTCTGGCCTCACTTTTTCCGTTGATCACCTCAACCTGACCGCATCACATATATCACCAATTCCTAGGACCTATCTTTCTACCCTCAAAGATCCCAACTGGCGTGATGTTATGCTCTCCGAGTATCAAGCCCTTGTTGACAATCAAACTTGGTCTCTCGTTCATTCCCCTCCTAGTGCTAATATCGTGTCGGGCAAGTGGATTTTTAAACATAAGTTTCATGCTGATGGCACTCTCTCCCGCTACAAAGCCCGCTGGGTGGTTCGTGGTTTTTCCCAGCAACCCAGCGTCGACTTTGATGAAACCTTTCCCCCGTTGTGAAACCATCCACTATTCATGTTGTTTTGAGTCTAGCTGTCTCTCGCTCCTAGCCTGTTCACCAGTTAGATGTCAAAAACGCGTTTCTTCATGGGCATCTCGAGGAAACAGTCTATTGCCAACAGCCTTCGGGCTTTGTCGATCCCTCCAAACCTTCCCATGTTTGTCTTCTTCGTAAGTCTCTTTATGGGTTGAAACAGCCCCCCGCGCCTGGTTTTAGCGGTTTGCCACCTATCTTCGTCGCATTGGTTTTACACCTTCGGCCAGTGATGCATCCCTTTTCATCCTTCACCGCGGTGATTCTCTTGCCTACCTATTACTCTATGTCGATGACATTGTGTTGACCACTTCTTCCTCGTCCCTTCTTGTTGAACTCACTGCTGCTCTTCATTCTGAATTTGCCATGACCGATTTGGGCTCCCTTCATCATTTTCTTGGATTCAAGTAACCCCATCATCTGATGGCATCTTCATGTCTCAGCGGCAGTATGCCTCTGAGCTCCTGCAACGTGCTGGTATGTCTGAGTGCCACGCCACATCCACACCCGCTGAGCCTCACATCAAACTCTCCGCCACTGATGGTCCGCTCGTGTCTGATCCTACCGAGTACCGCAGTCTTGCCGGTGCCTTGCAATATCTTACCCTCACCAGACCTGACATCGCCTTCCCTGTTCAGCAAGCTTGTCTCTTTATGCATGCTCCTCACGAGCCCCATCTCGCGTTGTTAAAGCGCATTTTGCGTTACATCAAAGGTTCTCTTGATAAGGGTCTTCACATTGGTCCTTCTTCTTGCTCTTCTCTCACCACCTACTCGGATGCCGACTGGGCCGACTGTCCCGATACTCGTCGCTCGATGTCAGGATATTGTGTTTACCTCGACGACAACATTGTTTCTTGGTCCTCTAAACAACAAGCTACGGTCTCTCGCTCCAGTGCCGAAGCGGAGTACCGAGCTGTTGCTCATGCCGTGGCTGAGACAGTTTAGTTGCGTCAGTTGTTGGTTGAATTGCATCATCTATTGTCCTCAGCGACTGCTGTTTATTGTGATAACATTGGTGCTGTTTATATGGCGGCCAATCCTGTACAACACCGTCGTACAAAACATATTGAGATTAAAATTCACTTTGTCCGTGAGAAGGTTGCCCTTGGCCAAGTTCCGGTTCTACATGTTCCCTCTCAACATCAGTTTGCTGATATCATGACCAAGGGTCTCCCGATGCCATTATTTAACGAGTTCTGCACCAGTCTCTGCGTTCGTTGTTCTGCCGCATCGACTGAGGGGGGCTGTTAGTGAGATATGTTCTGTATTACGTGGTGTACACGTCTTTGTATATTTGGTAGTTGATGTATAGGCTATCTTCAAGAGTATCTCGGTTAGTTGTGATTACCGATTGATCTCTTGCTTGTAACTCAAGTTGTACTCGCCAATATATATGTCAATGCATGCGTCACCCCATCGTGTGGTGTCTTCCGCAAACTAGTCTCGCTTACAAGGACAATGCCCCCTATCAATGGGAGGTTCTTGAAGAAGTACTTCCAATAAAGTGCTACCACAAATAAAGCTCTTTTTTACTTTTTCTTTCTCTTAAAAAACAAAAAAAAATAATAAAGTAGGGAGATTCCTGCTCTCAATACGTCCCTCCCTGCTAGTTTTCCCATGGACACAATCGTCCTACAAAAAAAAACATGGCTTCACCCACAACAGCATTGAGCTCGTTGCGTAAGATTTAGCTGGCTCAGAACTCTCGAATTGGGAGGTATGGGTTTGTTGGATGATCAAGGATACAATCAATTAAGCTCCACACTAAACCGCTGCCCTAAACACTTGTGGAAGGGTCTTTATCAAATGGTGGTGGGGAAAGTTGACTTAGGTCACTTCCGATCAATGAGATCTCCACCCCACGAGATAACCCCTTGTATTTTCTGACGTAAGACAACAACCCTCAGGATAAACTGTAGAAGAAGAGCAAAAGGACTACCTTGCATGACACAAGTCATGATTACGTGTGAAGTCTCTTGCCACCCCACGAGGTAAACAACAAGGGACGAAAGAAAATCTTAGCTTACTATTACTAAAGTGATACGGTTTCAAGTTCAAAAAAAAAAAAAAAAAGCGATACGGTTTCTCGAGTCCTGATTGGTCTGGATACTGTTCATCGATTCCAACCGTTGATTTGCCAGCGGACGGCTGCTCCATTGTTTCCAGGACCCGCACCGTCATCGCCTACCTGGCACCGTCATCGCCGAACGGAAGCGCGCCGTCGGAGAGCAGCAGGTACAGCACCACCCCGGTGCTCTACAGGTCCACCTCCCCGTACTCCCTGCCCGCCACCACCTCGGGCGCCAAGTAGTGCGCCATCCCCACCAGCCCCTCCGCGCGCTGCCCGCCTCCGACGAGCGCCGCGGATCCGAGATCGAGGAGGATGTTGTCCGGCTTGACGTCGCGCTGCGTGACACCGTGGCTGTGGCAGCAGGCGAGTGCCTCGACGATCTGCACGACAAGCACGGCGACGACGGCGGCGGAGTCGGATCTAGTCGAGCAGGTCGGGGCCCGAGCAGAAGTCCATGACGGCTCCCGCAGCTGCACGGCGCCCGGGTTCCCCGTGGCGGCGAGGCGGGCCAGCTTGGGCTCCAGCTTGGCCAGCGCGCGGTCCAGCTCGTGCCGTTGAGCACGCACGGCCGCCCTGCCTCAGGTCCCAGCGAACACGGTGCCGCCCCGGCTCGCGCACACGGCGCCATGCCCATGCCCCGGTCATGCCCTGCCATTGAGCACGCACGGCCTCGCCTGCCCCGGGTTCCAGTTCCCATTGCACAGCTCGCGTTGTCAAGCCCCGAGCTTTCTATCGTGAGCAAGGACAACAAACCGGAGGCTACGGCGAGCCAAATCGGTGTCAATGGCATGCAAATCGAAGATGGAACAGTCGAAGCTGACCAATTTTGTATTCGGCTTTGTCCTAGCCAATCGACAACCAAGGTGAGAAGTTCCCCAAACCCAAGTCGTCGTGCCTTACATTTTTCCGATACGGCGACACGGATACAGCGATACGGTATGCAGATACATTGATACGTATGGCAAATGCCCAAAAATCATGATATTATGGAGTAAGAATTTATATTTTTCTTTGCTTATTTATATTCAGGATACTATTCAAATTCAGAATTTCTATAGTGCAAGCCCACTAGTACGGTGGAGTATGCACTCACCTAGTGTTTCGGCATTATTTGAATTACTATTTACTACTATTTAGATTCATGTGCACTACTATTTGGACAGCGACGTCTTCGATTATATTAAGCGTCTTGCTAATATTATTCTTCTTTCAGGATCTTTGCTTAGGCTGGCGAGGCCAATCGGACTGTCGGGCGGTATAAGCTCTCAGGTGTAAAAATCTTACTCGGTACTCACCATACTTCTCGCTAATTTGTTTCAGAAGTAACGAAGTCTTTCCCCATATTAGCTAGTCACAAGCATATGCAGAAAGTTTTTATCGTCTCTCCAGACAGTTCCACCCGAAGGGAACACTTCTCTACGGTCACACAGGGTCCTCCCTAACGCCATGATTCTAGGCTAAAACGAGGACTACACCATAGAGGTTTCTCCTATAGGGTCCCTAGCATAAAAACTTAATTCATATGCAAGAACTAGATTATATCAAGGGATTTTCAAAAACAACATTACTTCATTTCCACAAATATAGCTTACATATAGTTTTCCCTTTCAGGAACCCCCGAACACTTAAACACAAAAAAGAAAATTACCTTATAGGCAGTATTTTACAGTGGAGTTACACTCTCTATTTTACAAGTAGATTCTACTACTACTTGGTGGCGGAGGCGGAAGAGCACTCTCATGGATTGCAGTGGATGGCTTGGTGACTCTGCGATGGGTGTCCTTCTTCCGAAGCCAAGGTCATCCTTTTATAGTCGAGCGAGCGGTACTCCCTTCCTGTTTATTTAGCACACGTAACCTCCATCTTCCTGTATGAAGGACACACGTATCCTCCATCTTCCTGTATCAAGGACACTCAGTGCGTACTCCTTTTTCTCCTTCTGGTGGCCTTGCATGATAATATTCTCCCTCAACGGCTCACAATGACTTAGGCTACTTGTCTTTATGCATAGCCTGGACACACAATGTACTATCCACAGTAACCTTTTGTCTTCTTATTCTTTTTGTCTCATGATTTGGTCTATAGTTTCATTGTCTTGCACGAACGTGCCTTGCAGGATTATGTTACTATATCATTATTTTGAGCTTAACTTTTATAAGGTCACACCACGCTTCCTATTTGAGAGTATCACTCTCAATATTCTTATGAGTATTATCATTCTCAGTATTATTATGAGTATTTTTATGAGTCTCACCACGCTTTCGTATTTGAGACCATAATTCTCAATATTTTGAGTCTTTATTTATATTTGATGGGCTAATTCTGTTCAGGTTTTAGAGGTTGCCCATGCCCTCCAATATCCATAATATCTTCATCTAAGAATGAGTTGGCAATTTTGTCATCATATGACTTTTGCATTTCTTCAAACTTTTCTTTTATTTCCTTTCTTAGCTCTTTCATAATATCTTCTTTTATTTCTTTCTTCCATTCAGGTGCTATTAATTCAAAAAAATTTTCTAGTTTCTAATCAATATATTCTCCATCCAAGGGATCAACTTCTTTTGTTAAACATTCTTTGTATGTCAACTTCATGGATGTAGTACCTTCTTCTTTAGCCTTTATTTCAATTGGCTCTCTCGATTTTGTTATAATTTATCCTTGAAAGGTGTTATTATTCTTTTTTTGAACCAGCCTGTAACTTTGTATATATTCTTTTGCAGATGGTTCAATATAATAATTTGAAGATACCAAATTATTTAATGCTACTCTCTAGATCCACCCGAAGTGGGACATTATTACTAGCCCCCTGGCTCAATTATTTAATAAAATAAATTAAGGAATCGAGACAATATAGAATGAAAATCATAAAAAAAAATTCATAAAAAAGACCGAAGTTTCATTCATGCAAAATTATTATATTGAACCATCTGCAAAAGAATATATACAAAGTTACAAAGAATGTTTAACAAAAGAAGTTGATCCCTTGGATGGAGAATATATTGATTAGAAACTAGAAGAAAAATTTGAATTAATAGCACTTGAATGGAAGAAAGAAATAAAAGAAGATATTATGAAAGAGCTAAGAAAGGAAATAAAAGAAAAGTTTGAAGAAATGCAAAAGTCATATGATGACAAAATTGCCAACTCATTCTTAGATGAAGATATTATGGATATTGGAGGGCATGGGCAACTTCTAGAACCTGAACAGAATTAGCCCATCAAATATAAATAAAGACTCAAAATATTGAGAATTATGGTCTCAAATACGAAAGCATGGTGAAACTCATAAAAATACTCATAATAATACTGAGAATGATAATACTCATAAGAATATTGAGAGTGATACTCTCAAATAGGAAGCGTGGTGTGACCTTATAAAAGTTAAGCTCAAAATAATGATATAGTAACATAATCCTGCAAGGCACGTTCGTGCAAGACAATAGAACTATAGACCAAATCATGAGACAAAAAGAATAAGAAGGCAAAAGGTTACTGTGGATAGTACATTGCGTGTCCAGGCTATGCATAAAGACAAGTAGCCTAAGTCATTGTGAGCCGTTGAGGGAGAATATTATCATGCAAGGCCACCAGAAGGAGAAAAAGGAGTACGTACTGAGTGTCCTTGATACAGGAAGATGGAGGATACGTGTGTCCTTCATATAGGAAGATGGAGGTTACGTGTGTGTGTATGTGTATATATATATGAGGCATTTTTCCTACTTATAGGAGTAGCTACTCCTATATGTATATCTCACAATCTAGAGAGTATCATTACATATTTGACGTTTCTAAATATAGTATGTAGTCATACTAGAGGGTATGTAGATATACTCACTTTTTTTAATTGCGATACATGAATTATGAAGACATATTTACTTTTATATAGCAGTAAATGCGATATATGTTCATATGTTTATAACTTAAATACCCTTCAAAAAAGATTCTGGTTATCACTCTTAAAAATCATATTTTAAGTATGTGTATATACTCAAAATGATAAATGGGTATGAACACATATCTAAGATAGTTTTTTGAATGTGGGAGTAACTACACCTGAGAGTAGAATGGAATTACCATATATATATATATATATATATATATATATATATATATATATATATATATATATATAGGGTAATTCCATTCTACTTCTAAGTTTAGTTATTCCCATGTTCAAAAAACCACCTTAGGTATGTGTTCATACCCATTTATCATGTGGAGTATGTACATATACTTAAAATAATTTATTTGAGAGTGATAACTATAAATAAATTTGAAGGTACTTCTAATTATAAGCATGTGAATATATATCACATTTACTACTACATAAAAATGAGTATGTTCAGATACTTTATATATACCAACAAAAAAAGGTGAGACTATATACTTAATTTTAGAAACTTCAAGTATGAAGTGATACTCTCTAGATTGTGAGATATACACGTGGGAGTAGCTACTCCTGAGAGTAGGAAAAATGCTTAGCAACACCGGTGTTAAATAAGTGCAAAAAATTTATGGTTGCGGTCAATACTTTTAATGTCTTGTGATAAAAATTTATGGTTGTGAGATATAATTATATGGTCACCTGAAAAAAAATTTATGGTTATGGGATCAAAGATTTATGGTCATGTGCAGGGTGCTAAATAGTTATTTAGCGCACTACGCATTAAATAGTTGATCCCTATATATATATTAGTACTTTGCACGTGCTATCCTTATATCAAAAATATATTTAATACAAGGGCACAAGTCGTAATAGCTAACTAAATGTAAGATATAATGATTAATAAATGTATTAGTGAAACAAGAATTTTGGAAATATCCGTTAATACAAATAGGACTGACAAATATCTTTTCACATATATATATATAACTAGCTAAATATAATATGGAATGATTAATATACATCTCAAATATTAACCACATATCAAAACAAATGACAAGTGACTACTCCACATTAAATAGACCCGTACACACGTAATTCAAAATATGTGTTCAATCATGAAGAAAATTAAAAAATATATATTCTTAGTTGCTCGAGATAACTTTTAATATCTTCTGGGAAGGAGGATCTTGCTCCATTGTCATCAAAAGACAACACTTTGACAAGGAACTTCATCCTTAATGTTGTGTGATCCTGCATGTAGCATATCATTAATTTTTGCACATACAACACACACGTAACAATGATTTACACATTTAAGTATCTTACCTTCTTTGCTTCGAGTTGTTTTGATCATAACATTGTTTTCTATTCCTAGATGCAACTTTGAATCCAGTAAAATGGAGATAATTGTAGTTTTGTGCTTCTCTCGTGTTTTGTCTTCCCCTTCCATGCCTTTCTCAACAAAAAGCGGCAGATCGAACAAAGTAGATAACCTCCTACTCTACTATGAATATACAATTGATAAAAAGAACATATTTCACCATACTAACTCGTAATATTTTATCTGAAATCATAAGATATCCTACGAAAGTTGTAAGAATTTGTTCCACACAGAACATTACAAGTAAACTTCGTTAATAACTACAATCTTAAAACTTAATTTATGATTTTAACCGCAACCTAAAACTTGCAACCCATACACACATGTGTGCGCTCATATATTAACGGTATTTATTCCCCAAACTTAAAGTTTGTTATTGCCACAAATAAAAAATTATAAGGCAAACTTGCAAAGATTATCTCAACCACAAGCACTAATATTGAAATATCCAGATTTATACACACAACTCATAACTCAAAAGATAGATTGCAATCCGTGCAATAAGTGTTTGATACAATAAACAATTCATTGTTTGTTGCCCTATCCACTCATACTATTATATATGATAGTACCTTGCACGTGCGACATACACATGCTATCTTTGTACTATGAATACTTAATAAGTCTATATGTTATTATTAAAATTAATTGTTCCACAATACTTTGTCTCATTATGCCCATGCTAGATCACGAAACTACTTAAATAACAACCACCCAGAATTGTTTTTAGAAAAAATCTCTATGAGTTTTTAGAAAAAATCTCTATGAGCCATTTCGATAAACAAGCCAGTAGCACGTGGAGCGGACAAATCTAGAACACCATCCAGCTACACAACACAACAATTCAGCTTGGACAAACAAGACACCACATTTTGTCGCTGCCTAGACAGTGGCACATTCAAATAGCAAGATCATTCACCTTCACCTACAAAATCAGGACAAGTTGTTTCTACAAAATTGATAAACTAAAAAGAATCATGCAAATCCAATAGCAGACTCACCTAGGTAAATGATCTTGCGTCAAAGCAAGGAAGATAATGCATTGAAGGGGGTTAACATAACATCTTTTCATAGGGTAACTGATACTGTCCGTGCGCGTCCCATGTTGAGATGAGCGTCAGCACTTCAATGAATTCTAATAATTGTATCGTTATATTCTACCCATCTCTATGCTGCAGTTAAAAGAAACAAACTCACTAACATGTTTCAGCCAAAGAAAAGAAATCAGTTGTCTACACTGCCTCATTACAAATCTATCGAAGGGAAAACAATAAATCTCAGAATGTAATGCTAATATCAAATAAAGCTAAACAATAAACAAATGAACACAGCCTCAGTAAAGCTAGTGAGCTTTTATGTACAAGTTTATCTCATCCATGCCAGATGACTCGTGAAAACTACTCATGTGAAACTGAATGCTGCATTTTCCTTCTCTGATGGACCCGTTCACCTAGTATGTAGTAGGGTGTTCCTATTTTCCTGGAAAAAAAAGGGCAGTTGTTTGACCATCCCTTCTCCCGCTGGACCAACTATGCATGCTGCTCTGTAGTCCTAAAAATGTCCTAGCAAATGCATTTCGACAAATAATACTCAGACAAAAAGACAAATGTGTTAACCTAGTACTGCAAATTTTGAACTCGAGCCCACTATACAGAATCACCAATAAAGAAACAGCCGGCATCCAACAAAGAGGAGGCAAAATAAAAAACAGTTAAACTTTCAAAGGAATCTAGTTGGTCTAGTGTTTACAGGTTTACAGGATATACACTCACATGAACGAAACTTTTGTCCAGAGTTATTCAAAAGACCAAAACCTGCACCCTATATCACATAGAACTTTTTTTTTCACACAAACAAGTTGGCAAGTGATCACTCATTAAACTATCAGGCATAATTCTATTAAACTCACGTGTCGCACGTGCAACTCAATTATGCTACAAAATAGAATCTTACATTAGTGCAGTTAATTTTCAACCCTACATAAAAATAACTCAAGGTAGGTTGAACAACCAAAGCATAATTTGACATCAAAACCTCATATTTCAGTATCTTGAATGATCTGACTGGGCCTTCTCCAACATTTTTCTAATAACAACGGTTTCTCAAATACGACTGAATACACACGAAATTTTAGTACGAATGATAGTGTCAAAAGAAATAAAAAGAACAAGTGCTGATTTACAGAGTGCTTGCAATTTATCCAACTCTGAGCATTATTTTTCAAAACCAACGGAAAAGAAAAACATTTTTCAATCAAAAGGGCACATCAAACTTGACTATAGAAGCACAAGTTTACTGCATTTTCTAAACTGTGTGAGAGAGGTGGAAAAATAATGATAATGTCTTGCATCTGAGTTAAATATATATTTCTACAGGTAAAGAAGTGTTATAATGCGTCAAAAAACCAGAATATGTCAAGTTAGCCCAAGTTTCAGAATAATTTGCTTGCAAGAAAAATACAATTACCATACAAAAACTTCAGTAGTCAAAATTTCAGATTTTTTTACTTTTACTTGCTTGTTGCTTGAGTGTTACTTCATTTCCAAAAATCATCTCATTCTGCAATGCAACAAAATAAAACAAAAATCCTCTGGAGCACTGACTTGTATGTCAAATTTGGATCTATGAAGAAAAGGAATAATATGAACTAAACTTATTTAATTATATAAAAGACTATTGGTGCAAATATTGTTTATAGTCATATATATGGTCAGTTCAGCTACAGAATAAAATCCTACATGAGGACAATTAATTTTCAAACTTATAATAAAAAATGCGGGTTAGCTTTAACAACAACATCATAATTAAAACATTATTTTTGAGTAACTTGTATGATTTGACAGGGCCTTCTCCAACATTCTATTAACGAATGACACTTTTTCAAATACAACAAAAAACATGCAAACGAAAAGCATGTCAGACTTGAATTTTAACTCATAGCACAAAGGAAAAACAGAATAATTTTAAGTGAAACAAAACTTATTTCTATCTCCAATGCGTATGTGTGCATCAGGTTCGTAAATGGTGAGTAGAAACACTCATTGAACAAGGCATTCAAATTCAGATTAGGTATAAGAAAAGCAGATTTATCTATAGACAATTACTGGATATTAGGTGATCTATATGTAAAGATAATGAATAAGAAACTCACACTGATTGATATGTGAGCTGACAATGGATCTGAGTGACCTGCACCATGAGTCCAACATGTTAAGCCAATACAATGATTGAGGTCATATCTACATTAGCAGTGCATAATTAACCTTGGTGCACAATATGATAAATACAATTACAGCCCAACAAACATCGAAGCTGACATATTCTGTAAATCAATATGCACTTTCACATTGTGCAATATATACCTGGAGTCCAGGATGCACTTTCACAAAATAGAACTGCTTGTAGCTTCAAATCATGAACTCCACTATAGAGAGACGAAGAACTGTATCAGGCCAAACTAAAGGAAAGCATAATACTTGAGCCAATATCCACAAATCTGTGCATCACCTCATATACAATGATCAGATGCTAAAAAAAACATGAATTGTAATTCCATACAGGTCAATAGAATAGAACTTAGTCCCACCTATTAAATCAAACAACTGGTAGCAGAGGGCAGGGGACAAACCTGAGATTCTGTCGGTCAGAACATTGGCAGATCATCGTGCTGCTAACTCAGGTCAACAAAAAACAGAATTGTTGATTGGTTCCCAGAAACAATTGACAAAACCCAATAAAACCAGCTCTAAAATTCACCAAACTAGAATAGAGTCTTCACCACATCATCCGCCTGCAATTCCAACCAAGAGCTCACCCAAAACATTTAGGATATTGCAATCAATTTCAGAATACCCGAGGAACCCTAGAAAATAGGGAATAATTCAGGAAAACGAATTTCAAAGGTGCGCGTGAGCGAATTGGTTCAACCAAACTTGAAAAGAGTCTTCACCACATCATGTGTAACCCATTCGAATCAAGAGCCCACCCAAAACATTTAGTATATTGGCATCAATTTCAGAATATAGGAGGAACCCTAAAAAATGGGGATTAATTCGGGATAACAAAATTCAAAGGTGCACATGAGGGGATTGGTTCAATCAATCACCAACATATCGTCTCACAAATCTTCGCGCAAAAATAAAGGAATTCCAATCCAAATCTCAGCCAAATAGATGACAAAATCCCACCAAAAATTTTGTTAGCCTAATTTGTGAGTAGAAACGCTCGACCTGCCGCCCGCTCGTTCCACCACGTGGCCGGCCCACTCCCCTCGCTCGTGGACGGTGGGATTTAGAAAGTAATTAGGTCCATAATCTGGTTTTAATCACAGTCAATTAGGTTGGGACTGGGTTTATTCTCCGGTTAGCGGAAATATGATGGAACTTTAGCCTTTATTGTATATATATATATATATATATATATATATATATATATATATATATATATATATATATATATATATATATAGATAGCCATAAACTTTTTATCGTGTGACCATAAAATTATGGCTTACAACCATAATTTTTTCGTATGACCATAAACTATCTCTTGTAAGCGTAACTTTTTTACATCATGCGTAAATGTTGTTGAGTTCATTCCAACAACCATAAATTTTTTGATCATGACCATAAAATTATCCAAAACTTATTTAACATCGATGTTGCTAAATAGAAGTCATAATTTTTTTTTCCACAATCATAAATAAGTGTACCGTAATCATAAAATTTTTCATCGTGCTGAATAAGTTATTTAACACCGGTGTTAAATAGAGGTTTTTCGAACGTGGGAGTAACTACACTTGGGAGTAGAATAGAATTATCCTAAACCACCTTAGATATGTGTTCATACCCATTTATCATTTTGAGTATATACACATACTTAAAACATGATTTTTGAGAGTGATAACCATAATTTTTTTAAAGAGTTTTTAAGTTATAAACATATAAACATATATCGCATTTACTGTTATATAAAAGTAAGTATGTCTTCATACTTCATATATCACAACAAAAAAAAGTGAGTATGTCCACATACCCTCTAGTATGACTACATACTATATTTAGAAACGTCAAATATGTAATGATACTCTCTAGATTATGAGATATACATGCGGGAGTAGCTAGTCCTGGGAGTAGGAAAAATGTCTTATATATATATATATATATATATATATATATATATATATATATTAATTTAAATTTTTTCAATAGAATTATCAAATATGTTAGATAATGAAAGAGAAGATATATTAAACTGAAAGTTCCAAATATAGTAACAGAACAGTACGTGGAGTGGTGCTTTATTGTGAACGTTACGTTTGAGTTGGGCATTGAAACGGGGTGCTACAGCCCAAACTTATCAATGGAGGTATCGATCCGGATGGAGCAAGTATCAAAAATTAATTTATTTGTTTTAAAACCGTAATTTCGCGATACTTCACCGATTCACGTATCGAGCCGTATCAACATATGCCGCCGTATCTAATATGGAGACGGCAGCTTCCGCCGCGTATTGGAATTTCGTAGGTCGTGCCCCAGGCTGAACTGTAGTGCAACCAGATGCCGGTGTTGAGGGCACCCGAAGCCCAAACCCACCTCTCGTGCTTATCTCCCTGCTCTATTTTCCCTCTCTACAACTACAAATCCTCCTTTCCTCTTCTCCTTTCATCTTTTTTGCCGCCTTTATCCTCCGCGTGGATGTCTCCTCCCTGCTTGTGGCTTGAGGCAGTTAGCTCAAGAATGAGTAAACAATAAAAACAGAGCAACTTGGGGGATAGCAACAAGAAACGATTCTGTATATGGAAGCTTTAATTTGGTGTCTACAGCTGAAATCATGATTAAGGAACCAATTTCTATAGGAATAACATAACAATATTTAACGATAAGATTTATATTCATATTCAAGTAGTTGGCAAAAATGGAATGACATGTTTTTAATCACAACGTTTTAGTTCAATCCCTTGCCGTATATGTAATGCAATAGTGCTTCATTCCATGATTCCGAAAATTTTACAAATAAAAAATTATTGCTTACTCCAAGTTAGAGGTTGATTATACGTGTCGAGGACAAGAACCCAGGATGCCACGTGGCGCTCCACGGAGCCTCGTCAAGATCGAAGACAGTAGACTCGCTGAAGTATCGCAGAATTGTCACCCACTTGAAGCCCACGAAGAGAAGTCACGAGCCAGCCGGAAGCCTCAGGGGCAAAGATTACACCAGTCCCGATTCACTTGACCCCTCGGGGGGTCAGCAGTCGGCTACTCTCCGCTCGACTCTCCCGGGGGTCGGGGCCGCAACGACTCGCTCGACCCCTCGAAGAGTCAAGGCGAAATCAGTGCGACCAACCAAAACTTGGGGATAACTCGCTCCCTCAAAGCCATTGACCAAAGTCACTTGCCCCGGCCTGCCCAAACTCTAACATAAGAACAAGCCCGCGTACCACCGCCATCACCAACGGTGTGGGTCCCCGAGGCTCCCGAATAAGTATTGCTTCCACCAACCCACACCAGTGGGACCCGCACTGATGATAGGACGGTCTAACGAACCGCTGGCCCAGCCGGAAATAGCGGATGGAAAAACTCGATTGCCCTGCTGAGACGGGACGGATCCCAACTCCAAATAAGTCCGGACAAACACAGCCTGACATGTCAACCCCTAGGGAGGGGATCGAGTGGGACGACAGTCAGCACCTAACCCACCGGCCAGCATTAAATGCAAAGCTTGGTACAAGCGCACAGTCCCGAAGGGTCAAATCCCCTAGTATACCTGCTCCTATCATCATCACCACCGTCTGCTGACGATAACAGGCATGGCACAGTCTCGCTGTAGCGCCATGATTCGATGATGTACCTAGTGATGGCAACAGAGGACAACCTGATGGTCAGCCAGATTGAACCACGCTTGGGCAACATGACAGCGTCCGTGCTGCACCACCCCACGAATGACGGAACACGCACTCTACAGGAACGAAGAAGCTTGACCTGTCGACGACAAATAGGGACATGCTCAAACATAGTGCCTCCCTGACACAGGACCCAGGTGATATGGTCCGCGAGGACCAAAGACCATGCCACCGACAGAGATTTCACCTTCTTCGGCACGACTCCACCAACTCCACGTGTAGAATTCCCTCCAGCTCTCTGTGTGTGTGTGTGTGTAAAATGGGTCCTAACCCTTGAGATATAAATGGGGAGGCCTTTCTTCTTCCTTAGGACAAGACACACAATCACCACTGAGACACTTCACTCGCACCCGAGACTCGGAGCACTCTCCTCTCTTACCACCATTGTACCTCCCCTAACCGGTGCAAGTAACTCGAGTAGGCACTAGAACTGGACGTAGGGGGACTACCAGTATAACCCCCGTGTCCTCTTGCATAGCAATCACCAAACTCGAAACGTGCGTCCCCTAGAACAAATTCTACTAGCCGGTGATCTAAACACCGACAGTTGGCGCGCCAAGTAGGGGGATTCGCGCGTTTTGCTTTACCACTTTCTGGTTCGTATGGCCACTTCCTCCACCATATGGGCTCCTGACAGCAGCGTGTTCTTCGAGAGCCTGGAGTTTGTCGCTGTGGCAGACCGAAAACTGCTATGCGTCAGCATTCCGAAGCCCTCACCGCCTCCAGTCTGGAGGCCCACTTTCATGGTGGCGCGCCCGTGGTGGCTGGGGGATTCGAGCAACACACTCGACTTTGTAGTCATCGCAGATGGGACTCTACGACTCGTGACGAGTCGCTCCTAGGCCCTATCATAGCGGCCATTGCAATTACTGACGAGGCGATGCATGCGGACGTGGAAGTTGATGGCCTCGTCACTGTAGTCGTTCGTACTCAGCCTCATCGTAGAGGCAACCTCGGTGATGATGTCGAGGTTGTAGTCCATGGGAAGTTGGTGGAAGTCCACCCAGAAGAGGTTGCTGAGCATCCTCCTTATGTCCTCCCACATGCCGATCAAGGTGAGGAAGGTATCGTCCAAGTCGAAGTTAGGGACAAACCTTCCGCTCACCGCGACGTAGTGCTCTTGTGCCCTGCTGAGGGTGAAGCCCTCCTCCACCGTGCATGGCGCGAATGCCGGCGGTGGTGGTGATCTGGGAACCTCACTGCTTGTTGCCATTTGGCTCCTTGTAGCATGCCCCATTGGAAGGGGTGCGCCGAAGACGGAGTGGCGGGCGCGAATCTCGTAGGTTGCCACCGCCGAGCCGGTGGATGCACCTCCCACCGACATGTCATCATGAGCACCGGAGCCTCCCCTTAAGGAGTCACTGCTTGAATCACCACTGCCGCTAGAACTGCTTCCCCGGTGCAGCCTCTTACCCAACTTGCCGAAGGAGGAGCGGATACGATCCATCTGCGAGGAATGCGGAACGTGTGCGAGATCGTGGGTAGTGGAGAAGGTGGAGAGGTTAGCAGGATGGTGTGCCAAACAAAGGGCGACTGGCCTCCCTTTTATAGCATGGGAAATTTCCAGGAGAAGGAACCGCCAAAAAATTTCAAATTTTGAGACCGCGTCGATCAACGTGACATTGCGTTGATCGGCACAATTCAAATTTTGAACCCTCTGACAATTCTTGTGCTTGGTACCTATCCTTTACATCGTTTCCTGGTACATCATGCCGGTTGGCAGGGGGACAGCCGGAATCCCGATGACTTGATTGACAACACTGAGTGGCTCAGGCCCGCGCCGATCGGCGCGCCATCTTTTTTCCAGCTTTTAGTCAATTCCTTGTCTCCTCTGCACTGAACACCTGCATAGAAATCATACCTGCTCCTTGAAATCAACGCCTACAACTTTTGTCGTCATTTGGGATCTGTACGGGTACCCGCGCTGGTTGGCGCAGTAGTTGCGCCGAATGGTGTAGGTCACCTGCACCTCGTCTTCGAGTCCGGCGCTAATCCTGATGCCTCGTGTTCATCTCCTTCACCTAATTTCCACTTTCCCAATGTTCCTGTAGCATTGTCACACGGGGAGGGGCCCATCTTGTGGCCGCGCTGATCGGTACTGGCGTGCGCCGATCGGTGCAACGTCCATTTTCGCTCCTGGCCCCTCGCTTCTTCGCTAGATGCTGCTCTTCTTTCCTGCGTATTTAGCAACCATTTTGCACATAAAAATTTATTTAAAAAGATTTTTGATTACCTTGAAAATAGCTCAGTCTCTGAGAATTACTATGCTGGTTGCCTTTTAGCACCCCTTTCTGGGCGTCGTCAGCCTTCTGCCCTGACCTGGGCAAGGAGCCGATCGGCGTGAGCTCTGTTCCTTTCCTGTTTTTGGTCTTTTTCTTTTTATATTCTTGCATTGTTAGTCTACAATATGTATATACACAATTTTGCACAACTAAACAGACAATGCAAGAGCACACAAAAATTAAGCGGATGGTGTATGATTGTAGCACTTTTTCCCTTGAATCGAGTATTCCAAGGCTTATCGTATCCACTGGAACCTTAGGGATTATCAAACAAAGTTAACTGTAAAAGGTCTAGCCAAGGCTACTGTCAAGTTCTAGTTGTATGAGGGGAGACTGGCCAGCGCAAAGGTTCTCCAGACAGCAAATTTGTCGTTGCGCCGATCGACGCAGGGTTTAGTCGACCGGCACACTAGCGAATCTGTGATTGCGCCGATCGACGCTAGAGTTGAGCCGATCGGCACACGAACGAATCTAAGTCAAAGTGCGCCAGATGCAAATTGTAAGCCTAAGCTGTTAAGTGAGTAGCCAGATATCTACTAGTGAGATTGTAACTAGAAAGTCTAATCAAATAGCATCATAATGGTAATTACATTGATCAATGAAAACCTATAATGGATAAGACCACCCACCTTTCCTAGCGGCTCCCGATTTATCGCTGCCGAGAGTAAATCCTTAATCGCGTGAGTATCTTACCCTACTCAACTATCCAATAGTATTGTGCAGGTTTAGTGCTGTCACCGCTAAACCATACTACTAGCATCATCAAGCAACCATAGTCAATACAATGTCTGAATACTATCTTGATCACCACGATCAAGATAATATTGACCTACTTAGCCTAGAACTAAGCAATTGGAATAAGCAGATACATGATTACAGAATCAAGATAGACAAATCACCAAAACCATCATCAACATATTCGATCATCGTTGAGATGCATATAGTAAGATTCATCACCGCCAAGATGGCCTACCTTGACGATCAACTCTTACACCAATGGTTCTTGAAACTCAACTAGAGATCTATTCTAACGGGGCAAACCCTGGTGGCTCTAACTCACGGATCTGTTGTCCCTCCGACTCCTCGTTCTGTCCTTTTTACAGGACTAAGGGTTTACATGTATTTATAAGGGTTCTACTCGTAAAGGACTCAGTTTCTAGCAAATAAGACGGTTGCGCCGATCGGCACAAGCCATGTCATCTCTGGTTTCTCTTCCGAGTTGGTTCCTCTGTCCTCCATAGCTGCCATGTGGGTCTGTTCCTTCGAGATAAAGTCTTGTATTGCAAGTCAAGATCTTGAAGTTTCATAAATCTTCCAGGAAAACATCTTCAAGCATCCCTCAGATAAACTTCCATAAAACATGTGGAATAGGCCTCGGTCACTTCTGTGGGCCAAAACACCCTTACGCTGATCGGCGCACAGGGCTTCTTCAGTACTTTTCGTCACTTCTGGACTCCTGTCCTCTTCCAGTATCACTTAAATCACCAATTTCACATGTTTCTACAATAAAGCTCCAAAATAACACATATACAAATATATATAGGCAAAATCATACGTAAATGGCCTAAATTGTCATCAATTATGCTCTAATTGGGGTTATATTCACACATAAAAGGGGCACTTAGGGAGTGCCAACATCATCCGCGCAGTGGAGGCGGGTATGATGACACCAACAACGAAAGGAGCAGGAGCCCGAGCCTCCCCCCCCGGGCCATGGGTGTTCAGCTCGCGCATTCACAGTTCCGAGTTCCCTCAGTGCTTTCGGGTGCCTGTGACAGTCACCAAGTATGCAGGCGAAATAGACCCTGGCCTTTGGCATGAGTACTACCACCTTGCGTGCCAAGCAGGGGGAGCCATCCGACCTCGCCATCATCCGCAACCGCCCATTGTACCTCGCAGACTCGGCCCATGCCTAGCTTGAGCACCTCCCAAAGGGCCAGATCTAAGACTGGGGCGACCTGAGGGACATTTTCACCGCAAACTTCTAGGGGACTTATGTCCGATCGGGCAACCCCTGGGACCTTAAGAACCGCCGACAGAAGACCGGCAAGTCTCTCATGGACTATATCCAGCACTTCAGTGAGAAATGCACTGAGCTTCCCAATGTGGGCAACACGGACATCATTGACGCCTTCATCTCAGGAATTACCTCGGAGCAGATCATCCATGAGCTAGGGCGAAAGGGTCCGTGCACAACCCATGAGCTCCTGGACATCGCCACAAGCTTTGCCTCCGGCGAAGAGGGTGTAGGAGTTGTCCTCCAGCGCACACCGGAGGGCAAGGGCAAAGGCAAGCGGGAGGAAGGAGCCGGCAATGGTACCTCCGACCGCCTGAAGAAGAATAAAAACAAGTCGCGGGCTGGGCGTGATCCTGTTGTGGCCGTCGCCGAGCGCAAGCTACCGAGGCCATGGCGAGACATCTAGTGGCAGGCGTGCGAGGCGGTGCGGGCCAAGTTGGAGTCGACGGTGCCACGGCTCGAGGCAAGCGTAAAAGGTGGCAGCGCGGGCCAAAGCAGAGTCGACGGTGCGGCGGCTCGAGGCAAGCGTGCAATGCGGTAGCGCGGGCAAAGATAATGACCTTCTGACGACACAACAACGACAACGGTGACCTTCTACGGCACATTTTCGCTGGTAATCCGTTGTCCTACCCTTCTGTCCCCTTCTCTCCGTCCTATGCTAGGGTTCTTGGTCTTCATTGGCGGCCCCAACGGCTTGCGACTCCTCTGCTGTCTAGATGCTGAGAATCAGGTTCGTGCAGGAGCGGTAGGAGCAGCGAAAATACACTTGACGAGTGGCAGGGAGCAGCAAAACGGGTTCATGTAGAGCAGCAGGGGGTCTTGGGTGACTTTTGTGCTAATCTCTCCTTTTGTGATAAAGATCCAACAAAAAATGCATTGATGTTTTTCATCACAAAGTGATAGAGATAGATTGCTGTGAATCATCTTGTTTCAATCCAATAGTGAGCCTGTAAACTTGAGTTGCTTTGTCAAAAAAATTGCATTTCAAACTCTACGTTTAGGATAAGCTTTATCATTCTTCTCTTGTGCTAGGTCTGACATGTAAATACATCTACTCTAACTAGATGAGAAAGGTGAGGGTTTATGATCAGAATTGTTTACTTTTGTCACACAATGTGCATACATGAAAGCAATAAGTTCAAATCTAATTTTTGAGTTGAAATGTGTGGGCCAATTCAAATATGTTGAATCTTGATTGCTTGATATATCGATGACATTCAATATTTGTGAATTATGACCATCTATGCTGAAATTGTTAGACTATATTGAGTGAAAGAGTGATATCATCTGTTTTTAGACTATGTTGAGTGAAAGAGTGATATCATCTATTTTTAGACAATGTTGAATTGCATTGTGTTTTAGTGAATCTTGATAACATCTGAACTCAGCGGTAGAGCCCACAACCACTGATCAAAAGTGTCACATCTCTCCATCTTAGCATCTTGTGTTTGTTCGACTGGCAGTTATTTGTAGTTTCAGATCTTAGGCAAATGTTGCTTGGCAGCTGCATATTGTTAGGGATGCTCAATTGTGTTTCAGTGATAAGCATTATAGGATCCTAAGGTCTTTCTGGTGCAAAATTTTCAATGTGTCAACTGAATAAGCTGAATCCTCACTATCCATGTTTTCATTGTACTGAAATAGCATTACTTTCCTTGTAGTACCAGCTGAAAGCAACATAGGTTTAGGACAACATGCTTAGCTAAACAACTAACATGCTGCACTGAAAGTACCAGCTAAAAGCAACTTAGCTTTAGGACAAATAGAGCATCTTTGTTTGATAGATAACCAATTGAATAGTAACATGTATAAAAGCTACCTGATGCATCGAATCTGTTGTAATTTCTATAGCAATAAAGCTACTGTACTTTTCTCTATCAGTGCTTTAAAAATATTCTTATGCTTATTGTACTCTAAATCTTAGTACTCATTGTAGGTGTGACCGAGGAGGCCCCTACCATTATGTGCGTAAAGGAGAGTTGCAAGCTAAAATGTCATCCACCATCTGATTACGCACCATCTGATTGTCAAAGAGTGTTAGAAGTTCTTCTCTTATATTGTCAGGCTCAGGACAGATTCTATATATAAATTTCTGTTATTTATTGTTATAACCATCACCATGGTTTCTCTATCTGGATGTGATTTAAAATGGCCATGGTGCATGGATATTTCTAACTGCTTTCTTGGTGAATCTGAACATTACATGGCCACGGTGCTTGCTTGGGCATTGCAATTTTTGCTATGATGGAACCTTTTTTTGAGAGATTCTTTTTGCTATGATTGGACAACCTATTTTTGCTATTTTTAGAATAGTTTTGAATTATGGCCGGAATCAAACTTGTCTTGCCAAACAGGTTTCTTAGAGGTGAATGAATCTGTCCAGAACAAATTTGTGTCATTTGATAAATCTAGCCGGTTTGAGTGAAACAGCCGGATTCACTCAATCTGGGCCCAGAATGGTTCTTGGGCCAGATTCATTCTCCAGGAACCGAACAAGCCCTTAGCCTATTATCCAAAACCCTTCTTAGCGCAGCCACGACCCTTGTCTTTTGGTTTCACTGACCGGCCCGATGTCAGAAGGTATGACGAGCAGTGGGGCTACTCAATGGACGGAAGTCTAGAGCAAGGATCCCCACCATGATTTGTAAGGCTCATTGAAACATGTCGTTCCCATATACACAGACACCACTAAATTGAGTTCCTTGATGTGGCATTGCTATGATTGTTTGGTGGTACCAATAACAAGTTCCTTGCTAGCTTCATCCCAAGCTACTTACATAGCCAATGACAAAGGGCAAAGCCAACATTTTTTTTTCCAAAACACAACAAAACGTGTTTGTGCTTTAAAACATACACACACACACACACACACACACACACATATATATATATATATATATGTGTGTGTGTGTGTGTGTGTGTAGTCATTTTTCCTACTCCCAGGAGTAGCTACTCCTGCATGTATATCTCATAATCTAGAGAGTATCATTACATACTTGACGTTTCTAAATGTAGTATGTAGTCATACTAGAGGGTATGTGGACATACTCACTTTTTTTTATTGTGATATATGAAGTATGAAGACATACTTACTTTTATATAACAGTAAATGTGATATATGTTCATATGTTTATAACTTAAAGACCCTTCAAAAAAATTATGGTTATCACTCTCAAAAATCATGTTTTAAGTATGTGTATATACTCAAAATGATAAATAGGTATGAACACAAACCCAAGGTGGTTTTTCGAACGTGGGAGTAACTACACTTGGAAGTAGAATGGAATTACCCTATATATATATATATATATATATATATATATATATATATATATATATATATATATATATATATATATATATATATATATACACACTTGATGTTTGTAAATTAAGTATGTAGCCATACTCACTTTTTTTTGTTGGGATACATGAAGTATGGAGACATACTCACTTTTATATGGGAAAATAGCTCACATGCGACACCTTTCACCTCTATTCTCTGGGATACGACATCGTTGGATGGAATAGCTCACATGCGACAGTAGGAACGGCCCAAATAGCCACGGCCCGACATGGCTATTTTAAGCCCTTAAGTAGTTAGCAGTTGTGGATTATGTTTGAACGTGGGACCCGCTAGTTGAATGTTGCTCTATGGGACCCACTACTTATCCACGTCACCCTTAAGAGGCCTAGGCAGCCCTCCACTCCTGTTCATGTGCCCTGCCCTGACATTACCGTTGCCTCCTCCCTTCCCCTATTCTTCCTCACGCACCTTCTTCTTCCTCTTCCCCGACAATGATCCGCGGCGGTGGCGGCAAGCGATGTCTAGCTCTGCTTCTGGCTCCCAGAAGCCCCCCCCCCCCCCAGAAGGAATGGCCACGTTATGGAGAATTCCCTTTGACTACATGCCCAGACTGCCCTCGCCCAGATCCACTGAAGCGCTTGACATGTGTGCGCTCGCGGATGGGCAACATTGGTCAGGAAGTTTTGAAATGCGAGAGCAAGCCATGTAAGAAGAAGGATGGGAAGGTAGGGTTTGTTTCGATTTGGCGTGATTTGGATTTTGCAGTTTGAAATTGAGAATTAGGGTTTGCATTGCTCGTTTCAGGATTTGAAGCCCTGCGGTCATTTTGAGTGGGTGAATTTGCACATTCGGGATCATGGGTTTAAAGTTCAAGTGCTCTCCCTAATTGAACCAATCCAGGCTCGCATGTCATCCACTGTGGAGGAGGAGTCAAACATAGCCCATGATTTTTCGATGAATGGGGAGTTGCAAAAACTGAACAAGCAGTTGAGCCAGATTGTAGAACTGAACAAGCAGTTGATTTAGATTGTGCAATTGAAAAAGCAGTCAAACATGATGGCCGGAGCATTTTACGTTTGTATAGTTGCCATTTATTTGGTGTTGGTATTTAGGTTAGGAATTTAGATTTAGATGTGGGGATGTTGTTTGAATGTAGATTTGTAATCAAGTTTGCTAGTTCACTTTTCCTTTTCTCAGATCCTAGGCATGAGATCATAGGCACGAAAGCATGAAATGTGGGATAGGGTGGCTGCTTCTTTGACTGCGCGAGCGTTTATCAGTGTAGGTCACTGCGTGAGCTGACTCCAGCGACTTTAACCCCAGTCCGCCTCCCTGCTCCCACCCCATGCCAACCTGTCATTGAAAGAGCACGACCCATAGTTATTCATACGAGTGCGGCCCATAGTTATCCACTCGCCTCGCAGCTCCCACCCGAGGCCCACCTATCATTCAGAAGAGTGCGGCCCATAGTTATTCATACGAGTGCGGCCCATAGTTATCCACTCGCCTCGCAGCTCCCACCCAAGGCCCCACGGATCATTAAGAAGAGCGCGGCCCATAGTTATTCATAAGAGCGTGACCCATCAGTTTTACGCCCCGTTTGGTTTGGATTCTAAAACAGCCTATGCTTTTGCTTCTATTTTTTTTTTTGCCAGCGATGATGTGGTGCAACCTGAATCAGTATTAGACGATGTGGTGCAAGCCAGTGCAGCCTAGTCAGTTTCTCTTTCCTTTATGTTGTGGGTCCCACAATAGTTGAATGGGTCCCATAATAGTTCTTCTCTTTCCAATGTGGGTCCCACAGTAATTGAATGGTAGCTATTATAATACAAGAAGTACTACCAAAGGGACCCTTATATTTGATTTATATTGATAAAAGTGGTTGACATACATAGGTTGTCATCCACAGATTACATTGATTGCATACGATAAAGAAAAAGTAGCAGATGTGGCTAATTAGGGTTACAAAATTTTGGCCTTGATGACCTAGATTTAAATTGGCATGTGGTATACTACTCTAGTCCTCATTGTCGGAAAGGGGGAACAATATGCTCTCCGGGTGGAACTCGTCGGCGATGGTAGTAGCAGTGGGCATATATGCCCAGTATACATCATAGAAATCATCTTTGTCGGTGGTCAGAGCAAGGTGGAGGAAGTTCTCGCTGGAGTCTAAGTCAGCCAGGCTTAGGGCATGGGCGGCGCCTTTGTGGACCTCGATTGTGGCGAGTTCCCGCGCACGCCCCGGAAAGTCACGAAGGCGAGCAGCCACGGTGTCACCACAGAGGTTCATCTCCTATGTGGTGATGCCGGTGGCCTCCTCAACCTCTTGTAGCTGGGCCACCAGAGCTGAGCAAGGATGCAAAAAGAAGTCAAACATCGCAAGCTGAGAGAGAAAAGGGGGTGGAATAGCTAACATGCTATGTACCAACCACTTTGGCGTCAGCTACGGCTAGCCAAGCACATGCCAATTGCGCCTCCACCTCCGCCGCGGCCAAAGCAACTGCTAGAGGCGCTACGGTATCCCCCGGTGGAGCAGCAGGGGCCAGAGGAGCAGTAGGGTCCGGTGGAGCTGCCCCATGGCCATCACTACATGAGAGTGAGATAACCATGATTAGAAACAGAAGAAGGCCATGGAGGAAATCACCATGATGGCTTATCCCCAGCGGTGGCGCGGATTCCGGCCCGGAGGAGAGGGGCCATGGCTCTAGGGTTGCCAGCCGTCCATGGGTGGGGAGGGTGGGAAGCTTTCATTGAATAAAGGCTTAAGAAGAAGGGGAAGAACAACAATGTCAGGAGGTGAGAGGAATGGTTTATCCGAGTGGCAGTCCTCTCGTTTTATAGACAATAATGGGAAGGATTCAAGGAGCCCGGGAAGAATGCGAAGGAGCCCGAGGAGAATGCGAAGGAGCCCGAGGAGAAGTGATGAGGACATCCCACATGATATATTGGAGCATTATCAACAAGACGAAGCCTTATTGTACATTACCAAGTATTATGCTGAATATGCCAAGGTCATTTGCTTGGAGCCAATAACTTGGGCACGGGAGAAGAAACTACGACACGAGGTAATTCTACTCCTTATTGATTATTATGAGCATTCCATTATGAAGAATTGTTTACTACCTAATGGGAGTTCATTCCTTGTCATTAGTGTCCAAGGAAAACTCATGGAAGGCTGTCCAAGTGTTCATCAAAGTTGCAGTCCATATGTTGATGCCCAGAATCCAACGTCCATGTTCAGAACAAGTTTTGTACCATCCTGCAAGGTGAAACACCAAGTACTATATATGGATGGAAAGATTAGGATGTCTATTTTTCATTGCAACAAAGATCACATCCATTGAAGCAGCAGGGAAATATTTATCCTCATTTGAGTCAGAGCTATTTGTGAAGATGCCCAGATTCTATCATCCAACTTCAAGACGAATTCTGTATCATCATGGAAGGTACCACCCTAAGTATTATACATGGATGGAAAGGTATTGAAGTCTACTTTCATATGCAACAAACGGCACATCCATTGGATCTATATAGAAGGAGTTATGTCTGTGTTAGTGAAAACTGTTCCAGACTCTTTCTGTCTCAAGGCATATTGCTTTTGCTCAGGGGCGTGTTACTTTTCTCAAGGAGTGTTCCTTTTCAGTTCGGACTTGTCCGATCTGAACAAATGTTAATTTTTCTTAGGGCATGTTACTTTTTCTTAGCGAGTGTTCTTTTTTCTAGTTCGAACTTGTCCGATCTGAATAGATGTTACTTTTATTTGCCTATTTCGCAACAGGCCCATGTAACTTCAGTTTGGCCCAGCTAGGAGGGGTGTTCCTAGTATAAATAACTATTGTACACCTGGTGAGAACCCTAACCACGAATTGAACTCAGAAAAATAGAGAAGTATATTGCTCTTATCCTTAGGGTTTGTGCCATAAGTGCCCCCTTGAAGATTGGGAGATTTCTCTACCACTTGTTCTTGTGTTTCCTTGTGATTTGCAAGAGCATCACCTTTTTTTTACGTGGTTCAGGTTAGGCATTGACCAAAGCGTGTTGTTGGGCAAAATATTAGTCACAGGTGGTTGTTCTTGCAGTTGTTGGTGCCACGATTCGTCAGATTTCACGGGTCATTTATCGGCCAAAGCGTGTTATTTTGCGAACTCGTTTGCTGAGGCTTCATGGGTCAGTTATCCCTAGATCCTATGACGAGAAGATCGGACAAGCCCCCGCATCAATAAGTTATGACCTACGATCAATATCGTTTGCATGGGACCAGGGCATGTTCGTTTCCCGATTGGCTCGCCAGTTTGGCGCGTGATCAATGTTGCGCACTGCAGACAAAGCGTGCTGGCCATGCCTGTTCTATCAAGTCTCCCACTCTTCTCGCATCGTGTAATCATCCATCACATCGCACGCCAGGGTCAAATGGCCTATTCGTTCCAGGGTCAAAAAGTTGAGTTAGGAGGTTGTTGGTTTCCCTCACCTCAACTTATTCACGGCTCCCAATTAATCTTGCTATTTAGGATTACTAAACAAAGTGCAATGACAAATCCTTGTTATAGATGGGTTGTAAATTGCATGATGAATCTAACATGGGTAATATATCTATTTGTTGGTACAGCGAACTGCGCGAGGTCGCTGAAATGTGGGTCTGATGTTCTATTCGGCCCAGCGCTCAGTCTCTCTTGGGAAACGAACACCACCGCTAGCCGACAGTCAAAACAGCCGACATGTCCCACAAGAGTACGCTTTCAGATTCTTTATTTCGTGTCCGAGCTGTAAAAGCACCCTCACAAGAGTACGCTTTCAGTTTTTTTTCAATATTTTGGTGATTTATATCTCAGCAAATATAGCAAATTTTACAGCTTAAATTAGATGTCATACTTAATACATAATCTTCAAGCACCAGTAAATTTTTGGTTATCTTTTGAAACTTTCAGATCATGTACCTGTCATGAAAGTTTAGCTTAATGACACTACTAATTTGAGGTTGACATGGTAAAATTATTTCAATAAATTCCAAAAATTTTACTGCATGGGTAGGAACATGTGTTACATGTATGCACTAGATTGCAGATCCTAATTTTTTATCTTTAGTTTCCTACAAAAAAAAACAATTTTTTACTCAATTTATGAATATTTAGGTGATTTTTAATTTGAAAACAATAAGGATTTTTGAAGTGAGCTTGTGCATGTGATTGTTTCATGTGACATGCAACCACCCTATATTTTTATTTTATGTTTTGGTATTGTAAAAAAAAAGTGTGTTCAAAATAGAGTAGCCCATCCATAATTTATGAACATTGTACATACATCAATGTGATATGAATATTGTACATACATCTATCACTGTAATTCCGATACACATAGTTGAAACCGGTACAAAAGAATAAAGTTGTATTTTATAAGACCGTAGAAACAAAAATAATCAAATTTGGACTTGAAACGTGAGATCTATTCGTATTTGAAGATTTAATTACGAATTTAAAAGAAAAAAGTGAACACTCGGCAAGAACAGATGAAGAACTGCGCCAACATGTGGGGATGACCTATCAGTAAGTTGTGCAACAAGGCCCGTTGATGAAGTCGCCCCAAGAGCCCAAGATGGGATGGGCAGAATTTTGCATGACTCGCAACAAGGCCCGTTGATGAAGAACTACCGATGAAGTCTGGCTCTGGCAAAATTTCGGAATAATTAAAAAAGCTCGGAAAAATTCAAAAATTCAAAAATTAAAAAACCTATTCAGATTGATGTTGTAGGTGCAGTAGATGTTAACACTCGAGTTTTAGGTCATTTGGAGATGGTAAAAAAAATGGTTGCACTAGGAATGAGGCAAATTGGCCAACCAGAGAGGCAGTTTGGCCAAAAATTGGAAAAATCCAAAAATTCAAAAAATTGAAAAACCTATTCAGATTGATTTTGTAGGTACAGTAGATGTTAGCACTCGAGTTTGAGGTCATTTGGAGAAGGTCAAAAAAAATGGTCGCACTAGAAATGAGGCAGTTTGGCCTACCACAGAGGTAGAAACCATAGTGCATACATATTTACAGGCAAATCATCCGCACAAGTTTCACACCTCAGAATACAAATCATAGTTCAATCATCCACACAAATTTCACCTTCCACTTGATTTTCTCTTCTTCCTACCACTTGATTTTGCAGGCACACCACACAAAACCATCATGCTCTTGGTTTTCTTCGTGTCACTAGGACTCGGCCGCCGTATGCACACCACAAGTTCTTGTTCTTCTTCTGTTTCCATGCCATCTTTCCGAGAACCGTCATTCTGCACAACATCATCCAAAACCGAATCACATGGCACCACATCCAAAAATGATTCGGCCTGCACCACATCATCTAATACTGATTCAGGTTGCACTAATATTGGTTCAGCTTGCTCCACAATCTCTAAAACTGATTCAGTTTGTTGCGTGGCATCTTCCAAATCACCTGCATCCTACACACTTCTCTTTCTTTTTGTTGGCGAGACATTTTCAACAACAATGGGTTCAGACTCACACTCTTCTTGGGATAGCTCCACATCCTGCACACTTCCACGCTTTTTCCTGAAAAAATATAAATGATACAGAAACAAAGTAAATTTAAGTGCTCAATTGGGATGGCTCAATGATTTTTCTCCTAAAACTTACTTTGGCTTTTCTGGAGTGTAACAGCATTTGACGGATCCAGCTCGGTGGCCAAGTTCCTGACACATCTTGCATCTATTTTTGTTGCCTTTATGTACCCATTTTGGTTTATCATCTTTTTTACCCCTCTTACTACTACTACCTTTCTCGTACCAAGCCTTGTATCTGCTCATTTTTGGCCTGCCAGCCTTTCTTTTGGCAAGGGAGCGACACATTGAAAATTCAAATTCCATTTCAGGCCACTGAGACTGATCTGTAAGTGGTGCTATTGGAGTTGCATATGCAGCCTTGAATCTTGCTACTAAATAATATTCATGCAGATAAGGGTGCATATTTACCTTCAGCTTACCAGCCAAGAAGAGTATGGCATGCTCACATGGTTTTCCAGTGTGTTGCCACTCGAGGCATGTGCATTCATGTAGATCAGTGTTAACCACATGCCTCCTTCTAGTCTTGGTATCTCTCACTTCAGCACCCCACAAAGAATAACTCTCAACAACCAAATGTGCAAGATTTCTGCTCCTGTTAACCACTTGTTGAACCATGCTGGAAGCTTATCCCCTTGCAGAGCATCACCTATTCTTCTCCACAATTCCCACATCCACATGATCATGATCCTGATTTGGTCAACCATGTCATGCACATGCAAGTCTTTCAACTGTCTCACCATGTTGTTAAAACTTTCAGCCAGATTGTTATTGATATGGTCGCACTTGATGGCCGTATTAAATCCTGACCTATACCACAAAAATGAATGGTATGTTTTCTGCCACTGCTCAAACTCAGGATCTGCTGCATACACCTAGCCAAGGTGATGATCATGTGTTTTTTTGCTATAAGCTGCTGGCCATAGCCGCCCAAAAACTTCTCTTTTATGACCCTTCATTACATTCAACCACATATGGCCGAAGCACTCCCTCTTCTCAGCATATGGAAATGCATTCTTGACTGCATTTTCTAGCCCTTTACAAGCATCAGTGTGTATAGCTAAAGGTGTCACCGGGCCAATGCATCTTTTTAACTACATCATGAACCATGTCCATGAAGCATCTGACTTAGATTGAAACATGCCAATAGCAATAGGAAACATCCAGTTATGCCCATCTAGAGCATTGCATGCTGCCAATTGACCAGTCCACTTTCCAGTAAAAAAAGATGAGTCTATGCTCAAATATGGCCTACACCATGCTTTGAAGCCATCGATGCAAGGCTTTAAATCCATAAAAAATTTGAAGAAATAGACCTTACCATCAGGTGAAACCTCTGTATCTATCTCCAAAACACTGCCAGGTGACCTCTTCTCCACCTCTGCCTTGAAACTATACAACATCCTAAACATATTTGCCCAATCACCATATAACTCTTTCATTGCCCTCTGTTTTGCCTTCCACACTGTGGTATACTTCACCTTAATAGGGAACTGCTTCTAGGTCTACTCTCAGTTTCTTTGCAGTAGTGTTTGGTGTCTTGGCTAAAATAGGACTGATCTTTTGTGCAACCCAGGCCTATGATGTCATCTTTGATACAATCTGTGACCTAGTAATACAAATATGTTCATGTGGCATTTGATTAACCTTGATGGTACCTCCACTAGGTTGTTTTCTAGAAGAAATGTACCACTTTCAAGGCTTTGAACCCCCATCAAAGCCTCTACACTCCACATAAATTTTTTTCATATCTATTCACATAGTCTTGGTGTCAAACTCCCTCCTCACTGCATAAGTCTTGAAACACATCCTAAACTCTTTCATGTTTGGAAAACATTTTCCTACTTTAATTACAGGATTGTCTGAGTCATATACATTTATGAACTCATCATCATTGTAATCATCTACCTCATCAGCAACTTCGTTCATCAATTCTGGATCCACATCTTCGGAACTAATAGCCGCATTAGCCCCATCCCTCTCCTTCTCCTTTTCATTGTCTTTATCATCTATTGGAATTCCTAAAATTTTGGCCATCTTAGTGTCACCCATTGGTGCAATGACCAAATCAGTACGCTCTTGCAGTTGTACTGAATTCCAGTCGACAACAGCCATATTTGCAGCACCATCACATCCCTTTGTGTATCATCAGCTAACACTGTCACTTCGGTTGAAATGGGATCTATCAGTCTACTTGCAGCCCAATAATCATCTGCAATCTGCATAGGCAACTTTGATGGCACATATCCAACACAAGAATCTTATTTCAGATCCACTAGCGTGGCAAGAAATGTAACACATTTGCTTGTCCAACCATCTTGCCGATTGATTTCATCGACAAGTGCTTCGCCATCCTCCATTCTCACATACTCACCCTTCCATTCATCGAAGTGTATCAATGCCACTTCTTGCTCCGAACCCCAAGGAATACTCTCCCCAATTTTGTCCACCAAATTCCTCACTGTTTGCGCTTCTTGGTTCACAAGGTCCTGCGGGTCGATCTCTGCACAATCAACCTCCCAACTAACAATCTCTCCTACTCTATGGCCCTCAGGCTACGATCAGCTAGCTTCGCGACAGAGAAAAGGGGGGATTTAACGGACCATTCGAAGCTACACCGCTCCCCCCTGTTTCGACAATGGTGCAAGAATGTCAAAAATTGGAAGCGAACGATCTCTAATTGAAAGCAAAATGAGCACGAGGTGCAGTGGATTACCTCGAATTTGACTCTCCCTGCTCCATCTATTTTTTGGTCGGACTGCTGCAACTTGGGCCAAATCGGGTGCGAATACGTCAGATTCAGGCCTAAACTCGGATGGGAATATGACTCAGGGGTGATTTGACTCACCTCAAAGGTCGCCGAGGATCTAGGCCGCGCGGCACCGGAGAGGGATGTGCGGCACTCTAAGGGCGCATGCTGCAAGATAGGTATGGGACGCCGCACAGAGGGCGCGCCATAGGAGGTCTTCGATCGATCTAGCAGACACACTCGCACTGCCGGAGGGAGCCACTGTCGGAGAGGGACTCATGCCATCGGTGGTCGCTCTGTCGGATATGGATTTCTCGCCATTTAGATGGCACAAAAATGGTATTCGGTCAGTCCATCAGACAGATTCAAGCGCAACAATGTTAAAATGGTATTCGGTCAGTCCATCAGACAGATTCAAGCGCAACAGTGTTCCAACTGGGTCCCATGGCCGTTAACAACCAAATTCACAAAGTTTCAAGGCTGTATGTGGGTTCTAGCTATTTTGCTCCACATAGGCGTCGCACATGAGCTAGTTCTGTCAACTATGTCATGCCTCAGCCAATTCCCACCAAAGGCATCGCATGTGAGCTATTGGCCCATAAATGATGTGTTCGGCCAATTCTCGACCACCATCAAAATTGCGAAAAGTTGATATTTCATGATGAATTAGCTTTATAGAGACAAAAAGATACATATCTATGGTTTACTAGAACATTTCTTCCTGGAGGACCTTTGGTGGTGAACAATTGAACATGTAAAAGGAGGCTAATGGCGTACAATGTGCGCAACTTCCTCGACCATTATCTGAGTCTCCCAATTGTTTTTGGTGAATAGCATACGAGCTGGCCAACACCGTCAAACCGAAACTTTTGAAGAAGCAATTTCACTGAATTTTGTAAAAAATAAACACTTAGGAAAGAAATAACCATGTAAATATTTCCCACCGACCGTTAATTATTCGGCACCTCGTCGACCTCCACACGGTGGAGGCCACCCACGCCCTGTTGGATGTTAAGCACCAACTCTTGTGTTTATGGTTGGCCATTGAACCATGGAAGGTATCCTAGACAGTTGGACCTCTTAACCTCTGTAACCGTTAGTGTAAGCACATGAAAATTGAGAGCTGCAATGCAAAACAAGTATAAATCATAGGTTCTGCCAATTCTGTGATGCCATCAAAATAACGGCAAGTTGATATTTCACTAAGATTTGGCATCATAAGAACAAAAGGATAGATATCTATGGTTTACTACTACATTTGTTCCTAGAGGACCTAGAGTGGTGGACAACTGTACATGAAATAGGAGAACAATGCCATAAAACGTGTGTAACTTCCTCGTACATTGTTCGATTCTCACCTATTTTCTTTTTGTGGATAGCTTAAAAGAAGGCCAACACAAGCAAATCAAAATTGTTTGAAAAGGAATTTAACATAATTATTTAAAAAATAAACCCTTAGAGAAGAAATAACCATGTAAATATATTCCATTGACCATTTATTTTTTAGCGCCGCCTCGATCTCCTTTGCGGTGGAGGCCACACACACTGTATCGGATGTTAAGCACTAACTCTAGTGTCTATTGCTAGCTAAAGAACTATAGGAGGTATCCCACATAGTCGGACCTCATAACCTTTGTAGCCGTGGGTGTAAGAACATGAATATGAGCTGCAGTGCAAAACGAGTATAAATATCGTGTTCGGCCAATTCTTGACCACCATCAAGATTGTGGAAAGTTGATATTTCACGGAAAATTAGCTTTATAGAGACAAAAAGATAGATGTCTATGGTTTACTAGAACATATCTTCCTAGAGGACCTGTAGTGGTGAACAATTGAACATGAAAAAGGAGGCTAATGTCGTAAAACATGCGCAACTTCCTCGACCGATGTGTGAGTCTCCCAAATTTTATTTGGTGGATAGCTTACGAGCTGGCCGACACCGTAAATCAAAATTTTTTGAGAAGCAATTTCACAGAATTTTGTAAAAAATAAACACTTAACCTCTATAACCAAGAGTGTAAGCACATGAAAATTGAGAGCTGCAATGCAAACCAAGCATAAATCACAGGTTCTGCCAATTCTGTGCCGCCATCAAAATAGCGGCAATATAATATTTTACTGAGAATTGTCTTCATACGAACAAAAAGATAGATATCTATGGTTTACTACTACATGTGTACATGAAATAGGAGAACAATGTCATAAAATGTGTGTAACTTCCTCGTGCATTGTATGAATCTCACCTATTTGTTTGTTGTGGATAGCTTAAAAGAAGGCCAACACCGTCAAATCAAAATTTCTTGAAAAGAAATGTAACAGAATTATCTAAAAAATAAATACTTAGGGAAGAAATAACCATGTAAATATATTCCGCTGACCATTTATTTTTCAGCACCGCGTCAATCTCCTTCGCGGTGGAGGCCACGCACACTGTATCTGATGTTAAGCACCAACTCTAGTGTCTATTGCTAGCTAAGGAACTATGGGAGGTATCCCACATAGTTGGACCTCATAACCTCTGTAGTCATGGGTGTAAGAACATGAAAAATGAGAGCTGCAATGCAAAACGAGTATAAATCGCATGTTCGGGCAAATCTCGACCACCATCAAAATTAAGGAAAGTTGATACTTCACATAGAATTAGCTTCATAGAGACTGTTGGCACTTCTTAATATCGCACCAAAATATTATCTGGTAACAATGCTCGAAGTGTTGATTGATGTTTGTTAAAACTAATCCACAAGCGCATGGAACATCTATTGTAGCATTTCACCCGGGAGTATTCCAAGGTATCGTATTTATTTTCCGCAGGGAAGTTAGGCGTAAGATTATCTTGATTTAACAAAGATATAACTGTAAGAATTATACCAACTGACCAAAGACGGGGGTAAGGATGTTCGATAATGATAGTTGGGGGTAGTGACATAGGAGAAATCCACACTAAGATAAATAAAGAGATCGGTTAAGCTAGCCGGGAGGACAGCAAGTATAAGTCTAAGATTCCTAAAATTATATCTTCCGATTATATCTAAATCAACCGTCAAATTTCCTAGTTACTCGAGTTGAGTGCTTACACCAAATCCATGGTATAACCTAGAGTCTTTCACCAATAAACTTACTTCGGGGCACGACAATGATGCACTAATAGGGTCGGTAACTAACCTCGTGCACTAGTGGGCACGTTACCTCTAGACAACCCTGCTTGAGACTTCCTGAACGTGGTGGATTACTAAAGGGACGGACAGGGCTGTCACCACCTGCCGCCTACCACATAGCCCGTGGGGACGAATGCAAATCCAGCTAGTGTTAACTTAGGCACCTTGCCTACGCTTTCACTAGGTGTACTTCCGTTGGCCTAGCAGAAGAATAGCCAGGGAATAACCAAGTCTAAGTTCTATTCGAGAACTAAACTTAATTAAATCCTTGCCGGTAATCCAGTAAACTATGCTTCAAAGTTCTTTCCCGATAATTGTAGCTTGAGGAAATTGACTAAGTAAAGATAAATACTTGACAAGATAAATAAAGAAAAGATAATTGTATTTAATATAAGATAAGTCTCACAAAAGGAGAAAAGATACAAAAGAGCTCATACCAGGACTCCAAGACAATTCTGGAACCCCGAGCGATGCTCTCGACTAGACTCTAACTCTCGACTAACTAACCTACTCTACTATGTAGCACAAGTAGTGGGAAATGGACTCCTTGATGTGTTTCTTCCTTGATTCCTCTTTTCTGTAGAATTCCCCCCTCTATTTATAGGTAGCGATGGGTTGGTGGGTACTTGTAGGTGAAGGAGAGTCAGTTGGGCAAAAGTCAGTCTGCCAGGCGGCGGGCCATGCCGGGAGGCCACATGTGTTGGGTGGCCATTGGATTGAGTCGGTTCCCCACCGACTTTCTTTGGTTGGCTCAGATGTTGTCTTGATGATGGTTCTTTGGTCGGTTCCCATCGACTTCTCCGTTTTGGGGTCGGTAGGCCTCATGGGTCTCATGGGCTGGCAACCCTGACTGGCCAACCAAGGCCGGGCGGCGTCCTGGGCCAGGCGGCGTGGGAGGCCGGACGACAGGCCAGGCTGGGCGGCGGCCTAGGCTGGGTGCCGACCCCCTTCAAGTCGCCTCGTGACTTCTCCAGGTTAGGCCACTTGTGGTCTGGGAGGAGAAAACAGCTTCATGGTGGAGTGTTTTATAGAGTCAGTCGGGTCGAATGGTCAGCCTGATGATGACTCTGTTTTGACCTACCGGGTGGCTCATTTCAGCTTGATATGACCCTGTCGGCTAGGTTCTGATTTCAGCCATCATGACCCTGCCCGGGTCCTGATTTCGGCCTCATATGACCCTGTCGGGCAGTGGAAAACGGCTGTTTCACAGTCGTGATCGGCCGACGGGGAGTTTCTTCATGTTTTTGCATGTTTTGACCCTAATATACCTGCAAACACATATTTCACCAAAACTTGTAAAACTTTATTAGTTTAAACAAATATTCATGAAATTTTGGTCTTTACCTTGCATTTCCCGACCGATTTTTGGGTTTTATCGGCCGCCAACTCCTCCCCAAGCTTAAACCTTTGCTCGTACCGAGAAAATTAAACTTAGAGATGATGGATCAGGAGCTTCTTCAAAATTAGAGCCCTGCGAGAATCAAGTGCACAAACACATACTCCAACAAAATATAGGTTAGTGCAAACCAGCACAACTTGATCACTAAGTCATTCTCATTGCACTGTGGGGCTTATTGGCATTATACAACTTTGTCATGAGCGGTTCAAGTCTAGAATGACTAGTTTAGACTTGTCATTCAATCACCTATTTGATCATGAGTCCAAAGTTTTTATAATGCTGCATAGGATTGAAAATTCTTCCCTCTTGGTGTAATCTCCCACTATGACTCCCATCTCTCAAAAAGTGTATTTCTTTACCTAGTGATCATCCTACATTCTAAAAGCTTGGCCTATATGTGGAGCTTAGTAGGAGGGCACATCTAGCATGCATATATTGTTAAGTTAAGAGATGGTCCTAGTGAAAAGACTTTGTACTTCCTAATACCAATCATTTAGAAATAATGACCAGGGGAGAGGGAGAGAATGGACTCACACGAAGGAATAGACTAGCACAATTGCAAAAGCCTTGGGTACGAATTAGTCCCAAAAGGCTAGATTTTTGTGCTAGAGTGAAAGGATGGTTCTTTATTTTGCTCAACATATTTTTGAACCTTGAAACCTTTTGATATTGTACATCCATGAGAGATGATAACCTATTCTTTCCTTTCTTTTTTTCAGCTCTCATGGTGTGGGGAGGCTAATTCAATGGTTCCAATATTTTTGCAAACTTTTTATGAGCATTTATTTGGGGAGAATAAAAAAAATTTCATATAGGATTAAAGTTTCGCAAAGGAAAGATTTTTAGCTTGCATGCTTGGTGAAGTGGATGCTTGAATCCGAAGTGGAGACTGCATAACCAAGCATGATTGATTGAGAACTCAAAGATAACGTGAAGGAAAATGATAGGCTTTGGAAGTGCATGTCTCTCATAAGGATCAAATCCTAACTAAACTCAATGCACACATAGGTGGCATGAAAGTGGGTTTGAAATTAATATTTGGCCATGGTAGGAATTTTTCTATCATAGGGAAGATGTGCACCAAGTAGGGGGTTTTTATTGCAGCATGGTTATGAAAGAAATCATTGGACTCTAATCATGAGGAGATCATAGACTCATCCAAAACATGTCATATCATAAACTCCAACAACTAAACTTGGTGTTTTAATAGCCATTTTGCACCCACTAGAACATAGAGGGACTAGCATTATCATCATGCCGTTCTCCCACTGCCCACAAAAATGAGGAGTAGAGGTTGTAAACTTGAGACTCAAAGAGAGCTAATAGAGCAACTATTCATCATTTCCATAGGCAAGGTAGAGACTAAGTTCTCAATATATGAAAAAGGGAAATCTTTTTGTTCTTTTTGGTTTTGCAAATTTTTATAGTTTTCCTTGAAAGCTAAAATATTTTTGTGTTTTCTTAAATTTTATCAAAACTGAAAATCTTTTTGGATTTTTTTCTTAATTGGCTATAAATGAAAGGGAACAAAAAAGACTAAACTAGAGAAAGAGGGCGAGAGGGTAGGACAAACGGCGTACCTTGTTTCATGTACCTCCCCAAGCTTTGGTCTTTGCAAGACCTAAGCTTGGATGGCATTCACTGCGGCAGTTGATAATCGATGTTGAAGTGGACGAATAGTTGGTCCATCATGGAGAGGTTTGTCTGAAATTGTTCCGTCGTTTGCTGCTGCCATTCTTGTCCTTCCCTTATGGCTGCTTGTATTTCTGTAGTTCGCATGTTGGTTTCATAAGCGTTTGCAGCTAGGTATTGCATGCCATCTCCCAACTCCAAAAAGTTGTACGATGTGAATCGGGCAGAGTGAGAAGTGTCTATGCCTCCTTGGAGATGGTAGTGACTTCCCATCACATAGGGATTGGAAGGTTCATACTCATCGTGTGATGAAGTAGTGTAGTGTGTTGATGAACTAGCCAATCCAGGAAACTGTGGTTGCTCCCAATGGTATTGGGAGCTTCCCGAAGCACCCGTTCGAGCTCCATTCATGGCGGTTTCGTGCTGCTGCTCTGCTCGTCGGAGATGTGCTCTTATTCCTGGCCTATCCCCTGAAACACTGTGCTGTGCACGCTGCACGGGAGCTTGCCATTTGTATAGAAAGTTCTTTCTACCGATGATGGTGAGCTCGGGGTTAGTCAATTCTATCTCTATGTTGTGTGCTGGATAAAGCATGTAGAACCTATTATTCTCCTTCAAAGGGTGGGCTTACTAGAAGTGGTATTTTCCTAGCAAAGAAGCACTAGGGAGATGATCTGTTCTAGCTCTACGAAGCGCACCAACCTTTCTAGCAATTCTAGTGACAAAAGGTGTGAAAGTGATAGGTCCATGTTGCTTGAATGCTAGAGTGAGCCAATGGTTTATGAGGAAGAATGTGGGGTTCGTTTTAATTTTCTTTATCACAGCATAGAGATAGGCTTTATCCAAACTATTCACTGAATGTACATCACCCCGAGGGGTGAGGTAGTGAGTGATGAAACGGTGAATTATACGGAGCGAAGGGTTATGAATGTCGCTAGTGCGCTCCTGCCCCGTGATGGGATTTCCTATCTTAGCCCAAAGTCCTTGCGGTGTGAAACCTTTTAGTTTATCAATGTCTATGGCGGCCTTATGATCAAAACCAAGATAAGTGCTAATATCTTTTAAAGGCCGTTCAAAGGTTTCACCAAAAAGATGAAATTCATAGAGTGCCTAATTTGTTAGACGGAGTGGTGTGGACTTTTAGGTGCAAAGAAATTCAATGGTACGCCATTTAGAACCGTAATCATCGAGGTGGTATAAATCATACCATCTGGCTGTGTGAGCACGTACTCAAAATCAGCGAGGAGGCGGATTCGCTCGAGGAAGTTGTGGTCAAACTTGCGCACAGACATGAACTCTCGGTCTCGAATGGCGGTGAACTTGCTTTGCTCGTCATAGTCATTGAACACCATATTCTCTTCACTCTCCATGAACTTTTCAAACTCTTCATCTTGCATGCTTTGCACCATTGGAGCTTTGGATATGGACATTGTGTCCGAGAGATAACTCGGAGCATGCCCATGTGAAGCTTCGGAGTGCTCACTTAGTGTGCGCCTCCCACGGCTGGAGGTGCTGCTGCTGTTGCTGAACTTGGTATAGAGGCCTCTCCAAATATTTAACATTCCTGCAAAAGGGTTACTTGGACACAATACCCGAAGGACAATATGATGATAATGGTCAGCGGTTGGTCGTTCGGTTAGTAGTCCAAGCGTTAGCCGTTCAAAAGTGCAAGGAAAACAACAAATTTCCTCTAGTTGGTTTTATTGTAGTACAGTTTTATTCCTAAGTTCAAAGTGCACTTACTAGAGGGAACTAGTGGAGAGAGAGAGAGGGTGTGCAAAGGGAGAGAGTTTGTGAGGGACAAAAGATGTTTTCAGCTTAAGGTTTTGGGTGCAGAAGCAAGTGAGAGGGTGCCTGATATTTATAGGCTCGAGGGGAGCCTTGGGGCAAAACTTTTCATGCCGGACGGCGGGACACGCCGGGCGGCAGCCCATGCCGGCCGGCAAGAGAATCTCCTCCATTTGCTCAATTATTGCTTTTGTGGTGATGGAAAAGGGCTAGGTCCAAGTGCCAAGTGATCCACTTGCTCACTTTGTCCAGAAATTTGTTAAGAGTGTAGGGAGCAAGGATAGAGTGATGAGACGGCCAAAGTTGTATGCTTGCAATGAGTGTGCTGCCACTCATGAGGCCTAGGTGTGTAGGATGGCAGGTGAGTGTGGGTGGTGAAAGAGTGAGGTGACATGTGCGGCTCTCATTTATTCACTTTCACTCATGGTGGGTCTTTTGATGAGCATTTTTCTTCAAGGGAAGGCTGGCCACACCTCCACCACTCATGGCCATCATCTCTGCAGTAAAAGTGCCAAGACTCCAAAGAAAAGTTGTGCCGGGCGGCATGGCTTGCCAAGCGGCAGAAATGACCCAGTCGGGTGGTCGTTTTTCATGAAAAATGACCTCCCGGGTGCTGAAATTTGACTGGGTTATTTCAGGTTGGGTTAGAGCCCTGGATCAGTAGCCGGGTGGTCGTTTTGACACGAAAACGACCTCCCGGTCAGGAAACTTGGCCGAGTCATCATCAAAAAAATTTTCAAATTTTTAATTTTATTTCTTTTCTTTTATAGCCTAATTTAATGGTTGAAAATAAGGAATAAAATCAACCTAATCTAATGATATGTATAAGGTAAAGGGGGTAAATATCTGTTACCTTCCAACGAGGGTCCGGGTTTTTCGTCTTGGACAAGACGTCCTCCGTGCTTAATTTTGTGCAGTTCCTACCATGGATGGAGAATTTTCCACGGTTAGTGCAACTTCTTTCCTCCTCCATACTTGTTTGATTTTCTTGGGCTTAGCGGCAACCTTTTTCTTCATTTCTTGTGGCCCGTTCTTCTTCTTGGGCGGCGGTGGTATGCTGTGAACTTTAACTACCGGTGGACCCGATTTTGGTGGAATTGGATAGACCTCAATTTTCTGCATCGTGCTAGGATTTTTGCCATAAAAGATGCGTACCTGATTGCATTGTTCCTTTCGGGGCTTGGAGGCAAACTTTTCATCGTGCACATTAATGTTAAGGTGGATTTCTCCAGCCCCAACATCAATGTTGGCGTTTGCGGTGCTAAGGAATGGTCTTCCTATTATAAGGGGTGTCTTTGCTAGCACCACAAAGTCGATGGGGACAAGGGAGTTCCTTATCCTTACCGGTACGTCCTCTGTGATGCTCGCCGGGTAGCGGGCTGATTGGTCGGCAAACTGCAAGCACATTGCTGTAGGGGACAATGAATAGACATCAAGTTTGTCATACACTACCTTTGGCATGATGCTCACGCTCGCCCCTAAGTCACAAAGGGCGTTGTTGAATTCTTGCATCCCGATGGAACATGGGATGGTTGGGCATCCCGGATCTCGCTTCTTTCCTGGAAGGGAGTTCAAGATAGCGACGTTGCACTCTTCGGTTAATTTGACAACCTCCGTGGACTGCATTGGGCATTTGTTGTTGAGGATATCTTTTTTGTACTTGGAGTATGTAGGAACCTGCATAGCATCAAGTAGTGGTATGTTGACATATAATTTCTTTATTACCTCCAAAAACTTTCTGAATTGATTGTCCATCGTTGGCTTCCTCTGTCGAGGGGGAAATGGCAACACCGGGGTATCGTAGAACTCGTGTGGCGCCTTTTTGAGGGGCGCCTTTGTCTCCTCAACTTCAATTTCCTCCTCTCCTTCTGACTCTTCATCGGTTTCCCTGGTCTTCCCTGCAATGTTAGGATTTAATGGATCTTGTGTAGATTTTCCGCCTCTAGTTGTGACCGTATTAACATTTTCTTTTGGGCTAGCTTCCGGCTGACTGGGGAGCTTGCCCGAGTTTGGCTTAACAATAGAAGCGGCTAGCTAAGCAATTTGTGTTTCTAATATTGTATTATGACTAAGCTAGTTTTGCAAAGAGCTATTGAAGGTTTCCATACGAGAATCTATGCTTTCTAGGACTTTATCAGTAGCAATAAATTTCCTACTAATACTTTCATTGATTTAGATTGTCCTAGAACAAGATCACGGAAGGAAGGTTCATTACGAGTAAAGTTTCCAGAGTTACCCATGTTCTTGTCAAAGGAGAGGTTTGGCTTGGACTCCCATCGGAAGTTGTTCGTGCGCGGCCTAAACCCGTTGTTGTTGTTGTTGTTGTTGTTGTTGTTGTTGTTGTTGTTGTTGTTGAGGTAGTTCACTTCTTCTTCTTGAGTCTGTGGGCAGCGGCTTCCCATGTGTCCAACATTCCAAGAAACTTTGCAAGTCATGCGAGAGTCTAAGGATTGGGCAGTCTGAGGTGAATCCATTTTCTTCAAAAGTTGATCCATCTTGATTGTTACCATGTCAATACAATCAACTTGGTGGACTCCCCACATCTTGGGTTGCGGCTGGTTCTGCCTCTCATCATAGCCACTGTAGTTGGCGACCATCTTTTCTATGAGAGTTTGAGCTTCGTTGACCATCAGAGAGAAGAAGGAACCTCCAACGGCTACATCTAGGTGCTCACGAGCAGGGCGGTTGAGCCCATGGTAAAAGCTCTGCATTAGCAACCAATCTTGCATTCCATGATGTGGGCATGCTAGAGTATATTCTTGGAAACGCTCCCATGCCTTAGGGATGCTTTATCGGTTAGCAGTTGGAAACTTGAAATTTTGTTCCGCATGGCATTGGTTTTGCCTTGTGGGAAGAACCTGGCAAGGAAAGCATTGGAGCACTTGTCCCATTTGGTGAGCTCTTCTTGTTTGCTGTAGAACCACTGCTTAGCCTTCCCCGAGAGTGAAAATGGGAAAAGGCGAAGGTGAATGGCCTCAGGGGTCACATCCCTCATAGTGAAAGTGTTGCACACCGCCAAAAACTATTGGAGGTGGGCGTTTGCGTCTTCCGATGCCTTGCCACAGAAAGGACTGGCCAAAACCATGTTGATTAAGGCCAATTTCAGCTCATAGCCTCCGTTCCCCATGTTTGGGTTCGGACCGGTACAGAGGTTGTCTGCAGACGGGGCGGCATAGTCATGGATCGTATTTTCAGCCATGGTTGGTTGAGCGGATGGAGACGGGACTCGCGGCTGAGCTTGTATGATCGAAGGTGCTTCAAGAGCAAGCGCAGGCCAAGGAGAGGTGAGTCGCCGACACACTCTCCTCAACAAAGCCTCCGGATCGTTGTGGTAGTTTTCTGGTAGGTTGAAATCAGACATAAATTGTCCTGTTTACACGATAGATAAATAGAACAAGGGTAGGCCCGTTAAGAAAAGCGGTAACTTCTTGATAGAAATATCACTGTTAAAATTCCAATATCTTAGCCTATTGCTTCCCTGGTAACGGCACCAGAAATGCTTGTTGGCACTTCTTAACATTGCACCAAAATATTATCTGGTAACAACGCTCAAAGTGTTGATTGATGTTTGTTATGCTTTAAGATAAGAGTGAACCAATCCACAAGCGCACGGAACATCTATTGTAGCATTTCACCCGGGAGTATTCTAAGGTATCGTATTTATTTTCCGCAAGGAAGCTAGGCATAAGATTATCTTGATTTAACAAAGCTATAACTATAAGAATTATACCAACTGACCAAAGACGGGGGTAAGGATGTTCGGTAATGATAGTTGGGGGTAGTAACATAGGAGAAATCAACACTAAGATAAATAAAGAGATCGGTTAAGCTAGCCGGGAGGATAGCGAGTCTAAGTCTAAGATTCCTAAAATTATATCTTTCTATTATATCTAAGTCAAGCATCAAATTTCCTAGTTACTCGGCTTGAGTGATTACACCAAATCCATGGTACAGCCTCGAGTCTTTCACCAATAAGCTTACTTCGGGGCACGACAATGATCTAATAGGGTCGGTAACTAACCTCGTGCACTAGTGGGCACGTTACCGCTAGACAACCCTGCTTGATATTCCCGAACGTGGTGGATTACTAAAGGGACGGACAGGGCTGTCATCACCTACTGCCTACCACACAGCCCATGGGGATGAATGCAAATCCAGCTAGTGTTAACTTAGGCACCACGCCTACGCCTTCACTAGATATCCTTCTGTTGGCCTAGCGGAAGAATAGCTAGGGAATAACCAAGTCTAAGTTCTATTCGAGAACTAAACTTAATTAAATCCTAGCCGGGAATCCAGTAAACTATGCTTCAAAGTTCTTTCCCGATAATTGTAGCTTGAGGAAATTGACTAAGTAAAGATAAATACTTGACAAGATAAATAAAGAAAAGATAATTGTATTTTATATAAGATAATTCTAACAAAAGGAAAAAAGATACAAGAGAGCTCATACCAGGACTCCGAGACAATTCCGGAACCTCGAGCGATGCTCTCGACTAGACTCTAACTCCCGAGTAACTAACCTACTCTACTAAGTAGCACTAGTAGTGGGAAATGGACTCCTTGATGTGTTTCTTCTTTGATTCCTCTTTTCTGCCGAATTCCCCCTCTATTTATAGGTGGCGAAGGGCTGGCAGGTACTTGTAGGTGAAGGTGAGTCGGTTGGGCAAAAGTCGGTCCGTCGGGCGGCGGGCCATGCCGGGCAGTCGGGTATGCCGTGCGGCATGCACCGCCGAGCGGCAGCCCATGCCGAGCGGCCGTTGGATTGAGTCGGTTCCCGACTGACTTGCTTTGGTTGGCTTAAATCTTGTCTTGATGACGGTTTTTTGGTCGGTTCCCACCGACTTCTTCGTTTTGGGGCCAGTAGGCCTCATGGGCTGGCAACCCTGAGTGGCCAACCCAGGCTTGGCGGCATGGGAGGCCGGGCGGCGGCCTAGGCTGGGTGCCGACCCCCTCCATGTCGCCCCGTGACCTCTTCCGGTTAGGCCACTTATGGACTTCTTTTCCTTAGCCATATTTTATTACTTTTGGTCCGGGAGGAGAAAACAGCTTTATGGTGAAGTGTTTTGTAGAGTCGGCCGGGTCGGATGATCAGTTGATGATGACTCTGTTTTGACCTGCCGGGTGGCTGATTTCAGCCTAATATGACCCTGTCGGCTGGGTTCTTATTTCAGCTATCACGACCCTGCCCGGGTCCTGATTTCAGCCTTAGATGACCCTGTCGGCCAGTGGAAAATGGTTGTTTTAGAGTCGTGATCGGCCAATGGGGCGTTTCTTCATGTTTTTGCATATTTTGACCCTAATATACCTGCAAACATATATTTCACCAAAACTTGTGGAACTTTATTTATTTAAATAAATATTTATAAAACTTTGGTCTTTACCTAGCATTTCTCGACCAGTTGGTGGCCGATTTTAGGTTTTATCGGCCGCCAACAAAGACAAAAAGATAGATATCTATGGTTTACTAGGACCTTTAGTGGTGAACAATTGTGCTTGAAATAGGAGACCAATATCGTAAAACATGCAGAACTTCCTTGGCCATTTTCTGCCTCTCACGAATTTTTATTTTTTGGCGGATAGGTAACGAGCTGGGCAACACTGTCAAACCGAAATTTTTTGAAAAGAAATTTTATAGAATTTTATAAAAATAAACAACTAGGAAAGACATAACCATGTAAATATTTTTCCACTAACCATTTAATTTTTAGCACCGCATTGATCTCCTTCGCGGTGGAGGCCACACACACTGTATCGGATGTTAAGCACCAACTCTTGTGTCTACTGCTAGCTAAGGAACTATGGGAGGTTTCCCACATAGTCGGACCACATAACCTCTGTAGCCGTGGGTGTAAGAACATGAAAGATGAGAGCTGCAATGCAAAATGAGTATAAATCATGTGTTCGGCCAATTCTCGACCACCATCAAAATTGTGGAAAGTTAATATTTCACGGGGAGTTAGCTTTATAGAGACAAAAAATATAGATATCTATGGTTTACTAGAACATTTCTTCTTAGAGGACCTGTAGTGGTCAACAACTGAACATGTAAGAGGTGGCTAATGTCGTAAAATGTGCGCAACTTTCTCGACCGTTGTCTGAGTATCCCAATATTTTTGGTGGATAGCTTACGAGCTGGTGTCAAAATGAAACTTTTTGAGAAGCAATTTCACTGAATTTTTTAAAAAATAAACACTTAGGAAAGAAATAACCATGTGAATATTTCCCACTGACCATTAATTATACAGCACCTCGTTGACCTCCACACGGTGGAGGCCACCCACACCGTGTTGGATGTTAAGCACCAACTCTTGTGTTTATGGCTTGCTATGGAACCATGGAAGGTATCTCACACAGTTGGACCTCTTAACCTCTGTAACCGTGAGTGTAAGTACATGAAAATTGAGAGCTGCAATGCAAAACAAGTAGAAATCACAGGTTCTGCCAATTGTGTGACGCCATCAAAATAACAGCAAGTTAATATTTTACCGAGAATTAGCTTTATACAAACAAAAAGATAGATATCTATGGTTTACTACTACATTTGTTCCTATCGGACCTAGAGTGGTCGACAACTGTACATGAAATAGGAAAACAATGTCATAAAACATGTGTAACTTCCTCGTGCATTGTCCGATTCTCACGTATTTGTTTTTTTTTTTGTGTGGATAGCTTAAGAGAAGGCCAACACCGGCAAATCAAAATTTCATGAAAAGGAATTTAACAAAATTATCTAAAAAAATAAAACCTTTTGGAAGAAATAACCATGTAAATATATCCCATTGACCATTTATTTTTCAGCACCGTGTCCATCTCTTTCGCGGTGCAGGCCACGCACAATGTATTGGATGTTAAGCACCAATTCTTGCATTTATGGCTAGCCAAGGAATGATGGAAGCTATCCCACACAGTCGGGCCTCATAACCTCGGTAACCGTGGGTGTAAGGACAAGAAAAATGAAGGCTGCAATGCAAACCGAGTATAAATCGCGCGACCACCATCAAAATTGCGGAAAGTTGATATTTCACTGAGAATTGGCTTCATAGGAACAAACAGATAGATATCTAATGTCTAGTACTACATTTGTTCCTAGAGGACTTAGAGTGGTGGACAATTGTACATGAAATAGGAGAACAATATCATAAAACGTGGGTAACTTGCTCGGCCATTGTCTGACTCTCACGAATTGTTTTCAGTGGATAGCTTATGATCGATGGTTAGTGAATTCCTTGATGTGTTCCCGGATGACCTTCCTGGACTAGCTCCAGATCGAGATGTTGAGTTTAACATTGAGCTTCAGCCAGACACTGCACCTATATCCAAGAGACCGTATAAGATAGCACCAAAGGAACTAGCAGAGTTTAAAGAGCAGTTGAAAGAGTTGCTAGATAAATGATTCATTCGACCGAGCTCGTCCCCTTGGGGTTGTCCGTCGTTGTTCATGAAGAAAAAGGATGAGACCTTGAGGCTATGTATAGATTATCGACCGTTTAATATCGTGACTATCAAGAATAAGTATCCACTACCTCGCATTGACATTCTATTTTATCATTTGATTGGAGCCAAGGTTTTCCCCAAGATCGATATGCGATCTAGATACCACCAAATCAAGATCCGCACTGAAGATTCCCCAAGACTGTGTTCTCCAGTCGATATGGGTTGTATGAGTATTTAGTGATGTCATTTGGATTGACAAATGCGTTGGCACACTTCATGTATCTCATGAACTTGGTGTTCATGCCAGAGCTGGATAAGTTCGTTGTGGTGTTTATTGATGACATTCTAGTTTATTCCAAGTCAGAAGAAGAACATGCAGAGCATCTTCAGATTATGCTACAAAGGTTAAGGGAACATCAGCTATATGCTAAGTTTAGCAAATGCAAGTTTTTGTTGAAGCAAGTACCATTTCTGGGCCACATTATCTCGGAAGAAGGCATCGCGGTGGATCCTAGTAAAGTGAGAGATGTACTGAATTGGAAGACACCGAAAATAGTATTCCATATACGTAGTTTCCTTGGATTGGCCGGTTATTACCGCCGTTTCATCCCAAATTTCTCCAAGATTGCAAAACCCATGACAGAGCTACTCAAGAAGGAAAAGAAATTTTCTTGGGACGAAGGCTGCGAGAACGCCTTTCAAACTCTGAAGAAGCATCTCACCACTGCCCTCGTATTTGCTCAACTGGACCTGGAGAAGTCGTTTGATGTCTATTGTGATGCTTTGAGTATTGAATTAGGGTGTGTGCTCATGCAAGATGGAAGAGTCATCGCTTATGGATCCAGACAACTGAGGAAGCATGAGCAGAACTATCCCGCCATGATCTAGAATTAGCAGCAGTGGTGCTAGCGTTGAAAATGTGGATACATTACCTGCTTGGAAATCTAGTACGTATCTACACTGATCACAAAAGCTTGAAGTACATCTTCACCCAAGATCACTTGAACATGAGGTAACATCGTTGGTTCGAATTTATTAAGGACTATGAGTTGGAAGTGCACTACCACCCCGGAAAGCTAATGCCGTGGCTGACGCACTAAGTTGCAAGGCCCAATGCCATGACATCATGGTCAACCCACAAGTTCAAGATGGTCACTATGTCCTAGTAACACCCCACGGAGCTCTCTATAACCTAGCATTGATTCCTACCTTGCGAGAAGAGATGGTAGAAGCCCAGAAGAATGATGTTGGCATAGCACACCTCAGAAGGAGAATTAAAGAGGGCGATGGTAAGGTTATATGTTTTCGGGAAGACACAGAAGGTGTTTTGTGGTTCAAGGATCGCCTAGTAGTGCCTAAGAATTTGGATCTTTGCAAGAAGATTTTGGATGAGGCTCATGTTGCAAAGTACTCTATGCACCCAAGGAGCAACAAGATGTACCACGATTTAAAATCTAGGTATTGGTGGACTCGTATGAAGAGGGAACTAGCACGATATGTCATAGAATGCGATACTTGCCGCAGAGTCAAGGCCGATTATCTCAAGAAAGATGGTCAGCTACAACCCTTGAGTGTTCCAACTTAGAAATGGGAGGATATCAGTTTGGATTTTGTTGTCGGTCTTCCCCGCACTTCACGCAAGTTTGAATCTATATGGGTGATTGTTGATCGGCTGACTAAGGTTGCACACTTCATCCCTATATCGATATGGTTCACAATGGAGATGTATGTACAATTGTATATAGATCGGATCCTATGCTTGCACGGAGTGCCTAAGACAATAGTATATGACAGAGGCTCTCAGTTCTTGGGACGCTTTTGGGAAAAGCTACATGAGTCACTGGGCACCAAGTTAATCCGAGGTTTTACACACCACCCCCAAACAGATGGCCAGACGGAAAGGGTTAATCAAATATTAGACGCCATGTTGAGAGCTTATGTCCTAAATCATAGCAAAAAGTGGGAAGAATGCTTACCCTTGGCGGAATTTGCATACAACAATAGTTATCAAGAAAGTATCAAAATTGCACCATTTGAGTCTCTATATGGTCATCGTTGTCACACACCATTGAGTTGGTCAGAATCAGGGGAGAGAGTAATATTCGGCCCAGAATTAGTGCAGCAAGTTGAGGAGAAAGTACTGGAAATCCCATCAAATCTACGAGCAGTGAAATGTAGATAGAAGAATTATGCGAATAAAAGATGTCGCCCGCTTGAGTTCCGAGCTGGCGATCTGGTCTATCTTCGGGTGTCACCAACCAAAGGTGTTCAACGATTTGGAATTCGTGGAAAGCTGCCACCTCGTTACATTGGCCCATATCCGATCATTGCCAGGTGTAGACCTATAGCCTACAAACTCCAGCTACCAAAGGAGCTCGCTGGAGTGCATGACACATTCCACATGTCCCAACTCAAGAACTGTTTGAAGACACCAGTAGACGTTCCCTTGGAGAGGACTAAACCGCTACAACCCGACTTGACATATTCATAGCGCCCGATGAAGGTACTAGATGAGAAGGAACAAGTTAATTGCAAAAAAGACGCTCAAGAATTTCTACAAAGTCCCTACCCTGAGTTCCTACACCACCACCTAGATAAACCGTCATAACACCACTTAATCTCGGGATGAGATTTCTTTAAGGAGGGAGGGCTATGACACCCCTGGTGTCAGGGAGTCCCAAGAGCCAACCCGTAGAGCTATGACACCTGCATAAGGGCATGGAACAAGAATTTAAACTAAATGGGATCAAATTTGAATTTAATTCAAGCAATTCGACTCTTATTTGACATTCAAGTCCTAAAAGTATAGTAGAACATACCCCCACCAAACAGATATGTTGAAGGCCATGATCAATTAGAATTTTTAGGAATTTCTCAGATTTTTATTCTATTATTTAATGCCCCCAATAAATGGTTAAAAGGTCCAAAACTATCTCTTTTTGCAAAATTCCTATTCAAATTTTATTAAGCACTAATGGTGGTTAGTATTTTTATAAATTCCAGCACATCATGTGGAGCTCACTCATATTTTTGGTTTGGTTTGATCTGCCACCAACTAATTCCCACGAAAAGATTAAGCAACCTCAGTTTATAGGAATTGGAAACAAACAAAAAAAACCGCGGGGTCCACCCATCAACAACCCTAAACTAACACACCTTGCGCCGTCCTGCTTCCCCACCTGCCGCCCATCGAGTATGCCCGTTGCCGTGGATCAACAACCCCACTCGGTCTCCCAACAACCCCTCTGTCCCTTACCCGGTCGGAACGTGCCCCCCCCCCCCCCATATTTCCCCTCACCCTCATTTCTCTCTCCCTCTCCCGCTCAACACCACCGTCCGCCACCATTGGAGCCGGCAAGCTGCTCTTGTTGCCAGCCGCTGCACCACCTCCCCACCCCAGCCGTGAACCCCTGGAGCACCGCCTCGTCGTCTTCAAGCCCCTCGCGAAGCCGCTCCTCTTCCCCAACTCTGAGCCGCCGGGAATCGAGCCCTTCCTCCCCGCCTCTGACCACTGCACCACCAGATCACGCGCACTTGCCGATGAACCCCGACTCGATTCCTTCCGCATGCACAATGTACTCGACCCCACACTCCTTCTCAGCCTGACTCGGCTCGCGTCAATACTGGACCATCGCCGGGACATCGCTGCTAAGCGTCGTCCTTCTACCTCGCCGTCGCGGAGCTACCACGGTGAGTCGTATCCTTCCTTCTCACGTGCCGCACACCCGCCCCCCCCCCCCCCACTCCCTTAGTCATCTCCGCACAAATGCGAGTTCTGCCGCTGCCCCGGCATGACGCTGAGCTCATGCCGTCGCGCTTGCTGCGGCCACAAGCGCAGCGGCACGCGTGCGGTTTGGCCAAAGCTGGCCGCTAGGCCGACCCCGCCTAGGCCATATCTGGCCCAGGAGCACCTCCCCCCGTGCGTTTTGGTCCCCTGGGGTGCTGGAATGCGGCCCGTGGGCATAAAAATGGATTTCTCTCGCTTTATCAATTTCTAGAAAATTGCAGGAGTTGCAAAATGCATAGTAAATTAAATACTACAAATTTTGTAGTGTAAATTTAGTTGGTCTTCTCTGAAAATGTACTATTTAAGAAAAATACTAAATCCCTCTGATGTTAGTACTTTTATCAGAACTAAATTGAATAGCTAAATCACTAATAAAATCATAAAGAATTCTAGGAGGCCAGTAAATTAATGACACTTAGAAAATAATCATATTTGGGCATATTGAACCTTACTGTAAAAGCACAAATCCTAGCTCTCTGTATTTTAGTCCAAATTAATTATTTAACCTTTTGCCTTGTTTTAATTATTAAAAAAATTAATGGTTCAATGCAAGTATGTGAAAGTTGGCCAATAAGTCACCCCTGTTATATACCACCTATAGTAAATCACCCTTATGTAAATAAACTCTAGAGCCATGCTAAAATATTATTTTCTCTCTAAGATTCAATAATATCGTTAAACCCTATAATGCAGAGTAGCATTTTAGCATAAGACACCCTGTTCACTTCTACATGTAATATTGATGTTTAATGTATTTATTGACGAAGTGCCATGAATTGAATATTGCTCTCATGCATCGCATCATGTAGATCATGAGGTGAACCACATGGAAGCAGGACAGGAGTGGGAGCAAGAAGAGAAAGGAGGGAATCCCGCTAACCAGGAACCGACTCAAGGAAAGCCCCAGTGCATCCCACCAGTTTACCTTTTTATTTTATCACTAGTTAGGGATATAGGTTTGTCTGTGCATTAAGTTTATAGGAGTCATTTGAAAACCTAGTATTGTAGTAGGTTCCCTTTACCTGATGATAGTCTTAGGACGGTAGTTGCTCTGCTTAATTTAGGACGACTCTTCGTCGAGTGGTATGGAGACCACTCATAGATCGGGAAATATTATCATTGGGGAATGATATCGGCTGAAGGAAAGTTTGGATGGGATAACAATAAAGACTGAACGGGCAAGTAGGTGAAATGGAAGGACAACTTGTCTTCAAGGAGGTAGCCCCATCCGAGTCACCTAAGGCTACGCCTCATGTCTGGTCCTATGAGGTCAAGTTTGAATGTACTGTTTGCATCCTGGAGTTATGGGCCCAGTAAATTGATGTAGCTACGACTATTGCTTGGTTGGAAGGTACCCAAATCCTTGAGGTGGAACTGGGGCTGAGAGGAGGTAGCAGTCCACCTATCGAGACTTATTCTCGGCAATAGACATAGGGTAGTTCACCTATGACCATTTATATGTAGAATATGGGTGTGTGCGTGAGATCGAGAGACGATGGTAGCACAAGACACCGATTTAGACAGGTTCGGGTCTCCCAGAGGATAATAACCCTACGTCCCATTTTCTGTAGTATTTGTATTCATATGTCTAGATCATAGATCTAGACGAGGAAGGTAGACCTAGATGATGATGTCTAGTTGTGTCTAATTGTGTGATGCCCTATTGCCTGTCCTTTGAGGAGGACCCCTGTCCCTCCTTATATATCCGGGGGACACAGTTACATGGCGATGTCCTAGTCGGTCTACTATACATATCCATGTAGGAGTCTGCTTTGCTTTCCTTATCTATGAGGTACCCTGATGGTATGTATCATCGACAAGCCCCTGAGAGTCTTGCAAGCTGGATGATAATCTTCAGTAGCTTCTCGATTGGTTCGTTCCATATAATGCTTCAGCTTTATATCAGCGAACTTCTAAGGGTCTCAAAGATCTAAAAATGTCATCAAGGAATCATCTGGTGCACCGAATAGGTGCACCTAATTAGGTGTAGCCATCGACTCTTGTATCATTTGGAAACTGCAAATAATGCAAGAGTCCAAAACAAGAATAATCGTGTTGGCTCTAGTGATAGATGACTTAAGTGAGCGACTTCAATCACTGCTGAGTGGTATATGACTCAAACCAATGACTGAGTGGTAGCCATGCTCAACTAAAAATTTCATGTCCGAGTGGCAGCGATGCTCAACTCAATACGACAAGGTCGAGTGAAGAAGGCAGTCGAGGTTGTTGTAGCTGCCGACCGCTGACGAATTGAGGACCGAATGACACCAATGGTCTGATATGTGGCCGACCGATGGCAGCGGTCAGATGTGCTATGGCAGACCGATGGTGGTGGTCAGAGCTGGTGTAGCCGACCGATGAAGTCAATTAGAGCTGGCGTGGCCGACCAATGACAGCGGTCAGAGCTGTAAGCTGACAGATGTAGGTGAGGAAATCACTCTGTGTCGAGCGATGTATCCGCCTATCTGTTATAAATGTTCCTTACCATAAAAGAAATTATAATAATTAGTTATAATTAACATTGTTTACTTGGAAACTTACTTTTATAAGCCAAACAAATCAGTCGATAGAAAAGTCAAATCTGTATCCATTTTCTCCTATAAGTAGACCGACTGGCGCATAGCAGCATACTTGCGCGTTAGCAACCAGACCAATACACCGTAGGATACTTAGGACAAAATATAATGAGCTCGGAGCTCGGTCTGCCGCAACAATATCGGTCATAATTTACTCTTGCGTAGCAATCAGAACCAGTCGACACATGACCTCTCGCAACTTTTGGCTCTCGATTTAGTGTAGTGGTAGACAGTGACATAGCAACGAAGTTTTATGCCTTAGTTGCTTAACGGCATAAGTCCATAAATAAGATCAAATCACAAAATAAGATGCAATAGATCAGTCGAGGCTAAAACCAAAAAGGTGGAACTAGAATAGACAACATGTGTCATATGGTGTCAGGGCTGAAGCACTACTGAAAGATCACCGACCGACATAAGTCACATGGTGTCAGGGCCGAGACACTACTAAAAGGTCACTGACCGACATGTGTACTTCTAAATTCACAAAAAAGAGTGGGAGAACATGTGCATAGATACACAAATAGCCCCCTGGCTCGATTGTTTAATGTGAAGGATTAAAGGACCGAGGCAATAAAAAGACAAATAAAGTCATAAATAAGAGCATTGTCCAACTTTACTCATCAAGAATCCTACGACCTTCTGCTTAGAAAACAGAGATAAATGGTCATGGGAAAAAAGTATGAAGGACATGAGCCCAAACCCTCGAAAGTAAATCAAGAAAGTACAAAGATACTTAGCTTTGGAATTCGATGAGTTGAAGAGGAGCCCTCGAGCATGCCGATATGGTTGGCAAGTGGTCGAACATCGAAGTCGAGCCATCATGTTGCCGGAACATCGAAGCTTAGAGTGGTTGGCTTGTGTTGCCAAGTGGCTGACCGACACGCTGAACTATCAAGGTGTCGAAGGCATCACCAATTAACCAAGTGGGTGAAAACCCAAAGCGCCAAGTCATGGACGGTGTCGTTGAGTAGCTGAGTGGTTGTCGATTCGTCATAGTGCAACGATGTCACCGAGTGGCCGAGTCGAGGTAATGTCACCGAGTGGCCGTGTCGCGGCGATGTTGTCGAGTGGCGCAGTCATTGGGTCATCGTCGAGTAGCCCCGGGCATGTCAATGTGGCTGTCGAGTGGTCGAACCATCGAGTCGCAGTGGTGTCATCGAGTCATTGGAGACACCGTGAATGGCATAGTAGCCCCCGAGTGCGTCCATGTAGTCACGGACTAGTCGAGTCGTCGAGTTGCAACGATGTCGCCAAGTGGCTCAGTTCACCGACTTGCAATGATGTTGCCACATTGTGGAGGCATCGTCACAACGATGTTGTCAGGTGGTCAAAGTCATCATAGTGCGGCGATGTTGCCAGATCGCTACATGAGAGGCTACCGCGGACCACTGCATGAAGCTATGTGAGCGATGACAAGGCGCTTCAACCAGGTCAACTCACGATCAAATCTTGAAGTAGATTGAGACCATCGAACTCGACGAACTGATCATCGCATTTCCCCTACCTGGCGCACCAACTGTTGAGTCTTATTCTCGTCAATAGACACAGGGTAGTATACCTATGATGATTTATATGTAGAATAGGGGTGTATGCGTGAGATTGAGAGACGATGGTAACAAAAGACACCGATTTATACAAGTTCAATCCTCCCGGGGGATAATAACCCTACGTCATGTGTTCTATGATATTTGTATTGATATGTCTAGATCATAGATCTACACGAGGAGGGTAAACCTAGATGATGATGTCTAGTTGTGTCTAATTATGCGATGCCCTATTGCTTGTCCTTTGAGGAGGACCTCTACCCATCCTTATATATCCGGTGGACAGAGTTACATGGCAAAGTCCTAGTTGGTCTACTATACATATCCAAGTAGGAGTCTACTTTGCTTTCCTTATCTGTGAGGTACCTCGATGGTATGTATCATCAACACTTCTTGCAGTTGTTTGATGGACTCTATGGATTACCAGAAACAATGTGGTGTTTCGAAATCAAACACCAGCGTCTCCTCTAGCAGTAACTCACCACATTTTGGCAATGATGCAGAAATGGAGTGTGCTTAGCCCAGAGAAGGATCAAGATCAGATTAAGGACTTCAAGACGAAGACAGTGGAGAACCTAGTGACTCTTCGACAGCAGTATCAGTCAATCCCAGTAGCAGGCATAGGATAGTTTCTAATTGATATTTGTGTGTGCACTGTTTTAGAGTTAAGTCTGTGAAACTTTTTTAATTCTATGCCTACTTCCTGTAAAGCTGGTAACCCCAGCAAAACAATTATTTCTTTTAGTAAAGTGGGGCCTTAGAGCCTTTGGTCTAGAAAAAAGGGAGTAGAGCGGATCTTGGTCGGGGCACGATGGCCGGCGAGATGGTTCGGCGCCGCGTGGCATTCGACGAGGTGGGGCTGTTAGGTTGATCCCAACGAGCATGACCGAGTCGGTCACGCCCTCCCTCTACACGCCCAGATCGGGGGTACCCAACCGTGCCCTGGTTGGTGGGCCCATATCGCACTGCGCCATATAAAAGGGGAGGGGGCCACGATACACGAACCAACGTTCGTTGTGCTCACGACCTCCCCACACTAACCCTAACCGATCTGATCCCGGTGGCGCAGCAGCGGCGGGAAGCACCACCAAGGCAGCACCTCCACCGCAACCAACGTCGACCCCATGGCGAGCTCCTCCAACCCCAGCTCCGGCGACTCCGCCCCCACCGACGGTAACCCGAATCACTCCCTCTCTCTCTCTCTCTCTTAGATCTTCTATTAGGTTCCCCTTTTATTCATGAGTCCTAGATCCGAACGTTAGTGGTTTGGATCTAACAATGGCATCAAGAGCCTGGCTTTCTACTAGATCCTAGGGTTAGGGTTTAGGGTGGCATCGGGACCCCTGAGCCGACGCCACCATCACTCTGTTCTTTCTCTCTCACTGGAGGTCAGCGGTAGAAAAAAGGTAGAAAAGCAACATAAAAAAAAGGGAAACCCTACCCCCCCCCCTTACCTGTCAGTGCCGGAAATGGCCTTAGCCACCGTGGGACTCCCCGAATCCAGCCGATGGGCATGTTAGCGAGCCACCACAGGACCCCTCGATGGTGGCGCGCTCTCCTCGGGAGCGCGCGCGCCGGCAAATGGCCCCGCGATGGCTCCACCGCACCTCGCGCACCTTCGAGTGTCATCGTGCTGGCTTCTTAGGTCGATGCCATCGCGCGCCATCACTCTCCCACCTCCGCTCATGGTGGCCGCCACCGCTGCCGGTGTTTAGCTCGGGTGCGGCTGAAGAAAGGAAAGGGAGGGAGAAAGAAATGAATTAGGTTTTGAGGGGGGGCGAGTTTTTCGGCATTAAGTACCTCGCCCCAACCAACGTCGGTCGTCCATCAAGATGGACGGCCGAGATGCAGGTGGGTCACTGCGGTAGCAGCTGGGCCGTTTTTGGCCCATGCGGGGGAGAAGTTTGCCGGCCCAAGCCTTCGCTACGGCAACATTCTGGGCCGGGCCATTTCGGCATGTTTAGAAATTAGAAATATTTTCTTTTTCCTTTCTATTTTTTTTTATTTTTAGAGAGGATTAAATTAAGTTTAAGTTAAGTACTGTCTAAGACCTTTTTTATGGATTATTCTGCTGCAAATATCTATGTTATTTAGTTCATGTAGCAGTATTTTTTCCATATCTTCTAAGTATATTAGTATCATTTTTCCTAGTTAAATTGGATCCAACATGAAGATTTAAATAGGAAAATTGATTAATTAAGCATTTAAGTATAATTTATTTTTTAAGCTTCCACTGTGTTATTTTCTGTTCAACCACTGAATTAAGAATTGTAAGTTTTTACTTCCCTAATTAAATTGGACCCAACGGGAAAATATAATTAGAAAAGTTTTATGATTCTATTGTAAGCATAGTAATTTGATGACCAACGTTGCTAACAATTTTATTATGTTTTCATGCTTAGTATTATTGTTAATTCTTTTTGGCCCAACGGTATTTAGAATTAATATTGTCTCAAATTTTCATGGATTATTTGGACCAACATTAATTAATTCATGTGAATTCAATGTATTATATTGTATTTCAGGCAACGCTCTTGCTTTCCTCGCGTCCATTCCGCCTAAATGGGAGCAACTATGGAGCATGGCGTGAGAAGTTGGAGATTGGACTGCGGTGTACAATCTCGATTTCTATCTCACCGAGGACCGCCCAGTTGAGCCCGCTCAGCTTGTGAGGACTGATAATGAAGCAGATGCTGCTTTTCAGGCCCGAGAGCGAGAGCATGTTAGGGAAGTGGAGCACTACCAGCTCAATAAGTATAAGTGGGACAGTTCCAACCGTAAGTGCCTCATGGTGATTAAGAGCACCATTGTGGAGGCAATAAAGGGAGCAATCCCAGAATGTGCTACAACTAGGGAATACCTTCTGAAGATTGCGAGTCAGTTCACTGGCTCCTCTAAGTCCTATGCTAGCACAATCATTAGAAAGCTTGTTACTGAAAAGTAAATTTTTGGTAAGGGCGTGAGAGAGCACATCTTGTCCATGTCCAACATGGCCGCCAAGCTTTGGCCTATGAACATGGCACTCCTTCCTGAGTTCCTTGTTCATTTGATCTTTGCTTCACTGCCTAAGGACTTTGAGCCTTTTGGGATCAACTACAATTCTCAGCCTAATAGTTGGGATCTTGAGAAGCTCATTGCCATGTTAGTACAGAAGGAGGAAAGAATTAAGGAGAGGAAGGCACAAGACTCAGCCAATCATGTGCAACATAAGAAGAAGAAGTTCTCTCAATCTCCTTCTAAACTCCTTCAAGTCATAGGGGCCACCTCTCAAGCGCCCCCATAAAGGCAAAGGAAAAGGCAAGATGGAGGAAGTGGACAAGGACACATGCAGGCATTGTGGTGTGAAAGGCCACTACATGAAAGATTGTGTTGAGTTCCTTAAGTGGTTGAACAGGAATGGTAAGAATTTAGTTATTGATGAAATTACAATCATAGATGAATCCTTATACATAGATTATTCTCCTTCCACATGGTGGATTGACTCAGGTGCAATTGTTCATGTTGCAAATTCTTTACATGGATTTGCTACAAGGAAGATCCTAGATAGTGGAGCAAGAAGCATTAAAGTTGCAAACGGCATTGAAGCTGAAGTCAAAGCTATTGGCACACTCCCTTTAGAATTAAGTGATAGCTTTGTACTTCAATTGAATAATGTTCTCTATGTACCTTCCATGAGAAGGAATTTAATTTCAGTATCATGTTTAGATAAAGACGGTTTTACTTGTCATTTTGGCAATAATTCTTGTAAGATTGAATTTAATCATGAGATTGTCGGTGTTGCAACTTTACAAGATAAGATTTATTTACTTCCGTTGCATGATGATGTGAATGCCATAACTGAACAGAATCATATATGCAATGAGAATGATGTAACCACTAAGATTGCCTCCTCGTCTATGAAAGTTGTAAGTAAGAAGCGCAAAAGAATTGATGACGTATCTTCGCAATTATGGCATTGTCGTTTAGGCCATATTTTGAGGGGGAGGATTGAGCTATTAATTAAAGAATCAATTCTTCCGCACTTAGAATTTTCAGATATTGAGCATTGCATCGATTGTATAAAAGGAAAATACGTTAAGAAAATTAAGAAAGATATGAAGCGAAGCTCAAGAGTACTAGAAATAATTCATACGGACATTTGTGGTCCTTTAATGTGACGTCAGTGGATGGTTTTAGTTCATTTATAACATTCACTGATGATTAGTCGTGTTTTGGTTATATTTATCCAATTAAAGAAAGATCATAAGCATTGGATAAATTTCAGATTTTTAAGGATGAAGTTGAAAATCAACATGATTTAAAGATTAAAATAGTAAGATCTGACCGTGGGGGGAGTACTACCATCATCATACCCCGTATGGCCAAGTTCCTGGACCTTTTGCAAGGTTCCTACAGGAAAATGGCATAGTTGCCCAGTATTCAACGTCGGGTGAACCTCAGTAAAATGGAGTGGCAGAAAGGCGCAATCGCACCTTGATGGATATGGTAAGAAGTATGTTAAGTTTCTCCACTCTACCGGTTAATTTATGGATGCAGGCATTAAAAACCGGCATTCATATTCTTAATCGGGTCCCTAGTAAGTCAGTCCCTAAGTCACCATACGAGTTATGGACTGGACGTAAGCCCACACTAAATTATTTACATATATGGGGCTGTCCAGCTGAGGCTAAGATATTCAATCCAAATATTAGTAAGTTAGACTCTAAGACTATGAGTTGCCATTTCATTGGTTATCCAGATAAATCAAAAGGTTTTCGTTTCTATTGCCCTAATAGGCATACTAAGTTTGTAGAAACGAGACACGCAATTTTTTTTTGAAAATGAGATGTTGAGGGGAAGCACGTCGCCTCGAGAAATTAGCCTTGAGGAGAAGCGGGTTTTTGTACCCACTCCTATGATTCAAGAGCCATTTTTCTTGGCACCGGCCTTTGCACTCCCATCAAGAGCAGTTGTACAAAGTGAGGCTCCTATTACTCAGGCGCCTCAAATTCAAGTCGATAACATTCCTGTTTTTCAGGAACCTGGAGAGCAAAATGCTGCCAATGATGACGGGGAGCAACCTTAGCAATTTGAAAATAATGTGCCACAACAAGAAAATTTTAGAAGATCACAAAGAGTAAGAAGGTCTGCTATTCCTAGTGATTATGAGGTATACATGAGTGAAGAAATTCAGATGGAGGGAGATCCCACCTCATTTGAAGAAGCTATGAAAGGTCCTTACTCATCCAAATGGATTTAAGCCATGGAAGATGAAATGAGGTCCATAAGCATAAATAAAGTCTATGAATTAGAACAAATTCCTAAAGGGGCCAAAATTGTAGGCTGTAAATGGGTCTACAAGATTAATCGTGACTCCCAAGGGAAGATTGATAAGTATAAGGCCAGACTTGTCGTAAAAGGCTTCACTCGAAGAGAAGGAATAGATTATAATGAGACATTTTCACCTGTCTCAACTAAGGATTCTTTCAGAATCATAATGGCTTTAGTGGCACATTATAATTTACAATTACATCAGATGGATGTTAAGACAGCTTTTCTCAATGGGGATCTAAATGAGAAAGTGTATATGGCACAACCTAAGGGTTTTGTTGTAAAAGGGAAAGAGAATTGGGGATGCCGATTAATCAAGTCCATTTATGGATTGAAACAAGCTTCTAGGCAATGGTACCTCAAATTCGATGAGACTATAAGAACATTTGGATTCAAAGAAAATATAGAGGATAAATGTATATATGCTAAGTTTAAGAATGGAAAATTCATTTTTCTCATCCTGTACATAGATGACATCCTACTTGCGAGTAGCGATGTTGATATGCTACTAGAAACTAAGAGATTCTTATCCTCAAATTTTGATATGAAAGATCTCGGTGAAGCTTCATATGTGTTGGGAATTGAGATTCACCGAGATAGAAGTAAAGGGGTATTTGGATTATCTCAGAAAGCATACCTCAAAAAGATTTTAAGAAAGTATGGTATGCACGCGAGTAAACCTTCGCCTGCTCCGATAGTCAAGGATGATAAGTTTGGGACTTTTCAGTGTCCTAGGAACAAATATGAGATCGATCAAATGAAAGCGGTTCCATATGCTTTAGCTATCGGAAGCTTGATGTATGCTCAAGTATGTACTCGCCCTGACTTAGCCTTTGTGACCGGGATCCTTGGTAGATTTCAATCAAATCTAGGGAAAAAACATTGGCAGATGGTAAAGAAGGCTTTAAGATATGTGCAAGGCACAAAAGGCCTCATCTTAACATATGAGAAATGAGACGCCCTTGAAATAGTGGGCTATTTAGACTCAGATTTCACGGGATGTGAGGCGACAAGGAAATCCACTACGGGTTATTTCTTCATGCTCGCAAAGGGAGCTATATCATGGAAGAGCTCTAAACAAACTGTGACTACATCCTCCACAACGTACATCGAGTTTGTTGCTTGTTATGAGGCTGTCAGATAGGCAATATGGTTTAAGAAATTTGTACTCAGTCTAAGAGTGGTTGACAGCATTGAAAAACCACTTAAGATGTACTGTGATAATGAGCCAGCAGTATGTTACTCCCATAACAACGAGTCCAGTAAAGCTGCCAAACACATTGACATTAAGTTCTATGTTGTTAAGGAGAAAATCGAGGATCAAATCATTAGTCTTGAGCATATAAGTACCAAGCAAATGCTTGCGGATCCGTTAACAAAAGGCTTACCGCCCGATGTGTTCAGAGAACACGTAGCCGGCATGGGTTTAAGGGAAAGCCTCTGATCACTGGATACTAAGGGCCCAAAATAAGAATTTGTTTCATGATGGAGAAGTGTATAGTGGTTGTTGAGTCTAATAGTACGTAACTGACAATGACGACGCTGCATACCCTTTACACTGACCTATGATGGAATAGGTGCTAAGTTTAAGCTAAGAATTAAGTTGAGATCAAGGAGGAGAATGTTAGGTTGATCCCAACGGGCATGACCGAGTCGGTCACGCCCTCCCCCTACGTGCCCTGATCGGGGGCGCCCAACCGTGCACTAGTTGGTGGGCCCCCGTCGTGATGTGCCATGTAAAAGGGGAGGGGCCCGCAGCACGTGAACCGACGTTCACCGTGCTCACGACCTCCCCACACTAACCCTAGCCGATCCAATCCCGGCGGCGCAGCAATGGCGGGAAGCACCACCAAGGCGGCGCCTCCACCGCAACCAACGTCGACCCCATGGTGAGCTCCTCCAACTCCGGCTCCGGCGACTCCGTCCCCACCAACGGTAACCCGAATCACTCCCTCTTTTTCTCTCTCTTAGATCTTCTATTAGGTTACTCTTTTATTCATGAGTCCTAGATCCGAATGTTAGTGGTTTGGATCTAACAGGGGCGACGCGATGACTGTGGCACGGGGCAGGACCGTTGTGTTTTTTGTTTGTGTTTTTGCCTTTTTGCTATGATTCCTATTTCTGCTATTTTCCTACATATTTTGGCAGTTGAATTTAGGGTACTTTTATTTGGGCTGGGATTTGCTGCATGGTGGTCATAGCAGGAGGGAATCTGGTGCCGTTTTGTTGCCTTGATTTTTGTTTCTGGGATTTGATGGGCATTTATATTGTGGTGTTCTTCAGATTCTAGATGCCACGCATAGCAGGATGGAGTATTTATGAGGCATTCAACATGGGTTCAGCCGGACATTGCACAAGTGATTGAGTTTGGCTCAGGCTCCTGGTAGATGCAACACGCCAGGTGATTGGCTTCCTACCTTCCTCTGGATCGATGCTTTAAAATTCATAATGCTGGTTGCTCAATACATATTTTCCTATTATCTGCAATTTGATTCTCTTAACATGGTTCTACACAAACCGGCGGCTACATGCTGCTTTGTCATACCCATCTGTGGCGGCCATGAGTGTGTACGCGTGTTGGTGATGAAGATTCAGCATGCACTGGCTACCACGTTCTGCATCATAGGTTCGTATGCCTGATCTCTTAGTTTAGCCTTTTGTAGCCATTCACTAGCACATGCCTTCAACATCAGTGTCTAATATAGATGGTATGTTCATTTTCAATGACACATGCCATACGATTATCTGGTTCCATGATAAATTCATGATTGTATTGTTTTATGATCATATTCTAAAGATACTCCTATCATATTCACATGTCCAGGCGACTATTAAACTGTGAAATGATTACACATAATAAGAAATTTGCATTTTTTCTACAGAAGAGAAGCAGTAGATTTAGCAAAATCAGGTGTATGCTTATCTGATGAATTGCCTTGTCCCAATGCAGATTGGTGATATACTCAAGGACGTAAATTCATGCTTGGTTTCTAAAGAACTGATCATCAAGTTAAGGTGGTTTCATCATCAAGGAGGTAAATTCATGCCTTAGTTTAGTTCTGAACTTCTGATTGTATGTTCTTTTTGCATCTACTGAGAAATAGAAGTCATAAAAAATAGTTGGGGTGATCCTCTTCATGTATCTATAGTTCTTAAAGTTTAGTGTATGATTCTGTGTCGGCTGGGGACATAAATTGATTTCATGTTCCCATTATGATTAACTGAGATTTATTTTTAGATGGCATATGAGAACTTCTATTTATTTGAGTTTCTTTTATATCTTAAAATAAAGCGTGTCTATATTCATATGGCATGGGAACTCTGTAATAATTTGTCTGACAATTTCCAATGATCCGGTCGATAGGGAGTCATTGTGGTGCCTTTTCTGCATGCAAAATAATTCCTCTTGCAGCTCCATCGATTTGGCTATCTAATGTGCCTTTTGCTCCATGTTGCATTTACAGTTATAGATGATGTCTATATTTATCCAAGTAACAACAAAAGTTCACAGCATGCTCTACTTTTACGGTACATTGAAATGAATTTCAGAAATAAAACAAAGTATGATAGTATTCTTTTTTACCTGAGAGCGCTTCAGGTCAGTTCTGTCCCTTCAAAATGCGGTGATATCATTAATTATGCCTATTTTATCTCTAATTTATAGCATATAGCAAACTCACGAACATGCTGCAGGTGTCCAAGAATTGTTTACTAAATTCCTAGCATTTATTTCCTTTTTTTTTTTGCTCCTATCGTTTTCTTAATTGATGTTTCCCTTCATATTAGTTGCCTAGATCTATCAGTTAGCATCTTATTGACATTGGTGTGCAGTGCTACTGAAACTAAAATGCTCCTCTTTTTGTTTTCTCTGTTTCCTTTGTTTTCCCCCATTTATAGTAGCATACGCCAAAGATCTTATACTACATGGTGTAATGTCAATCTTTTTTGTGTGGTGCAGTTAATCTAAAAATTAACAGCATTAGTAGAAATTAACTCTGCATCCTTTTATTGCTGTAGGAATTATTTATACGAGCTCTATTCTTTTTAATGCATTGAAATAAATCTCTATAAGAAAAATTAGTACGGTAGTGCCATTTTTTACTTGAAAGCACTTCAGATCTGTTTTGTTTCTTAGAATTTTAGTGGTACCATTAATTGTGTCTGGCTATATGCTGATGTTGACAAGGGTTTCCAATCTTCTGAAAGGTTCTAGTAAACTTGATTAAGGTGGAGGCGATACATAAATCAATCCGGCTTAATCAAGTTTACCAGAAACTTTCAGAAGATTGGGAACCCTTGTCCACATCAAGTGGTAATCAGAGCTTCAGGTATACCGTTAGGTTCGCCTTTATCCCTGTTATTTTATTCAGTCTTAAACTTCAGAAAATTGCCCTACAAAAATATTTGTTCGTCGTATTTTCGCTGTCCTATATCCCCCTTGTGCCATACAATTTTCAGTTTAGTTTGCTTCTCTGAATTTTAGTCCCTACAAGGTCATTGTATTGCTGGTCTAGTGCTTGTTTCTCGAAGTTGGTTTTGATTGGGCCTCCACCTTGGCTTGGACGTCCTTGCTGACCCATCACACCTCCAATCACCTCCTCAACTATCTCATCATCATCTTCATGGTTCCTAACAATAATTAATTTATTAGGTAGCCATATGTTCTCAAAATCACATAAAGAAATCATTAAGAACAAGCCCACCTGAATTAATTCAGTTATCGTGCATGAACTTGCATTTTGATTGGCGGAGTGCTGGGTGTATCCATAAGGGTGATGTCCTCATCATATACTACCTCAGGATGTTACTTCAAGAGCAGATTTGAGTTAGTAACCCACGTGTTAAAGTTTACTAATTCTTTGATCTCATTTGCCCTACCTGATAAAGTTAGTAACCCATGCGTTAAGGTTTACTTCATTATCCCCTGCAAATGATAGTGCCTTGATAATGCTAAATAAGTTTTTCCCTGGTGCAAAATGGAATCACTTATATATTTGATGACGGGCTTTCAAAAATTACTCAATGAAATTGTATGCCATTTCCTTCTGCATTGTATAGTTGCATGTCTGATATTAAGTGCAATTTTGCTTCCATCTAGGGTTATTATAGAGTTTTACATAGATGTTGAGATTGCCTGCTTTCACATGGAAATTAGAAGTATTTTCAAGGAACATGGGCTGAAATGATTTTTTTATTACTGTATTTAGGAAGAGGGTGAAGATCAGGCATTCTACAAAAATGTGCATATCAGATTGACAAAAATATGGGCAGATCTCGATTTGTTGGACATTGTTTATCGGTATGTTATTAAAACCATGAAAGGTTATGCTTCAGAAGCTGCTAACTTCTTTTTCCTCTAATTTGTTTTCTTTCAACTGGACTCTATAGGGAAATATGTTTTTCTTTTGTATGCCATGATATTTATTCATTATTAAGAAAATGGTGAAACTATAAAGGAAAAACAATGTATGCTTGCATTTGAAATTATCAGGTTCTTGCAGTTACTGTCAGTGTCCAAAACAACTTGAATGTTTTTACTTGCATCCAATTGAAATGCTCTATAAAAGTCAAAATGGAGAAGTGCTAGATAAAGCGAGAAACATAAGTCAATTGCTGATATTTGGATCTGAAGCAGTATAAAACATGTCTGAGAGAATTTGTACTAGCAGTAGTCGTTGGGGTAGGAGGAACGGGTAACTTTATGTGAAAGCTCATGCTATGAATGTGCCTTCCCTAATTTCGTATTACCAACAGACAATTACTCACTGCATTCCCTATAATTTTCATACCTGCACACACCACTTATGAACCACTGCTCTACATATTTGCTATTAGATATCAGAAAAAAACCATTAGAGTCTGTTGTTTGAATGTTTCATATCCCTCTAAACAAAATCCCATGTGCATGCTAATGAATTATGCATATCTAAAACTATTAGTCAACGTTTGTACTTCTTATTGACTGTTCTAAGTTATTAGACGCCGGTTGTCAGGGAGTGTTTCACATCCCTATGACTGAAACACAATAGCTCACACAAAGAATGACAATTTCGGGTATATTTCAGTTTTGAAAGCTAAGTTTTCAAATGTTATAAATCATGCTATAAGCATGTTTGATTAATTGTAACTTGGAAAATACTTTGCACCTCTTATGTTACTTTTATAAATAGTCGTAGGTTGATTAATAGTGCTTATGTACCGATATAATAGCTCCCATTCGTTGGAATTTTTTTTTTTTTTGAGGGAACAAAAAGACGGTCTCCCAATAATTCTGTAAGGATTTGTATCCCATGTCTTTCTGAACAAGGTTAGCAGGTCAGTTTTATTCATCCTATTTTATTTGCAATTGATGATAAAATATTGTCTGACTGAAAGATGTATTTTGAAATATATCTAATCCTATCTAATGTATGTCATCTTTAATAATGATAACTATCATCTTGCAGATATCTACCCTGACTTTTGTAACAATGTTTCAAAAGGTGCATGAGGAGAGCAAGCTGAACTCGAGAATGAAAGTCTCATAATGAAGTAGTAGTAGACTGAATATTCAGCTTCTCATTGTATTTCTATGTTTAGAATCTGTTTGTACATGATAGTAAAACAGATCTTACGAAGAGCACTTAGATGCAAGTGAGATAATGTTGGATGATCTCGGGAGGGCGGCTCTTCTGGTTGCTGGGTGACTTAGATGAGTAAGAACAATTATGTGAATGGACTCTGCCATCTATTGTCGTGACGCTATGGCATTGCAATTATACAGAATAACTTTTTCACTATTGTTTGCTTCTTTGTTCCATACTTTTGCTTCTAGTATAACTTCTATGTCCCACGTTCTCTTTCCTTAATGAAATGTTGACATTGAACCATAAATATATACAATGTTTTATGCATCTTACTTATATATTAAATATCTATTATGATCTACATACTATTTACTAATTTCTCAATGTCAATGTGATTGACATGTACATCTATTTCAGTGTAACTTATCGTAAGCGGCACACAAGGGCGCGCCGTCATCCACTAGTATTATTTTGATTTGTGATGGAATCAGTGCTGCCGTTGCTCTATTTCTGAATCAAGGCATTGGAATCTAGTGAATTATTGTAGATGCCTCCAAGAGTCACTTGATATGAAAATTTAGTGGAAGTGGACTCCCCTTTATTCCGAGTTCAGAATGATTCGTGTTCTATTTAACAAATTGCTCTTTATTTAACAACATAGAGCAAAACTCTAAATAACTAATACTCAACAAGACTTACCCATTAAAATGGCACGCTAAGACCAACACCTAGTGTGCAGGGAGGCTGACCAAAGGTTGTCTGAATAATTGCCAAAAATAGCACTAATCACTACAACAATTATGGTCTTCTATCACGAGTTAATTATGTCATAAAACATGGAAAATTCATCATACATATTCTTCTATGATAAACTTATGACAAAAATCAATTTGTCATAGATACCTAATTACCTTTTGTGACAAATTCTGTATTTTTGTTACAAAATTATGATGATTTAAAAAGTGTCATAGATATTTATGACGCTATCATAATCGTCACAAAATTTTTATGACGCTGGTACTTTTATCACAAACCATTTGCGTGGAGCTGACGTGGTGGCTTGTTTCATTTTGAGCAGGCCTGTTACTTTTTTGGGTCATTAATTTCAGCCTATTTTATCCAGCCCATTATTTAGAACCTACAACTCTACTCGCAAAACAACCAAGATCAATTACACAAAATCGATTTACACACAAGTAACCATACACCTAAACTGTATTTCCCACGTCACATGGTCTGACATCACAACATACCTAGAATCAGATTGTACAATTGTGCAAGGGGCAATTGCAAAAGAGGTCCTGTTTTCAGTTCTAATCCTGAAAACGATTCTGTTTTTGAGATTTTACAAAAATGGTCCTATTTTTTGAATGTGAAGATAGAAGGAGGTTCTATTCCGTTAGAAGGGTTTAACAGTGTTAAATGACATGAAAAAAAGACATATGTACCCGTCTATTTTCATGCAACCTTTGCAAAATCAGTTTTGTTTGAAGTTATAACAATATGAAGTGAATTTTGAACAAAATTGATATAATTTAAATTAATTTGAACCAACATTTAAATTTGATCATTAAATATTTCACATAATTTTGACAGCATTTCAACTGAATTTTATTTCTTTTCCCTTCTTCTTCTGCTCTCTCCGCCTCCCCATGCGCGCAGCCAGGCCCGCCTCCTCTCCTTCTTCCCCGCGTCACTGCCGGGACCGCCTCCCCCGCACGCTGCTGGGCCCGCCTCCTCCGCGCCCGTAAACCTCTCTCCACCGCCCCTCCTCTTCCCTACCGTTGGTCGCCCCTCCTCTTCGCCCCTCCCCCGCACGTGACGCCGCCTCCGCCGCGTGACACCACCGGGGCCGACCTCCGCCGTAGGCCCCTGCTCCTCTCGTGCCGGCCCCTGCTCCTCCCGCACTGGCGACGAGGCGGAGATCCACATGCTCGTGCTCTCCGTCCTCCTCCCCGCGCTCGAGCTCTCCATCCTCCTCGAGCTCCCCACGCTGGCCATCCTCGTCGCCCCCGTCTCCTCTCCCTCAGCGTGGTGGTTGACCGGAAGGCGGGCAGGGGAAGAGAGGAAGCTTCGGCGTAGAGGACCTAACAGGTAGGGGCAAGGTGGTACATTCATAAAAGATCTAATATTTTTCTCTTTTTTTTTAATTTAGAAAAGCGCCCACATGTAACGGCCAGTTAAAAGAGGACCTAACGGGAGCTTCGTCCTTGAAAAACAGGACCGTTTTTGTAAAATCTCAGAAACAGAATCGTTTTTAGATTTGGAGTCCAAAATATGATCGCTTTTGTAATTGCCCCAAAGATCTAATGTTTTCCCTTTTTTTAATTCAGAAAAGCACCCACATGTAACGGCCAGTTAAAAGAGGACCTAACAGGAGTTTCGTCCTTGAAAAATAGGACCATTTTTGTAAAATCTCAGAAACAGAACTATTTTCAGAATTGGAGTCCAAAATAGGACCGCTTTTGCAATTGCCCCATTGTGCAATATCACATAAAACTGCACTTTCCACATCATAATAACAAGTACAGAAACAGATCACAAAATGGTCAAGAGTTATTGAGAGCCACTTGATCAGCCCCAAATGGCCATTGTTCAGCCCCACCATACATCTCATAAGTTAGTGAGAGCACTACCTTCGTTGACCACAAGCAGCCACTGAAGAAGAGCTTGAGTATACACTGATGCTTTCTTCAACTTCTCCACTTCTTTAGTCTGCTTTAATCTTGCTGCTTCAGCCACTTACATTTCTTGCATGGCAATGTGCAATGAAAGAGTGAGACCATGTATTCTCTATACATTGAACTTTCTCTTGATTAGGCATTGTTGTTTACACACTTTTCTTACAGAATGGCACATTAAAGTAAGACAAGTTTTAAATAAATCTCACTAGCAAGTATCACCACTTCTTCAAGCTAAATATCAAATATGAAATCAGCAATGTTTGATAACAAGAATCTGCTAAATATTATGTGTTTTCAAGAAGCAACAACAAGCAAGAACTAATTTAAAGTTGAGTCTCACCACCCAAGTGGATTTAAGTAATACTGTTCCCTTTTGCGTATGTTGCGCATAGTCACACTGCATTGCGTAGAATAACCTCAGAGACATGCATCAGCTAATTCAAGACTTACTAAACACAATAATTGAGAGCTGACATTAAAAATACATAATCAGGAAGTATCCCACGAATTGGCAGATCACAAAATAAACACATTGGGATTATGATCAAGGCGCTAATTCAAGACTTAATCAATCATCTACTAATCACAATAATTGAGAAAAACTGGGCATGGTAGAAGGCACACCAGAACCTATATTTCACTAGGTATAAATTATACTGAGTTTCAGTCATGAACCTGGCCCGACATTCATTGCTCCGGTCTAATAAGAGTGGTATGTATTGAACTTTCTCTCGAATACCTCTATTTTTCACACACTTGTCCTATAGAATGGAAAATTTAAGACAAGGTACAATAACTACAGTGCAAAAATACACACACATAATGTCAGTTTGGATGATTTAACCCAGCAAATGCAACGCTAATGAATGTAAATGGAAATTAAAAGCAACTGAAATCTTGTCTATAGTAAATGACTAATGTAAATAGCAATTAAACATCAGCAATTGTACTACTCCTTATGCTGTGATACACAATTTTCTACCACCATGGGCTGAATCCACTAATCGAGCATGCACTGAATCCACTAATCAAAGAAGTAATGCTCAAGAAGGCAAAACGAAGGCTAATGCTGCCGATAGGAGCTGAAGGGCTATTGCTACCAGTAGGAGTTGCGGCACATCTTACTGGAAACCAGAAGCTGCGAATGGCGAATGCGGGAACTAATCCCCCCGCAAATCTCTCTAACAAGCCTATTTGATAAACTTCAGGGCAAAATAAAACACAAGATTGCATTCAGATTCAGCGCATAAAAAGCAGCATTGTGCATGACCACAATTGTTGTAGTGAATAATTGATTCTTAGTTTTCATATTTTAGCCAAGTTAAGAGGATTCTTGTAGAAAATAAATATTCGGTAACTATACTATAGAAAATATGGTTACAATACAATTAATAGAAATACAAGAAGTGTCACCATCATTATTTCACTTCTTAATTCGATGTGGTTGCGATCACGAGTGGTACTCAATAAGCGTGAGAGACGGCAACTCAAATCGATTTACATCCTGCCGGAGAAACCCAAATACACGGCGCACACTCATGTGATTCACCCCATGCGATGCTCCTATCGAAGTTGTTGGAAAATAACCACATGTACCATGGGCTCGAGTCTCGTATACGTACAAAAGAGGCCTAATTTAGAGATCTAGGACCTTGTTGTACAGTCTAAGGATTTACTTATAATTTTTTACCCCATCAGTAGAATAAATATAAACTCTCCCTCTCCCTCTATAAATAGAGGGGCTGGCTTTGAGGGAGGGGACTCTTGGTCATTTGCTTATTTTTCTCTCCTACACTCTTATTCTCCACTTCGCTCTTCTCTTCTTTCTCTCTCTCTTATGTTCGGGATAAAATCCCCATCATTGGCGCCCACCGTGCTAGACACGTTTTCTTTTTTTTTCAGAGAGTTGAGATTAAAAGAAAAAGAAGATCGAGAGTGGAGTTTAGTGTGTTCGAGAAATATTATTTCTATAGAAGCCGCACATCACCAAACTTCGTTATCAAATAATCAAAGCTGCATAGCTACGATTAGCTTAAAAGCGAAGATCAACCAGCATATAATCGAGTTACCAGCACACATCCAAGTAACCATCATAGAAGGATGTAACCTCTCTAACTACTTGTAACCTCGAGAGAGACGAGGTTAACGGGAAAAAAAAGGAGCAAAGTACACAGGACTGAGCAATTTTGTACATGTCAAAAACCACACCTCCGTTCATTGGCAAATTGAAGGAGATTTCGTCTCCAGTTATTTCAAAGAAAGGAAGCAAGCTGGCAACTTTCGCACAGGACTTCGCCATTTTAGCCTTGCGGCTTGCGGCGTCAAATCCCATCACCAACCAAGAAATGCATGCAAGCCTCAGAATACTTCGTGTGTCAAAGTTGAGCCCGGAAGAAAGCCCACCTCCGTAGAGCAGAATCCCCACTGCACCTCGATGAGTGCAGCAAGAGAAGTTGCGTCACCTCTGAGGGTCACAACGGCTGACTACCTCGGAAAGCTCGGCAGGACACGTCGTACCTTCTCCAAGAGCACATCCAACAATTTAAAAAAAGAGAGAGAAGGGGGGACCTTGTCACTCAGCATTCGCTAGTCGTTCGCTTCCGTCATGTCCAGCTACCAGTTTACCCTCTGTCTCACGGAATCCAAACAACTTATCCTCTGTTGCAACAAAGCCAGTCGGTTCAATATTGGTCTTCTTTGTAACTAGTCAACAGAAGCAGAATACTCCCTCCGTCTCATTATATAAGGGCGTCCACAAAGAGGTAATGTGCAGGTAGCTTTACGGTGTCATTTGGCACTGCATGTTCTGTAAAACTGGACAGTATGTATAGTTAGCTATCGCAGAGGCTTCTGCCATCGATGATGTATAGTCGAGTGAGTAGGGTATACACCGTCCTTTCCTCCGCAGCACAGCCAGGCCGCAAGCACAGATGACTAATAAAGAAATGGAGAAAAAATATCCTTGGACAGTGGGCAAACGATGGACCGCGGAGGACTGTATTTTGTATTCGCGTTTGAGTCTGACACTAGCAACTTCACAAATAAACCGATGGAGCTGCTCTGGGCGTCCACAAAGAGGCACTGTGCAGGTAGCTTTACGGTGCCATTTGGCACTGCATGTTCTGTAAAACTGGACAGTATGTATAGTTAGCTATCACAGAGGCTTCTGCCATCGATGATGTATAATCGAGTGAGTAGGGTACACACCATCCTTTCCTCCTCCGCACAACCAGGACGCAAGCACAAATGAATAATAAACAAATAGAGAAAAAATATCTTTAGACAGTGGACAAACGATGGACCGCGGAGGACTATATTTTATGTTCGCGTTTGAGTCTGACACTAGTAACTTCACAAATAAACCGATGGAGCTGCTCAAGCACTCCTGCCTTCCCGTGACAAAAATAGCGATCAGGCAAAAAGACTTTGATACCCTTCGTTAAAGCTGACCACACCATGTGACGACAACCACCTCGATACAGCCGCCGTCGCCTGGATCTCGATGCTTTCACCGGCGATGGAGCTTACTCCACAAGATCTACTCCGACTCGTCTCGCATCCGTCGGTCTGGTCGCATTCGGTCGCCGCCGTCCTCAACAGCGAGCTTTGCAGTCACCCTGCCTCTTTGAGGGCCATGCCTCCACCGACCCGGTGTGGCGCTAGCAGAAGGGAGGACAGACGGTTATGGGGGGAATCAAAGGAACAATGGTCGGATGAGAGGAGGCAGCGCCAGGATTTGGCGGGGAATCGAAGCGACTGTGTCTGAACGACGTACTCTCGCCAGATTGGAGGGGAGGAAGCGCCAGGATTTGGTGTGGAATCGCCTGGATTTGGAGCGGAATGGTAGGAGCAGCGGTCGGACGACGTACTCTCGCCGGACCGAAGGAAGAATCATCGGGATTTGGTGAACGATACGGCGCAGAACGGTGTGCGTGCTGTTTGGTGTGGATCGAAGGAGATAAGCTTCGTGCTGGCTCTGGTTGGGGCTCGGCTAGTTGGGGAAGAGAAGCCACGTGACGCAAGAGAGAGAGGATGGGTGGTCAAATAATTGCTTGTGAGTAAATCTGGGAATGGTTTGGGCCGGAACCGGCTCCAACAAGTTGGTTTCTGCTTTGGACCCAATTTGATTGGGTCAAAATGGGTTGGCAGAAAAAATGGGCTGGCTTGGTTTGGTTGCAGCACAAAGTGGTTTGGTTTTGGTTTGGGTTGAGTTGTAACAGTTCGGTTTTAAATAGTTTGAACCCATAATCTTTACACCGGTTACACTCGTGGGTTGGAGACTTGCGCTTGGTCTTGACTGCTCAACCGGCGGTAGAGCGTTCACCATACCACCAAGACACCAAGTCGAGACCGTCCGAACACGCGTCACGTAATAAGTTGCTAGATGCGTGCAAGCGAACTGAGGTGGGCTCGGACTGATTTCTCGTAATGGGTACAAATCGGTTTGAAATTGTAGTTTTAAGTTATGGGCTGGTTTGGGTTGGGTCAACTTATTCTATGGTTTGGTTTGGTTTGGTTTGGTTTAGAGACGTAAATTGGTGGAGTGGGTTGGGTTGGGTTGAACTGCAGGGGGCTGGTGGTTCGGTCTGGAGTTAGGTTGACTTGTGAGGTCCATATGAGATTCTCAAATGCTTATATATTGGAACAAATTTGAATCTCTCAAATGCTTATTCCCTCTGTTCCAAAATTGTTATCATCATTGACTTTTTTTGCTAACTTTGATCATTCGTTTTATTCAAAAAGTTTCAAAAAATAGAATGTATTTTCTTATGATTTAATTTATCACTAGATAAAATTTAAATAAAATTTATAATATTTCATATATGAATAAATATTTGGAATAAGACGAATGGTCAAAATGATAAAAAAAAGTCAATGACGACAATAATTTTGGAACAGAGGGAGTATATAATAGGATAGAGGAAGTAACTGTTATCAGTAGCCCAAGCCACATTTCTTTTTAGAAGGCAAAACTTCTCAATTCCATCATCTCCTTTGCTTCAGTTCAGAAAAACCAGCAGACAACTCTGACAGATTGAGCTTAGAACACGTCGTGTGCATAAACTCAGAGCACCTCGTCAAATCCAGACCCTTCGTCTGACTCAGTAGACATCTCTAATGGCAGGCCGAGAGTTCAAGTAGTCTCGAGGTACCCTCAAAAGTTAAGCCGTAGTCCAGGTACCTCGTATCAGTAGTTTGCACCACCCTCGCAAGAGTCACGCCTAGAACCCTCATGCGCCCAGCTGCATTCAGAGCACTCACAAGTCAAGCTGGGTTGTTACCCCGAACATGGTGTCGCTGGTTATCTCCACAGACTGAAAAGCATCTCCTAGATAATCACCCTTGACGGTCAACTCGACAAGAGGCCAGGCAACATCGAAGTACCCTGGGAGGCCAGGACCTCGAATCAAGCCCAAAATACCTTGAGCGCCTCAGTTCTACTTCTAAACACTTTGAGCATCACTCAGCTAAACGAGAAGTTCGAGTTCGAGACATTCCTACAAGTCAAACAACCTCGACAGTGAGCTCAAACCACGCAGAACGCCTCGTGCCGGAGTTGAGTTCGGAACACTTTGATGTAAAAGCCCACCTCCGTAGGGTAGTATCTCCATTTACGTGTCGAGGTGGCTTGAGTGTGTGGAAAAGACCATTACCACAGACAGCAGGGCCAAGCAAAAAGATGCCTCTGGTCTGGCGCGGGGATATGCCGGTATAATCTGAGAACGATTTGGGTCGACCCGTTGGGTTCATCGACCCATCCCGAAGTTTTGGTACCAAATCGGTTCGGCTCGAACCGAAACAAGCTTGGGTCACCTGCGCCGTAGAACCCATTGACCCTAGGGTCGAGCCGAACCTTCTCCTCTGTCGTCACGCCGCTGACCTGCAACGTGTCACGAACACGCACAATCCAAGCAAGAATCAAGAGGATTTAGGAGGAAGAACTCGAGAGAATTAGGAGGGGGCAGGTATGAGGATAAGGTTTAGGGTTCTAGCATTATGCTATTACAAGTCATGTCCTCGCCTCTCCTGGTTACAGCGCTTATAGCACGATCTCACAGCTCGTAGGCCAACTTCCTAGATCGTCAGTACATTCACAGGTTGAGCTTCTCCACGGCCTTCTTGTGTCTCAGCCCACGTCCGAGCAGTTGGACCGGCTCACTTGGCCCAGGCGCTCTGCCTCCAGTCACGGGAGCAGGTAATGCCGTGACATCTCCCCCTCCATAAGAACTGGCTTGTCCCCAAGCCCTAGTTTATGGAAACCTGCAATGCATATCTTCCAAGTTTTCCCAAGTAGAGAGTGATTCTTCCATACCTTCCCATTGCACTAACACCCTAGAAATTGTCTTTTCAGCTTGTTGCACAATCTTGTATTCTAGAAACTTAGCTGGCTTCACCTCCAGTTGAGTTGGTGGATTGCAAGAGTCTGGAATAGTTGCACTTATTTGGGTGGTATCTAGTACAACCTTCTTTAACAGGGACACATGCACCACCGAATGGATTTTGCTTCTTGTTGGTAGCTGTAGGCGGTAGGCCACAGTGCTGACCCTCTCTGTTATCAAATATGGTCCAAAGTACCGAAAGGATAGCTTCTGGTTTGTTCTATTAGCCATTGATGTCTGAACATACGGTTGTAGTTTCAAGTAGACCCAGTCACCCACCTCAAACGTTCTTTCAAATCTTCCCTTATCTGCATAATGCTTCATATGTTGTTGGGCCCATTGTAGCTGTTGCTTGATCACTTGGTTCAGGACATCTCTTTCTTGTGGCCATGTTTGAATATCAGAAGCAGGGTTGACGACAATTTTTTGAATGCTCAGTTGTTTGGGTTCCTAACCATACAACACTGCAAATGGTGAACGACCCAATGCTGAATGGTATGTTGTGTTATACCAGAACTCGGCCAATGGCAGCCATTGATGCCACTTCTGAGGACAAGAATGAATCATGCATCGAAGATTAGTCTCTAGACATTGGTTTAGTCATTCTGTCTGTCCATCAGTTTGAGGATGGTAGGAGGAGCTCATTGCCAATTGAGTATCTGTGCTCTTGAACAACTCCTGCCAAAAGTTGCTTGTGAATATCTTGTCACAGTCAGTGATGATTGTATCAGGAAGTCCATGTAGCTTGTACACATTATTAATGAAGGCTTGTACCACATGTTGTGTTGTGAAGGGGTGTGACAAGGGTATAAAATGCCCATACTTAGAGAACTTATCAATTACCACCAGGATGCAGTTGTAATTCGGAGATTTTGGCAAACCTTCTACAAAGTCCATGCTGATGGTGGACCAAGATTGCTGAGGAATAGGTAATGGTTGAAGCAATCCAGGTAGCTTGGTGTGTTCTACTTTGGCTCTTTGACAGATATCACATTGTTGGATAAATGTGTCTATGTGTTTCTTCATGTGTGGCCAATAAAATAGAGCTTTGATTCTATTGTAGGTTGTTGTTGTACCTGAATTGCCCCCAATGCCTCCACTATGTAAAGATTGAAGAATGGATTGTTGAACTTTAGAATTGTTACCAAACCAGACTCCGCCTTTATACCTTATGATTCCATCAACTAAAGTGAAATGAGCTTGAGTATTGCTGGAAGTGGCTAAGCTGGCTAATAACTTGGATGCTTGTGCATCTTGGTTGTAACCATCCTGTACTTCGGTTAGCCAAGTCGGTTTTGTTGATGAGATTGCATTGACTTCCTGCTGGTTAGGTAATCTGGATAATGCATCAGCTACTTTGTTTGTTGCCCCTTGTTTGTACTGTATCCTAAATTGTAGCCCCAACAATTTGATGAACGCTTTTTGCTGCATTGGTGTGTTCAACAGTTGCTCCTCCAAGTGTATCAGGGCTTTTTGATCAGTTTTGATGATGAACTCTGCATGTTGAAGGTATGACCTCCACTTGTCCACTGCTAACATTACTGCAAGGCATTCTTTCTCATAAGTGGATAAGCCCTTCGTTTTGGGTCCTAGAGATTTACTCTGAAATGCCAAAGGTTGTCCTCGCATTAACACTGCTCTAATCCCAATATCACTTGCATCTGTCTCCACAGTGAATTCCTTTGTAAAATCTGGAGTTTGAGGATAGGTGTTGTTGTCAAAGCCACCTTGATTGCTTCAAAACCATGTTGGTGGTTATCTATCCAAACATAGGGCATGTTCTTCTTGAGGAGGTTTGTCAGAGTTCTGCTCATAATGCCATAATCTTTGATGAACTTCCTATAATATCTTGCTAGACCAAGGAATCCTCTAAGTTGATTGACATTCTATGGAGTTGGCCACTATTGAACCACTAACACCTTTGCTGGGTCTGTAGCTACACCTGTGCTACTGATGATATGTCCAAGATATTCTAATTGTTGTTTGGCAAAGGAGCATTTGCTTGCTTTCAGAAAAAAATTGTGTTCAGCCAACACATCAAAAACTTGTTGTAATAGCTGTATGTGGTCCTTATATGAACTGCTATATATTAGGACATCATCTACAAAGACTAGAACACCCTTCCTGTTCAACTTGGCAAAGATATTGTTCATTGTGTCTTGAAATGTGGCCGGGGCATTGGTGAGTCCAAATGGCATTACCTTGAATTCACAGTGTCCTTCATGAGTTTTAAATGCTATTTTATGCTCATCAGCTTCTGCCACCCTTATCTGATGATATCCAGACCTAAAATCCAACTTGGTGAACCACTGAGCACCACTCAATTCATCAAGTAACTCATCAACCACTGGCATTGGATACTTGTTTTTAACTGTTATGGAATTAAGCCTCATGTAGTCAACACAGAATCTCCAGTTGCCATCTTTCTTTTTAACCAGTAGAACAGGAGAAGAGAAAGGGCTAGTGCTTGGTTGAATTATTCCTCTTTGGAGCATGTCTTTGATTTGCCTTTCCATCTCATCTTTCAGTTGTGGGGAGAATCTGTATGGCTTCATATTGACAGGTTTTGCTCAAGGTACCAGCTGTATGGAGTGGTCAAATTTTCTTTTGGGGGGGGGGGGGGGGGGGGGGGGTAGCTCTTCTGGCTCAGAAAACACATGAGCGTTCTTGTGGATTAAGGTCTGAATTTCAGGAGGTATCTCATCAGATGTAGAACAGCTTGTCTCAACTCTACATAACTGTATCATCTGGGCCAGCTCTTTCCTCTTTATCACTTTCTATAACTTCTTTGCTGTTATCATGTGATAGGATGTGGCTCTGTCATTGATGCCTTTGAGTGTTATTCTCTGCTTGTTCTGAGTGAACTTCAAGATCTTCTTCTTCCAGTGTATCCGCATAGGACTGAATTCGTATAGCCAATCCATTCCTGGGATTATGTCATAGCACCCAATAGGTAGTACTCGCAGATCAGTATGAAAGGTGTGACCCTGTGTCCACCATTGTAATTGAGGAACCAATTTGGTGCTTGACAACTTGGTACCATCTGCCATGACTACCTGAGCTTCTGTCACCTCTTACACTTGACACCCCAATTGTTGAGTCAACTTGTCACTTATGAATGAAGCTGAGCTCCCTGAGTCAATCAATATGAGCACCTTTTGTCCTTGGATAGATCCCAGTAGCTTGATTGTCTTCTTATGTGTGCCACCAGCCATTGCTTCTATTGACACACATAGTAATGCTTCATCAGAGTCTGAATCTGTGCTATCCTGCCTCACTTTTTCTTCATCTTCATTTTCCATGTGTAACACTTCCAGTAGCTCCTCAAGTACATGCAGTGGTACATTGCTAGGACACTTGTGGCTTGGCCCAGTATACTTCTCCCTGCACTTATAGCACAGCCCCTTGGCTCGTAGCATTGCCTTGAGAGATGAGTATTTAGACACAAAATTTCTTGATTCAGTTTTCTTGTCCTCATCAGGAGCACTCCCTAACACTCCTTTTGCAGATGAAGGATTTTTGAACTCCTTCTTATACGGCTCCTTGAAGTCACTCTTGTACATGCTTCTCTTCTTGGACGCCTTGTCACAGACCTTCTCCTGCGTGAGAGCCAAAGATAGTGCGAGATCAACTGTTCTCGGTTTATGTAACTGAATAACAGTGCTGATTTCATCTTTCAGTCCTAACATGAATCTACTCACAAAGAAAGTTTCATCATACGCAGGATTATGAAGTAAGACCTTATGCATAAGCTCTTCAAACTTGGCATGATAAGACTCTACACTACCCTCTTGTCTAATAGTTAACAATTCCTGAATATGGTCTTGGTAATGATTCTTACCAAACTTGTCGGTCACAGCTATGACTAACTCAGGCCAGGACTCAATCCTATGTAAAGCCTCAAGTGTTTGCAACCAGAGGGCCGCGGTGCCTACAAAGTGCATAGACGCAATACGTGCCCAGGTGTGGGATGGAACAATGTACATCTCAAAATAACGCTCACAGCATTCTTTCCACCACTTAGGATTCTCACCATCGAACTTAGGAAATTCAGATTTAGGCATGCGAAAAGTAGATGACTACCACCATCCTTATAATATCCCCCACGATAAGACCCCTCATGCTCAAATTTGACACCAAAATCAACCGAATGTAAGTGCGGATTTGTCCTGGTCGACTGGTACTCACCATTGACCAGAGGTTGCTGAAGGACTGCGAGGGTCCGTTTAGTGTTCCCCTAGTGGCTTGATTTGACGCGGTGGCCACTGGCCCGCACCTCCGCTGCATGCGGCTATGCTGGTGGCGGAGCGGAAGATGCAGCCGCTTCCAACGCCTCGATCCGTGTCATTAGGCTGGTGACGGACTTGGTAATGATGGATACTGATGAATCCATCGACGGCCTCCACTTGTCGAACCCTTCCATCAGCAAGATCAGTGAGTCAATTTTCCGCTCCATCGATGAGACTTCCCCCTCCACCTTGGACATCCGGGTGGTTAGGGTTGGACGAGACCCTCGCGCCAGTTCCTTCGATCTGCACCTCTTGCATCGCCGAGCAAACCAACCGAGGAATTATGGATTCCAGACGGATTTGACGAACAAATTTCCGCCCAATTTCTAGCCTCAGATCAGGATTTTACTGCTCGAGCAGATGTATCCAAGAATCATAGCGGCTTTGATACCAATTTGTCACAAACATGCACAATCCAAGCAAGAATCAAGAGGATTTGGGAGGAAGAACTCGAGAGGATTAGGAGGGGGCAGGTATGAGGATAAGGTTTAGGGTTCTAGCATCGTGCTATTACAAGTCATGTCCTCGCCTCTCCTAGTTACAGCGCTTATAGCGCGATCTCACGGCTCGCAGGCCGACTTCCTGGATCGTCAATACATTCACAGGTTGAGCTTCTCTATGGCCTTCTTGTGTCTCAGCCCACGTCCGAGCGATTGGGCCGGCTCACTTGGCCCAGGCGCTCCGCCTCCAGTCACGGGAGCAGGTGATGCCGTGACACAACGCCGCTGAGAGGCCAAGCTGGTGAGCTGGGCGCCGCAGACCTGCACCACGGCTGAGCGACTGAGCTGGGCGCCCCTTCCCCATGCTGTGGGCTGTGGCAGCTCAAATTTGCAACTCCAAGAAAGACTACCCCGGCAATCAATGTGCAGCGTCGTCGTTGTAGGTGCTGTCAGAACAACCCCTCCTGATCTTGGCTTGGTGGATGCCAATCCCAAGCACGACTACCCGGCAACCAATACATTTCTTCCACCACCAAATCCATCTCTTCTCCCCAGCTGATTCGTTACCCTTGTAGTTCGTCAATGTGAGTCCTTTTCATTCAGATTCGTTTAGTTCATCACTCCGTTCTGAATTTAACTGATTCACTGACCTTGCCTTTGTTGGCCCAGCCCCTAGAACACTCACACTCACGAATAAAGAATCACGCCGCAAAGCCGCTGCTCCTGTATCTTGGCTTCTATTGATTTTAAACTGGACTCCGCAACAAAAAACTGAGGAGCGTAGGGGCTATATATAGATCACGGACTTGTCTGGAGCATGCCTCCACATCCGGTGTTTCGCCATGATCCGCATGACCTGCTCAGCATCGTCGTGAGCCATTCGCTCGTCCGGACAACACGGCTTCCTACATGCATTGACCATACACACACCTATACCTCCTAACTGCCTAACAAACTCCAACCAAATTTACAGCTATCCTGCAACCTCCTAGACTCGTACGTGAACATACATATGCACATACAGACACTAGACACTCTATGCGCCACGGACGCAACACGACGCCACACTCCGTGCGCCATGGACGCGCCGCGGCACAACACCAACACACAATACAAGACGCCATTGCGCGTTTATTCCTAACAATCTTCCCCTAAACGCGACACGATAGACTTGATCTTCACAGCAGCATCGGCTCCTCGTCGACGTCGCACCTTCTCCCTTCTCTTCTTCGGGCAGTCCCTTGCCATGTGCCCGCGCACGCCGCCGTCGAAGCACCGTCCTCAATAGCGACTCCCCCCACATCTAGAGCTTGTGCTACTGCTGCCATCATCGTCATCCTCCTCATCACGATCACCTCCCTTGCCGCCGCCACCAGGCTACGCATAATGGCCGCGCTCGCGTTCCTTGCCGTGCTGATGCCGCCGTGCATCCCACTGCTCCTCTGTGAGCAGCAATCACCCGACGCCGTCCGTGACCTCCTTCACTTCGTCATTGTCGGCGTCCTCCGCCACACGTAGCCGGCCGATGACCTCCTCCATAGTTGCGACCTTGAAGTCCGTAAACATGTCGATCGCCACTGTGACCGGCTTCAGCTTCTTCGGGATCACGCGCAGGACCTTCTTCGCCACACGGCTGTCCGGCATATCCTCCCCAAGCTCGCGCAAGCTAGCGACAAGCCCGTTGATGCGCATGGTGAAGTCGTCGATGGACTCCCCATCACGGAACACGATGTTCTTGAATTCCTTCACTAGGCGCTGCACGCAGGAGGACTTCACATGGTCGTCGCCGACCCTCGTCGTCTTCACCACCGCCCACGCCTCTTTCGCCGACTTCTTCACGGCGAGCCCGGCCTTCATCTCTAGTGGCACAGCACGCAAAATGGCGGCCAGCGTGAGCCTATCCTCACGGCACTCAGCCTTGTCCGCCTCCACCGCCTCCCACAGCCCGGGCGCCTCGAGGCTGACTTGCATCACCAGCGACCACTCGTGGTAGTTGCTGCGGGTCAGCATCGGGAGTTCGACGCTGCCGACGGTAGCCACCGCGACCGATCGCGATGCCTCGTCGTTGCCTCCGGTCTTGCTGCCATCACCGATCTTCATCATCTCCCAAAACTGGCTCTAAATACCAATTGTTGGCTCAGCCCCTAGAACACTCACACTCACGAACAAAGAATCAGCGAGGGAGACGAGCTTTGCCGGCGACGAACACCGTGGAGCCGCTGCTCCTGTATCTTGGCTTCTATTGATTTTAAACTGGACTCGGCAATAAAAAACCGAGGAGCATAGGGGCTACATATAGACCAAGGACTTGTCAGGAGCACGCCTCCACGTCCGGCCGTTTTGCCATGATCCGCATAACCTGCTCAGCGTCGTCGTGAGCCATTCGCTCGTTCGGACGACACGGCTTCCTACATGCAGATTGACCACGCACAGCTATACCTCCTAACTGCCTAATAAACTCCAACCAAATCTGCAGCTATCCTGCAACTTCCTAGACTCGTACGTGAACACACATATGCACGTACAGACACTGGACACTCTACACGCCACGGACGCAACACAACGCCACATTCCGTGCGCCATGGACGCGCCACGGCACAACACCAACACACAATACAAGACGCCATAGCGCGTTTATTCCTAACAGCCTTCCCCTGCTGCTCATCTTGCTTTGTGCAGTTTCAATTTTGGAGTCTCCTGTCGTTGTCGATCGGTCGATGGTTTGTAGAGTCCCAGATAAAGATTGGTTTCGTGGCACCTTCTGATTCCTTGCTCCAAAGAAAAAACTACAGTGGACTTCCATCCTATTCGTTACTTCTTCTTGACTCTGAATCATGCAAGATAGTGTGTGCTGTTGAATGTCATGTGTAGTGTAGCATTGTTTGAAGAACTCTTATTTAGTGTTCAATTAGAATCGCTTTAGTAATAGAACTACATTCCTTTCAGTTGCAGTGTAGTTGGAACATATTGAGTCAAAATCTGTGAAGTACTGGCTTTTGAATTTCTGATGTCATGGTGCTGCATATAGAACATTTTTAGAATTATGCAGTTAGCAGCTGCTAATCTTATTCTAGACTTCAGAATCATTCTAGTATAATCGTTTTAGTAGTAGAAATCTGTCCCCTGCCGTTTGTAGTGTGGTTCTAATTCATGTCCGGTTTGATAAAGCAAAGTAACAAAAACTATAGATTCAAGGTTTTAGCCATGCTGAGTTTATAATGTGGTTCTGATTCTCATGTCATCCGATTGTTGTTTCAGTGTATGTGGTTACACATGCCTTTGTGCTGACATAATTTATTGGCAGGCAGTCTTTTTCTTTCCTTGGCTAGACACCTTGTCATACCATCATTCCAGTATTCCTTCCTTCAGAGTTTTGTTTGACTCAGGATTATTTTACAGCTGGTTGTGCTTCCATTCATTTACATATTTAGTGTTCGATTGTGTCGAAGTTCACCGGGCTCTCGCCGGCGGTGAGCGTTCAGGAAACGAACACAAACAAGGTGAGTGTTGATGTGCGAAACGAATGTGAAGACGTGAGTTTGTGCTGCTAGAAACTGGCAGCGTTTTCGGTTCCTTGTATTGCTTTATATACTACCTAGACTCCCTAACTTAGTGGCCGGTCGAAGCGGCCGCCATGTGCGGCATACGTTCAACTGCATGCCGCACGACGTGAGAAGAGCTCCGCATGAACATGCATGCGTCAAGCTGCTACAAATGCGCAGAGCCAAGGAACATGCTCTGCAATTCTTAAACAAACAACTAATTGCTGAAAAGACATAATCTAAGTGATAAACAAAATGATGGTGGCGCTCTGGATTAACCAACATTACTCCCCCGTAAGTCTGAGCGCGATCACCAGCAACTTGGACACCGATCATGGCGCACAGCTCCTGGAAGCGCACACGCCCAAGTGCCTTGGTCAGGACATCCGCCAGCCGCAACTATGTCGCCACATAGCTGAGAACGATCCTACCCTCCTCCACGCAATCCCGGATGAAATGATAGCGAACATCGATATGCTTACTCCAATCATGGAAGACAGGATTTCTGCTGAGTGCGATGGCGGACTGATTGTCCACCATGATCTCTGGCGTTCCCACCTCTGTACCCATCATGTCAGTAAGAAGGCGGGACAACCAGATACCTTGGCAAGCTGCTGTCGTAGCCGCAATGTATTCCGCCTCACAGGATGAAAGGGCCACAATCTTCTGCTTCGACGACTGCCAAGTCATAGGATTGCCGGCGAGGAAGAAGATGACGCCGCTTGTACTCTTGCGAGTGTTGATGTCGCCGGCCATGTCAGTGTCGCTATGGCCGATCAGCTTGGGCGCCCCTTCCTCACGGCGTGCGTAGTGCAGGCCGAGCCCCCACGTGCCAGCAATGTACCTAAGCACACGCTTGACACCAGCGAGGTGATCCATGTGCGGTTCCTCCATGAACCGGCTTAAGTACCCAACTAGAAATGCAAGCTCCGGCCGGGTGTGGAGCAGGTACCGCAGCGCCCCGATCACGCTCCTGTACTCCGTGGCATTTACAGCTTCTGCCGTGCTCCCCTTGCTCAGTTTGAGCCGCGACTCCATAGGCGCCTTGCTTGGATTGCAAGTGCCCATGCCGCAGTGCTCCAGCAGCTTGTTAGCGTAGGCGGTCTGACTGAGGAAGATGCCGTCGGTGCCTTGAGTGACCTTGATGCCGAGGTAGTACGACAGCAGCCCCAAATCACTCATCTGAAACTCGCTCTTCATCTCCTCCTTGAAAGACTTGATGGCGGCATTGCTGGTACCGGTGATGATGAGATCATCGACGTAGACACCGACGATCAGCCACGCCCCAGCTCTATTCCTAGTGTAGACATCGTGCTCCGCACTGCTCGTCTGGAAACTGAGTGATACCATAGTGGCATCGAGCTTGGCATTCCAGGCCCTGGGCGCTTGGCGAAGACCATAGAGTGTTTTGTGCAGCCGGAAGACCTTGTGTTCGTCGCCGGGGACGATGAAGCCGGGAGGCTGTGCGACGTATACCTCATCCTTGAGATCTCCATTCAGGAAGGCGCTCTTCACGTCCATGTGGTGGACCTGCCACCGCTCGTGCGTAGCTAGTGCGAGCATCACCCGCACAGACTCCAGGCGCGCCACCGGCGCGGATACCTCATCAAAGTCGACGCCGGCGCGCTGGACATATCCTTTCACCACCAGGCACGCCTTGTGCCGCACGACTTCTCCCTTCTCATCACGCTTCACTTTGAAAACCCATTTGAGCCCAATGGCTCGGTGCCCGGCCGGAAGCTTCGTCAGCTCCCAAGTCCGGTTGTCTTCTATCGCCTTCATCTCGATGCGCATAGCCTCGTGTCAGCACGCCTCGTGTTCTGCCTCACCGAACGTGGCCGGCTCATCAGCCGTGGTGAAGTGGAGTTCCTCGTCGAACACCCTGCGTGCAAGACCAGGCGGTGAAGAGTTTCCGATGATGTTGTCAATGGCGCGGAAACGGAGTGGGGCATCATCGTGGTGTGCATCCAGCTCGTCATCGTTCAGCTCGGGTGGTGGTGACGCAAACTGGATCGGCGACTGCTCGGGAGTAGCAGGAGCTTGACCGCCTGACGGCGGCTCTTGAGGTGTTCTCGGTGCCGGCACGGGTGAAAGAGCTGGTGCAGCCGCGGCCGGGATCTGGACGTGCTCGGTGCTGTACTCGTTGGTGAATGGTTCAAAAGCGTCCGCTGATTCGCCGTTGTCGACCTCCCAGCGCCATTGTGCAGCTTTGTCGAAGACGACATCGCGCGTGATGATGAGGCGCTTGGTGGCGGGGTTGTAGCACCTATAGGCCTTGCTCCCTGGTTTGTACCCGACAAATATCACCGGAAAGCTTATGTCGTCCAGCTTCTTTAGGTGTGGGTGTGTGTCCTTGACGTGCGCCATGCAGCCAAATGTGCGGAGGTAGTGGACCGCCGGTGTGTTGCCGTGCCACGCCTCATAAGGCGTGTTGCTGTCGAGCACGATTGAGGATATGCAGCTGCAGCGCCTTCATCTTGAGCATGCACCGCGCCATGGACACAATGCTCTGGTTGCTGGTTGCGCCGCTCCACCACCGCATTCTGTTGCGGAGAATAGGGGGCAGTGAGATGCCGAACCCCCCCCTCCCCCCGGTCAGTGCGGAGGACCTTGAGCTTCCGGCCGGTCTCCACCTCGACGGCGGCCTGAAACTCCATGATTGCCTGCGGTGCCTGATCCTTGCTCCGAAGAAGACGAATCCACATATAGCGACTCATATCATCAACGAGTAACAGAAAATACTGATTACCGCTTGGAGTAGTTGGAGCAATGGGGCCGCAGAGATCGCCGTGGACGAGATCGAGCGAGTGCTCGGCCGGATAGTACGCCTTCGCGGGAAACGATCCCTACCTCTGCTTGCCGACGAGACAACCGTCACACACCTGATCCACCTGATCAAGTGGCGGCAGTCCGTGCACCATTTTGTGGTTCGCTAGCTTGCGTAATGAGCCGAAGTTGTGGTGGCCGAACCTTGCATGCCAGCGCCACGCCTGCTCGGAGCTATGTGCGGCGAGGCACACAGGGCGCCCGATGTTGTGCTCGAGGAGGTACAGTCGCGACGCGGAGCGAAGAACCTTGGTGAGGAGGTGCCGGCCGAAGTCGTGGACAGTGAGAATGCCGTTGTTGATGACCACTCTGCAGCCGGCTTCATCAAGTTGACCTAAGCTGATGATGCTTGTCTTGAGTCGAGGGATTAGATAGACCCCTGTCAGCGCCCGGTGTTCCCCGTTCTTGCACTTGAAGACGATTGTACCCCGGCCTTCAATGTCCACCTGAGAGCCGTCGGCGAAGCGAACCTTGCCGCAGACGTCGGAGTCCAGTTCGGAGAAGACGTCCCTGACCCCAGTCATGTGGTTCGTAGCTCCAGTGTCCATGACCCAGCGGTGAGGATCACGCTCGCCTTCAGGGCCGAGATCCGCGAGCACCTGCTGCTCGTCGATGAAGATGCGGCTTGGCTGAGATCTGGGAGCAGGGGCGATTTGTTCAGTGTTGACGACGACCGTGTGGGCCAGAAGGAGGCCGCATTCATCTTCCTCGCCTTTTGCCACATGGGCCTGGGCCTGCTCATCGCGCTTCTTCTTGTGGCACTCCTTGGCCCAGTGGCCCAGCTTGCCGCAGTAATCGTAGGCATCGTCCGGCCCGGCTTCACTCGAACCGGTCTTCCCGCCTTTCCCGATGTTGCCGCAACCACGCCCACGCGGCGGCTTTCCATCACGGCGGCTGCGATTGCCGGAGCTCGATCCAGATCCCCTGTCGTCTCGGTCTTTCAGACGCGCGAGCCATTCCTCCTTAGTGAGAAGAAGACGGCCGCCAGCATCCTTGTCCTGAGCGGGGGGCTTGTTCCTATGCCGTTCGACAGCGCGGAGGTGCCCTGTCACCTCTTCTATGGACAGGGTGTTGAGGTTGAGCAGGGTCTCTATGGAGATCGCGACCTGCTCAAGATTCTCGGGAACGGAATGCAAGAGTTGTTTTACTACCTCCTTGTCTGTGATGTCGTCGCCGAGAACTCGGAGTTGATTGGCCAGCGTCTAAATGCGTAGCGAGAAGTCCTCGACAGTTTCGCCGGCCTTGAACGTGAGCTTCCCGAACTCTTGGCGCAGCTGGTCGGCATTGGCCTCCTTGACGTGATCAGCACCAAGCCGGACAGCGCGGATCGCCTGCTAGGCCTCCGCTGCAGACGCCTTGACCGCCAACCCTGCCTGCATCTCCTGGGGGACAGCACGGAGCAGGGCGGCGAGCGCGTTCCGGTCGTTGCGGTAGTTATCGGTGCCGGGATCGACGGCGTCCCAGAGTCCTTGAGCCTGCAGATTCACACGCATAACAAGGGACCACTCGGTGTAGTTCGTGCGCGTGAGGGTGGGGTAGACGACGGACGCCGAGCTCCTCTCGATGACTCGCTCCACCACGACGTCCTGGCCACTGTTGCGGCGGCGATTGCGCCGAGGTGGGGGTGACGGCGATTCGCGTCACCTGCTCTGGGACTGCGATCGTCGGCTAGGAGTCCTCCCCAACGGGGCCGACATGACTGCACTTGATCAACCTTGGCTCTGGTACCAAATGTCGGAGTTCACCGGGCTCTCACCGGCGGTGAGCGTTCAGGAAACGAACACAAACAAGGTGAGTGTTGATGTGCGAAACGAATGTGAAGACGTGAGTTTGTGCTGCTAGAAACTGGCAGCGTTTTCAGTTCCTTGTATTGCTTTATATACTACCTAGACTCCCTAACTTAGTGGCCGGCCGAAGCAGCCGCCATGCGCGGCATGCGTTCAACTGCATGCCGCACGACGCGAGAAGAGCTCCGCATGAACATGCATGCGTCAAGCTGCTACAAATGCGCAGAGCCAAGGAACATGCCCTGCAATTCTTAAACAAACAACTAATTGCTGAAAAGAAACATGCTCTGCAATTCTTAAACAAACAACTAATTGCTGAAAAGAGTTAATCTAAGTGATAAACAAAATGATGGTGGCGCTCTGGATTAACCAACAGATTGATACTTGTATGTTGTTTCATGGATATGTACTACAGTTGTATTTGTCAATATCTTACATACCATACATATTATGAAAATGTGAACAATGAAAAAAAGGGCATCAACTGACTTTCTATACTATACTCAAAATTGTTCATCCCTCTGTCATAAGCTCTGTACTTATTTTTAGAATCTGACATTTTCTCTTTGTTGTAATTTGTCAGTTGAAACGTTAATACCAGCAGCCAGTACATGAAGTGATGATGATATCTACATGCAGGTTGCAGGCTACCACATTTCCTGTTCTGAAACTATTGTAGAAATGGTATAAACTATTGTGGAATTAGAGAATGGTTCAAGTAGAACAGTGCCTCATGTTCCATTTGACCTTCTGTTGAACTATGATGTATTAATGTGATGTTGTATTTTATTATGGTTCAAGAGTATTTCTTTTGAGAAGAATCGCTGAGTAACACTAGTAAGATCGCAAAGAATTGTTTTGGACAACATATGTCTTTATTTGCATTTGGACGTTTAAGTACGCAAGTATACAGTTGAATGTTCCAGTTCTAAGTGGCAGCTAGTTAGATATGTACATAGACATCACAGCTAGCAGCACGGCATGCATACACCGATCCACCGATATCGTTTCACTCCGATTGTACTCGTATCATCGATCCAGGTACAACACAACGACCGTGCGACATCAGGTTACGTGTGTATAGCGAAGCACAACACAGCTAGCGACATATGCGCGCACAGAGGCGGAGCGACCCACGGTGACCCCTGGTGCATCGGTTTCCTCCGAAGTAGCCGGGGCGGAGCGAACCTTGAACCGCCGAACCATCGCAGGGATCGCAGGGGCACAAAAGGGTCGCACCGACCCGAACCGCTTTCAGGTTTACCGGTATGGTGGTTACCTCTATCGGATTATCACCTCGACGAGCAACACTTTGAGGGACACCTCACTTGGTCACTTCGACCGAACTATTACCTCGACAAGCCCCGCAAAACACGTTGCACAATCTACAACAGCACTTTCAACAATCTAAAAAAAAAAAAAAAAGGAAAAGGCCTCGGAGGCCGGTCCTTTAGCATTGGCAAGCAGTCCGTCCCAGCCACATCGGCAAGTTGCCCGGTGGACATGACCCCGGATAAACTCAGCGGCAGAGAAATGCCGCGCTTTGAATACTCACAGTGAATTCTTTGGAACCTTTGTCTTGTGCGACTGCTACAGATTTCAGAGTTCTATAGGAGAGTATTGTCAGGGATTTCAGGTTTCAGAGTTTGGTGGCTTATTGCTATAATTTGTAGAGCTACTGCCTGCTGTCGCCTAACTCTGCGTACAGCCGTAGCTGCTGTGGAGCTCTTGGATTATCACCTCGGCGAGCGTCACCTCGAGGGACACCATGCATGGTAACTTCGATCGAATGATCACTTCGGCAAACGCGGCAAGACGTATCTCATCAACTTCGAGGAGTATTTTCAATGTCTAGCTACCCCAGCAGGCTCAGCAAGGCAACCATATTGCAGAATCCTCAATTTTCCTCAAGTTGATTACCAATGTTTCTACAGCAAGCCGGTATCTGAATATTTCCATCAGCCCAAGTCTCCAGCACAATGTGGATGGATCCCTTCATGTACTCAAGCTGAAAGTGCACTCGCCTCACTTCCATTGAGGAAATTGCCGCACCACCTGCCACCTCGCCTAGCGAGGTCAAGTTACCTGTCGATAGCCTTGGATTGGATTACAGCACCCTTGCCAAGTAGCTAAGTATGTTAGGGAACGGGTAGGCTATGATAGCATATAAAATTTCTACCGTTCAACCAGGAAACCTTGCAAGAGAGGATCATGGATCGTTACCACTAGACGCGCAGGCGGAGCGGAAGCGAATGTTGGAGCAGCTCGATCCAACGTAGTCACGCGTCGGTGTAGAGGAAGTAGTCGATCACGTCAATCGTCTCCTTCTAGTCCAGCCGTCGGCACCGCAGCAGCAGCAGCGCCTCCTCGCGGTATCCACACGTACGGGGTTGGAGCACCGTGCGCGGCGTGCTAGCACCGGCAACACGGTTAGGGTTTTGTGGGCGAGAAAGAGGAGCACGACGGCTAGGGTTAAGGACTGGTGGAATCACCTGCGCCTTAAGCCCCTCCTCCACTTAAATAGACCCTTCTAATGGGCCTCGACTAGTTGGCCCATTAGTGGACTAATTCCTCACACGGATCAATATCCGTATGACCCTCACATACGGATCAAATCCGTATTGTCTCTTGGGCATATCTCTAACAATCTTCCACTTGCACTAGAGACAATCACATAGGCAAGCGATGTTCCAACCCGTTAAGTGTGTGACCCGTTAGATTCACATGTACACGACAATGATGTGAAAACCATTTTTCAAATCATAAATCAATAGCGGCACCTAGCAGCACATACTGATTCTCGTGTACACATAAAGATCATATCGGCTGAACCTTTGACATACGCAGTCAGCGATCCCTTTGCCTCACGATATTAGTCAAGCTTAAGGCAAGATACGTGCCATCCCTATAATAGCTCGACCATTCACTCGAACGTCTAGTGGATTTATCATGACTAACTTTTAGTCATTATGATTAACTTTTAATCACATTGGCATGACCATGCACTTCTAAATCCATCTAACTCGAGGGGCCCAGAGATATCTCTCCTGTTATTAGGAGGGGCAAATTCCATCTTGACCGCTCACACCCCACGACATGTTTCATAGCATACCCGAAAATTACCTTTATAACTACCCAGTTACGGAATAGCGTTTGGTAATCCCTAAATATGCTATTACACATTCTGGGAATCAATGACAATCTCAGGTCTAAGGATCCCAAAGGTACATCATACAAGACAACAATTGATGACACAATAATAACATCTCAGCAAAGTCTATTAGTGGGTCAGTCCAACACTATGTTCTCCAACATGTGTTCACATTATTGATTTGATATCTCCATATCAATGATCTGTGAAACACGATCATCAACCAATACATGTGCTAGTCCATGAATCATTATTGTCCAACACAATGATAAGGAACTAGGGATCATTTAGGATAATATTATAAAAGAACAATGAGTTTCACAAACAAGTCACGCACTTGTCAATCAATGCAATAATTATTATCCATAGAACAGAATAACACTTTATTCAATCACACATAAACATAGACATTACATAATCTCTCATACATTAATCATGCAGATATCTAATACCCATGGATCTCATATGTGCCTCATGCTTGGGCTGAGAGAGAGGTTTTGTCAACGGATCAGCGATTTTTGAGTCCGTGTGCACCTTGCATATCTTTACATCACCTCGAGCGACGATGTCCCGAATAAGATGATAACGCCGTAGTACGTGTTTGTTCTTTTGATGCGCTCTAGGCTCCTTGACTTGCGCAATGGCACCACTATTATCACAATAGAGGTCCATTGGACTGGATGCACTAGGAACCACACCCAACTCAGAAACAAATTTTCTGATCCAAACAGCTTCCTTTGCAGCTTCTGAAGCGGCAAGGTACTCAGCCTCCGTTGTTGAGTCAGCAACCGTATCTTGCTTGGAACTCTTCCAGCTCACCGCGCCTCCATTGAGGCAAAACACATATCCAGATTGCGATCTCGAATCGTCTTTGTCGGTTTGGAAGCTAGCATCAGTGTAACCATTTACAACGAGCTCTTCCTCACCTCCATAGACTAGGAACATACCCATAGTCCTTCTTAAGTACTTTAGGATATTCTTATTAGCTCCCCAATGAGCTTCTCCTGGATTTGACTAGTATCTGCTCACAGCACTAAGAGCGTAGGCTACATCTGGGCGAGTACTTATCATGGCATACATGATGGACCCAACAGCCGAAGCATATGGAATCGCTCTCATTTTCTCTTGCTCATCTGGTGTCGAGGGACACTGAGTCTTGCTAAGAGAAACCCCATGTGACATGGGCAAGAAACCTTTCTTGGAATCCTGCATATTGAACCGTTTCAATACCTTGTCAATGTACGTGTCTTGGCTTAATCCAATTAGCCTCTTTGATCTATCTCTATAGATCTTAATGCCCAAAATGTAAGCTGCCTCTCCTAAGTCCTTCATTGAGAAACTCTTTCTCAAAGAAGTCTTAACAGCTTCAAGCATTGGAATATCATTACCGATCAGCAATATGTCATCCACATAAAGGACCAGAAAGACAAGCGCGCTCCCACTAGCCCTTTTGTAAACACAAGGGTCTTCTTCGTTTTTAATGAAGCCAAACCCTTTGACTACCTCATCAAAGCGAAGATTCCAACTCCGAGATGCTTGCTTTAGTCCATAAATGGACTTTTGAAGCTTGCATATCTTCCTAGCATTTTGTGGATCGACAAAACCTTCAGGCTGTGTCATGTACACATCCTCACTTAGGTTTCCATTAAGGAAAGACGTTTTGACATCCATTTGCCATATCTCATAATCATAAAATGCGGCAATTGCTAGAAGGATCCGTATAGACTTTAGCATAGCGACGGGCGAGAAGGTCTCATCATAATCAACCCCTTGAATTTGCTTAAAACCTTTCGCCACCAATCGTGCCTTATAGATGTGAACATTTCCATCCATGTCTATCTTTTTCTTAAAAACCCATTTACACTCAATGGTTTTTACACCATCAGGCGGATCTATCAAGTTCCAAACTTGATTTTCTCTCATGGATTCTAATTCAGATCTCATGGCTCCAAGCCATTTCTCAGAGTCCGGTCCCATCATTGCTTCACTGTAAGTCTTAGGCTCATCATTGTCTAACAATAATATGTCTCGCTGCCCCGTGGTTAGGAGCGTGAACTTTTCAGGAGCGCGACGTGCCCTTTCTGACCTACGCGGGGCTGGTGTTTCAACAATTGGTTCAACAACAATTTGTTCATCCAATTGTGGTATAGCGGAAGAAGAAACATTTTTTGGAGCTTCTTGAACTTCTTCAAGTTGCACCGTTCTCCCACTTACCCTTTTGAAGAGAAACTCTTTCTCTAGAAAAACACCATTACGAGCGACAAACACTTTGCCCTCTTCCTGGTTGTAGAAATAATAACCTTTGGTTTCCCTAGGGTATCCTACAAAGAAGCATTTATCAGACTTGGAAGAAAGCTTATTAGACGTCATACGTTTTACATAAGCCTCACATCCCCAAATCTTAAGAAAAGACAACCCAGGACGCTTCCCAGTCCATATCTCATATGGTGTCCTTTCCATGGATTTAGATGGAACCCTATTAAGTGTGAAAGCGGCAGTTTCTAGAGCGTATCCCCAGAAGGACAATGGAAGATCACTTTGGCTCATCATAGACCTAACCATGTCTAACAAGGTTCGGTTCTTCCGTTCGGATACTCCATTCCATTGGGGCGTTCCTGGCGGAGTCCATTGTGGAACAATTCCACATTGCTTTAGATGTTCACCAAATTCATGGCTCAAATATTCACCACCACGATCAGATCATAGGCGTTTAATAGTCTTGCCCAATTGATTTTGTACTTCATTTTGAAATTCTTTGAACTTTTCAAAGGATTCAGACTTATGCCTCATTAAGTAGATGTAACCATATCTACTAAAGTCGTCGGTAAAAGTTATGAAGTACTGAAAACCACCTCTGGCCGTGCAACTAATTGGTCCACATACATCCGTATGTACAAGTCCCAATAGTTCACTCGCCCTTTCACTATTTCCTGTGAAAGGCGACTTAGTCATTTTGCCAAGTAAACAAGATTCACATGTATCAATTGATTCAAAATCAAAAGAACTTAGAAGACCATCTGTATGGAGTTTCTTTATGCGCTTCTCATTTATATGACCTAAACGACAATGCCAAGTATACGTGGGATTCAAATCATTAGGCTTGAGCCTTTTCGCATCAATGTTATAAATAGGCTTATTCTCAAGATCTAAGTAATATAATCCATTCACCAATGGGCAATTACCATAGAGAATATTATTCAAATAAATGGAACAACACTTGTTCCTTATTATGACCTCATAACCATCATCTTCCTCCAAACATTTTGAAGAAATAATGTTTTTTCCTAAGGCGGGAATATAATAACAATTATTTAACTCCAAAACTAATCCTGATGGTAATGAAAGTGGATAAGTTCCGACGGCCAACGCAGCAACCTTTGCACCATTGCCGACGCGAGCATCCACCTCGCCTTTTGCACATTTCCTTGCTTCTTTAAGCCCCTGCAACGATTTGCAAGTATGAATCATCGATCCGGTATCAAATACCCATGAATCATAAGGACATGTAGCAACATTATTAATTTCAATAACATTGATACCTGAATTAGAAGTGTCTCCACCCTTCTTCTTCAGCTCTTCCAGATAAAGCTTGCAATTCCTCTTCCAATGACCGGGTTTCTTGCAGTAAAAACAAGGATCACTACCCGCCGGTTTAGGCTTAGGAGCTGCTGCAGGCTTAGGCTTAGTGCTAGAGATCTGATCTGTAGCCTTAGCCTTAGTCTTGCGCTTTCGTTTCTTGCTATCCTTTTGAACCAAGTTAACTTGACTTGGACCAGATTTTTTGATGCTTGCCTCAGCTGTCTTAAGCATCCCATGCAACTCAGCCAATGTCTTCTCTAAGCTATTCATTTGAAAGTTCAAAATGAAAGGCTCATAGCTTGCAGGAAGCGACTGGAGAATCACATCTGTGGCCAAATCAGGGTGTAGAGCAGCACCAAGTTTCTCCAGATTCTCAATGTAACCAATCATCTTGATCACATGAGGACTGACAGAACCGTTTTCAGCTAGCCTGCACGCAAACAAGGACTTTGAGATGTTGTACCTCTCAGACCTTGCTTGGTTCTCAAACATGCTACGAAGTCCCTCAATCATATTGTGGGCATCCGCGTTCTCATATTGCTTCTGGAGCTCAGAGGACATAGTGGCAAGCATGAGACAACTAACATCAACTGCATCATTAGTATGTTTCTCATACTCCCTTTTCTGAGTGGCAGTAGCATTTTCTGGCAGATCATCAGGATAGGGAAGCTCTAGAACATATTCCTTTTTCTCTTGCTTGAGAACAATTCTCAAGTTGCGATACCAATCAATAAAGTTTGTTCCACTAAGCTTTTCTTTTTCAAGAATTGAGCGCAAATTGAAAGTGTTACTAGCGGTTGGTGCCATGATCTACAACAGAAAATATGCAAATATAAGCACTATGTAAATATAAAACTCTTATAAACATTTTAACAAAAGTTCATTATTCCACTATATGCTTGGAATCATTTTTCCCTCAAAACGACATATAGTGGTTCAAGATCCATATTCAACTTAGATCCTAGTGAGCTTTGGCATCACCGCTAGAAATCTAGTGACATAGGTAAGCAATACTTTGCTAATCACATCCCTATGTGACTCTTGTTTGTTGGGTGGCATCACATGCCCCAGCGCCAACACCATGCCCCAAAGCCCAAAACCGTTTTGATAGCTTTGTTAATTAAACTAATACTATGCATATAAATATCCGACATTTATCCTAATAATTAAGATAGTTGAGGTACTCTACTTTGGCAGACCTACCATACAACGATCATAATTTTAATAGGTGCAGCTATTGGAAGGGCATATAATTTAATTTTTCTTGAGGGAACCTATTCTAGCATGTTAATCATATCTAATATAAATAACATATGAAAGAATAGGATGATAGGAACATCATCACAGGCAATCATATTGACTGTGAAATAGTATGACCCCTTTCAATTGGTGATCTCCATCTCCATTGTTATCGCCATGTCTCCCGTCCCTTCAACCATCATGCTTGAGGCCTCCATGAACTAACACTTAGCTACTACAACTAATAGCTAGTAATAAATTACATGAGAATATCAAGCATCACAGGTCGACACGTAGGCCGTTATACAATAATATGACAGCCTCAACCTAGCTCTAACAATCATGGCACGCAGGCCATGCAAATCACATATATACATCACATGCATCTTTTAGGCCATACCATTCACAACATTCTCTGCAAAAACAAGTTAGGCGAGAAGCGAATGCTAACGTATGGCCAAAAAGGGTTGTAACAATCTAGGCGTGTCCGTACGGTGGTCCCGATTTTGACAGATCGTATCTATAAAATCACAGATGGAAATCCTATCGGGAAAATCATATTTGCCCGATTTTGAGTCATTCACAATGGCTTAGTTTTCCATTAGGTTTTCATAAGTAGACTGCGGTACATGATTATGATACTTTTGGCTCCTCTACTGGCGCACGCAGTTAGTCCCGATGGTGATTCCAGCCGGTAGGGACAAGTCACGCGCGCATGGAGAAGGAACACAAATAAATCAATGATGCATGTATTGCTATCTGCCCATTACCTTGTGAACCTCCCTATCATCATTGATCTAATCAATCCGAACACAAAACATGTAATAGATCTCATCTAGTACATCAACATATCGACTATATGCACAAGATCTAGATCACAAACTACACAAGGTCGGCTCTGATACCACTGTTGGGGAACGGGTAGGCTACGATAGCATATAAAATTTCTACCGTTCAACCAGGAAACCTTGCAAGAGAGGATCATGGACCGTTACCACTAGACGCGCAGGCGGAGCGGAAGCGAATGTTGGAGCAGCTCGATCCAACGTAGTCGCGCGTCGGTGTAGAGGAAGTAGTCGATCACGTCAATCGTCTCCTTCTAGTCCAGCCGTCGGCACCGCAGCAGCAGCAGCGCCTCCTCGCGGTATCCACACGTACGGGGTTGGAGCATCGTGCGCGGCGTGCTAGCACCGGCAACACGGTTAGGGTTTTGTGGGCGAGAAAGAGGAGCACGACGGCTAGGGTTAAGGACTGGTGGAATCACCTGCGCCTTAAGCCCCTCCTCTACTTAAATAGACCCTTCTAATGGGGCTCGACTAGTTGGCCTATTAGTGGACTAATTCCTCACACGGATCAATATCCGTATGACCCTCACATACGGATCAAATCCGTATTGTCTCTTGGGCATATCTCTAACAAAGTATAGTTAAAAAAAAGTTATCTGGCACAACTCTCCAAATACCATCAGAACTGTTGGGTGGCATGCGCAGAACCTCAAGTGCCACGACTACCTCATGCAACAACTGGTCAAGTAGATACTTCGAGCGAGTGCAAGTAGAAGGCAAGAAAGCCTGCAGCTTTTCCGTGGTGGAGGCAAAGTCTGTCACCAAAGTTGTGAAACCTCCACGTAACTTGAAGGCAAGTACCAAATAAAAACACGATTCTTTATCTGGAGCATGTTCGCACTTTTGGATCGCGGGTCGCGGCATAAGGCATCAATCTCGCTATTTCATCCAGCATACAGCGTACTGCTGCTTCAAGGTAACGAAGTACAAAGGCTTAGCTCAGAACACTTCGAACAAGCAATAACCTCAGAATACCTCGATCGCGAGTTCGGAACACCTCGCCTGAGTGTGGAACATTTCGAGCAAGCAACCTCGGAACACCTCGCCTGAGTATGAACTAGGAAAAAATTTTTGATGAAATTTCACCGAAATATCCGATATATCGTATTTATCGGTGAGTTCCGATATATTTTTTATCACTGAAATTTTATTATTGACTATGTTTATTTAACAAAAACTACTTTTATTATATATGTAACTATGATAGTTTGTAGATTTAAGACTATTTTTTCTCAAATAATTTAAAATTTTTTGAAAAATAATTTATTTTCTTTACCAAAATTACTGATACTTCCGAAATATCGTATTTATCGGTGACCACCGATATTTTTTTTGTAACGAAATTTTTTTCCTAGAGTATGAAACACTTCGAGCAAACAACCTCGGAGCACCTCGACTGAGTCTGAAACACTTCGACCAAAACGTGTGGCTCCCACTTTGGGGGTTACTTAGCATACACTTCAAATGCATACACTTCGCTTGACTCAGGAGTGGCAAAAAAAAAAAAACTGCTGGATATAATGCATTCACTTCAAAAGTTATCTCCAATATCCAGCTACCTTGGTATTTCGGCAATACTGGTATCACAACAGTTTGACTCCGCAAGAAACTATTGGGAAACTTGTCTGACGGACAACTTCTTCCCCGGAACATCAACTTTCGCGGATTCTTTCATCAACCACGAATCTCCACTCTCAGGTGGATAATCCTTGATCACTTAGCAGCAAATATAAGGGCTCCAAAGTTGATGGAACATATCATGAGTGAAGCATCTCCAAGATTTCAGCATGAATTGAGAAAGGCCTGGCAGCTAAGGTAACTCATGTTTTGTCCGAGTGCAAAATTATTATGCGAAAGTCACTCTTTTTTACATGTCAAACTTTCTATCACTATAGCATGCAAGTCATTTATCCATGTAACCCATTAACTTCGCATGACTCATCATAAATAAATAAATAAATAAATCATTTGCATATCATTACATGCAATGCATTAGAAGTTTTTAAATTTTTCAAAAGTTGCCTGAAGCACAACTTGTCGGACTCAATATGTCTCGACAAAGTTTAATTTTTTAAAAGTTGCCCGAAGCGCAACTTGTTAGACTGAATGTCTCGACAAAGTTTAATTTTTCAAAAGTTACCCCAAACACAACTTTTCGGACTCAATATGTCTCGACGAAGTTTAATTTTTCAAAAGTTGCCCGAAGCGCAACTTGTCGGACTCAAAATGTCTCGATGAAATTTAATTTTTCAAAAGTTGCCTGAAGCGCAACTTATTGGACTCAATATGTCTCGACAAAGTTCAATTTCTCAAAAGTTGCCCGAAGCACAACTTGTCAGATGAAATATGTCTCGACGAAGTTTAATTTTTCAAAAGTTGCCCAAAGCGTAACTTGTCGGACTCAATATGTCCCGATGCAGTTTAATTTCTCAAAATTTGCGAGAAGCGCAACTTGTCGGTTTGGAAAGACTCGACAAAGATTAATTTAAAGTTGCCAGAAGTGCAACCTCACATACTACACTTCGATCTCAAAGTAAGCACTACTCTTTCGATACAAAGGGAGCTGAATCGAAGTGCAGACCCTCCAAAAAAAACATGCTTGAGGGGTTTGATACCTCAGAGAGGAATCATGAATTTTTACCAACGGACTCTTCGATCACGAAGTACTCTTCGAACATTCATGAAAAATCCCGAGCACTGAAAAATCAAGAGTCGAAACAACTTTTCATGAAAAGTTGATATGTTCAACAAATAAGCACACACACGGTTGTGATGTCGCCATGCAACGACGCCTCTATCCCGGCTCCAGAAGTTTAAATTTTCAAAAGTTATCAGAAGCGCAACGAAAACTCATCAAATTCGCAGTAGGGGCTCGACGAAGTTCACTCCAAAATCACCTTGCCAAAACTCACTTCGTTCAGAAAAAAAAGAGGAGTGAGAAATCACTTTGCTTGCTCAAAAAGCAAGAAAATTCCCTTCGCTCGCCCAAAATGTGAGAAATCACTTCGTTTGCGCAAAAAGTGAGTAATCACTTCGTTTGTGCAAATAGCAAGAAGACTCACTTCGCTCACGCAAAAAGTGAGAAATCACCTCGTTCACGTAAAAAGCGAAAACTCGCTCGTGAAAAGGGAAAAACCCACATCCAATGTAAAAAGGGTAAAAAGTGAATTTTCATCAACTTCGCGTGCTTCATTGTAAAGTTCAGAAATGTGTTTTGCATTTCATTGCAAAGAGATGCACTCGCGCATGTTATTTAAAAAAAAATCGTTCACACTACTTTTGTCACACGCAAAATCTTTTTGTTGCATCTGCACATGGTATTTTACTTTTGTCACACGCAAAATCTTTTTATTGCATCTGCACATGCAATTTTACTTCGTATTCGAGGTAGTCAAAACTTTTTGTATGTAGAATCTTTTTATTGCATGCAATTTCACTTCGTATTTGAGGTGTGCATAATTTTTGCACGCCAAACCTCTTTTTGTATAATTGTTATGAGCCATGACGAATTCGCTGGGAGGTCTATCCTGCGCAGGTTTATTTTGTCAATCATTCAAACTTTCATATACTCCGCATGCTTTCATTGTAAAGTTCAAATTATGTTTTGCATCTTGTTGCATGAAATGCACTCGTACATCATGTTCGTTTTACTCTGCACATGAGCATTGTGTTCTTCACCTTGCCGGTCCTGCTTCACGGCGGAGTGATCTTTTTACTCTGCCACTTCGTCTGGGCGCGAGGTGCGAAGTGATCTTTTCCCAGCCATGCCACATCGCTTTGAAACCAAGTCATCAACTCACCTGAATATCCACAATGAACAATCCGAACCAAAAGGAAGGACTTTGTCAGGCGTCATTTGTCGCATCGAAGTTAGGTCATTTAAATTAGTTTGATTTGCATCATTGCACCGCATCCAGTACAGTGACCCTGTTCCTGTTCCTACTTTAGCCAAAGGAACAACAGGCTAGCTGATGTGGCCCCACTTCTATAGGTGCAAAGTGATTAATTTCCGCCTCGCCACTTAGGCACTTCGTCACCTTGCTACTTCGCTGCTGGCCGAGGCACGAAGTGTTTTCTTCACTTCATCACTTCCCTGCTGGCCGAGGCAGTCTTTTCTTCACCTCGCCATCTCGTCACTTCGCTGCTGGCCGAGGCGATGAGAAAAGTTTGGAACTAAAGTTTTGAAAAAAAAAGTTTGGATCGAATTTGAGTGAAACTCTCCATTATACGACAAACTTGCATTGGGAAATTATTTTTCTTTCATCAAGGAAAACAGCTAGGTAACTTTTTGTTCCTCCATTTCGCCACTTCGACATTCCGCTGGAGCGCGAAGTGATTTCTTCACCTCGCCACCTAGGCACTTCTTCGCTGGATCGTATAGCAATTTTATTCCTTGGAGCCTTCGGCACTCCGCCGCCACTTCATTTGGGCGAGAGGCGGGCCGGTTAACTCGCTAAGCCGCCACTTCGTCTGGGCGCGAGGTGGGCGGGACACTTAGCCAAGCCACCGCCTCATGAAGGTGCGAGGTGATCTTTTCTCAGCCACGCCACGCACTTGTACTCTCTCTCTCTCACGTACTTTTTAACTATCATAGTTGTCACGATGTCAACTTCGGAGGAAAATTCTAGCTTGCACCATTAAGCAAAAAACCTGTGAAATCCAAATTAATGACATTTCACATTATTAATAAAAAACACTTTGCTTTATCAACATGTAACACCTTCATGTTGGAAAGATGTCCAAGAGACATTACGGATTTTATCGGTGTGTTAGGGTCATACGGATATTGATCCGTATGGGATTAGTCTACTAATGGGCCAACTTGTCGAGACCCATTAGAAGGGTCTATATAAGTGGAGGCGGGGCAAGGGGTAAAAAACCCCACTAGTCCATAACCCTAGCCGCCGCGCTCCTCTCTCTCTCTCGCCCACAACCCTAACCGTGTTGCCGGTGCTAGCACGTCACGCATGGTGTTCCAACCCCATACGTGTGATACCATGAGGAGGCGCTGTTGTTGCTGCGGTGCCGAACGGCCGGACTAGGAGGAGACGTTTGACATGATCGACTACTTCCTCTACACCGACGCGCGACTACGTTGGACGAGCTGCTCCAACATTCGCTTCCGCTCCGCTTACGCGTCTAGTGGTAACGGTTCATGATCCCCTCCTTACAAGGTTTCCTGGTTGAACGGTAAAAATTGTTATATGCTATCGTAGCCTACCCGTTCCCTAACAGTGGCATCAGAGCCAACCTTGTGTAGTTTGTGATTTGGATCTTGTGCATATAGTTGATATACTGATGTATTAGATAAGATCTATTACATGTTCATGTGTACGGGTTGATTAGATCAATGATGATAGGGAGGTTCACAAGGTAATGGGCGGATAGCGATACATGTATCATTGATTTATTTGTGTTCCTTCTCCGTGCGCGCGCGACTTGTCCTTACCGACTGGAATCACCATCGGGACTACCTGCATGCGCCAGTAGATGAGCCAATAGTATCATGATCATGTACCGTAGTCTACTCATGAAAATCTAATGAAAAACTAGGGCAGTGTGAATGACTCAAAATTGGGCAAATATGATTTTTTTCGATAGGATTTCCATTGCGATTTCATAGATACGATCTGTGAAATCCTGTGAGGTTTCAGGGCGCTGCCCGATTTTTGAAACCACCGTATGGACACGCCTAGATTGTTACACCCCTTTTTGGCCATACATTAGCATTCGCTTCTCGCCTAACTTGTTTTTGCAGAGAATGTTGTGAATGGTATGGCCCAAAAGATGCATGTGATGTATATATGTGATTTGCATGGCCTGCGTGCCATGATTGTTAGAGCTAGGTTGAGGCTGTCATATTATTGTATAACGGCTTACGTGTCGACCTGTGATGCTTGATATTCTCATGTAATTTATTACTAGCTATTAGTTGTAGTAGCTAAGTGTTAGTTCATGGAGGCCTCAAGCATGATGGTTGAAGGGACGGGAGACATGGCGATGACAATGGAGATGGAGATCACCAATTGAAAGGGGCCATGCTATTTTACAGTTAATATGATTGCCTGTGATGATGTTCCTGTCATCCTATTCTTTCATGTGTTATTTATATTGGATATGATTAACATGCTAGAATCAGTTCCCTCAAGAAAAATTAAATTATGTGCCCTTCCAATAGCTGCACCTATTAAAATTATGATCGTTGTATGGTAGGTCTGCCAAAGTAGAATACCTCAACTATCTTAATTATTAGGGTAAATGTCGGACATTTACATGCATAGTGTTGGTTTAATTAACAAAGCTATCAAAATGGTTTTGGGCTTTGGAGCATGGTGTTGGCGCCGGGGCATGTGATGCCACCCAACAAACAAGAGTCACATAGGGATATGATTAGCAAAGTGTTGCTTACCTATGTTACTAGATTTCTAGCGGTGATGTCAAAGCTCACTAGGATCTAAGTTAAATATGGATCTTGAACCACTATATATCGTTTTGAGGGAAAACGGTTCCAAGCATATAGTGGAATAATGAACTTTTGTTAAAATGTTTAATAAAAGTTTTACATTTACATAGTGCTTATATTTGCATATTTTCTATTGTAGATCATGGCACCAACCGCTAGTAACACTTTTAATTTGCGCTCGATTCTTGAAAAAGAAAAGCTTAGTGAAACAAGCTTTATTGATTGGTATCGCAACTTGAGAAAAAGGAATATGTTCTAGAGCTTCCCTATCCTGATGATCTGCCAGAAAATTCTACTGCCGCTCAGAAAAGAGAGTATGAGAAGCATACCAATGATACAATTGATGTTAGCAATCTCATGCTTTCCACTATGTCCTCTGAGCTTCAGAAGCAATATGATAACGTGGATCTTGAGAATAAGCCTATTTATAACATACAATTGGTGAATGGATTCTATTACTTAGATCTTGAGAATAAGCCTATTTATAACATTGATGCGAAAAGGCTCAAGCCTAATGATTTGAATCCCACATATACTTGGCATTGTCGTTTAGGTCATATAAATGAGAAGCGCACAAAGAAGCTCCATACAGATGGTCTTCTAAGTTCTTTTGATTTTGAATCAATTGACACATGTGAGTCTTGTTTACTTGGCAAAATGACTAAGTCGCCTTTCACAGGAAATAATGAGAGGGTGAGTGAACTATTGGGACTTGTACATACGGATGTATGTGGACCAATGAGTTGCATGGCCTGAGGTGGTTTTCAGTACTTCATAACTTTTACTGATGACTTTAGTAGATATGGTTACATCTACTTAATGAGGCATAAGTCTGAATCCTTTAAAAAGTTCAATGAATTTCAAAATGAAGTACAAAATCAATTGGGCAAGACTATTAAACTCCTACGATCTGATCGTGGTGGTGAATATCTGAGCCATGAATTTGGTGAACATCTAAAGCCATGTGGAATTGTTCCACAATGGACTCCGCCAGGAACGCCCCAATGGAATGGAGTATCCGAACGGAAGAACCGAACCTTGTTAGACATGGTTAGGTCTATGATGAGCCAAAGTGATCTTCCATTGTCCTTCTGGGGATACGCTCTAGAAACTGCCACTTTCACACTTAATAGGGTTCCATCTAAATCCGTGGAATGGACACCATATGAGATATGGACTGGGAAGCATCCCGGGTTGTCTTTTCTTAAGATTTGGGGTTGTGAGGCTTATGTAAAACATATGACGTCTGATAAGCTTTCTTCCAAGTCTGATAAATGCTTCTTTGTAGGATACCCTAGGGAAACCAAATGTTATTATTTCTATAACCGGGAAGAGGGAAAAGTGTTTGTCGCTCGTAATGGTGTTTTTCTAGAGAAAGAGTTTCTCTCTAAAAGGGTAAGTGGGAGAACGGTGCAACTTGAAGAAATTTAAGACGCTCCAGAAAATGTTTCTTCTTCCACTATACCACAATTGGATGAACAAGTTGTTGTTAAACCAATTGTTGAAACACCAGCCCCGCGTTGGTTAGAAAGTGCACGTCGTGCTCCTGAAAAGTTCACGCTCCTAACCATGGGGCAACACAACATATTATTGTTAGACAATGATGAGCCTAAGACTTATAGTGAAGCAATGATGGGACCGGACTTTGAGAAATGGCTTGGAGCCATGAGATCCGAATTAGAATCCATGAGAGAGAATCAAGTTTGGAACTTGATAGATCCGCCTAATGGTGTAAAAACCATTGAGTGTAAATGGGTTTTTAAGAAAAAGATAGACATGGATGGAAATGTTCACATCTATAAGGCACGATTGGTGACGAAAGGTTTTAAGCAAATTCAAGGGGTTGATTATGATGAGACCTTCTCGCCCATCGCTATGCTAAAGTCTATACGGATCCTTCTAGCAATTGCCGTATTTAATGATTATGAGATATGGCAAATGGATGTCAAAACGGCTTTCCTTAATGGAAACCTAAGTGAGGATGTGTACATGACACAACCTGAAGGTTTTGTCGATCCACAAAATGCTAGAAAGATATGCAAGCTTCAAAAGTCCATTTATGGACTAAAGCAAGCATCTCGGAGTTGGAATCTTCGCTTTGATGAGGTAGTCAAAGGGTTTGTCTTCATTAAAAACAAAGACTTTCTTTCTGGTCCTTTATGTGGATGACATATTGCTGATCGGTAATAATATTCCATTGCTTGAAGCTGTTAAGACTTCTTTTAGAAAGAGTTTCTCTATGAAGGACTTAGGAGAGGTAGCTTACATTTTGGGCATTAAGATCTATAGAGATAGATCAAAAAGGCTAATTGGATTATGCCAAGACACATACATCGACAAGGTATTGAAATGGTTCAATATGCAAGATTCCAAGAAAGGTTTCTTGCCCATGTCGCATGGCATTACTCTTAGCAAGACTCAGTGTCCTTCGACACCTGATGAGATAGAGAAGATGAGAGCGATCTTGTATACTTTGGCTATCGGATCCATCATGTATGTCATGATATGTACGCACCCAGATGTAGCTTTCGCTCTAAGCGCTGTAAGCAGGTTCCATCAAACCCAGGAGAAGCTTACTGGGTGGCTAGTAAGAATATCCTAAAGTACTTGAGAAGAACTATGGGTATGTTCCTAGTCTATGGAGGTGAGGAAGAGCTCGTTGTAAATGGTTACACTGATGCTAGCTTCCAAACCGACAAAGACGATTCGAGATCGCAATCTGGATATGTGTTTTGCTTCAATGGAGGCGCGGTGAGCTGGAAGAGTTCCAAGCAAGTTATTCTTATTAGCTTACATTTTGGGCATTAAGATCTATAGAGATAGATCAAAGAGGCTAATTGGATTAAGCCAAGACACGTACATTGACAAGGTATTGAAACGGTTCAATATGCAGGATTCCAAGAAAGGTTTCTTGCCCATGTCACATGGGGTTTCTCTTAGCAAGACTCAGTGTCCCTCGACACCAGATGAGCAAGAGAAAATGAGAGCGATTCCATATGCTTCGGCTGTTGGGTCCATCATGTATGCCATGATAAGTACTCGCCCAGATGTAGCCTACGCTCTTAGTGCTGTGAGCAGATACTAGTCAAATCCAGGAGAAGCTCATTGGGGAGCTAATAAGAATATCCTAAAGTACTTAAGAAGGACTATGGGTATGTTCCTAGTCTATGGAGGTGAGGAAGAGCTCGTTGTAAATGGTTACACTGATGCTAGCTTCCAAACCGACAAAGACGATTCGAGATCGCAATCTGGATATGTGTTTTGCCTCAATGGAGGCGCGGTGAGCTGGAAGAGTTCCAAGCAAGATACGGTTGCTGACTCAACAACGGAGGCTGAGTACCTTGCCGCTTCAGAAGCTGCAAAGGAAGCTGTTTGGATCAGAAAATTTGTTTCTGAGTTGGGTGTGGTTCCTAGTGCATCCAGTCCAATAGATCTCTATTGTGACAATAGTGGTGCCATTGCGCAAGCCAAGGAGCCTAGAGCGCATCAAAAGAACAAACACGTACTACGGCGTTATCACCTCATCTGGGACATTGTCGCTCGAGGTGATGTAAAGATATGCAAGGTGCACACGGATTCAAACATCGCTGATCCATTGACAAAGCTTCTCTCTCAGCCCAAGCATGAGGCACATATGAGATCCATGGGTATTAGATATCTACATGATTAATGTATGAGAGATTATGTAATGTCTATGTTTATGTGTGATTGAATAAAGTGTTATTCTGTTCCATGGATAATAATTATTGCATTGATTGACAAGTACGTGACTTGTTTGTGAAACTCATTGTTTTTTATAATATTATCCTAAATGATCCCTAGTTCCTTATCATTATGTGGGATAATAATAATTCATGGACTAGCACATGTATTGGTTGATGATCAAGTTTCATAGATCATTGATATGGAGATATCAAATCAATAATGTGGACACATGTTGGAGAACATGGTGTTGGATTGACCCACTAAAAGACTCTGCTAAGATGTTATATTTGTGCCATCAGTCATTGTCTTGAATGATGTACCTTCGGGATCCTTAGACCTGAGATCGTCATTGATCTCCAGAATACATAGTAGCACACTTAGGGGTTACCAAATGCTACTCCGTAACTGGGTAGTCATAAAGGTAGCTTTCGGGTATGTTATGAAACATGTCATGGGGTGTGAGCGGTCAAGATGGAATTTGCCCCTCCTAATAACAGGAGAGATATCTCTGGGCCCCTCGAGTTAGATGGATTTGAAAGTGCATGGCCATGCCAATGTGATTAAAAGTTAATCACGATGACTAAGAGTTAGTCAAGATAAATCTACTAGACGTTCGAGTGAATGGTCAAGCTATTACAAGGATGGCACGTATCTCGCCTTGAGCTTGACTAATATCGTGAGGCAAAGAGATCGCTGAATGCGTATGTCAAAGGTTCAGCCGATTTGATCTTTATGTGTACACGAGAATCATTATGTGCTGCTAGGTGCCGCTATTGATTTATGATTTGAAAAGGCATTTTCACATCATTGTCATGTACATGTGAACCTAACGGGTCACACACTTAACGGGTTGGAACATTGCTTGCCTATGTGATTGTCTCTAGTGCAAGTGGGAGATTGTTGGAAAGATGCCCAAGAGACATTACGGATTTGATCCGTGTGTTAGGGTCATACGGATATTAATCCGTGTGGGATTAGTCCACTAATAGGCCAACTTATCAAAGCCCATTAGAAGGGTCTATATAAGTGGAGGCGGGGCAAGGGGTAAGAAAACCAACCAGTCCAGAACCCTAGCCGCCGCGCTCCTCTCTCTCTCGCCCACAACCCTAACCGTGTTGCCGGTGCTAGCACGCCACGTACGGTGTTCCAACCCCGTATGTGTGGATACCGTGAGGCAGCGCTGCTGTTGCTGTGGTGCCGAACGGCTGGACTAGGAGGAGACGTTTGACGTGATCGACTACTTCCTCTACATCAACGCGCGACTACATTGGACGAGCTACTTCAACATTCGCTTTCGCTCCGCCTGCGCGTCTAGTTGTAACGGTCCATGATCCCCTCCTTACAAGGTTTCCTGGTTGAACGGTAGAAATTATTATATGCTATCATAGCCTACCCGTTTCCTAACACTTCAATGGGGCATTTTACATTAGATCTTCAACCTGAATGTAATATCAAGACGCATGCTGTTTTATTTGCTGAAAACCCAGTCAAGCGTGAGTAGCTGCCTCGGCTTGCTCCACAAGCCATTTGGGGCATGCCATCCTTTGTAATGCGAGAATGTTTTATCTCAGCCACAACTTAACGTGATTATTGCCCTCACTTGTTTCAGCGCAAGCTGGCAAATATTTCCAACTAAGTTTGTTCCACATGTTCTTGCCTAGAAGACACTCTCATAACGAGAGATTCTACCATTTCTATGCACCAAATTTTTTGCTCTATCTCTTACTAAGAAGCTGGAATTTTCATCAACACCGAGTTCACTACTTGAGTAGGATTTCTTAAAAAGCATTCACTCTCGCTCACTTTGTGCATTGCAAATAATAGTTTTCATCATACATCATCAATTTGGAATTTCAACCAAATGCAAGTTTTTGAATTGCACGAGTAGAAACAACTTCTTGAAGTTGAAATATTCGACAGGAGCATAACACTCGGTAGAGATCCATGATGTCATAACCTATATGAAGATAATTCCATCATTGGCTCTATGAGTAACTCCAAAGTGATTTTAGAGCTATCGCGAGTATTGTTTTTATAGGAAACATCAATGTAAAGAGGGGGGATCACATTCAACTAAAAACGGCTTGAGGGCCTCGTCTTCACTTCGGCTTCACCATCAACGTACCTCGACACCCTACAATGACTCGAGGGGCTCACCTTCACTTCGGCTTCGCCATCAACGTAACTCGACACCCTACAACGGCTCGAGGGGCTCGCCTTCACTTCGGCTTCGCCATCAAAGCACCTCAATGCCCTACAACGGCTCGAGGGGCTCGCCGTCACTTTGGCTTCATCATCAATGCACCTCGACACCATATAATGACTCGAGGGACTCGCCTCCTTCACTTTGGCCTTGCCATCAACGCACCTCGACGCCCTACAATCACTCGAGGGGCTCGCCTTCAGTTCGGTGCCATCATCGACTCAGTTCGATGCCTTATAACGGCTTGAGGGGCTCATCATCAGGATGGCGGTCTGGCTATCACCTTCGACCTCGTCATCGACCCAATCCCACTGGATACATCATCAACAGATGCCGCTACTACAACATCTACATCAACAACTTCCATAAGAGTGAACCTTTCCCATGAACACTAGCCAAGAGGGGCTACGGGGGTGTACTAGAACATGTCCACGCTCATACAGTGGCAAGGATTTGTCTAGCGCTCAAGCGAGGAGATTCAGGAAACAACAGCGACCTTGATTTCTATGTCTAGAGTTGTTTCGTGTATATGCATGTACGTACTCTTTTCTCCATTTTCTTTTTTTCCCACTAGATTTTTGGGATGGAGTTTTTAGTGAGGCATACACGATCTGGTTACAAAAAGTATTTTTTGTAACCATAAGTTCGAGTTGTAATTGGTCCTCTTTTTTGGGCATTTCTTGTAACTATTCGGTCTTGTTGTGCCAGCCAAGAGTGAATAGTTGAGGGGCTACTATTGGAAAATAGCCACATGTACCATGGGCTTGAGTCTCCTATTCGTACAAAAGAGGCCCAATTTAGAGATCTAGGACCTTGTTGTAAAGTCTAAGGATTTACTTATAATTTTTTACCCCACGAGTAGAATAAATATAAACTCCCCCTCTCCCTCTATAAATAGAGGGGCTGGCTTTGAGGGAGGGGACTCTTGGCCATTTGCTTATTTTCCTCTCCTACACTCTTATTCTTCACTTCGCTCTTCTCTTCTCTTCTCTCTCTCTCTCTCTCTCTCTCTTATGTTCGGGGTAAAATCCCCAACAGAAGTCATCCATGGGTATCCCATGCGCACTCCCTTCCAACACATACCCACATTCCATCATAACCATCTTCATCACCAAAAGAAGAGTGGGCTATTGTCCAACCGCTGCGGGAATCAAGCTACTTTGGTTTACTAGTGCACATATCACTACCATGCACTTGGTACTGTTCAAATTTTCTCAACAAGACCACACTCAAATTGGTTCTTAATCGACACAACGGAGCTATGACAAACAAGGGCCAACCTTGTCACCTCAACCTACACATGTACTTCCCTGTTCGGTCTCATTTTAATTTCTTTCTCATCTTAAGCTCATTTTAATTTCTTTCTCATCTAATCAATTACCATATACCGAGTAATCCTCGGACTACTACTCGATGCTTGATATCAAGACTCACAACTAAGCTTAGCATTTCTTCTGAGGCTTGCACAAACTAAACTCATACCTATAGGATTTTGTTTTACCTACATGCAACTAGACTTCAATCAAATTCCTACAAGTAATGCACAATATATGACACTTATACATGTGGTACAAAGTAAAACTTTTAAAACATAGGAGTGCACCGGGGCTTGCCTTGGTTCTGGTCACATTAACACTGTCAGGAGGATTGGTCTCAGCTCCGGACTCCTTCGGAACTATCTCCACCTCCATGTTCCCGTTGTTGAGTCCTATAGATGAAATACAATGCAAATAAGGGTAGGAGATCGATGATTCATGGAACTTGTTTAACAAATACATGCTATGACATGATGCATGCATAAAGGTGCAGGAGTGCATTAGAGAAAAACATGGGTGATTTCTTATGTTGCTTTCTTTTAGCCTCCTATAACGCAAACATGTGTTTTTGTTATGGTAGTGCAACAACGAATCTTGTTTTAATTCTTCTAGGTGAGTATACAAGGTGATCATAGGTAGTGTAATGTAAATAAAATATAAAATACAGAGATCAAGATGTATTAATCTTTGCATGTCGTCATAGGTGTTCAAATTGTTAGTATTTACAAAATTGCCATTACTAAAAATGAACAAAGCTTTTATTATTAAGCATGGTTCTGGAAGATAAATACCACGGAGAAAATATATGTTGTGTGGGACATGATGCAAGATTTTTGTGACAAAGCTCATGGCAAGAATATTTACTATTAATTAAAATGGTGAAAACACTAAAATAATTATTATAGATAAAATACTTGGAATTTAAATATATATTTTGATGAGGTGCTTTGGAATGATGCAATAAACATGCATGGAAAGGTGGAGATTTATTTTATGCTCTTATAACTAGTTATGATTTTATTTCTATTTTCAACCATTAAATTCATGCATAAATAAACAAGTGCTTTTAGGGTGTCTAAGTATTTTTCTAAAATACTACAAACTACAGGGAGTCCAAAAGGTATTTTCATGAATTTGTATTTGCGATAATTATTTATGTGCAGATTGTTGAAGTCCCAAGTATTTATTTGCCTATATTTTAATTGGAAAAAGATTATTGGTCTCTGGGCCGTATTCAACCATCGGCCCAACAGATCCGGCGGAGGGGAGCTTCCCTGGGCTAGATCTGGCCCAGGCTGGATTGCAACCCGTGGCCACTTTGGCATGGCCGGGTTGGCTGTGTAGGCACGGCGGGGCAGCGAAGCGCCGACAAGGGCGGCACTCCACTGGAGCAAAACCATGGTGTCAGGACGGATGCTCGACGCACAGAAGACGACGGAGAGGACTCACCAGAGCTACGACGCGATGAGCAGAGCCGAACGACGGCGGACCGGGCGGCAGGCGGCGGCGTTCTGAGCAACGAGCAGCGCCGGTAGGGGTCAAAGGGGTGGGCCAGGGTGAGGGAAGCTTTCTGGAGAAAGGAATCGTGAAACGACTGACCATGGAGGGAAAATGTCACCAGAGCACGACGGCGGGAGGCGGGGAACGAACCTTTGATTAATTGATTGTCATCGATCAGGAGCAGGGAAGCGGGCACGGTCACGTGGGGATGAAATGGGAGGGGTGGAGGGGCAGCGGAGTAGCCTCACGGAGCGAGAGACGCGATGAAACGTCTGGGGAACAGGCTGGCTCCTTGGGGGTAGGGGGGGGGCAATGGCGGCTTGCGAAGGTGAGAGAGAGAGAGAGGGAGACAATATCCGTTTGGGGGGGGGGGGGGGGGGAGGGGCTCGACCCCAGCGCCCGAGCACCCGGTAAAATTATATAAAAAAACTATGCTATAGTAAATTTGTAAGAAATAGACGTTTTAGACACGTCATCATATTTGATGTGTGTTCAGAAGGAGATATGCCAAAGGCCACGGCATGTCTCAGAGACATGTCATCTGACGATGGTGCAGTACATCTGTTGGCACTTCTTAACATCGCACCAAAATACTATCTGGTAACAACGCTCAAAGTGTTGATTGATGTTTGTTATGCTTTAAGAGAAGAGTGAACCACTCCACAAGCACACGGAACATCTATTGTAGCATTTCACCCGGGAGTATTCCAAGGTATCATATTTATTTTCCATAGGGAAGCTAGGCGTAAGAGTATCTTGGTTTAACAAAGATATGACTATAAGAGTTATACCAATTGACCAAAGACTGGGGTAAAGATATTCAATGATAAACAGGGGAGCAGTGATAAAGAAGAAATCCACACTAAGATAGATAAAAGAGATCGATTAAGCTAGCCGGGAGGACAGCGAGTCTAAGTCTAGGATTCCTAAGATAATCTTTCCTAAATCTAGTCAAGTGTCAAATTTCCTTGTTACTCGGGTTGAGTGCTTACACCAAATCCATGGCATAGTCTCGAGTCTTTCACCAATAAGCCTACTTCGGGGCACAACAATGATCCACTAATAGGGTCGGTAACTAACCTCGTGCACTAGTTGGCACATTACCGCTAGACAACCCTACTTGAGACTTCCCAAACGTGGTGGAATACTAAATGGACGGACAGAGCTATCACCACCTCCCACCTACCACACAGCCCGTGGGGACGAATGCAAATCCAGCTAGTGTTAACTTAGGCACCGCGCCTACGCTTTCACTAGATATTCTTCCGTTGGCCTAGCGGAAGAATATCCGGGAAATAACCAAGTCTAAGTTCTATTCAAGAACTAAACTTAATTAAATCCTGCCAGGAATCTAGTAAATTATGCTTCAAAGTTCTTTCCCGACAATTGTAACTTGAGGAAATTGGTAAGTAAAGATAAATACTTGACAAGATAAATAAGGAAAAAAATTATATTTAATAAAGGATAAGTCTCACAAAAGAAAAAAAGATACAAGAGAGCTCATACCAGGACTTTGAGATGATTTCCGAAATACCTAGCGATGCTCTCAACTAGACTCTAACTCCCGACTAACTAACCTACTCTACTAGTAAGAAAAATAGTGGGAAAATGGACTCCAATGTGTTTCACTTGCTTCTTCTTGTTTTCTACCGAATTCCCCCTCTATTTATAGGTGGCGAATTGCTGGCGGGTATTTGTAGGTGAAGGAGGGTCGGTGGGCAAAAGTTCCCCGCTGGGCGGCGGGCCACGCCGGACGGCCGGGCATGCCGGGCGGCAACCCAGGCCGGGCGGCCGTTGGATGAGGTCGGTTTCCAACCAACTTTCTTTGGACGTCTCAGATTTGGTCCTGATGACGGTTGTTGAGTTGGTTTTCAACCGCCTTATCCACTTGGCGTCATTTGGCATGATGGGCTGAGTGGGCTGGACACCCTGGGAGGAAGTTCCCAGGTCGGGCGGTGGGGGTAGACCGGGCAGTGGCCCATTTTTGGTGCCGACCCCCTCCGGGTCATGTTTTCACTTGTCCAAGTTGTGCCACGTGGATGCCTCCTTTACTTCTTCACTTTTTACCCTCCTTAGTTCGGGGATGGAAAACGGCCTCATGGTGGAGTGTTTTTTAGGGTCGGCTAGGTCAGATGGCTCAGCCTGATGAGACTCCGTTTTAACCCTTCGGGTGGCTGATTTCAGCTTCTTACGACCCTGTCGGTTGAGTTCTGATTTCAGCCTTCACGATCCTGCCGGGCCCTGATTTCAGCATCATACGACCCTGTCGGCCGGCTGTTTTGTGGTAGGATCGGACGATGGGGCGTTTCTTCATGTTTTTACATAATTTTAGCCCTTTTGAACCTGCAAACACATATTTCACCAAAGCTTGTGGAACTTTATTAGTTTAAACAAATATTCATGAAATTTTGGTCTTTACCTTGCATTTCCCAATCCGTTGGTGGTCGATATTGGGTTTTAAGGGCCACCAACACCTCCCCAAGCTTAAACCTTTGCTCGTCCCAAGCAAATTAAAACTTGGAAGTGATGGATCAGGAGTTGCTTCAATATTAGAGCCCTGCAAGGATCAAGTGCACAAACACATACTGCTACAACATAGGGGTAATAGTAAACCAGCACAAGTTGATCACTAAGTCTTTCTTGTTGTGAGTGGTGCTCTTAGGCATTTTATGACCTTGTCATGAGCAGTTGGAACTCAGAACAACTAGTTTAGATTTTGTCATTCAACCTCCTACATGATCATGAGTCAAAAGTTTTTGTAATGCCGCATAGAATTGAAAATTCTCCCTCTTGGTGCAATCCTTCACTATGACTCTCATCTCTCAAAAAGTGTATTTTCCTCACCAAGTTCTCATCATACTCTATAAAATTTGGCTTTATATGTGGAGCTTGGTAAGATGGCACATCTAGTATGCATATTTTGTTAAGTTAAGAGATGGTCCTAGCGAAAAGACTTTGCACTTTCTCATTCCAACCATTTGGAAATAATGTCCAGGGGAGAGGGAGAGAATGGACTCATGTGAAGGAGTGGACTAGCACAATAGCAAAAATCTTTATCAAAGATTGGATTTTTGTGCTAGAGTGAAAGGATGGTCCTTTATTTTGCCCAAAGGGTTTAATAAACCTTGAAACTTGACATTTGTACATCTATGAGAGCTGATAATTTTTCTCATTTTTCTTGTTCTTTTTCTTTCTTTCTTTCTTTCTCAGCTCTCATAGTGTAGGGAAGCTAGTTCAATGGTTCAAATATTTTTGCAAACTTTTTCTGAGCATTTATTTTTGGGAAGACCAGAATCTTTCTAGTAGGATCAAGGTTTTCGCAAAGGAGAGATTTTTGGCTAACATGCTTGGTGAAGTGGATGCTTGAATCCAATGTGGAAACTGCATAACCAAGCATGATTATTTGAGAACTCAAAGATAACACGAAGGAAAATGATTGGCTTTGAAAGTGCAAGTCCCTCATAAGGATCAAATCCTAACCAAACTCAATGCATACATGGATGGCATAAAAGTGGGTTCACAATTAATATCTGGCCTTGGTAGGAATTTTTCTATCATAGGAAAGACATACACCAAGTAGGAGGGTTTTTATTGCAGCATGGTTTTGAAAGAAATCATTGGACTCTAATCATGAGGAGATCATAGACTCAACCAAAACATGCTATATCGTGAATCCAACAACTAGACATGGTGTTTATTAGCCATTTTGCACCCACTAAAACATAGAGGGACTAGCTTATCATCATGCCGGTCTACCATTACCCACCAAAATGAAGAGTAGAGGTTGTATACTTGAGACTCACAGGGAGCTAACAGAGCAACTATTCATCATTTCCATAGGCAAGGTAGATACTAAGTTCTCAAATTTTATTTGAAAAATGGAAATATTTTCGTTCTTTTTGGTTATGCAAATTTTTATGGTTTTTCTTTGAAAGCGAAAAATATTTTTGGGTTTTCTTAAATTTTCTCAAAAAAAATGAAAACAACTTAACTAGAGAAAGGGGGAGAGAGGATAGAACAAGTGGCGCACCTTGGTTTGGGTACCTCCCCAAGCTTAGGTCTTTGCAAGACTTAAGCTTAGATGACTTTCACTGCGACGGTTGATACTCGTTGTTGAAGTGGTCGAACAGTTGCTCCATCATGGAGAGGTTCATTTGAAGTTGTTCTGACGTTTGATGCTGCCATTCTTGTCCATCCCTTATGGCTGCTTGTGTTTCTTAAGTTTGTTCGTTTGTTTTATAAGCATTGGCAGCCAAGTATTGCATGTCTTCTTCCAACTTTGAAAAGTTGTACGACGTGAATCGGGCGGAGCGTGAAGTGCCTACGCCTCTATGTGGTTGGTGGTAGCTCCCCATCCCATAAGGATTGTACGGTGCATACTCTTCATGGGATGAACTAGTGTAGTGTGACGAGCTAGTAAATCCCGGTACCTGTTCGAGGTGGTCTTGTCCCTGGCCTATCCCCTAAAACACTGTGCCGTGCATGCTGCACGAGAGCTTGCCAATTGTATAGAAAGTTCTTTTTACCGATGATGGTGAGTTCGGGGTTAGGCAGTTCTATCTCTGTGTTGCGTGCTGGATAAAGCATGTAGAACCAATTGTTCTCCTCCTTCAAAAGGTGGGCTTGCCAAAAGTGATCTTTCCCTAGTAAAGAGGCACTAGGGTGGCGATCCATTCTAGCTGTATGGAGTGCACCAACCTTTGTAGCAATTCTAGTGACAAAAGGTGTGAAAGTGATAGGTCCATGCTGCTTGAATGCTAGGGTGAGCCAATGGTTGATGAGGAAGAAAGTGGGATTCATTTTAACTTTCTTTATCACAACATAGAGGTAGGCTTTATCCAAACTATTCACTGAGTGTACATCACCCCGAGGGGTGTGGTAGTGAGTGATAAAATGGTGAATTATACGGAGCGAAGGGTTATGAATGTCGCTAGTGCGCTCCTGCCCCGTGACGGGATTTCCTATCTTAGCCCAAAGTCATTGCGGGGTGAAACCTTTAAGTTTATCAATGTCTACAACGGCTTTATGGTCAAAACCAAGGTAAGTGCTATTTTGTTTTAAAGACCGTTCATAGGTTTCACCAAAAAGACGAAATTGATAGAGAGCACCTAATTTGTTGGACGGAGTGGTGTGGACTTTTAAGGTGCAACGGAATTCAATGGTAAGCCATTTAGAACCATAATCATTGAGGTGGTTGAAATCATACCATCCATCCGTGTTGAGCGCGTACTCAAAATCAGTGAGGACGCCGAATTGCTCGAGGAAGATGTGGTCGAACTTGCGCACGGATGTGAACTCCCGGTCCCGAATGGCGGTGAGTTTGCTTCGCTCGTTGTAGTCATTGAACACCATATTTTCTTCACTCTCCATGAACTTGTCAAGATCTTCGTCTTGCATGCTTTGCACCGTTGGGGCTTCGGATATGGACATTGAGTCTGAGAGGTAGCTCGGGGCATACCCATGTGAAGCTCCCGAGTGCTCGGCTTCTGAGTGCTCACTTGGCATGCGCCTCTCACGGCTCGAGCCGCTGCTGCTGCTGAACTTGGTGTAGAGGCCTCTCCAAATATTTGCCATTCCTACAAAAGGGGTTACTTGGACACAATACCCGAAGGACAAAATGATGATAATGGTTAGCGGTTTGTCGTTCGGTCAGTAGTCCAAGTGTTAGTCGTTCAAACGTGCAAGGGTGACAACAAATTTTCTATAGTTGGTTTTATTGCAGCACACTTTTATTGCTAAGTGCAAAGTGCACTTACTAGAGAGAGCTTGTGAAGTGAGAAGAGGAGTGCAAGGGAGAGAGTTTGTGAGGGAGAGAAAATGTTTTCAGCTGAGGGTGGAGAAGCAAAGGGGAGTGAGCCCTCTATTTATAGGCTCAAGAGGAGCCTTGGGGGGAGAAGTGGCCAGGCCGGGTGGCGACCCATGCCGGTTGGCAAGCCAGGCCGGGCGGCGTCCCATGCCGACCGGCAAGCCAGGCCGGGTGGCGAGGTAGGCCGGGCGGTGCCCTATGCCGGCCAGCACTCCTTTTTTTTCTCTTCTGCTCTATTATTGCTCTAGTGGTGATGGAAGATGGCTAGGCCCAAGTGCCATGTGATCCACTTGCTCAATTTATCCAGAAATTTGCTAAGAGTGTAGGGAGCAAGGATAGAGTGATGGGATGGTCAAAGTTGTATGTTTGCAATGAGTGTGGTGCCACCCATGAGGCCTAGGTGAGTAGGGTGGTAGGTGAGTGTGAGTGGTGAAAGAGTGAGGTGACATGGGTGGCTCTCATTCATTCACTTTCACTCATGGTGGGGCTTTTGATGAGCATTTTTCTTCAAGGTAAGGCTAACCACACCTTCACCACTCATGGCCATCATTTCTACATTAAAAGTGCCAAGAATCCGAAGAAAAGTTGTGTCGGGCGGCAGAAATGACCCAACCGGGTGGTTGTTTTCATAAAATACGACCTCCAGGGTGCTGAAATTTGACTGGGTTATTTCAGGCTGGGTTAAAGCCCTGGATAGGCAACCGGATGGTCGTTTTGACACGAAAACGATCACCCGTCTAGGAAACTTGGTCGAGGCATCACCACAAATTTTTATTTTATTATTATTTTTCAAAATTTTATTTTTTCAATTCTTTTCTTTTATAGCCTAATTTAATGGTTAAAGGTGAAACTAAAAACAACCTAATTTAGTGGTAGTGGAGGAAAAATCAATCCAATTTAATGAAAGGTAAAGTAAAAGAAGGGGGATAAATATCGGTTTACCTCCCGACGAGGGTATGGATTTTACCTCTCGAACAAGACGTTCTGCTCGTTTAATTCTTCGTGGCGCCCGTCGTGGATGGAGAATTTCCCACGATCAGTGCGACTTCTTTCTTCCGCCATACTTGTTTGATTTTTGTTGGCTTGGTGGCGACTTTTCTCTTCATTTCCTGTGGCTCGTTCCTCTTCTTGGGCGGTGGTGGTGTGTTCTTAACTTTTACCACCGGTGCACCCAATTTTGATGGAATTGGATACACCTCAATTTTCTGCATCATGTTAGGATTTTTGCTATAAAAGATGCGTACCTGATTGCATTGTTTCGTTCGGGGTTTAAAGGTAAACTTTTTGTCGTATCCATTAATATTAAGGTGGATTTCTCCAGCCCCAACATCAATGTTGGCATTTGCGGTGCTAAGGAACAACCTTCCTAGTATAAGAGGTGTCTTTGCATCGGCCTCCATGTCTAGCACCACAAAGTCAACGGGGATGAGACAATTTCTTATCTTCACGGGTACGTCCTCTGCAATGCCCGCCGGGTAGCAGACTGATTGGTCGGCGAGCTGCAAGCACATTGCCGTAGGGGATAATGAATTGACATCGAGTTTGTCATACACTACCTTTGGCATGACGCTCACGCTCGCCCCCAAGTCACAAAGGGCATTGTTGAATTTATGCATCCCGATGGAATAGGGGATGGTTGGGCATCCCGGATCTCGCTTCTTTTCTGGAAGAGAGTTCAAGATAGTGGCGCTGCATTCCTCCGTCAATTTAACGACCTCCATGGATGGGATTGGGCGTTTGTTGTTGATGATGTCCTTTAGGTACTTGGAGTATGTAGGAACATGCATAGCATCAAGTAGTGGTATGTTGACATATAATTTCTTTATTACCTCGACAAACTTCCCAAATTGTTCGTCCACCGTTGGCTTCCTCTGTTGAGGGGGAAATGGCAACACCGGGGTATCACAGAACTCGTGCGGTGCTTTCTTGAGGGGTGCTTTTGCCTCCTCAACTTATATTTCTTCCTCCCCTTTTGACTCTTCATCGGTTTCCTAGGTCTTCCTTGCAGTGTTAGGATTTGGCGGATCCTGTGTAGATTTTCTGCCTCTAGTTGTGACCGCATTAACATTTTCTTTAGGGCTAGCTTCCGGCTGACCGGGGAGCTTGCCCGAGTTAGGCTTAACAACAGAAGCGGCCAGTTGAGCAATTTGTGTCTCTAGCATTTTGTTATGGCTAAGCTGGTTTTGTAGAGAGGTATTAAATGCTTCCATACGGGAATTTATGCTTTCTAGGACTTTATTAGTAGCAATAAATTTCCTGCTAATACTTTCATTTATTTTGGACTTTCCTAGAACAAGATCACGGAAGGAAGGTTCATTACGAGTCAAATTGCCAGAGTTACCCATGTTCTTGTCGAAGGAAAGGTTTGGCTTGGACTCCCATCCGAAGTTGTTCGTACGGGGCCTAAACCCGTTGTTGTTGTTGTTGTTGTTGTTGTTGTTGAGGTAGTTCACTTCTTCTTCTTGAGTCTCAGGGCATTGGCTTCCCATATGTCCAACATTCCCACAAACTTCGCAAGTCATGCGAGAGTCTAAGGATTGGGCAGTTTGTCGCGAATCCATTTTCTTCAAAAGTTGATCCATTTTGATTGCTAGCATGTCAATACCATCAACTTGGTGGACTCCCCTCATCTTGGGTTGCGGCTGGTTCTGCCTCTCGTCATAGCCACTATAGTTGGCGACCATCTTTTCTATGAGAGTTTGAGCTTCTTTGACCTTCAGAGAGAAGAAGGAACCTCCAGCGGCTACATCTAGGTGCTCACGAGTAGGACGGTTGAGCCCATGGTAGAAGCTTTGGATTAGTAACGAATTTTGCATTCCATGATGTGGGCATGCCAGAGTATACTCTTGGAAACGCTCCCATGCCTCAGGGATGCTTTCGTCGGTTAGCTGTTGGAAACTTGAAATCTTATTCCGCAGGGCGTTGGTTTTGCCTAGCGGGAAGAACTTGGAAAGGAAGGTGTTGGAGCACTTGTCCCATGTGGTGAGCCCTTCTTGATTGTTGTAGAACCACTGCTTCGCCTTCCCCATCCGTGAAAATGGAAAAAAGGCGAAGGCGGATAGCTTCAAGAGTTGCTTCCCTCAAGGTGAAGGTGCTGCACACCACCAAAAACTGTTGGAGGTGGGCGTTTGCGTCTTCCAATGCCTTTCCATAGAAAGGACTGGCCAAAACCATGTTTATTAAGGCCGGTTTCAGCTCATAGCCTCCATTCCCCATGTTCAGGTTCGGACCGGTACAGATATTGTCTGCAGTCGGGGCGGAGTAGTCATGGATTGTCTTCTCAGCCATGGTTGGTTGAGCGGACGTGGAAGGGTCTTGCAGTTGAGATGGTGGGATCAGAGGTGCTACAAGAGCAAGTCTGGGTCGAGGAGGGGTGAGTCATTGACGCACTCTCCTCAACAAAGCCTCCGGATTGTTGTGGTAGTTGTCTGGTAGGTCGAAACCAGTCATAAAGCGTCCTATTTACACCACAAATAAACAGAACAAGGGTAAGTCCGCTAAGGAAAGCGGTAACTCCCTAATAGAAATATCAATGTTAAAATTCCGATATCTTAGCCTATTGCTTCCCCGGCAACGGTGCCAGAAATGCTTGTTGGCACTTCTTAACGTCGCACCAAAATATTATCTGGTAACAACGCTCGAAGTGTTGATTGATGTTTGTTATGCTTTAAGAGAAGAGTGAACCAATCCGCAAGCGCACGGAACATCTATTGTAGCATTTCACCCGAGAGTATTCCAAGGTATCGTATTTATTTTCTGCAGGGAAGCTAGGCATAAGAGGATCTTGGTTTAACAAACATATGACTATAAGAGTTATACCAACTGACCAAAGACGGGATTAAAGATATTCAATGATAAACAGGGGAGCAGTGATAAAGGAGAAATCCACACTAAGATAGATAAAAGAGATCGATTAAGCTAGCCGGGATGACAACGAGTCTAAGTCTAGAATTCCTACGATAAACTTTCCTAAATCTAGTCAAGTGTCAAAATTCCTAGTTACTCGGGTTGAGTGCTTACACTAAATCCATGGTACAGCCTCGAGTCTTTCACCAATAAGCCTACTTTGGGGCACGACAATGATCCACTAATAGGGTCAGTAACTAACCTTGTGCACTAGTGGGCACATTACCGCTAGACGACCCTGCTTGAGACTTCCTGAACGTGGTGGAATACTACATGGATGGACAGGGCTGTCACCACCTGCCACCTACCACACAGCCCGTGGGGACGAATGCAAATCCAGCTAGTGTTAACTTAGGCACCACACCTATGCTTTCACTAGATATTCTTCCTTTGGCCTAGCGGAAGAATAGCCGGGAAATAACCAAGTCTAAGTTCTATTCAAGACCTAAACTTAATTAAATCCTAGATGGGAATCTAGTAAACTATGCTTCAAAGTTCTTTCCCGACAATGAGGAAATTGACTAAGTAAAGATAAATACTTGACAAGATAAATAAGGAAAAGATAATTATATTTAATAAAGGATAAGTCTCACAAAAGGAGAAAAGATACAAGAGAGCTCATACCATGACTTCGAGACAATTTCTGGAATCCCTAGCGATACAAGAGAGCTCATAAACGGTGTGTTTGGTTGAAAACACGCCAAAACCTTTCGCGTCTTCGTAATGCCAGACACGCATATCTGTTTGGCGTGTCTGTCCTTTATACTCCGCACGCGTCGGCCTCCTTTCTTCCTCCTCTTCTTTCTTTCTTCTTTCCAAAACCGTGCCCGTAGGCCGCTGCCGATCGCCGCCATGACTTCTCCTTGTTGCCCCGCCTCTCTCTGCGGCTCATTTCAAGGGAGCTCGTGGGGGGAGCCCCTATGATGGTAATGCATCAATCTCATCTGGGTAGATTTTGAATTTAGGCTATGTATAGTAGGTTTCGTGGTAGCTAGGATTTGATAATAGTGGTTGTAGAGATATTCTGAATTTGGACGAATGTAGATAGATCGGATAGTTGAGATCCCTAGATGAATAGGTTGCATTGTTTCTTTAAGCATATAGGTTGGCATGCATGTGTTCCCTTAATTAGTTATATTGGGTTAGACATATGTTCCTATATTTTAGGAAATGTGAATAGAATGCAATTAATTATGTCAAAATTGTTATAGATGAATCAAATTGTACGCTATTTTCATGGAGGATTAGTGAATGGAGATAGAGAATTTGTCAATATGGTTAAACATGTGTGAACATTTGTAAAAGCACCATTGTTTAGTGTGGTTATGAATAAAGCTTGTTTAATGAGTCAATGTCAAAGATCAGTTAGCTTACGTGGTAGATTTGACGCCGATGGTAGAGGCCGAACACTTTACGTGGTTATGAATTTGTGTAGGAAGGCTAATTGTAACATCCCAAAAGTTAACTCATAGAACTTTTAACATAAATCGATAAATTAAATTGAACTTGCTAAATTCAATTGAACTATTCCCTCATATATTTCTCTCTTCGTCTCCTTTCCAAATTTATCTAATCTAAACCGAGCTCACTCCATCAAATCTGTATAATCTTGGCCTCGTATGCTTTACTCTCCTTCCCTATCGAGCCCAACTACCACATTAGTCGGACCCCTACTCGCTCCCTCTCCCCGCCTTTCTCCCTCCTCGCGCATGCGCCGCATGACGGCCCCGCTCCTCCTATGGGACATATGTACCTGGGATACCTAACAACTCGACTATATGGCCGAGTGAGCCAGGGGCTCGATTGTGATGTATTTGGCCCAGGAGATATTTACTTAGATATTAGTTTGAGTAAGCAGCAAGATAGGTTAGCACATATATTGGATAGATAGGATCTGTTGTAACCGACTAAAAGATTACCATGTAAACCTCTACCCTTCGGATATATAAGGAGGGCAAAGGGCCTTCGGCAAGGCAGAGACTCGTATTGGAACCCTAATTCTAGTGCGAACCCTAGCAATACAGAAATACCAAATAGGATGTAGGGTTGTTATCCTTCGGGAGGCCTGAACATGTATGAACCTTGTGTCCTGTGTCCATCGATCTTTCATACTCATATGCATACCAAGATCTACTATCGAGAATATCTCTCGACAGTTGGCGTGCCAGGAAGGGGCCGCGTTGAATTCAGCTCTGTCAAAATTGATGGCTTTCATCGATGTCAAGTTTAGCCCGGGAGACAAGATCCGCTTCGGTATCGTCAGCTTCGTAGCCGATCAGCGAGGATACCTCGTCAAGCAAGATCAGGTGACCCTTCCGATGGCCACCAGGCCTTTAGATCCAGGCGTCAGCAGAGCTTCGATGACCGATTGGATTGCACCGGCCGACCGGTTCCCACTCGGCTTTAACAACGCAGCAGCAGTGCTCCAGGCGGAAACCCTCTCGGGCTCCTACTCAACGTTGTCCGCAACACGTCGATCGGCAACCCCGGCCAACTCGGACCTTACTGCGGTTGATCTCCCGGCTCTTCATATGGATTAGTCGGATGAAGATCCTAATTTTTTTGACAAATCAAGATTAGTAGCAACGATCGGCTTTGAAAACGAGTCAGTTCTGGACTTGATCGAAGGGCCGAGTGATTTGGAAAGTTGCTCGTCCGACTATCATGAGGTGTTCATGGTGGCACCAGCAGCTCAAGGAGGCGCCGATAGGGAGACATCAGCAGTGGCTGCCACATGGGCAAACACGTAAACTGAGGACGGACATGAAACTGATCTCGAAGACGGCGACCCAGACGCTCCCACTCCCCCACTCCAATAACAGGATGCTCGCTAGAGGTCCCAGGTTGTGAAGAACCTATATATGGGCAATGTCACCGTAAAACTTGATGGTGAAGACGTCTTCAAAACCCCACAACACAACATCACAGCTGCAGCGGCCCTTTTGAGCACATTAGAGCCCATGCTCCAGGTCTCTCCAGAGTTGACGCCTCAGGTCAACAAGCTAAAGGCACACATCAAGGCTGCCGCTGTACTGGAGATGCACGAGGAATGATCAGCGCCAAGCAAGACGGTATCTGGGGCCGCTAGTTCAATACCCAGCCAGGAACGGCGGGACTACCAACATACCGACCGGCAGGCAACCCTGCCGACTGCCTCATGATGACAGCCCATTGTAGATTACCATGATTGGCATCCGGACACCGACCTACACTATGGTATACCGCCACCTGATGCCTGAGTTTGGTTGGACAGCAGGTATCAAGAGTGCGACGACGCGGCTCGCCGTGAATATGAAGATGAACGACGCCATCGCGGTTTCGTAGATGACCGATACTACAAGCGCAACAATAGGAGAGAGCCGCCTAGAGATGATCGACACTACGATCGACGAGATGAAGGTCAGCACGAAGACAGAGCTCGCCAATAAACCGGTCGCGAGCGGGAGTGAATCGCCGCCGTTGAAGACTACGATGAGGAGGCCGGCATTCGAGCCTTCACTTGAGACTTACGAACCGTCAGCTGGCCGGTCAGCTTTAAACCAGTTGGCATCGAGAGGTATGATGGCAAGATAGATCCACACGACAGGCTTCACTTCTACGCCACTGCCATACGGGCATTCGGCGGTGATAGTTTTGTCATGGCCAACTATCTACATGTGTGTCTAGCCCCAGCGGCCAGAACCTGGCTCACTAATGTGCCCAAGAATTTCATAATCTCTTGGGCAGAACTTTGCCGACAATTTACCGCCAACTTTCAAGCAACCTTTGACGGGCCGAGGAATCATTGGGAACTCACCCGAATCAAGCAGCGGGGTCAGGAGCCATTAGGACAATAAATCAGCGATTCTGCCAAGTGAAGAATACAATCCCCAACATCTCGAACGCCCAAGTCATTGCTGCCTTCCAGGGCGGATTCCGTGATAACGACTTAATCAAGAAGATCGGAAGGCTACATGCTGCTGGAGGGTTGTCAGCCAAAGAACTCTTCACCACGGCTGACAAATACGCGGCTGACAACTAGGCTTTGTTCTAAGTTCGCCACTATAAAGATGAGGTACCTCGGAACCGTAATCAGTCGGGCCCATCCAACTACAACAGGGGCAATGACAGGAAGCATAAGCAACACCGGATGGTGGCCAACATGAAACATCCCACCAGAAAGAAACAAGTCACTCAAGATGACTTCGACAAAATGCTTGATGGCCCTTGCCTGCTGCATGATGGTGCACACAAAGCAAGGAAGTGCTTTAAACTGAAGAATTTTGCTCATCATGCTTTGAAAGTCTGCAAAGACCGCCCCTGGATCCCAAAAGGTGGCAGAAAAGACACGGATAAGGACAACCAAGACGAGGTCAAGGAGGAATTCCAGGATACTGATCACGAGGTCAATTACATCTGCGGTAGATCCACAGTAGATTCAAAGCGCTAGCAGAAGATCCTATACAGAGAGGTCCACTCGGTCTCGCCAGCGGTGCCTCATTACTTGCGCTGGTCCGAGGTCCCGATTACCTTCGATCGGTCGGATCATCCTGATTACATCCCCAGGCCGGGGAAATATCCCTTAGTACTTACACCGACTATTAACCGAGTCTGGCTAAAAAGGGTATTGGTGGACGGAGCAAGCAGTTTGGACATCCTCTTTGTGAAAACCTTCAAAGAGCTCGCCGTACCTTTGACCGACCTCAAGCCAAGCCGATCACCGTTTCACGGAGTGATCCCTGGCATGAAGATAGTTCCCCTAGGGCAAATCACTCTGCCAGTGACTTTCGACACTCGGGAGAACTACAGGACGGAGCGCATTATCTTTGAGGTCGCTGACCTTGATTCTACATACCATGCCATCATAGGGCGGCCAACCATCACCAAGTTCATGGCCATACCTCATTACCCATATATGATGATGAAGCTGCCAGGACCAAATGGAGTCATCTCACTCTGTTCAGATATTCGGACATCATACATCATACGACTGCGACAACGGTAGTTGCGGCTTGACAGAGAAGAAGGTGGCGGCATCTGAATTGGCCGAGTTGAAGGCAGCAATTGCATCGACAAAGGAGGCCATACTCGACTCACCACCCAAGAAGACGCTGAAGGCCATGGTACATGCGGATGTCGTGGACTCTAAGAAGATTCACTTAGATGATAGTGATGTATCCAAGACCACCAATATTAGGGTCGATCTAGATGATAAATAGGAAAGGCGCTCACCCTTTTTCTTAGAAACAATAAAGATATATTCGCATGGAAACCCTCTGATATGCCGGGTGTTCCAAGGGAAAAGGCTGAACACAAACTTCTCGTTCGAGAAAATGCCAGACCTGTAAGGCAGTGACTTAGACGATTTTCGCAGGACCGAAAGGATGCGATTAGAAAAGAAATCGGCTGACTATTGGCAGCCGGTTTTATCAAAGAAGTCTTCCACCCCGATTGGTTGACCAACCCGGTCTTGGTGCAAAAGAAGAATAAGGAGTGGCGGATGTGTGTGGATTACACCGGCCTCAACCAGGTTTGCCCCAAAGATCCATTCACTCTCCCACGCATTGATCAGGTTGTCAATTCAACGGCTGGATGTGCCTTCTTGTGCTTCTTAGATGCCTACTCATGGTACCATTAGATTCCCTTAAATCAGTCCGATCAGCTCAAAACTTCATTCATCACGCCATTCGGGGCTTTCTGCAACACAACAATGCCCTTTGGTCTGGAAAATGCCGACGCCACCTACTAGCGAACCATGCAACGATGCCTGGATAGCCAGATAGGAAGAAATGTCAAAGCTTATGTGGATGACGTGGTAGTCAAAAGCCAGATCTCTTTCGACCTGATATCAGATTTGGACGAAACATTCGCTAACCTTCGCAAATACAATATGAAGCTTAATCCGAAAAAGTGTGTCTTCGGTTTCCCATCGAGAAAATTACTCGGCTTTCTGGTATCAAATCAAGGGATCGAAGCAAATCCAGAAAAGGTAAATGCTATATTGCGAATGGGACCCCCTCATTCGCAAAAAGACATTCAGAAACTTACCGGTTGTATGGCAGTACTCCGTCTATTCGTATCACAACTCGGCGTTTGAGGATTACCTTTTTTTCCGATTACTTAAGAAGCAAGAATCATTCGTTTGAACTGATGACGCACAGAAAGCCTTGGATGAAATTAAGGCTTATACTAGTGGTCCTCTGGTGTTAACCCCCCCCCCCCCCAAAGCGAAAGGAACCTTTGCATCTATACATATCTGCAACCATGTGGGATACTTGCTTTACAGGTATCCTCATCCAAGACTAAGTCGGTAGCCGACCGGGTACTTCATCAATAAGGAAGCCGACCGACTCGGCTTGGAGCACAAGGCATTTAGCAATAGACTTTCTATGTAAATCCTTATGGGTTACGACTAGGACTCTTCATGTACCCCCCTGCCGACCGGATATATAATGTGGCAGGGTACCCCCCCCCCATGGGGGAGGAGGCGATACAAGTTTGACAACATCAATACAATACACAAAACATAGGACGTAGGGTTTTTACTCTCATCGAGAGGGCCCAAACCTGTATAACTCGGCGTCTTGTGTAACCATCATAGTTCTTAGTCTCGACATAGCCCTATATATTTACTACCAATCTCAAGTTTTGACAGTTGGCATGCCAGGTAGGGGACATGGCTGAAATTCCCATCATTCAGTACTCACCGGAATTCAAGATCTCCTTTGGCTCGCTCGACTTCACGGTCGGTGACAACGGAATGATGAGGACATCACCATGCTGGATACGCGCATATCATGGCCTTCCCCAAGTTACAAGCCGTCACCAACTCGGTCGCCGTGTTTGTCTCGGATTCAGCCGATACTCCTTCACGATTTTGATGATATCTCCCACATCCGACATCCAAACGAGGCGTTCTTTGATGCGTTGGAAAGGGCATGACGACGCCGTCATTTTGTTTCTGGTCCTAGCTCCAGAAGGCTCGTGAGTCATAATATGTGACCATGACAAGTTGCCGTGCCACCTATTTTGGGCCAACTTAGCCATGTATCATGTCGGGCCTTAAGCCCATGTTGTGGGCGCCCCCCTGGTCGCCCCCAACCCTAGGACATCCCTAGTTCATACATAAACTCAGTAGCCGCCGTATTTTAGTTTTGGGTTTTGTTTAGTTCAGTTTTCCAGAGAGAAACTTGATTGAATTATTATAACTGTAGTGACAAGTCCTTTTACAGTAATCCAGGGCTCTTGTTCTTGTTCTACACCACTTTGGCGATTAGTCCTTTTGTGTTCAGAGCTTGAACCTTTTCTTGTGATTCGCTTCATCCATATTTGCAATTTTAGATTATGTGTTTATCCTCTCTTGCTTGTGTTCTCGATTTCGCTTGCAGGAACAATCAAGTTGTGCTTGGTGTAACGGTTGCGGGGTTGGATCGTGTCTGATTCAAGCCGGGTCATCGACGCCGAGTTCCCCAAATTCGAGTTTATCCCCTTACCTCTTGGAAGATCGGGCCATATCTACATCACGGAACCCTAGGTCTAGAGAACCATAGATCCGACTCGGCCGCTGCCGTCACCATGGCGTGATCACCGAGTTCGTCCAACATGATCCCCGCATTGGTCCCACTCGGATCCAAGGAAGCAGATCCTTCCTTCGGGAATGGCTCAGAGTCAGATCGGTCCTTTGATGAGGACTCGATCGGATCGGCATACCCATACCCCCATACTATCAACATGGTGGATATAGTAGATCCTGTGGATGGAGACCAAGATGGTGACCAAGACGGTGAACAAGAATGTAACCCCGTCGATGGCCACCCTAAGCAATTAGCCGAAGGAGGTCATCAGGAGGAAAACCCTCCAGTTGATGACTTATCGATCGGTCACCGCCGTCGACCAAGAGGGTCACGCGGTTCACGCAACGCACACCGACTGGATCTTGGCCCCGATCTCGATGTGGATGGCGTCAAGATCTACCATACTCCTCAGAATAACATCACCGGGGCTAAAACATTGCTCGACACTCTAATAGTCGATGTGAATTATGAAACCCATGCGATGCAGAAGGCGGTGGCTATGCTTAAGGCTGCTGCAGCTAAAGATGTTGCAAAATCTCAGTCGATCACAAGTTCTAGCCACGCATGTTCACGAGGTCGGCATAGGCGTGAGGATCCGAGAAACTCTCTCAGTGTCTGTGATGGATGAGATACGATCAACTCCCACTATGAAGAATGCGCTCGAGATAACCGACGCTATGAGGAAGAGCATCGCGATTGGAGGATGGACGACCGACGGGACGACCAACGGGACAACCGACGGGATGACCGACGGGACAACCAACGAGAGGACCATCAAAATCCTCCTCCAAGAGACAACCATGATGACCGTCGTCGACGTGACGATCAGGATCGGCACGATAACAATAATGATGACAATCGACGACATCGTCACGATGCTGATGTCGGTCCGTGACACAGCCGCTGCCCAAATCCATCCCCAGATCGGCACAGGCGGTCGGTGACGCTAACCAATGACGAGATCAATGGCATCAAAGCTTACATTCCTAGGCTTCACATAGCTCGATGACCAAAAGGATTCAAGCCGGTCCCCATCAAAAAATACGATGGTCAGACCAACCGCTGAGAGTGGCTGCAGCTCTACAGCACGGCGATTCGGTCGGCTAGAGGTGATTCTTATGTAATGGCTAATTACCTTCCGGTCTGCTTGGATCCAGCCGTTCGGATATGGCTCACATGTCTTCCGGAGTAGTCAATCACGTCTTGGGGAGACCTTAGCAAGAAGCTCATAGAAAGCTTCCTAGCTACCTGCAATCGACCGGGCAACCACTTTGACCTCACTCGGATCAAGTAGAAGACTGATGAACCTCTTCGAGACTACATCAAGCGATTTTGCGCTAAGAGGACTGAGATCCCCAATGTTTCGGATCAACAAATTATTGCTGCCTTTCAAGGAGGAATCCGTAGTGATGATTTGGTTCGGGAGATCGGTCGGAGGAATCATGACCTTAAGCTGACCGCTCAGGAGTGCTTCAAGATCACTGACAAGTTTGCGTCCGGGGAGTCGGCATTAGACAACATCCGGGGAAAAGGCAAGGAGAAGCGGTTGGACAAGCCTGAGTCCTCTAAGAAGGACGAGAAGAGGAAGTCTGACAACACGGTTCACATGGTAGACCAATTCCAGAAGAACCCTCGAACAAACCAACCATCCACGGACGAGCTGCTGAGTGGCCCGTGCCTTTTGCACCCAAAGGGAAATCACAAAGCAAAGGACTGCTATCGGCTGAAAGGTTTTGCAGCAGCTGCACTCAAGGTGGCCAAAGATCCCCCGAGGCGCAATGGCAAAGACAAAGCCAAGGATGATGGCGAGAAGGATGACTCAGGAGAATTCCAGGAGCCCCACAAGGAAGTCAACTTCATCTTCAGAGGCCCGGATGCCTATGTGTCCAAGCATAACCAGAAGCTAGAACTTTGGGAGATCAACTCGGTGGAACTAGCTGCGCCTCAATTCATGAGGTGGTCTGAAATGCCAATGACTTTTGATCGGTTAGACCACCCCAAGCATCTATCAAAACCGGGTCGATACCCGTTGGTGCTTGCTGCGACGATGAAGGTGGTAAAGTTCAACAAAGTATTCATTGATGAAGGAAGCAATTTGGACTTAATCTTCACCAAGACACTTCAAGAGCTCGGTCTATCAGTCAATGACCTTCAGCCGAGTTCTTCACCTTTCCATGGGATTGTGCCTGGTAAGAATTCAGTTCCTATTGGACAGATCAGTCTGCCAATCACCTTCGGTACCCGTGAGAACTTCAGGACTGAGCGCATTCTCTTCCAGGTGGCAGATTTCGACTCAACATATCATGCTATCATTGGTCGATCGATGATGGCTAAATTCATGGCTATCCCGCATTATCCATATCTCACCCTCAAGATGCCAGGGCCGAACAGAATAATCTCCCTCCACTCTGATCTTCAGAATTCTTTCGATTGCGATGTATAGAGTTGTGAGATGGCCAATAAATAGTTGATGTTGTCCATCCAGAAGGAGATCCCGAAGGCAGTCAGCATGGAGGAGCAGACTAAAGCAGCGGTTCCAGCAAAGAAGCCTACCAAAGACAAGATCTAGACCAATGACATCCAAACCAAGGAGATCATGGTCGATCCAGAAGACCCCGATAAGGTAACTTATGCTGGGGCCAACCTCGACCAGAAATTGGAACTCGCGCTTAGTCTTGTAAGCTTCATTACCATTGATGATTGGATCCTTGAGGTATGGATGTTTTGGTGATAGATGACAACTATGAAATTGTGGGCTAATATCTACATGAGTGTTGTCTATGTAGGAATCATCTCTTAACTCTATTGCAAATCATATGGATGATGGTGTCCTTGGCGATTGATGACAATGACCGTAAGCATGAAGGCTTGTGAACTTGATGGAGTCCAAGGGTTGACAGAGATGGATCAAAGTGGTGAACAAGCTATGGTGCAAGTGTTTGGAACACTTGAGTAGTTGTTAGGGCTTTGAGTCCATAGGAAAAACCAGAATATCAAGGGGGTCTAGGTCATTCTCTTAGGTCATGTCTAGTCAGTGATGTGCAAGGTTGCTCGGTGAAATCACAGGCACTAGGTGACAGTGGAGAAGCCAAGAAGCTGTTCGGAGAAGCCGGGAAACCAAGTCAAGCGAGGATGACGAGTTTTAGCTTCTGGACATAGAGACCGGACAGAGGGGTCAGTGGAGACCGAACTGTACAGTCACTATGTGGAGATTGCCCGGGACTTACCGCGAAGAAGTAGGAGTCTATCAACAGGTAAGTTTGTACAGACCGGGCGTTCTGGTCTACAGACCGGACGGTCCGATCAGTACAGGTGCAGGGACGGCAGAAGAGGTGCATTTCGCAGAGGCTCCTAGACTGGAGAGAGAAAGTGGATCGGACAGTCCGGTCCAGTGACCGGATAGTCGGGTCACTATAGGAAGAAGCAGCGGACAGAAAGCAATGGCTCTGAAGGAGCCGTCCGGTGGAAACCGGACTGTCCGGTCTGGACAGTGACCGGACACTCCGATCAGTATGTCCAGAGAGGCTGTTTCGTGGAGCAACGGCTAGTTTGAGGTTGGGAGCCTATATAACTTTGTTGCTGGGGTCTTGGAGACGTCTCTTGGCCAGTGGATTACCTGAGAGCATTTGGTAAGGTCCAAGAGCAAAAGAGGAGAGCACTAGGAGGAGATATTGCATATCTTGAGAGTGCTAGTGAAGAGTAGCTTGAGCATCTTGCACATCTAAGGCTAGGGTGTCCTTGAGGGTGTGATCTAGATTGTCACTCTTGGTCTATGGTAAGACCTAGACTGGTTAGGTGTCGATGATCGAGCCTATCGTGATCGGTTGTGAAGGCCGTCACATGTTTGTACATGGTTTGAGCCCGCCGTTGAAAGGGGTATCACAAGTGAGCGCCCGTGTCGGCTCTGGGAGTCCAGCAAGTTCTCGAGGGTGGCGAGCATGTGCTTTGTGCAGCGGTGACGCACACCGTGTCTTCACTCGAGGAGTGATTGCGGGCTCGTGTGCGAGAACTCCACTTGGTGGCGGGAGGGATTGGGACTTCGGCGGGAGTGGTCCAACGAGGATTAGGGGAAGGCGCCATTCTTCTGGGACAATAGGAAAAAATTAATAGCATTCCTTGACCCTCTCTTTACTATTCCGTATTTGTGTGCTCTAGTGAGTAGGGTGACTTGTGGCTTGCATAGGCTAGTATGATTGGCTTCCGCACTTTATCTTATCATGAACTCTAGCATGTGTAGGGTCTTGGCCTACTAGACTTGCATAGGTTTCCTTATCTTTTTAGACTTGAGTAGCGAAATTGAAGTATTTGGGTTCGTGAGCGGCTTACCGATTCACCCCCCCTCTTGGTACGCCTTCGGTCCTTACAAGTGGTATTAGAGCCAAGTGCTCATCTTTGAGGCTTCACTACCTTGAGTAAGGATGCCGGGACAGGCGGGGAATGTACCCATATTCAATGGTGAGGACTATGCTTATTGGAAGGCTCGCATGCAAGCATACCTTCAGTCCCTTGATCTGAAGATATGGGCGGTCACTCACGAGTCTGATGCGGATGTGAACCTACTTGAGCCTGACTTTATAAGTGTAATGCTAAGCCAACAATGCTCTATTTGCTTGCATTTCTAAGGATGTTTTTGCTCATCTTGATTCTAGTACCTCAGCACATGGTATCTGGACCGAGATTCAGGGGCTCTATGAGGGCACCAATGATGTCAAAGAGGAAAGATACGATATGCTAAAGAACAAGTATGATCACTTCACTAGATTGCCACATGAGAGAGCTAACATTGTCTATTCTCATTTTAATGTACTTGTGGAGGAGATCAACGCACTTGGGGATGATTTCAAGATGAAGCCCATCGAGGTGATAAGAAGTTTCTTGAGGCTATTCAAAGACCCCAAGTATGAGTCCATCATCACCTTCATCTTGGGGTGACCTCAAGACCAAGACCATGAAGGAAGTGGTTGGCAAGATCACCGCCTTCGAGAGCTACCAATTGGGGTTGGATGATCCTCAACCATCCAATCTTGCTCTACCGACTGACAAGCAAGAATCTAGCAAGAGCAAGAAGCACAAGAAGAAGGTGATAATTAAAGATGATGATGAAGAAGATGATGATGAGAGTGACTTGACTGAAGACTTAGCTCTTCTCATGAGGAAGATGAAGAACTTCAAGAACAAGTTTGCTTCCAAGTCAAGAGGCAAGTGCTTCAATTGTGGCTCAAAGAATCACTTTGTCCGAGAATGCCCAAAGCCCAAGAAAGAAGCATTCAAGTCACAAGACTCAAGTGAAGAAGAAGAAGAAGACCCCAAGGCCAAGCACAAGAAGAAGAGGTTCTTCAACAAGGACAAGAGCAAAGGCAAAGGCAAAGCTCAATACTACAAGAAGAAGACTTCTCGCAAGGCCTTGTTGGAGAGTGGACAAGTGACAACTCATGTGATGAGTCCTCTTCCTCAAGTGATGAAGAAGTGGCCGGTCTAGCCACGATCATGACCACACCTAAACAAGCTCTTCCTCCACCACCCACGTGCCTCATGGCCACGAGTCAACTTTTGGAGAGTGAGGATGAGAGCAGCAATGATAGCAATGATGAGGAGCTCTCATGTGGCCTGCTTTGGAGTATGCTAGAGCAAGCTCATGACATCGCCATCAAGAAATCCAAAATGTTGGATGTGGTAAGAAAAGAGTGTAAGTTGACTAAGGACTGTGTTGGTGAACTTGAGAGTGAGCTCAAGAACCTTGTCACATCTCATGTGGCCCTAAACAAGAGTTATGACAAACTCAAGGGTGATCATGTAGAGCTTCATGAGAAGTACAAGGGCCTTGAGATCACTTATGAGGCCATAAATATTGAGAACCTTGCCTCTCCCTCCTCTAGTTCATCACAGAGTGATGCTTCTACTATGTGTGATGAACTAACCACCTCGGTTGAGGTTTCTTCTCTTGAGCCACTTGTTTTGGAGGAATATCACAAGCTCAAGGAAGAGAGGAAGATGGTGATGGACAGCTTTGAGAGGCTCACACAAGGTAGAGCCATCCAAAATGAGATTCTTGGGAGGAACCTTGTGAACAATGTCCCCCACCGAGGACTTGGCTCATATCCCGCCGCCATCAGCATCATAGGAACGAGTGATTCCATCCCCGCATGGATCAAGCCCCTACTCGCTGATGACTACTATTGCGAGAGGTGTTGCAAGGATGGCCATGCCACCAAGGATTGTCCCATGGTAAGAAGTTTCATTGTTTTGCCTAAATCTTACTTGTTCCATGAGAACACACATTTCAAGCTTTTTAGGAACAAGGATGGCAAGGTGAAAGCTAAGGCCTTGGGACCACCGAACAAGAAGAGGAAGGTCAAGAGCACATGGGTGCCTAAGTGCATTGTTGATCTTGAGAGATCGGCTACGTACAAGTGGGCTCCCAAGAACAAGACCTAGATGGTGGTGGTGCTGGACCGAGCGCTTTCATGAAGATCATGTAAAGTCCACCACAAGTGATATGGACCTCAACAAACTATCTACTCATAAGGGAGGTAACCGTGTTAGTTCTTGGTAATTGTAGTGTGTTTTTCTTTCTCTTGCATTGCATGGTAATTAGGACTCCTATGTGACTAGTATGCTTTGCATCCATGCATGTGTGAATAACTAAAAGAAAAACACATAAAAATTAGTCAATGTCTAACACATCCAAGATAGCTATAAGCAAGGGGGAGTGCTTGAAATGGTTGTTTGATTTGTCTCAAGGCAAGGGTATGGCTTATAGTGAGTAAGCTTAGGAGGGGATCAAACTTGACATTGTTAGGTTTCCTTTGTGTCTTGATCTTAATATTGCTTGCATCCACATGGCATGTTTACTTTCATTGCATATGTAAATTGCTTGTTGCATGCATCATATAGGAAACACAAAGGAGGCTTGTCACAATTGTAGATATTTGTGCCTCATGCTCTATATGAGATTACATCTCCGTAAGTGTGACCAAAGGAAAGGATTGTGCTTCATGCCCATTGAGCAAGATCTTATGAACTCCGAGGTTAAATCTACTCGCGCGGTTCATGGCCTAAGGCTCATACATACCCCTTTGGTTCTTATTTGCCTTGGTTCTTATTTGCTCGATCTTTCATTTGGCTTTTGCAAAAACTATGAGGCCATAGTGTGCCACTATTTGAAAATGAGTGTTTGAGAGATCCCTCTATATTCCAAGTGCGGTGTTTGTTTGTGTGTTTAGCGAGGGCACATGGAAAATGGAGAAAATCCTTGACTCAGCAAATTCATGAAGTGACCGTACAGTCTGGTCTGTGCAGCAATGCACAGTGTTTCGGGGAGAAAAATGGAGACCGGACAGAACATTTCTTAAGATCGGACAGTCCGGTCTGCCAATGTTCTGGTCTTCTAGAATTCTGATTTTTCAGAATCCCCGAAGTGACCGGACAGTCCAGTCTAATGAGCGGACGGTCCTGTCACTACAGTTGATCGCGCTGTATGCTTTCCGATCTGAGTTGTTGATCGTGCCCTAATTGATCTCGGCCGTCGATTATGTTTTGACCTAGGTCAAATCGGGAATATTGGTTGTCTTCATCTCTATTCGACTCCAACGCCGAGACCGTGCCCCCGCTCTCCTCGCCAACGCCGCGCCTCCATCTGCTAGACCGTGCTGCCCGCCGCCGATGAGCTCCCGTGACCCAGCACTCGCACACTCACACGCACGCCCGCGACCACAGTAGAGCCGCCACCGCGCGCCGCCCTCTCCACTCACCCTGCGCTGCCGCTCGCCCCGAGCCGCCGCGCCGCTTCGCCGCCGCGTGCCTCCACAGCAGCTGCTGCTGCCTTTTGCCGCGCGCCTCCAAGCCAGAGCCGTCGCCGACGACCCCACACGCGTGCACACTGTCCTATAGCCAAGCACCACCTCCACCGCAACACTAGGGCAAGGATTTCCCCTTCCTTTTCACCTCCATTGCCGGCAAACCAAAAGCTTGAGCTTTTTTAGTGATTGGAGGGTTCCCGTGGTGTTCTTCGATTCTCGGTGTTGATTCTCTCCTAGGGTATTGATCCTATCTCTTCTTTCATCGTTTATGCCCCAATATCGAGTAGTTAGTTTTAATTGATGCAATTGAATTATCTGCCCATGATTAGTTGCATTAATTAGCTAATTGACTCAACCTAGTCTGCAATTAATTCATGCCTATCTATTAATTGCATGTCTAGGGTTTATCTCCTGTCTAGTCTACAGTTAGATTTATTGCTATTATTTGACTGTACACTAGATGACTCGCACCAGCCACATATAGTCAATGATCACTGTTGTTACTTTGCATACTTGCCCAGTGATCATGTCCTTCATTCAGTGCTAGGGTTTCTATTGCGCATTCTTTCCTAGCGGTGCTTTGCTTGTAGATGTATTATGACTCTATGCTTATCCCATCTACACCTATATGCGTGCAGTGAGAGCAGAGCAACAGTCAGAGAAGGCAGGGTCAGGACAGGACAAGGGCAAGGGGAAGATGCCTGAGAAGCCAAAGACCAAGAAGAGACTGAGACTGGATCCAGAGTCAGAGAGAGCCAGGAGAGTGGCTAGGCTCCTGGATGCCATGGAGCAGTCACGGAGGACTCCGGGGACACGGCTGATTCTAGAGCAGCCCCGTGAGACACAGAGACTGAGGAGGAGTACCAGGCAGAGGACAACACCTCTAGCTATCGGAGTGGTACCACCGCCGTGGATGCAGCATACCCCGGTTTCCCGTCAGGGGAGATCATCGAGAACTGTGGAGCAGGGATCCTCTAGGGAGCAGGAGGAGGAGTACGAGGAGGAGGAGACTGGAGAGGAGACCTCAGAGTTAGAGTCTGAGGAGCTGGTTGAGGAGGAGGAGTCACATAAGGAGCCAGAGTAGACTGTTCCCCAGAGGACAGCTCACCGGGCAGGAGACCCGAGGTGCAATTGTGAGGTGTGCACGAGGAGGCTGCAGAGACTGGTACAGGCAGCCGGAGAGCCGAACATCCTCAAGGTTCCTACAAAGGACCTTAAGGTACTTCGGTTTATGTCCTTCGAGTAGTGGGTACCAGTTCCGAGAGACCCTGCTGCTGGAGAGAGGTACTTGACGTCGCTACAGAGGAGGATAGGAGAGGGCTTGAGATGCCTTGTTGCACTGAGGACTAGAGACAAGGTGCTTGAGCAGCAGCAGTACACCACCTACCAGGCCATGAGGAGGGCCACAGGCATAGACTTGGAGCAGTACTTCATGTACTTGTCAGGACTAGCTGACCTAGTCACTGCTCCACTCAGGTACAGGGAGGTTATGGTACTTGACTTCTACGCGACACTGTGGGTTGCCAGAGACCACTCAGAGTTCTGGTTCTTATTCAGAGGGCAGCCACAGTGAGTCACCAGAGAGGATTTGATTGCCCACCTAGGACTTCTTGCTTCAGACTTTTAGCTTTACAAGGGTGCCTATGGTACACTGGAGCCACCTCGTAGACCTCAGGGAGGGAAGCTACCCTCAGAGGACATTGTGTCGATTTCTTTCCCACCGCCCCCACACTCCAGGCTTTGAGAGAGGCCATGCTAGACTCACTGCAGAGGCCAAGGTGGTGAGAGCGATAGTTGCCAGGACTATCATCCCTAGGTCGGGATACAAAGAGGAGTTCACACTTCTCCACCAGTAGGCAATAGTAGCTATCTTGAGGAGGCAAACCTTTGACTTAGCAGACCTCTTCATTGGAAAGATAGAGGAGGTTATTTCTGAGAGGGTTGGAGGACGTCACTTGGTCTGTGGGCCCTATGTTATCTCTTGAGGAGGATGGGCCTAGTGACGCAGGAGCAGTACGACGCTTCCCCTGAGGTGACCACCAGCTACTCACCTTGAGTCCCCAGGGGATCCCAGTCTACCTCCAGCCAGCACACAGGAGAGGAGGAGCAGGAGTCACCGGTACTTCACGAGCAGGCAGCTCAGCCAGAGACGATGATTCCTGACTCAGCCAGTACAGGAGCACCTCCCTAGCCGACATGTTCGCAGTCTAAGGACACTGTCATAGTGACAACACATGCAGGACGGTTGGGTGAGTTTATACAGAGTGTGTCTGAGGATAGACGTCAGATGATGAAGATGATCAGAGGACAGGCAGAGCTTCAGCGCCAGTAGATGGCTCTTGTCTCCGCTCTAGTGACTTAGATGACGGAGCTTACTCAGAGGCAGGCCGGTCAGCAGCCAGGACCTTCAGTGTTCCCTCAGTTTTAGTAGCTGCAGACTCAGCTAGGACCCTTCACTACTTTGATGACAGCACAATCCAGTGGACTGTCACTCTCAGGGGTCTTACCGACAGGGGGAGCAGGTCAGACTTTCTCTTCAGCACAACTCTCTCTCATGTCAACCTTTTCTATGTCAGTGTTGTTTGTCTCACCCTCACACTCGTCGAGCTCACAGATGGTAGGACCCTCCAGTTCACAGCACGTACCGGTCAGGAGTCTGTTCTCAGACATTGTACACACTACTCGTGCAGACTACTAGACCGCCCTAGAGACAGCTACAGCTTCAGCTCCACCTCTTACTGCCACCGTTCCCACTCTTTCTACTCAGGTAGCGGAGGATCTTGTCCGTGGATGCTTCTCTCAGCAGGACGTGGCAGATCTCATTCTTCTCCAGACTTCAGCTTAGGAGACTGCCACAGTCACTACCGCGGCACAGGACAGTGGGTCTGAGTCACCTGTAGACCTTGGTTTCTTCGAGTAGCTGGATGTTCAGGCGGCACAGGCTCAGGGAGCACAACAGGATCCACCTGAGGAGTAGCCAGGAGCAGAGCCTTCAGAGGACGTTGCTGCACCACTTCCTTCAACCACGAGCGCTTAGATGTTCCTCTTGTCCCGCCTTTTGTGACTTTTTGGTGCTTGTTGCCAAAGGGGGAGAAGATACTAGGTCTAGGGGGAGTGGGAGTGTGATCTTGTACGATCGAGAGTAGCTTGTATCTAGGGGGATCTACGAGGTTTTTGGGAGATAGACCATTTGGATCTTATTTTGAGGTGTTATTCGTTGTTCGTGGATTATGATGAGTCATGGTTTTCATTCGCTTGTGTTTGACTCATTTTGATCTCACTTGGTTTATTTCCTTTTCATATGCAGTGCTTGTATTTATTCATTATCTTGTATGCCTGTGTATGATATCATAATGATGGATGCTTGTTCTTAATTCTTATGCATTTTCATGCTAACTTGTTGCATCTCATCATTTATGCTTTGCATTGCATGTCATTATGCTTTCATTCAATATATTGCCATGGCATGGATGCATGTTTCATCTAGAGTATGCTCTTCTCTCTTTTCCTTATATCTCTAGATGTTACTTGATTGAGCAGGACCTTATGCGTTTCTCTCTTATGATGTCTTGGTTCCTCCTGATCTTTGTGTAGCTTGTTTCATCAATCACCAAAAAGGGGGAGATTGTAAGCTTCATGACCATTGATGATTGGATCCCCGAGGTATGGATGTTTTGGTGATAGATGACAACTATGAAATTGTGGGCTAACATCTACATGAGTGTTGTCTATGTAGGAATCATCTCTTAACTCTATTGCAAATCATATGGATGATGGTATCCTTGGCGATTGATGACAATGACCGCAAGCATGGAGGCTTGTGAACTTGATGGAGTCCAAGGGTTGACGGAGATGGATCAAAGCGGTGAACAAGCTATGTTGCAAGTGTTTGGAACACTTGAGTAGTTGTTAGGGCTTGGAGTCCATAGGAAAAACAGGACTATCAAAGGTGTCTAGGTCATTCTCTTAGGTCATGTCTAGTCGGTGATGTGCAAGGTTGCTTGGTGAAATCACAGGCACTAGGTGACAGTGGAGAAGCCACGGAGCTGTTCGGAGAAGCCGGGAAACTAAGTCAAGGGAGGACGACGAGTTTCACCTTCTGGACATAGAGATCGGACAGAGGGGTCAGTGGAGACCGGACTGTACGGTCACTATGTGGAGATTATGCGAGGCTTAGCGCAAAGAAGCAGGAGTCTGTCAATAGGTAAGTCTGTATAGACCGGACGGTCCAGTCAGTACAGGTGCAGGGACGGTAGAAGAGGTGCATTTCGTTGAGGCTCCTGGACTAGAGAGAGAAAGTGGACCGGACGGTCCGGTCCAGTGACCGGACAGTCTGGTCACTACAGGAGGAAGCAGCGGACAGAGAGCAACGGCTCTGGAGGAGCCGTCCGGTGGAGACTGGACTATCCGGTCTGGACAGCGACCGGACTGTCCGGTCAGTACGTCCAGAGAGGCTGTTTCATGGAGCAATGGCTAGTTTGAGGTTGGGAGCCTATATAACTTCATTGCTGGGGTCTCGGAGACCTCTCTTGGCCAGTGTATTACCTGAGAGCATTTGGTAAGGTCCAAGAGCAAAAGAGGAGAGCACTAGGAGGAGATATTGCATATCTTGAGAGTACTAGTGAAGAGTAGCTTGAGCATCTTGCACATGTAAGGCTAGGGTGTCCTTGAGGGTGTGATCTACATTGTTACTCTTGGTCTATGGTGAGACCTAGACCGGTTAGGTGTCGGTGATCGAGCCTATCGTGATCGGTTGTGAAGGCCATCACACGTTTGTACACGGTTTGAGCCCGCCGTTGGAAGGGGTATCACTAGTGAGCGCCCGTGTCAGCTCGGGGAGTCCGGCAAGTTCTTGAGGGAGGCGAGCTTGTGCTTTGTGCAGCAGTGACGCACACCATGTCTTCACTCGAGGAGTGATTGCGGGCTGATGTGCGAGAACTCCACTTAGTGGCGGGAGGGACCGGGACTCCGGTGGGAGTGGTCCAACGAGGATTAGGGGAAGGCGCCATCCTTCCATGACCTCGGGAAAAAAATCATGAGCATTCCTTGACCCTCTTTTTACTATTCCGCATTTGTGTGCTCTAGTGAGTAGGGTGACTTGTGGCTTGCATAGGCTAGTGTGATTGGCTTCCGCACTTTATCTTATCATGAACACTAGCATGTGTAGGGTCTTGGCCTACTAGACTTGCATAGGTTTCCTTATCTTGTTAGACTTGAGTAGCGAAATTGAAGTATTTGGGTTCGTGAGCGGCTTACCGATTCACCCCCCCCCCCTTCTCGGTACGCCTTTGATCCTTACAACTCTTTTTCCTCCAGGAAAATAGAGACATCTTTGCATGGAAACCATCTAACATGCTGGGAGTTCCTAGGGAAAAGATTGAGCATGAGTTAAGGGTACCTCCTGGGGCTACCCCCGTTCGGCAGAGGCTTAGATGATTCGCGCAAGACCACAACGATGCCATAAAGAAGGAGATAGTTAGATTATTAGATGCTAAGTTTATAAAGGAGGTGTATCATCCTGACTGGTTAGCAAATCCAATCCTTGTACCCAAGAAGAATAAAGAGTGGAGAATGTGTGTCGATTATACCGATCTCAACAAGGTCTGTCCTAAAGACCCCTTCGCTCTTCCTCGTATTGATCAGATGTAGACTCAACAGCCGGGTGTGAGCTTTTAAGCTTTCTGGATGCCTATTCAGGCTACCACCAGATCCTAGTGAAGGTCGAAGATCAGATTAAAACTTCCTTTATAACACCCTTCGGCGCTTATTGCTATATCACCATGCCTTTCGGTTTGAAGAACGCTTGCGCGACTTACCAACGAGGTATTCAACGCTGCCTTGCTACTCAGATCGGTCAGAACGCAGAAGCATATGTTGATGACATCGTTGTCAAGGCTCAGAACATCGAGAAACTACTTTCTGACTTGGCAGAAACCTTTGACAATCTAAGGCATTATTCGATGAAGCTGAATCCTAAGAAGTATGTCTTTAGGGTTCCTTCGGGAAAGCTACACGACTACATCGTTTTGAAACGAGGTATAGAGGCTAACCCAGATAGAAACAAGGCGATGCTTGATATGGGACCACCTAATTCTCAAAGGGACGTTCAAAAGTTGACCGGATGCATGGCATCCCTGAGTCGCTTTATTTCCCGATTGGGGGTTAGGGGGCTACCACTTTTCTGACTGCTTAAAAAGCAGGAGGGCTTCATTTGGACCGAAGGGGCACAGTCGGCATTGGACGAATTGAAGGTTCACCTCAGCAATATTCCAGTATTGGTGCCTCCGGTGCCTGGAGAAAAACTTCAACTTTACATATTGGCCACAACTCAAGTTGTGAGTACTGTTTTAACAGACGATCGAGAAGAAGGACCTATACAAAAAGTACAACACCCGGTCTATTTTCTGAGTGAGGTCCTTGGTGCCTCTAAAGCAAGATATCAATAGATCTTGAAGTTGTTGTATGCATTGTTGATCACTTCCAGGAAGTTGAAGCATTATTTTCAAGCTCATCCAATCGAAGTCCAGACTTCCTTCGCACTCAGCAAAGTGCTGCACAATCGAGAAGCCGAAGGAAAAATTGCCAAGTCGGCAGTCAAACTTGGTCAATATACCATTATATTCGTGCCTCGGTCGGCTATAAAGGGACAAGCGTTAGCTGCTTTCATTGCCGAGTGGATAGAGATTCAAAATCCTCCCACTGCACAAGATGTCGAGTATTGGAAGATGTACTTTGATGGCTCCCTTAAATTACAAGGGGCTGGTGCGGGAGTCATGTTTATCTCGCCCACTGGAGAAAAGCTTCACTATGTCATTCAGGTTATGTTTTGCGCGTCTAATAACATTGTGGAGTATGAAGCCCTCCTACACGGTCTACGCATTGCTGCTTCACTCGGCATTAAGCGTCTGGATGTTTTTGGTGACTCAACTTTGGTCATTAATCAGGTCACCAAGGATTCGAACTATGTAGATGACAATATGAGTGCTTATTGTCAAGAAGTAAGGAAGCTCAAAGACAAGTTCGATGGATTGAAATTCACGCATGTTCTTTAGGATAATAATCAAGCGGCTGATGAATTGGCTAAGATGGGATCGTCTTGGTCTGAAGTCCCACCGGGTGTTTTCTTACATACTATTGATTCCCCTACTATCTCTCCTCGGTTGGATGTATTAATGAGCATGGTCATTGATCTTGTTGGTGATAACAACATGGAGGCTGACTGGCGTGATTCACTCATCCAATATTTGGACTAGGGTATGCTGCCTTCGGATCCTAATGAGCAACGGAGGTTAGAAACCTAATGCCGAGGATATCAATTGGTGGGAGACCAACTCAATAAAAGAGGAGGTTCAAACATCTTGATGCGGTGCATCTCGATACCAGAAGGCCAAAACCTGGTAGAAGAAATTCATTCTGGGATATGTGGCAATCATGCAACTTCCAAGACTTTGGTCAGCAAAGCTTTCTGGCAAGGGTTTTATTGGCCCACGGCGGTCGAAGATGCACACCAGGTCGTTCGGAAGTGTGAAGGTTGTCAATTCTTCGCTCAACAAATGCATGTGCTTTCACAGCAACTCTAGATGATACCTTTGACTTGGCCCTTTGCTGTCTGGGGGCTTGATATTGTTGGTCCTTTCAAGAAAGTGCCAGGCGGGTTCACTTATTTGTTCATTGCTATTGATAAATTCACCAAGTTGATCGAAGTAAAGCCAGTCAGCAACGTCAAAGAAGGCGATCGAGTTTGTCAAGGATATCTTCACTCGATTTGGGGTTCCTCATGACATCATCACCAATAATGGCACTCAATTTGCATCAATGAAGTTCCATGACTTTGTCGATGAGATGGGAATAAAAATCCACTTTGCATCAGTAGCTCATCCTCAAAGTAATGGGCAGGTCGAACGGGCCAATGGTATGATTCTTCAGGGATTGAAGCCGTGGATATTCGACAGACTGAAACCTTATGCCGGTCGGTGGGTTAAAGAATTGCCTTCAGTTCTTTGGGGGCTTCTTACAAACACCAGTCGGGCTACTGTTCAGTCACCTTTCTCATTGGTCTATGGCTCAGAAGCTATGCTGCCGACCGAGGTCAGTCTTGTTTCGGCACGGGTTCAGGCGTATGATGAACAACTTTTCGAGGGGAACCGAAATATTGATTTGATTGCAGCAGAGGAGTTGCATGATCACGCTCTATTTCAGTCGGCACTTTACCAACAAGGCTTGCATCGTTATTATGATAAAAACATACGCAATCGTCAGTTCCAAGTTAGAGATTTAGTGCTTCCTCAAGTGCAGTCAACAAAGAACCAGCATAAGCTTTCTCCAAAGTGGGAAGGACCATATGTGGTGAAGGAAGTCACTCGCCCGGGGGCTTACCGACTGATGTATGAAGATGGCGATGATATACCAAACTGCTGGAACATAAATCAGCTACGTCGTTTCTATACTTAGTTATTCTCTTGTATACTTATACATTATTTATGAATGAAACTTCAGTCTTTTTGATGAAAGATTTTTTGATCATTTTCATTCTATATTGTCTCGATTTCTTAAGTTATTTTATTAAACAATCGAGCCAGGGGGCTAGTCATATTGTCCCACCTTAGTCTAACCTCATTCTGGTTTTGGACAATTTTCTGACCGATTTCTTCTCTTTGAATACGATCTTCGCTTTTTTGGTCTAACGTCTACACATCACGGTTATATACTTCATACTGCACATCAGACTACCACTACACTAAACCCAAAGCCAAAGTGCGAGAGGTCATGTGTCGATTGGTCAACTCTGCTTGTTACGCAGTTACGAGTCATAACCTAATATGTTAAGGCAGACTGATGCAATGTGAGTTTCTCAGTGACAGAAACATACTTTTGATATTTTTATCAGACTTCTAAGCTATTAAGCATGAAATTAATTTACACGTAGCAAACATTGTATCAGATCATAGATACTATTAATGTTCTCAAGCATTATAGGATTATAGCTCCTTTGAAGGGGAAGAAGAGTCAGCTCGGAGTTCAACTTCTAGAGTTGCTGGAGGAGTAGTCACGGTTGGATTAATCTCTATGTTGTCGACCAAGGCGCAGAAAGTCTCTAGCATGGAATCCAAGAGCAGCTGGCATTGGTCGTCGGTCAAGTCTGGGTTGAAGCCCTCCTTGATCTTGTCTAATGGCAGAGTAGGAGACCAAGATTGGCAAATTGCCATAACCTGACTCCCAGCCTCGGTCACCACTCGCCGAGTGTTATAAGCAATAGCTTCTGATGCATGCTCCAGCAAGTAATCCAAGGAGTGGCCAGTCTGCTCCACTTTGTCAGCATGAACATAGTTCATTGCCTTTCGAGCGACATAAGATACAGCTGCGACTGATGATTTTCGATCAGTATGATCAACAGAAGATTCAAGCAGATGTGAGAAATAATGAAGGGCTTACTGGCAAGATTACATTTGAAGGATTTGGACATGCTCTTGGCATCCTCTATCTTGGCATCGGCTTCCTTCAACTCCTTCTGTAGCCAAGTGATCTCAGCCTTCTGGTCCTCGACTGACTTGGAGAGGTTTTCCTTCTCAGCGTTCAGAGCGTCCACAAACCTTTGCTGATTGGAAGTCAACTTCTCCAGGTCGGCAATTTTCTAATCATGAGCTCAAGACAGGCATTTGAACTTTTAGCGCTAGAGTGATTAGTTGATTACTTAAATACCAATGGTAAGTTATCTTACCAGCTATATCTGCATGGCCTTGGTCTAAGGCCTTGGTCATCTCTTATCGATCGGTCTGCAAATTATTGATCTCCTTTTGAGCTTTGGAGAGTCGCTGACCGGTGACTAGCATAACACCAACAATGTGTTAGTCTTAAACATAAAGACATAAAGGCTGAAGAATTTAGAGCATACCAAAGGTTTCAGCTTCAACGTATTCCACTCTAGCCTATTTCCTCTCGACAAGAGCATATATTTTCTGGATATAGAAGATGGCTAAGCTTAACGATGAGTTTGAGACAAAGCTAAAGCAAGGTATTGAAGTACCTTGTTGACTTCTCGATGTTGATACATTATCTCCGCATCCTCCACTTCGGGCCGATCGAGCGCATCATAAGACAGTGTCGCCTTACCTTTGTCAAGAGGCAAAGGGACGCTGACTGGAGAAGGTTGTGGTGCAGGCTCTAGGATAGGGGCAGGAATTGTCTTATCAGATGGCTTATCCATCTCGGTCGGTGGGTTTGAAGATTTGCCGACCGGTTTAGGCAGATCAGTCGGACGAGGAGGAAGATCCAACCGGGTGTCCTCGGACCCTTGAGCACTCTGAGAATCACTCGTCCGACTACTGTCAAAATGAAGATGGAGGAGATTAAAATGTTTTATGATTTGCAATAAGAGACAAGGAGTATAAGGTTAAAGGATTAACCTGGGGGCCTTCTTGAGCTTGATTTGGCACATCCTCTTCTTCGAAGAAGTCGACTGAGAATCAGTCTCCTCCCTCTTCTAGGAAGATTTGCCCGCCTTGTCGGTCTGTTCCACCACCCCTACATCACTCTGAGTTTGACTTAGGGGCTCCGACTGATTTGAGGGTCGGTTGGAGGGAGCAGGGGCGGGTTGACTGACATCAGCAGACGGTGTTTCTTCATCATCACCCTGATCCCCAACATATTGTCGGCGGCGCCCAATAGTTCGCTTTTGAAGTTGACTTGGGGCAGCCAGGGTGACAACTGGATCAACATGCACCGGTGGAGCGCCTGTAGAAGAGCTTGAGCCCCCAGGGCCAATCTGTGGTGGCTTCTCAACATAGTTCGGTCCCTCGGAGTCGGTCGGAGGGAGCGAAGGATGAGATACATAAGTATCCAGAACCTGCACAAGAGTCAAGACACTAAGCAGGACATCAAGACAAGATAATAAGGGATTACTCAAAGTAGACTGAGGCTTACTCGGGCTCGCATAGTGCCCTTGTTATATGCCTTTTGGACATCTTCGAAAGGCGTTTCCGACAGAGTTCACCATTCGGCGGGTCAGGCACCTCCCTAGTTTCATCATCATCGGCATAGTTCCATGCCGGGTGACTTTGAAGTTTCAGAGGCTGCACTCTGCGTATTATGAAGCTTTTGGCGATGATGATACCATCAATGCCTTCAGCTTTTAAGTCAGCAATCTTTTTCAGCAGAGCGACCACCTGAGGGTCGGTCGGATAGGGTTTCTCTGTCCATTGCGCCATGGGAATCGCCTTAGCACCCGTGAAGTCGGCAAGAACAGGGAGAGGGTTGTCACAGTAGAACCACTCGTCCTTCTAGTTCTTGTTTCCAGTCTTCAATGGCACATGGATGTAGGCTTCCTTCTTGTGGAACTGGATGCCAACACCGCCTATGGCCACTTGATTGTCTTTGGTCGGCAGCGGTTGGAGGACAAACAGGTGGCGGAATAGATTGAAGTGGGGGAGAGTGCCTAAAAATGCTTTGTACATATGCACCAAGATGGCGATGTGGAGGATAGAATTGGGATTGAGGTTCACAAGCTCAATCCCATAAAAGAAGAGGAGCCCGCGCAAGAAGCTGCAGCAGGGGACTCCAAAACCATGCTCGAAGAACGAGCAGAACACCACGATCTGTTTATGAATAGGGATGGGGCAAGTTTTGTGGGGTACCTTCCAGTCAATCCGAGCTTGCTCTGGAAGGATGTCGTCAACCACGATCTTGTTCATATCAGCTTGGGAGAGGCTGCTCTTTGAGAACTCCCGAAGCTGCTCCGGGATGTCAACCTCCGACGAAGAAGACGCGATAGGGGCAGTGGAAGTGGCTGGATTTGAAGTGGAAACCTTCTTGTGGCCCATAGCGATGAAGGATTTGGGCACGGTGGATCGAATGCTGAACCCTAGTGGAAGCTCGGGGGCTGAGTGCGACGTGATCTACGGCGGCTGGAAGCAGAGCGCTAACCCTAACCGGAGAAGTAGAGGAGTCGCTGAGCAGAGGAGGCCCAAGGAAGACGAAGAGTTTGTGCGCAAATGCGGCGTGGACTGAGGGTCAATTTGACGCTGCCCTTTTATACTCTCGCTTGTTGACCTAAGGGTCCCATGGGCCAGAATGGGCCGCACAGTGACGCCACTTTTTGATTAGGTAAAAGATTAATTAAGGGCCTTAAACCTATTTAGTGTTAAAACCCTGAGAATTAAAACTCGGGGGCTTCTTTGATGAGAAGCATTGGCTAATTAACAATATTTCACCGTATCTATATGATTTGATGATCATGTAGCAAAGGACTTGATGGTCATATGGATATAAGTTCAAAGGTTTGGTATTGATTGAAGTCAATAGCTAAATTACCAAAATTGGACTTATTAAAGGATAGAGTGACCAATTATTTGGGAAAATCTATGTTATGATTTATGTCATTTAGCCTAATACCATCATATGATTGATGTCATAAATATTTTACATGAATTGAATATGATTGATATCATAAAATTTAGACTGACCAGTCACTCGGACATTGTGTATATCACTCGGCCTTTCTAATAATCGGTCGGCAAGGTTGAAGCCTTGCAAAATGGCTTATTGGTTTGATGACCAGAGGTCTGTTAAACTTATACTCGATAGTTTGAGTAAATTACATACAAAATAATAAGAGCTAATACAATTAGACTCTTGTATTATTTGTCAGTCTCCAAATTATACAAGAGTCAGGGGCTACACCTGATCAGGTGCACCTGACCGGTGCACTAGATCTATCAGGAACTTCAATAAAGAGGACTTCCTAATTTATGATCTATTGATCACTTGGAGAATCAAAGCTCAAAATCAGAAAGCACTCGGGGGCTGCTGTGGGATACTTGCTTTACATGTATCCTCATCCAAGACTAAGTCGGTAGCCGACCGGGTACTTCATCAACAAGGAAGCCGACCGACTCGGCTTGGAGCACAAGGCATTTAGAAATAGACTTTCTATATAAATCCTTATGCGTTATGACTAGGACTCTTCATGTACCCCCCCTGCTGACTGGATATATAAGGCGGTAGGGTACCCCCCATGGGGGAGGAGGCGATACAAGTTTGACAACATCAATACAATACACAAATCACAGGACGTAGGGTTTTTACTCTCATCAAGAGGGCCTGAACCTGTATAACTCGGTGTCTTGTGTAACCATCGTATTTCTTAGTCTCGACGTAGCCCTATATATTTACTGCCGATCTCAAGCTTCGACAATACACATGGTCAGCACTGTGCTGGCGGTGGAGCGGGCGGAAGATGGCAAGGCTCACAAGGTGCAACTGCTAGTCTATTTCGTCAGTGAGGTCTTATCAGAATCTAAGGTACGGTATTTTCAGCTTTAGAAGTTAGTCTATGCATTACTAATGACATCTAGGAAGTTGAAGCACTACTTAGAGGATCATCCAATTGAGGTCCATACATCGTTCGGGCTGGGTGAACTACTGCACAACCGAGAGGCAACCGGAAAAATAGCCAAGTGGGCTATCAAGCTTGGATCATATGATATTACCTTCAAACCTCGTGACGCGATCAAAGGTCAGGCTTTGTCCGACTTCGTCGCCGAGTGGACAGAATGCGAATTACCGCCCACCCCGCAAGAACTAAGCTATTGGAGAATGACATTTGACGGTTCCTTACAACTGGAAGGCGTCGGAGCAGGGGTCGTATTGACATCCCCTGATGGAGCTAAGTTATGGTATGTTCTTCGAATGCATTTCTACGCGTCTAATAACACTGTAGAGTATGAAGCATTATTACATGGACTTCGAACAACTGTATCACTTGGCGTCTAAAGAATTAGCATCTCTGGTGATTCGGCATTAGTAATCAATCAAGTCACAAAGGAGTGGTGTTGTCCTCACGAGAGCATGACAACTTACTACACTGAAGTTCGGAAGCTAGAAGACAAGTTTAATTGCATCGAGTATAAACATGTCCTATGCAAGTATAACAAAGAGGCGAACGAACGAGCCAAGCTTGGGTCCAGTAGATCTAGAATACCTGATGGAGTATTCCTTGATGATTTACATAAGCCATCTGTACTACCCCAGCAAACTGTGGTGCAGTCGGTATCAAAGGAGGGAGCAACATCTCATGTAGCTGTTATTGAAGTAGATTGGCGCAGTCCCTTCATTGAGTATTTGGATCGTGGCACGTTACCAACCAACAAAGAATAAGCCCTCCGCGTCATTCATAAGTCCCGGTCATATTGCATAATTGATCATCTCTTATACAGGCAAAGTCCACTTGGGATATCCGGGAATCATGCAGGCCCATCCACGATTGCGGCCAAAGCAATGAGGCAAGGATTTTATTGGCCAACCGCTTGTGCCGATGCTAAGGATATTGTCCAAAAATGTGAGGGTTGTCAGTTTTTTGCTTGGCAGACGCACGTACCTGCCACTGAACTCAAAACATTCCCATAACTTGGCTGTTTTCTGTATGGGGTTTGGACATTGTTAGACCTTTCATGAAGGCTCAAGGTGGTTTTACTCACCTATTCGTGGCGGTGGACAAATTTACCAAGTGGATTGAAGCAAAACCAGTCGGCAAGATCTCGACGAAGAAGGCCATTGAGTTTATGACTGACATAGTCACTCAGTTTGGTGCCCCGCACAAGATAATCACTGACAATGGCAGTCAATTCACGGCCGAGGAGTTTAGAGATTTTGCGAGCCGAGTGGGCTTCAAGAACGGTTATGCTTCGGCCGCCCATCCACAGAGTAATGGCCAGGTCGAGAGGGGAAATGGCCTCCTGCTTTCGGGAATTAAACCACGCATATTTGACCAACAGGAAAAGTATGCTCGACGTTAGGTTCGAGAGTTACTGTTGATATTATGGGGTCTTAGAACCAATGTCAGTCGCGCCACGGGACACTCCCCTTTTTCTTTGGTTTATGGTTCAGAAGCAATGTTGCCGACCGAGGTGTTCTTTGCTTCCCCACGCGTGATAGCATATAAAGAAAGTACATCCAATAAGCATAGGTGTGATGACCTACTATTGTTAGAAGAACAATGAGATGCCACTTTGATTCGATTGGCAAAACACCAACAAAGTTTGAGGCGTTATCATGACAAAAATGTTCGGACACAGGGCTTTTCGATTGGCGACATGGTTTTGAAGCAAGTTCAGTCTATGGTTGGTAAACAAAAGTTGTCTTCTCCATGGAAAGGACCTTTTATTGTAAAGGAAGTCACTCGGCCAGGTGCATACCGATTGATGCGCGAAGACGGGTCGGACCTTCAAAGTTCTGGAACATATCATAGCTACATCGTTTCTACGCTTAATTTTCATAGTTTATTGTAATCTGTTCATTTTGGATCGTTTAATTACATTATATATATATATATATATATATATATATATATATCATTGTCATGATGATTAGTTATACAATTTATGATTTCTGTGAAATATCTATGGTTATTGTTCAAATCATTACTGTAATTCGGAGACTTGGTATCACCACAACTCATACATGTTTACCAAGCGGGTTACTTAGTCCCTAGGGTTCATGTCATCTGTTGAGGAACAAGACAATTCTCCTGATTCGCATATGCTTGACCGAGTGAGTTCTTAGTCTCCATGGTTCATATTGGTTATCAGGAGCATTGTTTGGAGGGCAGTCATGAGTTGTGTATTGGTTGTGAGTGTTGAACACGAGTTCATACAATACACGAACGAAGCAGCACGACCCAAGAATTCATTACAAACCTGGTAATGAATCTAGACACTGGTGGTCTATTGAAATTAGTCTTATTACAACATCAGCAGTGTAGCATAACACCCAGCAGATTGTTACAAGAACTTACACCCTTGGTAAGGGATCTAATTCTATTTGGTCGGCTAATATATGAGCAGTTTTTTGTGCGTCAGCCACAAGTGCTTCACACTGCTCATCGGTAAGGTCTTCATGCAAACCTTCAGCGACCACATCTAGATCTATGTTGGGAATGTGAGACTTTGCTATGGCCAGCACTTGAGCGCCGGCTAGTTCTGCAACATGTCAGGCATGTTTTTTCACTCGATCTGGAGCTTCTTGTAGCCGAGTCAGCAGATCTCGGCACCGAGGTGGTTTCTCCTCGGGGAAGATGTACTGGGTGACAACTTCGGCGTCCTTCTGAACAGCTGTAAGAGACCATAAAAAGTTTTCATCACCCTCAATAAATTTCTTCTTCAATAGCTCATAGGACCTTTTTGACCCTACAGAAGTGCAATAATCACATATGTCCAGCATATATGAACTTGGCTATAAAGGTATTATGAGAATAGAATTTACATCTTAGGCGTTTTTCCGCTTCTAATTTTTCAGCCTCAAGCATGGCAACCTTCACCTTGTACTCTTCCTTGAGTTTTTCAACTTCTTTGAAAGAACTTTGAAACTTGTTCAGCTCATCTACGGCTTTTTTGAAAATGCCTTCGGCCTTGGCTAGCTGGGTCTCTAGCTTGGTGTTCCTTTCCCTTTGAGCTTTTATTTTTTCTTTAGCCTCTGTTGATGAGGACATCACTCCTAAGGATACATTCAACACTCCTCCAATTCTGGACTTGCAAGGTCCAATGACTAGAGCTCGTGCACGGCGACTAAATTTAGAGGTGAGCTCATTCCTACGTTCTTTATTATATGTCACTTTTGAGAATGGTTTGCTACCTAATGATTATATTGTAATTAGGAACCATGGAGAGGACCAGGGGATGATGGGAGAAGGACATGGAGACGTGGAGGACCAGCAAGGACATGGAAGCCAAGGTGGAGGCCCAACCAAAACCGACTTGGAGTCTGTTTTGGGGTTCAGGACCAATCTGCACTAAAACGAATGCCCAGCACGCATATGGACACGGATTTGGACGTTCTACATATGCACGAAAAGATAAGAAGAATACCTTTCCAATGCCACCGGTCTCATATCAAAATTGATCCAGAGTCATCGGGAATCGTCAAAACAAGAGAGGGTCCAGAATCTGTTTCGGTGCTACGTCGCCTGTTTTTGGCCTTTGGCCTTTTTATCTAGTTGAGCCCAATCAGTTGCGCATCTAGAGGGTCTTGCATGACCCTAGGGTCTTTATATACAGCCTCCACCGCACCATTAGGGTTTGGGTTTTACTTAGATTATTCTATTCATAACTGTTTCACCGTCATCATGGTTTGTGAGACCCCAACTTCGTGAGATTCATAATACATGTGATATTCTGCTGCATTCTTCGTTGTTCTTGCTTGTGTTCTTGATTCACAGGCATGGATTAGCCTTCTCAGCGAGGTCAATCGTTTTAGGACGGTTGATAACCAGAGTAGACGTCGTGCTGCAATTGCGGGATTTAGAACGTGTTGTTCTGAAGCTGGATCGATTTGTGTGTCGCCTTCGACCAAATCAACGTATCCAAAAAGTGGGTGTTCCCAATCTTCCGAAAGGTTCTGGATACATTGATTTGGTTGGAGGCGACACACAAATTGATCCGGCTTCAGAACAACACGTTCTAAACCCCGCAATTGCAGCACGACGTCTCCTCTGGTTATCAACCATCCTAAAATGATTGACCTCGCCGAGAAGGCTAATCCCTGCCGGCGAATCAAGAACACAAGCAAGAACAAAGAAGAATGCAACATAATTGCAGATGTATTATGAATCTCACAAAGTTGGGGTCTCACAAACCGTGATGACGGCACAACTGTTATGAACAGAATAATCTAAGCAAAACCCAAACCCTAATGAAGAGGTGACGGATGTATATGAGGACCCTAGGGTCATGCAAGACCCTCTGGATGCAGCCCTAAGTGGGCTCAACTCGATACATGGCCCAAAGACCAATTACGGTGTCGCAACATCAGGACAGATTCTGGAAATCGACTTGTTTTGATGATTGCCGACGGCTCGGGACGAATTTTGACATAGGACCAGCTGGGTTGGAATGTTTTTTTCGTTATATTTCCAGGCATATATAGAACATCCAAATCCGAGTCCGTATGTGTCCTGGGCATCCATTTTAGTGCAGACTGGTCCTGGGCTCCAAAATAGACTCGAAGTCGGTTTTGATTGGGCCTCCACCTTGGCTTGGACGTCCTTGCTGGCTCATCACGCCCCCAATCTCCTCCCCAGCTATCTCATCATCATCTCCATGATTCCTAACAACAATTAATTCATTAGGTAGCAATCTATTCTTAAAACCACATAAATAAAACATTAGAAATGAACTCACATGTCAATTCAGGTGATGTGCATGAACTTTCATCCGAGTTAGAGGAGTGTTGTGTACATCCATATGTGTGATGTCCTCATCATTCTCCCCCTTTTGAATCAGAGTCGTCCTCGACTCGAGCTCATCTCTTTCACCCATGTATGGTCTCAAATCTGAAATATTCATTGTGAAACTATTTCCAAACTTGGGACGCAACTCATATTTATATGCATTATGAAATTTGTTATCACAATGTGAAACTACAGTAGAAGGCGTGTCACACAACTGAACAACATCTTTGAAAAATTGGCCAGCGGTATGAACATCATCTGCACTCTTATGACAAGTTAGAAAATGTGTGATCTTAGAAACACTAGAAAAACTTGACATGACATGACAATTGTTATTGCAGTTTTCTAGTGTCTCATTAAGTTGCCCAACACAAGGAGATTTCAATGTTGAAGAAATATAAACTCTATGCCCCATAAACAAACCTCTATGATCATAATAGCCAATAACATGAAAATTATTTCTTGTCAATAAAGCAAATTCAGTTTGAGAAAAGATTTTCTTCTCAATGGCATTTAGATCACAAAGAACATCAAATTCAATATAACCCAAAGTATTTAGAGAAGTCAACAATTTCTGCTCATCTTTTTCACATGTAACTAAAATCAAATGTTTTATTTTAGCACTATTATGTGAATCATAAGCAAAAGCATCAAGCTCATCCATTTGTTGTGGCAAAGGTATAAGTGAAGCATTGGCACACAACTCCTCTTTATCACAAGGACCAACAGATAAATCAACTTGTAACTAAGGAACATCATCATAAGGTTCCAATATAGCAAGATTATTGAAACAATTCATCACATCAAGAAGGTTTTACCTGAAGCAACAACCTGTTCTTTATCTTTCCCATTATCATCTTCTTTATGTAGATGTTAAAATGTATTAGTTGCAACAAGAGGCAAAGAAATATGTTCATTCTCTCATAATTCAGATTTTGATGGAAGTGTTGCAACATTTGAAATAGCCCACTTGATGTGGATAAGGGTTCCCAATCTTCCGAAAGGTTCTGGATACGTTTATTTGGTTGGAGGCGACACACAAATTGATCCGGCTTCAGAACAACACGTTCTAAACCCCGCAATCGCAACACGACGTCTCCTCTGGTTATCAACCATCCTAAAATGATTGACCTCGCCGAGAAGGCTAATTCCTTCCTATGAACCAAGAACACAAGCAAGAACAAAGAAGAATGCAACACAATTGCAGATGTATTATGAATCTCACGAAGTTGGGGTCTCACAAACCATGATGACGATGAAACTGTTATGAACAGAATAATCTAAGCAAAACCCAAACCCTAATGAAGAGGTGGCGGCTGTATATGAGGACCCTAGGGTCGTGCAAGACCCCTGGACGCAGCCCTAAGTGGGCTCAACTCGATACATGGCCCAAAGACCGATTACGGTGTTGCAGCACCAGGACAGATTCTGGAAGTCCACTTGTTTTGACGATTGCCGACGGCTCGGGACGAATTTTGATATGGGAAAAGTTGGGTTGAAAAGTTCTTTTCGTTATCTTTCCAGGCATATATAGAATGTCCAAATCCGAGTCCGTATGCGTCCTGGGCATATGTTTTAGTGCAGACTGGTCCTGTGCTCCAAAACAGACTCGAAGTCGGTTTTGATTGGGCCTCCACCTTGCCTTGGACGTCATTGCTGGCCCGTCACGCCCCCAATCACCTCCCTAGCTATCTCATCATCATCTCCATGATTTCTAAAAACAATTAATTCATTAGGTAGCAATCTATTCTCAAAACCACATAAACAAAACATTAGAAATGAACTCACATGTAAATTCAGGTGATGCGCATGAACTTTCATCCTAGTTGGAGGAGTGTTGTGTATATCCATATGTCTGATGTCCTCATCACAGTTAGTAGTCCAAGCGTTAGTTGTTGAAATGTGCAACGGTGATAACAAATTCTCTCTAGTTGGTTTACCTCCCAACGAGGGTCCGGATTTTACGTCTCGAACAAGACGTTCTCCTCGTTTAATTCTTCGTGGTGCCTGTCGTGGATGGAGAATTTTCCATGATCGGTGCAACTTCTTTCTTCCGCCATACTTGTTTGATTTTCTTTGGCTTGGCATTGTTGAATTTCTGCATCCCGATGGAACAAGGGATGGTTGGGCATCCCGGATCTCACTTCTTTTCTGGAAGAGAGTTCAAGATAGCGGCGCTGCATTCCTCCGTCAATTTGATGACCTCCATGGATGGCATTGGGCGTTTGTTGTTGAGTATGTCCTTTAGATACTTGGAGTATGTAGGAACCTATATAGGATCAAGTAGTGGTATGTTGACATATAATTTCTTTATTACCTTGAAAAACTTCCTGAATTGTTCATCCACCATTGGCTTCCTCTATTGAGGGGGAAATGGCAACACCGTGGTATCATAGAACTTGTTCGGTGCTTTCTTGAGGGGTGCTTTTGCCTCCTCAACCTCAATTTCTTGCTCCCCTTCTGACTCTTCATTGGATGCTCTGTCATTCCCTGCATTGTTAGGATTTGGCGGATCCTATGTAGATTTTCCGCCTCTAGTTGTGACCGCATTAACATTTTCTTTGGAGCAAGCTTCCGGCTGACCGGGGAGCTTGCCCGAGTTAGGCTTAACAATAGGGGTGGCCAGCTTCGCAATTTGTGTTTCTAGCATTTAATTATGGCTGAGATGGTTTTGCAAAGAGGTATAAAATGCTTCCATACGGGAATCTATGCTTTCTAGGACTTTATCAGTAGCAATAAATTTCTTCCTAACACTTTCATTTATTTTAGACTGTCCTAGAACAAGATCGCGGAAGGAAGGTTCATTACGAGTAAAGTTGCAAGAGTTATCCATGTTCTTGTCGAAGGAAAGGTTTGGCTTGGACTCCCATCCGAAGTTGTTCGTACGGGGCCTAAACTCGTTGTTGTTGTTGTTGTTGTTGTTGTTGTTGTGGTAGTTCACTTCTTCTTCTTGAGTCTCAGGGCAGTGGCTTCCCATATGTCCAAGGTTCCCACAAACTTTGCAAGTCTTGCGAGAGTCTAAGGATTGGGCAGTTTGTGGCGAATTCATTTTCTTCAAAAGTTGATCCGTCTTGATTGCTAGCATGTCAATACCGTCAACTTGGTGGACTCCCCTCATCTTCGGTTGCGGCTGGTTCTGTCTCTCATCATAGCCACTATAGTTGGCGACCATCTTTTCTATGAGAGTTTGAGCTTCTTTGACCTTCAGAGAGAAGAAGGAACCTCCAGCGGCTGCATCTAGGTGCTCACGAGCGGGACGGTTGAGCCCATGGTAGAAGCTTTGGATTACCAACCAATTTTGCATTCCATGATGTGGGCATGCCAGAGTATACTCTTGGAAATGCTCCCATGCCTCAGGGTTGCTTTCATCGGTTAGTTGTTGGAAACTTGAAATCTTATTCCGCAGGGCATTGGTTTTGCCTAGCGAGAAGAACTTGGCAAGGAAGGCATTGGAGCACTTGTCCCATGTGGTGAGCTCTTCTTGATTGCTATAGAACCACTGCTTCGCGTTCCCCATCAGTGAAAATGGAAAAAGGTGAAGGCGGATAGCTTCAGGAGTTGCTTCCCTCATGGTGAAGGTGCTGCACACCGCCAAAAACTGTTGGAGGTGGGCGTTTGCGTCTTCCGATGCCTTGCCACAGAAAGGACTAGACAAAACCATCTTGATTAAGGCTGGCTTCAGCTTGTAACTTCCGTTCCCCATGTTCGGGTTTGGACCAGTGTGGATGTTGTCTGCAGTCAGGGCGGAGTAGTCACGGATTGTCTTCTCAGCCATGGTTGGTTGAGCGGACATGGAAGGGTCTTGCGGTTGAGCTGGTGGGATCGAAGGTGCTACAAGAGCAAGTCTAGGTTGAGGAGGGGTGAGTCGTTGACGCACTCTCCTTCACAAAACCTCCGGATCATTGTGGTAGTTGTCCGGTAGGTCAAAACCAATCATAAAGCATCCTGTTTACACCACGAATAAACAGAACAAGGGTAAACCAGCTAAGGAAAGCGATAACTCCCTAATAGAAATATCAATGTTAAAATTCCGATATCTTAGCCTATTGCTTCCCTGGCAACGGCGCCAGAAATGCTTGTTGGCACTTCTTAACGTCGCACCAAAATATTATCTGGTAACAATGCTCAAAGTGTTAATTGATGTTTGATATGCTTTAAGAGAAGAGTGAACCAATCCGAAAGCGCACGGAACATCTATTGTAGCATTTCACCTGGGAGTATTCCAAGGTATCATATTTATTTTCCTCAGGGAAGCTAGGCGTAAGAGTATCTTGGTTTAACAAAGATATGACTATAAGAGTTATACCAACTGACCAAAGACGGGGGTAAAGATATTCAATGATAAACAGGGGAGCACTGATAAAGGAGAAATCCACACTAAGATAGATAAAAGAGGTCGGTTAAGCTAGCCGGGAGAACAGCGAGTCTAAGTCTAGAATTCCTAAGATAAACTTTCCTAAATCTAGTCAAGCATCAAAATTCCTAGTTACTCGGGTTGAGTGCTTACACCAAATCCATGGTACAGCCTCGAGTCGTTCACCAATAAGCTTACGTCGGGGCACGACAAAGATCCACTAATAGGGTCGGTAACTAATGTCGTGCACTAGTAGGCACCTTACCGCTAGACAACCCTGCTTGAAACTTCCCGAACATGGTGGAATACTAAATGGACGGACAGGGCTATCACCATCGCCTGCCTACCACATAGGCCATGGGGACGAATGCAAATCCAGCTAGTGTAAACTTAGGCACCGCGCCTATGCTTTCACTAGATATTCTTCCGTTGGCCGAACGGAAGAATAGCCAGGAAATAACCGAGTCTAAGTTCTATTTTAGAACTAAACTTAACAAAATCCTAGCCGGGAATCTAGTAACCTATGCTTCAAAGTTCTTTCCCGATAATTGTAACTTGAGGAAATTGACTAAGTAAAGATAAGTACTTGACAAGATAAATAAGGAAAAATTAATTATATTTAATAAAGGATAAGTCTTACAAAAGGAGAAAAGATACAAGAGAGCTCATACCAAGACTCTGAGACGATTTCCGAAACCCCGAGCAATGCTCTCGACTAGACTCTAACTCCCGACTAACTAACCTACTCTACTGGTAAGAAAAGTAGTGGCAAAATGGGCTCCAATGTGTTTCACTTGCTTGATGCTTTGTTTCTATCGAATTCCCCCTCTATTTATAGGTGGTGCAGTGTTGGCGGCTATTTGTAGGTGAAGGAGGGTCGGTGGGCAAAAGTTCCCCCGCCGGGCGGCCGGGCATGCCGGGCGGCATGCAGCACCGGGCGGCCGTTGGATGAGGTCGGATTCCGACCGACTTCCTTTGGACGCCTCAGATTTGGTTCGGATGATGGTTGTTGAGTTGGTTTTCAACCACCTTATCCACTTGGCATCGGTTGGCGTGATGGGCCGAGTGGGCTGGACACGTCGGGAGGAAGTTCCCAGGCCGGGCGGCGGGGTAGGCCGGACGGCCTGGCAAGCCGGGCGGTGGCCTATGCCGGGCGGCGGCCTGTGCTGGGCGGCGGCCCATTTTTGGTGCCGACCCCCTCCGGGTCATGTTTTCACTTGTCCAAGTTGTGCCATGTGGATGCCTCCTTCACTTCTTCACTTTTTACCCTCCTTAGTTCGGGGATGGAAAACGACCTCATGGTGGAGTGTTTTTTAGGGTCGGCTGGGTCAGATGGTTGAGCCTGATGAGACTTTGTTTTAACCCTCCGGGTGGCTGATTTCAGCTTCATACGACCCTGTGGGTTGAGTTCTGATTTCAGCCTCATACGACCCTGTCATCCGGCTATTTTATGACAGGATCGGCCGACGGGGCATTTCTTCATGTTTTTACATAATTTTGGCCCTTTTGAACCTGCAAACACATATTTCACCAAAGCTTGTGGAACGTTGTTGGTTTGAACAAATATTCATGAAACTTTGGTCTTTACCTTGCATTTCTTGACCGGTTGGTGGTCGATATTGTGTTTTAAGGGCCACCAACAGTGGTAGAGGTCTTTTCTGAAGCTGTCATCTTAGCTTCTTCTTGCAGTCTAGCTGTCCTTTCAGCTAGAGATTCTTCTTTATCAGAGTCTTCAATGTGTGCCTTGTGGCGCTTGGGGGCTGATGGCCGTGTGGTTGATTTTACTTGAGGCGTCGGAGGCAATGGCGGATTGGACAAATAAACATAAAGGATCTCAAATATGTATTGAATATTAATCATTACTGAAGATTAAGGATATAGTATCAACTGTCAAAAAGGTGAATAGATAACTTACAGGATTTTTGTCAGTTTTGGCATGATGTCCGCATTTCACGCTCCCTTGAGTCCAGTTAAGCAGCAACAAAAATATATTCTCTAAACGTAGAGATAATTCCCTATCTGATAATACTTCTGGTCCCTCCATTGTGGGATCTGAACCCATTTGAAACTTCCACCCAGGAATGTGCCATTTTTTGATGGGTTGCACGCGACGGTATATGAAGCTTGCGGCAACATGTACGCCAGTATATCCTTTGGACTTCAAAAATGCAATTTCTTTGAGTATGGCATCCACCTGAGATTGCTTGTTTGGAGATGCTTTTTATGACCACTCGGGACGTGGTGTAGGGGCTTCAGCTGTCGTTTCCGACAGAGGCGGGGCATGGTTCCCATGATAGAACCAGTCTGCATGCCAACCTTTGTTTGTGGAGGGGAGGGGTACTTCGATGTACTTGGACTTATTCCTTAACTGGAAGCTAACCCCTCCTGTCACACTATTGTTGTTCGATTTCAAGACAAACAATTCATTGAAAGTATCAAAATGGGGATGAATCCCCAGGAATACCTCACATAGATGGATAAAGATGGCAATATGTTGGATTGAGTTGGGGTTCAGGTTGATGAGTTGATGCCATAAAGGAAAAGCAGACCGCGGAAGAAGTCACAACAGGGAATCCCAAATCCACGGTAGAAAAATAAGGATAAAATAGTGATTTGGTCCACCGGAGGTTGGGGAAATTTCTAACCTTTAGCCTCAATCCATCCGCCAGTTTGTTGATCTTGCAGCACTCCGTCAATCACCATCCTATTGATCTTTTCCGCATCCATGGCCAACACCAGGAATTCTTGGATGGCGGCGGGGATGTCAAACACTGCTTCTTCCTCGCCTGTCTCAGGAGATGATTGCTTCTTGGATTGGGCTCTGGTGCTTTGGCGGGTTCGCTTTGGTGCTATTAAGGCAAGCAAGCAGCTGCGCAGATATGTTGGGGGGAAATGGAGCTTTGAGATCTAGGGTTTTAGTGTTTACAACAGCGGCGGCTGCGAAATGAAGACGAAGGGATGCGACTGTTTTGGCGGCACTTATATAAGGGGCCGATAACCTAACGGGTCATGGGTTCTCATAACCCATTAGTTCAGACTCGTGCGTTGGCAGGCGCATTTATTGTGTCATTGAAAATCATTTCAGAGTTAACCTTGGATGTTGTGGGTTTCGATGTTAGTGGCAAATTCCTCGGCTTGTTATAGGATTGGTCTTGGAATTGGAAAATTTTGTAATTTGGGTTAAATCACTCGGATGGTTATGATTTCAACCTTGGAAAATATACCTTTTGAGATTTCATGATTAATCATTCTGATGGTTACGATTGCAACCTTGGAAATTGTACCTTTTGAGATTCCATGATAAATCACTTGGATAGTTACAATTTCAATCATGGAAATTGAACCTTTCGATATTTTGTGATAAATCACTTGACTTGTTACTATTTTCACTTTGGAGTTTGTATTTTTTGTGATTCTGTGATAAATCATTCAGATTATCTCAGCACCAATCTTGGGGGCTCTATTTTTTCATCATTTGTGTTAAAATACTCTAATTGATACATCACCAATCTTGGGGGCTATAGAAATTGAATTTTGTGATAAATCACTCGGACAGAGGAGGCATTAGTAGTGAGCTTTTATTTTCAAATTGGTGATGCATGACTCGGCGTATGATGGCAATTTATCTGAAGATCATATAGTTGAGCTTTAAGGTTTATTATGAAGCAGTGGAAGACTCAGATATCATTATGCTTAAGCTCATAAGATATTTTCTTTAAAATAATCTTTTGAGCTGGGGGCTGTGATTGATTCTGTATATTGGAAATTTATTTTTGAAAGAACTCACAAGTTGCTTCAGTACAAACTCAACGCCTTCTGAGTTGGGGGCTATATTCATAGAGTATGCCTTTTTTAGGCGTTCGTGAAGATCAGTTACCAGGTACAATAAAAGAAGTACTTTCCAATTCAGAATATGTCGAGATGATTCAAAACGACGCTTCAAGATGGAAAGTTCTTGGGGGCTACTGTGGGACATATGTACCCAGGATACCTAACCACTCGGCTATATGGCCGAGTGGGCCGGGGGCTCGGTTATGATGTATTTGGCCCAGGAGATATTTACTTAGATATTTGATTGAGTAAGCAGCAAGATAGGTTAGCAGATATGTTGGATAGATAGGATCTATTGTAACCGACTAAAATATTACCATGTAAACCTCTGCCCTTCGGATATATAAGGAGGACAGAGGGCCTTCGGCAAGGCAGAAACTCGTATTGGAACCCTAATTCTAGTGCGAACCCTAGCAATACAAAAACACCAAACATGACGTAGGGTTGTTATCCTTCGGGAGGCCCAAACCTGTATAAACCCTGTGTCCTGTGTCCTGTGTCCATCGATGTTTCATGCTCATACACATACCTAGATCTACTATCGAGAATATCTCTCGACACCTCCAATCACGCGTACGGCCGTATCTTTCGTGACCTTCTCTGCTGCTTCCGTCCTACCACCCAATGCCGTGCACCACGCCAACCGTGCCCACCCAACCCACTCGCCTGCCCAGACCAGCGAGTCATCAAGCACCTCCTGCTCCATCATCTCTGCTACACCCGCCTCCACATCTGTGTCCAGCAACACGACGCACAACTCTAGTCCTCCTCGCTGCTACTTGTTAATGGCGCTCTGCCTACCTTCATCGTCAAGCTGAGCCACTACCCGAGCAATCCCATCGCATCCTGCGGCTGCCCATGCATCATTGTGTCGACCACTCTACACTGCCCCCTCTCATCGCATCGAAGCATAGCTTGTCAATGTTGTCGTCTCTTCAGCGCCACCGCTTAGCTGCCATCGCACGCTGCCCTGCCTCCTCCGTCTCCCCATGCATGCCATCCCAGCTCCGCAAGCTTGCCTGTCATATAGCATAGCGGTGACGACTCGAGCAAAGTCCTCCTAAGCGTACCCTACCAGCGATGACTTCAGCACAGTCCGCCATTGTCCTGTTTTGTTGGAGAAGAGCGAGCCCTCTCCCCTCCATCGCCTATAAAAGCAACCCTGTGAACTCCACCTCACCTCAGCCCCAGTGAGCCATCATCAAGCAAACGAAGAGTACGAGGTGGAGGAGGAGGAACCGGGGAACGAGGAGTTCAAACAGGACCCCATCGAGGACATCAATGAAGGCAAGTCTCAATCTGTTTCCCTTTGATCATATTGATCCTAGTTTTATAAATGTTTCATCGAAGCCGTTTTATTGCATAAAATGCTAGACTAGATTGCAAACCCATTGTGTAGTATAACCAAGACTACTTAGCCATATTTATCCCACCTATTTATTCCCTGTTAAACATAGGATCCATTTAGGCAATATCTATTATGTGCCTAAATGATTGCCTTGTTTAGATGAATGCTTAGGACTGTGTTATCACTTAATCTTACTTTCACTAGTAGTTTTTACAAATAAAATGCATGTGTCTTGGTGATGTGCTAGGATATAGAGATAGTTGGGTGGGTGATGAACTAAAGAAAAGAATATGAGAATGAATGTGGGTTAGAGACATGGTGATGTTTTGGTGAGTGCTGCCTATGTGGCTGGCTACCAGTCTTGGTGTTGGGAGAAGAATGCTACCTTTGTGGTAGGTTCTTTGTGGAGATGATTGCCTTGGATCTATTTAGGACTGAGTTGATGTGACATTCTACCTAGTCATTTTCTAGTGCGACCACATGATAATGTATGAGGCATTGTTTAGCTTAATCCCTACCAGCTAGTCTGTTAATCGTCTGAGGGTAGAGAGCAGTGGGAGCCCAGGAGAAGGTGCAAGTGGTGCAGACTTGGCAGCCTGGTTGGAGACCTAACTTAAAGGTCATGAACCCTTGGTTACTCCCATGGGCGATTAGTCTGGATGATGCTATGATGGGTAATGGCTTTGTGAGTCAGTACTACCATACGCTACAACCATGGTATGTTGCTGTACTCAGTGTGTGGGTACAGTGTACACCCTCTGCAGAGTGAAATCTATTCAAATAGTCGCGTCCACGGTCACGGACAGGACTATGGTTCGGTCTCATCACTAGCATGGGTAGTATTCCTTGATGTGTGAGTGTTTTCTGGAACAGGTCCGACATCTCGCCCAAGGTTGCTGTGGATGGGGAATCCAATGACATTAAAATTTGAACAATTTAATATTAATATAATCTGATGATTTTACAAATGCTTTTATAAAATGAACCCTTGCATGTGTATCGCTTTTCGCAATGATAACCTTATGGCTTAATCCTTGCTACTACCAAATGCATATTTTATCCCTTGATGGTAGGGCAAGGGTTGAGGCTTGTTGAGTACTTCTATACTCACCCTTGCTTGTTGGTTACAGAGGAAGACCCTGATTACGTTGATGCCAACGGTGAGGAAGACGCTTAAGATTTAGTTTCGTCCACACCCAAGTTGTCTGTGGATCAATGTTGCCACCTTGCTGCTTCCACCATGTTGATAGATGTACTTGTTTGGGTCATCACAGTAATTCTCATGTTTGTAGTTTATGTCATTCGGTCACTTGTATCTCGACCGCTTCATGAATAAGGCTTATAATGTCACCTGTTGTAAGACTTGTACCAACGACTGATCTAGGGACTAGTATAATAAAGTGTTCAGCACGGGGAATACCCGGGGTGCTTCATTGATTGGATTTATATAAGGAATGTTTGAAAGATTCTCAAGTGAAGTGTGCTAAAGTTATAGCAGATGTCATTGACAATGTGCATGCTAGGGGACGTTCTATATCTCCCTTGGAACGCCATCGTATTTCTTGCGAAGAAGAGCCGATTCAGACATTGACTCAGGAAGTGACGTGTAATGTACAAGAGCCTGTGGAGACCCCGGGTAATATGTTTGAGTTAGTAGTGGTTAGGAATTATTTTCTCGAGAACATGTGCAAAAAGGAGGAACAAGAAAGGAATGAGGAAACCCATGTAGACCTTGAGGTATCAAGCGATTTTGAAGGGGAAGATGATGAGTCATATGGTCCTCAGGTGGCAGAAGATGATAATAGAGTACACAATGACTCCGTAGATCTTGATGATGGCAATATTGGTCACGAGAATGTGGATGAGGTGGGTCGTGACGACTTTAGGAACGAAGGTGTTAGGGACCCCAATTTTTTTGATGGTCTTGTGGAGATTGATTGGAGTAAACATTATACCGCGGAAGAGTTACATGACTACGAGATATGAATGTTGAGTTACCTAAAGTTCCAAATCGTCATGATTACGTCAAATCATGTGTGCTATAAGTAACAACAGTTTGCTTTCCAAGGATGCACCAGCAAGCAGCTCAGAGCCAATGATTAGGAAGGGCATGATATTTGATAACATGGCTGACTTGAAACACTTTTTTAAAGATTATGCGGTGCGGCATCACAGATCGTACTACGTGATAAACCCAAATCAGTCTGATAGGTATCATATAAAGTGTCAACACGCTAATTGTTGTTGGGGTGTTTGGGCTTGTATACTGAAGAATAGTAGTAGTCGTTGGCAGGTGATAAAGGTGCATCAGCTTCACACATGCGGAACGCTTAATGTGTCAGCAGTGCATTTGCAATGCACTGCAAGATACCTAGGACTGCATGTCGCTCCAATGCTATGGGCTGATTCGTGCATCACTATGTCAGCTCTAATTGAAGCCATACATGGTTTCACCTAGTATCGTGTGAACTACTAGAAGGCATGGAGGGCTAAGCAATTCACAGTTGCAATGTTGTGGGGAGACTGGAAGGAGTCATATAATAAAGTTCCGAGGTTACTCAGTGCAATTCAACATTTCAATCCGGGCACCAAGTACTTCATTGATACTTGTGGGATGCAAGGGTCTGACAAGAAAGGATTAATCGCACCATGCCTTCGTAGGGTGTTTTGGTGTTTCCCACAATGTGTTAATGTGTTCCATCATTGCAGACCTATGTTGAGTGTGGATGGCACGTTTTTGACTAGGAAATACAAGGGCACTTTAATGATTGTTGTTGGAATTGATGCGGAGGATCAGCTTATTCCTATTGCATATGCACTCACCGAGGGTGAGAACAACTCTAGTTGGTCCTGGTTTATGAGACATGTTCGTATGCATGTTATCGATACTGGGAGACAGATATGCATGATCTCAGATCATCATCAGGGGCTTATAAATGCTGGTAGAGAGGACTTAGATGGCTACCCTCCGCTCGTGCATAGGTTGCTGCAAACATATGGAGGAGACAAAAAAGCAAAGAGGTTATTAATGGCCTCAAACTTTTGTGCAAAGCTATGGAAGCGAGGAAATTCAATGAAAAGGTGGAGGAATTAAGAAAGATTATGAATGTGGGAGCAAAAGAGTGGTTAGAAGAACACATGTTTGACAAGAGTAAGTGGGCTCTAGCATTTGATCAGGAAGGATTCAGGTGTGGCATTTGATAAGGGCATTAGAGGGTTGCCTGTAGTGGCGATCATTCAGTTCATTTTTCATAAGTGCAACTATTATTTTGTCAATTGGTGGTTGAAGGCAAAAGAATGTGTCAAAAAGAGAGAGTTGTGGGGAGCAGCCGTGTCTAAGCATTTGCATGATCACAAAAATATTTCAAAGAATCAAGATGCACGCCTATTCAACCTACGTGAGTTGGTGTATGACGTGAGATCAGTGAGCCATACTGGCATTGGAGGTGAGAGATCCGGTGGAAGGGAGTACAGGGTGGATGTAGGAAACAATGTCTCATGCACATGCATGACTCCTTAGTTGTTACATGTTCCATGCTCACATGTAATGACAGCTTGCCGTGTTCATGGATTGAATTACGAGTCTCCAAGTTATTTGAGCCCTTTTTTACTCGAAAATATCGACTATGAGGTGTTGGGAGTCAACATTCAAGCCATGTTTGGATTCAACACATTGGCCTACTTATAACGGTTACGATTATATCCCGGATGCGGGACTGTTGAAAGACAAACCAGGTAGAAGGAAGACAAAACGATTGAGAAATGAAATGGATGATATGAGCAAGGCCTGCGGGGCTGACATGTATGGAATTGGTGACTTCAATGAGGAGGCAATTAAACATCGTTGTTCCATATGTAATATAGAAGTCCACCAAATGGAACAACACATGTTGGGTCCCAAGAACAAGCCAAAACGTACAGCTAAACGTGAGGAGGGTGAGCAATAGCTTAGTAGTAGCAGGGATCAGTAATTCTCAGGTAATTATATCGATTATGCCAATTTTAGACAAACATTTTTATAGTCTTTTTTTATGTTTTTAATTACATAAAGGTTTTACTATGTTTTATGACTAAATTGTACTTATGTTTTATGATTCACATTGCAGGGACATGGCCCCCCATCCGGTCTTCCGGCTCCTTGACCTTAAATACGACAAAAAGCATCGTGCCCACTTGATGGTTGATGAGGGCAGGGTATGTATTCATTTCTACAATTATTTCATTTATAGATTCCTTAATTGTTGCTTCATGTGATTATACTAAATAACTTCTTTTTCTGTGCAGCAATTGAAGCCTATGAGGTTCAGGACACATCACCCCATACGGTTCGATGACCGCTTGGCTCCGCACATAGAGCCCACTGGATTCCTGCCATTGGCTCGTTTTCTTAGTGCTAGGTTGCCTTCCATGGACGCTCCTGTTTTAATAGCTTTGGTTGATCGGTGGCGGCCAGAAACTCACAGGTTTCATCTACCTTGTGGTGAGCTCAATGTTACTCTACAGGTTTTTGGCCATGATAACAGCCCTCCCGATTGATGGCATGGCTATCTGTGACACGGTGGATCCTGAAGGGTGGCGGGATGTTGTTAAGGAGTGGCTTGGCCTACGGCCATCCAAGCTGGAGGAAGATGAGCAGGAGAAGAAGGATGTAGATGTCTCCTGCAAGTGGTTAGTGGAAAACTTCAATGTGCATGACAAGGTCCTATATGCAGAGGAGTTTCTGGAGGTAGTTTCTAGTGCAGCAAGAAACAGAGGAGACACGCTAGGCATCATGGTGTGTTTGAGGAAGGAAACATGCCACGAGCTCTGGCGGTAGTATGGCGTGTCTCCTCTAGGTGACACGCTAGGTACCAAGGCGTGCTTGTGGAATGAGACACAACATAGTGCCTAGCGTGTCTGTCAATTCGTCCCAGCGGCCACGTCCTCTAGAACACAGAAGCAAACTAGAAATGGAGAGACCATGACGTGTCTCTCCTATAAGACACGCCATGGTTTCTGGCGTGTTTGTAGCTCATGACACGCCAGGGAGGCTGGCGTGTTTGTCACTTTGTCGCAGTGGCTCCTAACGCCAGAAGAAAAGAACAAACTAGAAATGGATTAACTGTGGTGTGACTCCTACAACAAACACGCCAGCCAATATGGCATGCCATATATTCACATAATTTTGTAGATAACACATTGGAAGCCAAGAAACATACACTTCTTGGGAAATTGTTACTTGGTGAAGATGCATCTAGGATCCCCTAGTGGGTTTTGGTGTATGATGACAAAAGATTAAAAATTGTGCTAACTTGTTTCTTGAAGTAAATGTGCAAATAATCAAAACCGTTGTATAAACCCACATTTGCTAGATGATTTTTACACCCAAAAAGAAGAAAAGAAAATGGACACAAAAGCACTTAAAAGAGTAGTTCTTTAATTTATTTTGAGTCATAGGCATGTTGAACTATAAAGGGGGGTAAACCAATTTTGCTAAGAAGGGAAATATATATGCTCAAGCCTACCAAAAAGTTTTGTGAGAAGTTAGCTAACCAATGCCAAAAAGAACCATTCATTTTTGAGCTAAACAGAGTCACGGAAGTTCCGTGGTTCAACCCACGGAAATTCCATCATTGCCAAACTTCTCATCTCAGCCAACCCGAGAGTTACGGAAGTTCCGTGGGCTCATCCACGGAAGTTCCGTCGTCCTCGGGTTTCCATTCACAAGCTAACCCAAGACTCACGGAAGTTCCGTGGACCTCTCCACGGAAGTTCCGTCATCCTCAAGTTGTTCTTTGTAGATGACCCAAGAGCGACGGAAGTTCTGTGATGTCCATCACGGAAGTTTCGTTGAGTCTGATCTAATTGAAAACTGACCGTGCAACGGCTCTTGATGAAATGATAGAAGTTTCGGGGGTTCCCATGGAAGTTTTGTCAGACACAAAAAAAGCTGTGTAACGGCTAGTTTTTGGAGAGCCTCTATAAATACTCTCCCCCTTCCCCCGTGGGAAGGGTTGGACACTTTGCTATTCCACTCACTTTTCAGCTAAAGCTCTCCCCTCTCACTCCTAGACTTGTTCTTGAGATTCAAACCAAAGTGAGAGAGATCCAACCACAAAAAAGATTGAATCCATCCTCTCAAAAGCTTGAGCACATCTTTCCCTCCCCATCAAGATTTGATTTGCTTGTTACTCTTGGAGACTTGGTCTCCTAGACGGCTAGGCGTCGCCCTTGAGCTCCCAACTTGTGTGGTGAGTCGGGGATGTTTGTGAAGGTGTGATTCGCCTCCGGAGGAAATGAATCAAGTAGAGAAACAAATCCGAGCATGATCTTTGTGATTGCTTGGTCGGGAAAAGAGTTGAGAGAGACCCGGCCACTTTGTGTGGCTCCTCAACGAGGACGTAGGAACTACTTAGTGTGGTTGTCAAAACTCGGGTTAAATCCTTGTGTCTTTCTCACACTCCCGCTTTTATATATGTGCTTGTTCATTTCTTTCATATTACTGTGCTTGTATCACTTGTCATTTGTGGTGTTAGCTATTCAACGAAGAACCCTAGGTGTGCATTGCTATAGCTTCACTTCTGTCAAGTTTGTATTACTTCCTCTTTGTTATCCGCATTCAATTCATTGTTTAGAGGAAGGTTGGAGTGAAGTTCTGTCATTTGGCGAGGGAAGTTCCGTCATTACCAATGGAAGTTCTATCATTCTCGGTTATTTGATAAAGCTTTAGTGCTTTTTAGGATTATTTTTAGATTGCCTATTCATCCTCCATCTAAGTAACTTTCAATTGGTAGCAGAGCCAAAATCTTCTACAAGGCTTGAAAGCTTGAAGATTAAAAGATAACAAAGACGGGGGAACACGAAAAACCCAAAGATCCCACCTCGACAAGCAAAGGAGGTGGTTTGCACACCGCCATGGTATTTAACTATGTCGATGTGGCAAACATCCATGGAAGTGGAAGTGAAAGATTGCCCTATTTCAAAGGCAAAGATTTTAGTTGGTACAAGCACCAGATGAAGATGTACCTTATCCGCATTGTGGAACAAGGGTTCACCTTAGAAGACAAGTACAATCCCACAGCCATGGATCAACTCAACATACATCACAATGCTCAAGCGGTGTCGGCCATTCTCTCTTCCTTGAATCCTAAGGAATATTCAAGAGTAGCCAGAATTGAGAATGCTCGGAAAATGTGGAAGAAACTCATATGTGCTCATGAAGGAGTAGATGTGGTGAAGAAGTCAAGGCTTCAAGTTCTCAAGAATCAATTGAACTTCTTCGTGATGAACAAGGGAGAAGAGCCTCAACAAACACATGATAGGCTCATGGACATTGTCATTGAGAGAAGGTCTTATGGAGACAATATCAAAGATGAAGAAGTCAACTATAAGCTTCTCATGGCTCTGAGGGTGTGGAATCCTACACTTTGCACCATCATTGATGAGAAGGATGGTTTTGAGAGCTTCACAATGGATAAGTCATTGGAAGAATAAACACCCACGAGAGCCATGATAATGAGGGCAATAGAGTAAATGTGCTCATAGGTGATGAGAGCACAAGCAAGAAGGACTTGGCACTCCAAGCCTAGAAAACTCAAGCTGACAATGGTGATGATGATGAAGACAATGATGATAAAGAAGAAGAGAACAAAGAATTTGTCTTATTTTTCAAAAAGTTTGGCAAGTACATGATCAAGAATGGATTCACCAAAAGAAGCTTTGACAAGGCAAAAGCTAGAAAAACAAGTAGAAGGTGCTATGAGTGTCATGAACAAGGACACATGATTGTCGAGTGTCCAAGGCTAAATGGCAAGGGCAAGAAAAGTAAAAGTACAACAACAAGACAAAGCCCTATAAGAAGCCATACAACAAGGGGCAAGCTCACATTGGTTAAGAATACATCTCCGATGATGATTATGAAAATGACGAGGGTGGCATCGCCAATATTGCCATTGGTCTCCCACCGGCCAAGAAGTCATTGTTCAACAATCTCACCGATGATGAGGATGATGCCCCTCGATGCTTCATGGCCAAGGAAAGTAAGGTAGCTCCTCACACCGATTTCAATCCTTCTTATTGTAGTGATGAAGAGGAGGACTTGGTCTCCTCTTTGCATGAAATTGTCAAAATGCTAGATTAGCTACAAGTGGAGTTGGACAATCAAGAAAGAATCATTGATAAACAAGAAGAGTTGCTTGATGATGAAAGAAGCAAGAACCTAGAGCTCACCAAGCAACTTGAGCAAGAGAAGGAGAAGAACAAGATCTTGACCAAGGACCTTGCAAAGGTCAAAGAGTCAAGTGAATCAAGCACCTCAACAAGCAAGACATATCAAGAAAGGTGCAACTCCTTGCAAGAGGAGAACAAGACATTAGCAAAGGCCATTGAAGATCTCAAGGTAAAGTCTCGCTTGTTGTTGAAGAAGCTTGAATCCTCTCAAGCCTCGACAAGCAAGGGTTGTGCAAGATGCCACTACATTGATGTTTACATGATTGCCAAGCAAGATGCAATCATTGCAAAGTTGACCAACCAAGTTAATGAAATCAAGAAGAAAGCTCAAGTGGAGACCACCACAAAGATAGTTGGTGAACCAAGAGCCTCCCAAGACAAGAGAGGCTTGGGTTACAACAAGAATGTACCCAAAAGAAGGCACAACAAAAGAATCAACTTTGTGCACGAAAACAAGGGAAAGCAAGTGGCACAAGAAACTATCAAGCCCAAGAATGCTTCCCAAGTCAAGAAGAACACCAAGACCTCTACCATATCCTTTGATGATTTTGACGCCTCTTATGTGCTAACCCGTAATGCTTATGGTAGAGTAGTTGCTAAGTTTGTTGGGCCACATGATGCAAGGTGGAAGCCTTGTGTGTGGGTGGCCAAAGTTCTCGTATCTAGTGTTAAGGGACCCAAACCAACTTGGGTTCCTAAAACACGTGCTTGATTTCCTTTGTAGGAATACTCCTCTGATGGCACAATATGGGTTCTTAATAGTGGGTGCTCAAATCATATGACCGGAGAGAGATCAATGTTCTCCGCACTTGATCATGACAATCTACCAAGTGGAGGCATATTATTTGGAAATGACAACAAAGGAAAGGTAATTGGTCGTGGACGGATTGACGTCACCCATGACCTTTCAATTAGTAATGTTTATCATGTGAATGGTCTAGGATACAACTTAATGTCTGTATCACACCTTAGTGAAATGGGCTATATTTGTCTCTTTGACGATGATGGCGTGACCATTTTTAGGAAGAAGGATTCCTCAGTAGCTTTCAAAGGGCATTTAGAGGACAAGATCTATCTTGTTGATTTCACCAACAATGAGGGATCTAACCTAAATACTTGTTTGGTTGCTAAAACCACCTTGGGTTGTCTATGGCACCACCGGCTAGCTCATGTTGGGATCAGAAATCTTTCTAAACTCCTAAAAGGCGGCCTCGTTGTCAGACTAAAGGATGTTGCTTTTGAGAAGGACAAAATATGTAGCACATGTCAAGCCGGAAAGTAAGTTGGAGCGGCACATCCGTCCAAGACAATGATGACAACGACAAGACCGTTGGAAATGCTTCACATGGACCTCTTTGGACCGGTCACCTACATAAGCACTGGCGGTCGCAAATATGGCCTTGTAATTGTTGGTGATTATTCTCATTTCACTTGGATATTCTTTTTGAAGGACAAAAGTGAAACACAAAGCATCCTAAAGAAGTTCTTGAGGAGAGCCCAAAATGAGTATCAAGTGAAGATCAAGAAAATAAGGACTGACAATGGAACCGAGTTCAAGAACACACAAGTTGAAGAATATCTTGATGAATAAGGCATCAAGCATGAATTCTCAGCTCCATACACTCCGGAACAAAATGGGATAGCCGAGAGGAAGAACCGCACACTCATAGAGATGGTGAGAATAATGCTTGATGAGTACAAGACATCTGACACCTTTTGGGCCGAAGCCATCAACACCGCATGCCATGCAACAAATAGATTATATCTTCACAAGATATTGAAAAAGACACCTTATGAGCTTCTCACCGGTAACCTTCCCAATGTCTCATATCTTCGTGTTTTTGGGAGCAAATGTTTTATTCTTAACAAGAAACCAAAATCTTCTATGTTTCCTCCTAAGACACATGAAGGTTTTCTATTTGGCTATGGAACTAATGTCTATGCATATCATGTCTTTAACAAAGACATCAGAGTTATTGAAATAACCCGAGATGTACAATTTGATGAATCTAATGGTTCTCAATTAGAGCAAGTAAATCCAAGTGATGTAGGTGATGAGGCTCCTTGTGATGCAATAAGGAACATGACAATAGGTGAGATAAGACCACAAGACCCAAACTCAAGTCAAGATGAACCATCTTCTTCAAGACAAGGTGACTCATCTCCACAAGAGCCACATGATGAACATTATCAAGGAAGTAACCAAGATCATGGTGATGATCATGGTCAAGGAAGCAAGCAAGATCAAGCTCAAGATAGTGGAGATAGAGATACTCAAGATGACATCAATGAAGAAGAAGAAGATACATCTAGGCCCGTTCATCCATGAATCTGACAAAGCATTCAAAAGGATCACCCCGTTGACAATATTCTTGGTGATATCCAAAATAGGGTAACTACTAGATCCCGTATGGCTACCTTTTGTCATCATTACTCATTTGTTTCCTCTATGGAGCCTCTTAGGGTGGAACAAGCAATTCAAGACTCGGATTGGGTGATGGCCATGCAAGAAGAGTTGAACAACTTTGAAAGAAACAAGGTGTGGTCATTGTTGGCAATTCTTAACGTCACACCAAAATATTATCCGGTAACAACGCTCAAAGTGTTGATGTTTGTTATGCTTTAAGAGAAGAGTGAACCAATCCGCAAGCGCACGGAACATCTATTGTAGCATTTCACCTGGGAGTATTCCAAGGTATCGTATTTATTTTCCTCAGGGAAGCTTGGCGTAAGAGTATCTTGGTTTAACAATGATATGACTATAAGAGTTATACCAACTATCCAAAGACAGGGGTAAGGATGTTCAATAATAATAGTTGGGGTAGTGAAACAGGAGAAATCCACACTAAGATAGATAAAGAGATCGGTTAAGCTAGCCAGGAGGATAATGAGTCTAAGTCTAGAATTCCTAAGATAAACTTTCCTAAATCTAGTCAAGCGTCAAAATTCCTAGTTACTCGGGTTGAGTGCTTACACCAAATCCATGGTACAGTCTCGAGTCTTTCACCAATAAGCTTACTTCAGGGCACGACAAAGATCCACTAGTAGGGTCCACAACTAACCTCGTGTCACCACCTGCCGCCTACCACACAGCCTATGGGGACGAATGCAAATCCAGCTAGTGTTAACTTAGGCACCGCGCCTACGCTTTCATTAGATATTCTTCTATTGGCCTAGCGGAAGAATAGCCGGGAAATAACCAAGCCTAAGTTCTATTCAAGTACTAAACTTAATTAAATCCTAGCCGGGAATCCCATAAACTATGCTTCAAAGTTCTTTCCCGATAATATTAACTTGAGGAAATTGACTAAGTAAAGATAATTACTTGACAAGATAAATAAGGAAAAGACAATTATATTTAATAAATAATAAGTCTCACAAATGGAGAAAAGATACAAGAGAGCTCATACCAAGACTTCGAGATGATTTCCGAAATCTCGAGCGATGCTCTCGACTAGACTCTAACTCCCGACTAACTAACCTACTCTACTAGTAAGAAAACTAGTGGGAAAATGGACTCCAATGTGTTTCACTTGCTTTCGATGCTTGTTTCTGCCGAATTCCCCCTCTATTTATAGGTGGCGGATACTTGGCGGGTACTTCAAAGTGGAGGATAGTCGGTGGGCAAAAGATCCTCCACCGGGTGGCCACGTGTGCCGGGCGGCCTGGCATGCTGGGCGGCAAGCCAGGCCAGGCGGCCGTTGGATGGGGTCAGTTTCCAACCGCCTTTGCTTCGGATGGCGGTTCCTTGGTTGGTTTTCACCGAAATCTTTGTTTTGGAGTTGGTAGAAGTCATGGGCCTCATGGGCTGGCATCCCTGGGTGGCCAACCCGGCCCGGGCAGTGGCCCATCTTTGGTGCCGACGCCCCCCCCCCCTCCAGGTCACGTCTTGACTTGTCCATGTTGTGCCACGTGTATTCCTCCTTTATTTCTCCACTTTTTACCCTCCTTAGTCCGGGAATGGAAAACGGCCTCGTGATGGAGTGTTTTTCAGGGTCGGCTGGGTCGGATGGTTCAGCCTGATGAGACTCTGTTTTAACCCTCTAGGTGGCTGATTTCAGCCTTCACGACCCTGTCGGGCTGAGTTCTGATTTCAGCCTTCACGACCCTTCCGGGCCCTGATTTCAGCCTCATATGACCCTGTCGGCCGGCTGTTTTACGGCAGGATCGGCCGACGGGGTGTTTCTTCATGTTTTTACATTATTTTGGCCCTTTTGACCCTATAAACACATATTTCACCAAAACTCGTGGAACTTTATTAGTTTAAATAAATATTCATGAAATTTTGATCTTTACCTTGCATTTCCCGACCGGTTGGTGGCCGATATTGGGTTTTAAGGGCCACCAACACTTATGCACCCGTAGCTAGGCTCGAATCAATTCGTATTTTACTTGCCTATGCTACTCACCATGGCTTTAAGCTTTTTCAAATGGATGTGAAAAGTGCATTTCTTAATGGCCCCATTCGAGAGGAGGTGTATGTACAACAACCTCCGGGGTTTGAAGACCCAAAGAAACCAAACCATATGTACAAGCTTCACAAAGCACTCTACGGGCTCAAGCAAGCTCCTCAAGATTGGTATGAACACCCCTAGGGATACTTGATTGACAAGGGCTTCACTATTGGCAAGGCCGATCCTACTCTCTTCACAAGAAAAGTTGATAATGATTTATTTATATGCCAAATATATGTCGATGACATTATATTTGGTTCTACTAATCAATCTTTTTGTGATGAGCTTGCCAAGATTATGACTAGAAAATTTGAGATATCCATGATGGGGGAGTTGAATTTCCTTCTAGGTTTTCAAGTCAAGCAACTTGAAGAAGGAACATTCATAAGTCAAACCAAGTACACACAAGACATACTAAAGAAGTTTGACATGGAGATGCAAAACCTAACAAGACTCCCATGAAGATAAATGGACACCTTGGGCTAGATGTAAATGGTAAACCCGTGGATCAAATGGTATATCGCTCCATGATTGGCTCTCTGCTTTATCTTTGTGCATCTAGGTCCGATATCATGCTTTGTGTGTGCATGTGTGCAAGATTCCAAAGTGCTCCTAAGGAAAGTCACTTAGTGGCTGTAAAAAGAATCTTAAGATATTTGGTTCACACCCCAAACCTAGGATTGTGGTATCCCAAGGGCTCCACATTCAAGCTAGTTGGTTATTCCGATGCCGACTACGCCAAATGTAAAGTGGATAGGAAACATACCTCCGGGATGTGCCAATTCTTGGGTAGGTCCCTCGTGTCATGGCTATCCAAGAAACAAAATTCCGTTGCTCTATCCACTGCCAAAGTGGAGTACATCGCAGCCGGAAGTTGTTGTGCTCAACTACTTTGGATGCGACAAACTCTAAAGGACTTTGGATATACTATGACCAATGTTACACTCCTATGTAATAATGAGAGTGCCATCATGGTTGCATATAACCCATTGATCATAATAGGACTTAGCATATAGATATCCGACACCACTTCTTGAGACATCATTCTATAAAGGGGGATATTGTGCGATATATTTACCAAACCCCTAGATGAGAAGGGGTTTTGTGAACTTAGAAGTGAACTGAATATTCTTGACTCATCTAACTTGGAGTATAATCTTGTACTTTGTTTGATGTGATGCTCATGCAAATTTTATTCAAAATAAAATCACTTCAAAACTTCATATTGTCTTTGATTTTCAAACAAAAATTCTTTGATCAATAGATCATATTGTTGATACTTGTGAATATAGTTTTTATTGTTGCATTGCTACTATTCACAAGTTGAAACAAGCCTTATATTCCCTATGTCACTTGTCCAAAAGTTCAAACTTGAAAGAGAGTTTTCTGCTTGAAACAGAGAACGATGGAACTTCCGTCACACATTGATGGAACTTCCGTGACCTTTGTTCTGGCCGTCTGTTCAAACCCAAGAGCGATGGAACTTCCGTCACCCAATGACGGAACTTCCGTCACTCCCAGGTTAAAGGACCCAATGCCCCTAAGAAGAAGGCATCACTCTGTAAAACAGAGAACGACAGAACATCCGTGACCTATTCATGGAACTTCCATCGTCTATGGAAGTTCTGAGAAAACTTCCGCACTCGTTCAACCCCTGTCTGTCTCAACCCGAGACTGACAAAACTTCCGTCACCCATTGACAGAACTTCCGTCAATCTCAGGTTAAGTGGCCCGAGCTCCTTCTTCTTTCTTCTCCAACCGGCCATTATCTGTTTCCTCTTTATCTCTGTTCCACTCAAACCCTAGGGCGAGAACAAGGGCGATCTGAGAAGATTTGAAGGTTCCACCGGAAAAAATCATCAAGATGGGAGGAACTCCATTCCTCCCCATGGAACTTCTAGGATCTTCCTCAATCTCCGTCGATTTCCATCTCTTTTTGACCTAGGTATGAACTTGCCTCTAGTTCTTGAGTTCCTTGTAAAAATGCTCAAATGTCTCGATTCCACTTGGATAGATAGGTTCCTTTGTACCTAGACTATCATCCTCTACGTGCATTTGCGAAGTTGAAGTAGGATCCAAAAGATGTGTAGGATTTGATACAAACTACAAGCGATGGAACTTCCATGATTTTCTGCAGAACTTCCGTCGTGACGGAACTTCCGTGGGTGTCTCAAGGAACTTCTGTCAACTATAGTTCAATGCACCAACTTCTACTTGTTCATTGGTTCCTTCCATTGACTCATGCCTAATCTTTTGCCTCACTTCCTAATGCCTCATAGGCTTGTGACAATGGTTCTCACCAAGTTTGCCTCCAATGCTCCTCAAGAGGAATCAAGTGAAGAGGAACAAGTGGTGGAATCCACCTCTAGTGATGACCTAGTGCCTATCGCTCAAAGACAGAAGGCAGTGCTTAAGCGTAGGAAACCATCTAGCAGTGGTGCCTAAACCGTTCATGTTGAAGCTGGAGGTTCTCTTCCTCCCCGAAGATCACAAGACAAAGCGAAGAAGCCAATGAAGGAGAAAAGTGCTCGGTCTAGGAGGAAGCCCACACCTATAGCTGTGATAGAGGGACTTTGTGTCCATGCTCCTACCTATCCAAGTGGACTTGTGTACAAGGACTAGAAGAAAGATCTTGATGCACTCATTGATGCTCGCAAGGCAAATCCTAGTCTTGTGGGTGAACAAGAAGCCTCCGATTACCAGTTCCATACTTGGTTCCAACAAGACTATTACACCTCCATGTTCATTGACATGAACTGTAAGAACCGCTTAGAATCCCACCAATGGATTGATTGGAGGTACATGGCATCCAAGGACAATGAAGTGATCAATGATATCATTCAAGCATGCAAGGACAAGGGTGTATATGATCTCATGGGTTCCAGCCATGATTGGAATGAAGAGGTCATTTGTTAGTTCTATGCCACCCTCTACATTAATGGAAATAGCACTATCCATTGGCACACACACGGTGTTGAGTATGCCATCACAGCCGCACGGTTTGCCATCTATTTCTTCCATGGTGATGAGGATAATGTGAGGGAGATCATCTCAAATGAGCCCACAATGAAGAGTCATGGCATGGCCTTCATGTACTATGAGAGGAGACCAAATGTGTTTGGCTCAACCAATGGACTTCACAACTATTACTTCACTCTCAACCGGATGCTCCGAGTCACCATTGCTCCTAAGGGAGAGTATGCGACGTCCATAGTGGAGACGTCAAGGAACATCCTTGCCCAATTTGCTCCAGCTGCAAATCCATTTTGTGTTATGGACTTCATCATAAATGACATTCACATGTCATCCATTGACACAAGGAGAGTTCTCCCATATGCTCATATTTGATGAAGATGATTGAGGCTGAAACTGGGCTAGTATTTGAAAAAGAATGCAAGCATCTTCCTTTGAGACCGAGGGTGCAAATAGATATTCGTCCAACTATCCGCTCTTGTCTTGGCCAGTCCTTATCCAAGAGAGATCTCCTTGCTCGTACTCATGCGGAGAAAGCCGCAGGAGCAGAGGAAGCATCAGCAGCAGGGGCCTCTTCCTCAGCTCAAGACCGACAACGTCGTCCTTTCTCTCATGTTCTTACCTTTCTTAAAGGTATCCTCAGTGCTTGTTGCCTCAATGCCAATGAGAACTGGGAGAACAAGCGAGACATCAAGAAACAGGTGAGGTGCTACAAGAAGGATCAGCGAGCACTAGGACGTGAAGTGTCACCCGATGATTCCGAGTGTGAGCCCGATGGTGAGCCACCGGTCTTTGTTGATCCTCTTGTAGGGTATGATTGGGATGATCTTTCAGCCGGACCATCCGCAGATCCTCCACCTCATGAATATGAAGATGATGATGAGGATGCCAAGACCGAAGACGATGAGGAGTGATTTCATTTCTTCTCTCTCTATTTGCCTTCTTTTTGGTGCGTTGAGGCCAAAGGGGGAGAGAAGCAAATGAAAAAGGATATGTATGTGCCTCTTTATTGGAATAGGCTACTTATGAACCTATGGACAAGTACTTCTCTATTTGCTTTGTGTGTGAAAACTATTTGTGAACCCTTATTGTAATAACTCTTTTGTTCTCATGTGATGTGTGGTGCTTGCATTAATTATTTTTGAAGATTGGTTGTGTCAAGTGAGTTGATTATTGCCTTATCACATTGCTATACACTTGTACACTCTTAGGCACCCCACTCATTGCAAAATATAGCGGGACCTTCCTCACATGTTTGTGTGAATCATGCATATCTTTAGGGGGAGTTCCGCTATATGTTGCTCTTTGTCTCTTTTGATTATCCTCTTTATATCATTTTTAATCTATTGTCATCAATCACCAAAAAGTGGGAGATTGAAGATGCATCTAGGATCCCCTAGTGGGTTTTGGTGTATGATGACAAAAGATTAAAAATTGTGCTAACTTGTTTCTTGAAGTAAATGTGCAGATAATCAAAACTGTTCTATAAACCACAGTTGCAAGATAATTTTTACTCCCAAAAAGAAGAAAAGAAAATGGACCCAAAAGCACTTCAAAGAGTAGTTCTTTAATTTATTTTGAGTCATAGGCATGCCAAACTATAAAGGGGGGTAAACAAATCTTGCTAAGAAGGGAAATGTATATGCTCAAGCCTACCAAAAAGTTTTGTGAGAAGTTAGCTAACAATTGCCAAAAAGAACCATTCATTTTTTAGCTAAACAAAGAGTCACGGAAGTTCCGAGGTTCAACCCACGGAAGTTCCATCATTGCCAAACTTCTCATCTCAGCCAACACGAGAGTTACGGAAGTTCCGTGGGCTCATCCACGGAAGTTTCATCGTCCTCAGGTTTCCATTCACAAGCTAATCGGAGACTCACGGAAGTCCCGTGGACCTCTCCACGGGTGTTCTGTCGTCCTCGAGTTGTTCTTTGTAGCTGACCCGAGAGCCATGGAAGTTCCTTGATGTCCATCATAGAGTTCCGTCGACTCTGACCTAAATGAAAACTTACCGCGCAACGGCTCTTTTTGAAATGATGGAAGTTCCGTGGGTTCCCACAGAAGTTCTGTTAGACACAGAAAAGCTGTGTAACAGCTAGGTTTTGCTATAAATACTCTCCCCCTTCCCCCGTGGGAAGGGTTGGACACTTTGCTATTCCACTCACTTTTCAGCTAAAGCTCTGCCCTCTCACTCCTAGACTTGTTCTTGAGATTCAAACCAAAGTGAGAGAGATCCAGCTACAAAAAGATTGAATCCATCCACTCAAAAGCTTGAGCACATCTTTCCCTCCCCATCAAGATTTGATTTGCTTGTTACTCTTGGAGACTTGGTCTCCTAGATGGCTAGGCGTCGCCCTTGAGCTCCATACTTGTGTGGTGAGTCGGGGATGTTTGTGAAGGTGTTATTCACCTCTGGAGGAAAAGAATCAAGTGGAGAAAGAAATCCGAGCATGATCTTTATGATAGCTTGGCCGGGAAAAGGGTTGAGAGAGACCCGACCACTTTGTGTGGCTCCTCAACGAGGACCTAGGAACTACTTAGTGTGGTTGTTGAACCTTGGGTTAAATCCTTGTGCCTCTCTTCACATTCCCGCTTTTATATTTGTGCTTGTTCATTTCTTTCATATTATTGTGCTTGTATCACTTGTCATTTGTGGTGTTAGCTATTCAATGAAGAATCCTAGGTGTGCATTGCTATAGCTTCACTTCTGTCAAGTTTGTATTACTTCCTCTTTGTTATCCGCATTTGACAGAACTTCCGTGGCGAGGGAAGTTCCGTCATTACTGATGGAATTTCCGTCATTCTCGATTATTTGATAAAGCTTTAGTGCTTTCAGGATTATTTTTAGATTGCCTATTCACCCCCCCCCCCTATAGGCAACTTTCAGTTGGTATCAGAGCCAGAATCTTCTACAAGGATTGAAAGCTTGAAGATTAAAAGATGACAAAGACAGGGGAACATGGAAAACCCGAAGATCCCACCTCGGCAAGCAAAGGAGGTGGTTTGCACACCACCATGGCATTTAACTATGCTGATGTGGCAAACATCCATGGAAGTGGAAGTGGAAGATTGCCCTATTTTGAAGGCAAAGATTTTAGTTGGTACAAGCACCGGATGAAGATGTACCTTATGTCCATCGGTCCACCAATTTGGGAAATTGTGGAACAAGGGTTCACCTTGGAAGACAAGCACAATCCCACAACCATGGATCAACTCAACATACATCACAATGCTCAAGCGGTGTCGACCATTCTCTCTTCCTTGAATCCTAAGGAATATTCAAGAATAGCCAGAATTGAGAATGCCCGGAAAATGTGGGAGAAACTCATATGTGCTCATGAAAGAGTAGATGTGGTGAAGAAGTCAAGGCTTCAAGTTCTCAAGAATCAATTCAACTTCTTCGTGATGAACAAGGGAGAATAGCCTCAACAAACACATGATAGGCTCATGGACATTGTCATTGAGAGAAGGTCTTATGGAGACAAATCAAAGATGAAGAAGTCAACTATAAGCTTCTCATGGCTCTTAGGATGTGGAATGCTACACTTTGCACCATCATTGAAGACAAGGATGGTTTTGAGAGCTTCACAACGGATGAAGTCATTGGAAGAATAAATGCCCACAAGAGCCATGATTATGAGGGCAATAGAGTAAATGTGCTCATAGGTGATGAGAGCACAAGCAAGAAGGACTTGGCACTCAAAGCCAAGAAAACTCAAGCTTGCAATGGTGATGATGATGATGAAGAAGAAGACAATGAAGAATTTGCCTTATTTGTCAAAAAGTTTGGCAAGTACATGATCAAGAATGGCTTCACCAAAAGAAGCTTTGACAAGTCAAAAGCTAGAAGAACAAGTAGAAGGTGCTATGAGTGTCATGAATAAGGACACATGATTGTCGAGTATCCAAGGCTAAATGGCATGGGCAAGAAAAGTGAAAAGTACAACAACAAAACAAAGACCTACAAGAAGCCATACAACAAGGGGCAAGCTCACATTGGATAAGAATACATCACCGATGATGATTATGAAGATGACGAGGGTGGCATTGCCAATATTACCATTAGTCCCCCACCGGCCAAGAAGTCACTATTCAACAATCTCACCGATGATGAGGATGATGCCCCTCGATGCTTCATGGCCAAGGAAAGCAAGGTAGGTCCTCACATCGATTTCAATCCTTCATAAGTGCCTCTTTCATATAGGCATACCCAATATATGAAACTTTCTAGCAACATGTTACATGAAGTAGTTCAAAGAAAACATACCCATTGATTTTCACGAATTGTGTTTCCACAAAAGTACCCATATCCAAGTTTGGATGGCACTACACCTTTCGGTGCCTGAACTCCACACTGACATAAAGAAATTGCATTCTTAATGAGCGGTGCACTTCTGGTCCCGTCTATGTATTCTTGGAGATCACTAGCCTCCACCCACTAGCTTCCAGCCATAAACATACTCTTGAAAGTGTCACAACCGCCAACCATACTACGACAAACCCTCGACATTATTCTCCATACATAAACCACATATACTACACATGAATTTGAAAGACATCAAGAATTGTGACTTACGTTTCCGACCAGTCCACAATGAAAGAATGGAATGTAACTCAATTCCTCATGGGGGCATCTCCAACTCAGAACGGTGACCACACTTACAAAGAGGTGGACTATTCATAAGTCTGACAGAAGCATATATAGTCTCTTCTTCTTTCATTGGTTCTAGATCGGGCGGTGGAGGAACCCAATGCTCAAACTCTGCATATGGCCACATCAACTTCTCATTGTAGGGGAAAAGCATGATGCATGGATCATACATCTCAGGCCCATCAATCCATTGAAAGAAATGGCACTACACCAAAGTGAATTAAAGTCAGAGCTATCACAAATACATAATAAGAACAACATCATGTTTTGTTCCGAATAAATAACTCACCCCAGCTAGCTTATCAGTATCCTTATCCTTGCACATGTACAAGGCACGTCCTGCTGTCAGTCGATGCCGAGACTGTTTCACTTGTGCTGCTACTCCATACTTACACAATGGAACGGGAAGCGGTGGGGGAACAGGGCCATCAATTGTGCGGGCACGGAGGTACTCCTCCCACTGAAAGTGAAGCCGACTCTCAAGTTCACAGTACATTATGACCTACAAGATTAATCAATTAGTCACTACCATAACTAACTGCAATTACCAACAATAACATTATCATATCCCCAAACTCAAAGTAATTAATTCGAACTAATTCCTAAACTCAATAGTTTAATACATTCTTAATCTTCACATGCCCTAACACATAAAACCATTTCTATGTTACAACATTACCTAAATAATGTACAAATAAACCATCAAAAGTTCTAATACAATGAACAACATAATCTAACACTATATATTGTCTAGTCTACCATCAAACTACCTGAAAAATTCTAATATTTTTTCTATTTTTGCCATGAACAAAACCTTACCCTAGCTAACTGTGGGATATATGTACCCGGGATACCTAACCACTTGGCTATATGGCCGAGTGGGCCAGGGGTTTAGTTTTAGATATATTTGGCTTAGAGATATTTATGTAGATATTTGTTTGAGTAAGCCGCAAGTTAGGTTTACATATATGTTAGTTAGATAGAATCTATTGTAACCGACTCGGATGTTACCATGTAAACCCCTGCCCCTCGGATATATAAGGAGGGCAGGGGGCCTTCGTCGAGGGGCGAACTCGTATTGGAACCCTAATTCCAGTGCGAACCCTAGCAATACAATAACACCAAACAGGACGTAGGGTTGTTATCCTCCGGGAGGCCCGAACCTTTATAAACCCTGTGTCCTGTGTCTATCGATCTTTCTTACTCATACACACACCTGAATCTACTATCAAGATTATCTCTCGATAGTTGGCGTGCCAGGTAGGGGAATAGCTAGGTGCACAGCCCATGCACCAGGTTTATGAACCCGCTACTCAGTGCACCCAATGGAGTGGAACGGTGGTGGCGGATGAATGGGAGCTCCAAACCTAGGGTTTGAGCAAGCGGAATGGTGGCGGCGGTGAAGTGGAAGCTTTGGATCTAGGTTTTGAGAAGAACAGACTCAGGCGGCGATACGAAGGTGAAGGGTTGCGGCTGTTTGCGGGCACCTTTTATATGCGTCTGATGACCTATTGGGCCGATACTTGGATAACCATAGTTACAATATACCGGTACGTGGATTTATTATGTTTTTAGATATTGTTTTCAAGCACTAACATTGAGTGCTGTAGATTGGATAATGATTGGTAAATCACTCGGATTAATGCGTTTTCAATCCTGGAAAATGCATATTCCGAGATGCAATGACCAATCACTCGGATTAACGTGATTTTGATCTTGGAAATTATTAATTCTGGAGAATAATGACCAATCACTCAGACTAATATAGTGTAGTCTTGGGAGATTATATCATTTGATTATTTGTGATATAATAATTTTTTCAGCACCAATCTTGGGGGCTGTCATTTGTATGAATATTAGTGATACAACACCAATCTTGGGGGCTACAGCAGTTGACGTTCCTAAGCATATCAATTGGGTTATATGTATTTTTATGGATATCAATATTAATTTGGTGATGCATCACTCAGCGATCAGGGAAATTCAATTATTAATGAGTTTTGGTTCAAGTGGATAAAACAAAAGCCTTGGATATCATTTTTAAGGATCGTGTTTGAGCTGTTATTAACTCAGATGTTGTTTTGGTATAAATTCAACAAACGTTTTGAGTTGGGGGCTATACTTATAGGCCATGCCTTTTTTCTTAAGAGTTTAAATAGAAGATTCATCAGAGCCAATATGAAAAGCACTTCCCAAATTTCATAAGATGTCAAGGAAATTCAAGGCGACGATTCAAGATGGAAAGTGCTTGGGGGCTACTGTGGGATATATGTACCCGGGATACCTAACCACTCGGCTATATGGCCGAGTGGGCCAGGGGTTTAGTTTTAGATATATTTAGCTTAGAGATATTTATGTAGATATTTGTTTGAGTAAGCCGCAAGTTAGGTTTACAGATATGTTAGTTAGATAGAATCTATTGTAACCGACTCGGATGCTACCTTGTAAACCCCTGCCCCTCGGATATATAAGGAGGGCAGGGGGCCTTCGTCGAGGGGCGGACTCGAATTGGAACCCTAATTCCAGTGCGAACCCTAGCAATACAATAACACCAAATAGGATGTAGGGTTGTTATCCTCCGGGAGGCCCGAACCTGTATAAACCCTGTGTCATGTGTCCATCGATCTTTCTTACTCATACGCACACCTAAATCTACTATCGAGATTATCTCTCGACACTAACATCAATCAAACACAATCAACAACAAAATAAAATTTCTACATGGACCGAATCAAAAGCCAGACCTTGCTTGATGAATCCCTTAAGAAATTTTGCTCAAGGATTCTCAGCATCTGAGGAGGGGGGGGGGGGATTTCTCAGTTTTCGCTGGGGGGAGAAGAAAGAGAAGAGAAGAGAAAATGGAGGAAGGAAGAGAAGAGAGAAAGGGAAGAAGTCACATGGTATTTTGAAGTCCAGGAGAGACACGCCATACCGTTTGGCAAGTCCCATGCAACTAACACGCCACATACGTCAGTGTGTCAAGTGCCAGCGTGGAATATCCCTCCTTCGGCCAAGCTTACGTGTCGCTTATGTGTCACTATAACAAGCCGTTCTATCTGGCATCTCTCATGTCACAAACACGTCGTTGGCTTTGGCGTGTTAAAAATGTCTATATCTTGCAAATTTAGTTTCCGGTAGTCTCTTTTCAAAATTTTATAGAAAAAGTGATTATTTTAAAAAATTGACACGCACCCGGTGGGATGGTCAGTGCACAGTGCCAGTGGAGCTGGGGTTGCTGACTGGTGGGACCCGTAGGGTTCAAAATCTCTAGACAAACATACTCTTAGGTGTTTTTAACAACAATTTTTGGAGCATCAAATTGGGTCCAAACTTAAATTATTTTTGACACGCTGCTAGAGGGGTATTGGATCTAGCATTGCGATGACATGCATACGCATTGGCCCAAAGGTTTAAAAGTTATTGCATTCTCAATATGGCATGCTGGCCAAGGGAACTAAGTCTGAAAATCATTAACACCTGGGCAGTTTGCAACTCCAAACAAAGGCATCATCCGAGGTCAAAATCAAATGGGATTTCACATACATGTATCCCAACATCTGTAGCAATTAAAAAGTGATGATGTAGTTCCCGAGAAGCGACAGGTTGGATGTTAAGAAATTTTGAATAGTGCTAAATGACCACAAATCTGATTTTGCTTAACAATTAAGCAGATTGCAACCAAGATTTGGTGTATCAAATGAGATCAATTTTAATTGGGGTTTCTGAAAATAATGGTTTGTAGTAACTAAAACTTGATGGTGTCATTCTGAAGTGAATTTATTTGGGAGTTATTCAATTTCAAACTGGCTTAACTGAAAAGGCTGAAATCTGCTTAGAAAATGTGATTTGAATAAAACAAATCCAATAGAAATTCCTACTTATTTTGTAAAATCAAGAAAAAATTATATGTTATTCATAAGAACGGGATCTTAATTATGGATATGATCTGGTTCAATGATTCCTTATAAAATTTGAATTTTGAATTTTTAAATATACACTATTTCTTAGGTTTGTTTGATTTATTTGACCTACTTGCCAATAAGGTAAAATCACCAAATATTCTCCCAAATTCTTATTTTGGACATAGATCAAGTTTATAAATTTTAATTTGGTCACTTATTTAAGAAAACTTGAACTTATAGTTGAAGGCCTATTTGTCAAATTCTAATAAATTTGAACTTTAGTTTTAAAGTTGTTATTCCTGCTTTTGTTTCCTTCTCTTAACTTCCTAAAATGCTAAGGTGACATCTAAGGTGTCACAACCGTAGGATGAGTAAAAGCAAGTCATGATGCTTGGTATCACATCTTTGCATAGATTTATCATTTGCGTAATAAAATATAATCACATATGTTTGATGTACTCCCTCCATCCCAAAATAAGTGTTGCTATGGTTTTCCTGCTAGTTAAACTTTCTTGACTTTGACTATATTTAGAGAAAAACTTGATAATATTTATGTATCTAAATATATTCAATGATCTATCTAACGATACTATTTATATATTATAAGTATTAATATTTTATTATATATAATTAGTCAAAGTTAATAATGTTGGACTCCTCAGGAAGTGAGAACGACACTTATTTTGGGACAAGGGAGTAGTTGATAGAAAAACAGTTGCTTTGGTATTGGGAGTACAAGTACCCTCTCATGTAAAAGAATGGGAAGAAGTCATATTTTCCTCCCTCAACTCTTAGTACAGTTGCAATCTAACCCTGAATTACAAACCGGGTAACCGGACTCCCTGAACTCTTATGTTCGGCCCAACTTTCCTCCCCGAGCGGTATTTAGAGCAGTATTGGCTGTCAGTTGCCGCATAGGCTACTATTATTTTTCTTATCAAATGGGACCCACGTGTCAGTGACCTAACATATCATCTACTGGTGGGGCCCACTTGTCATTGACCCATAAATGTTCTTCGTGCTCCTCTGCTATTTGCCACCGGCGGTAGGACAGCAAGCTTGCCGCGCCCACGCCCGGCCACCCGGTGGCTCCGCCGCGCGCCTGCCCTCCCGGTGGCTCCGCTGCGCCCTAGCCTCACGTCCGTGCACCTCGCCACCCGCGCTAGGTGGATGCGCACGCTCGTGCCTAGCGACTCCGCCTTGCCTCGGCCCCGCGCCAACGCACCTCGCCGCCCGTGCAAGGTGACTCCGCCACGCCCTGGCTCCAAGCTTGTGCTCGGCTGCGCCACTACGCCTACCCCATCCCGGCATCACGTCAACCCCATCCGCCGTCCTTGCCCTAGCCTCGTGCTCGCACCTCACCGCCCGCGTCGGTGGCTCTGCCGCGCCCGCCTCACCCCTGCCTCGCATGGCCCCCGTCCGCCGTCCTCGCCCCAGCCTGCACCCTCTGCGGCCTCACACCACCTCGGCTCCTCGCCTAAGCTGAGTCAGCAAAAGGAGTATGTTATGTGTTGATGTGGCGGCTGATAGGTGAGTCCTGCTATGCCACATAGAATAAAACCGCTCTAAATACCACTCAGGGAGGAAAGTTGAGCCATACATAAAAGTTCAGAGAGTTCGGTTACCCGGTTTTTTAGTGCAGGATACAATCAGCAACTCTAGAAAATTAAGGGAGGAAAATATGACTTATTACAAAAGAATGTGGCACAACCATGTGGGTCCCGAATACAATTCATGGCCCCATGTGAGAAACATGTCATGGCCCACGGCCTAGGAACTCCACTTCCTCCTCCCCCCCCCCCTAGTGAGCGCGATGCAAAGACGTGATGCAGCTAGCTAGTTAGGTCTTGGCAGGGCACGGTGGCGTCTCTCCTCTTCCTCGGCGCCGGCAACCGCATCCTTCGATTTCAGCATCCCTATGTCAGATCCGTAGAGCCCATCCTCCGTCCCCGACGTCCATTGCTGGTACTTCATTTTTTTCTCCGTCTTCTCTGTAGCTCCCTCTCCCTGTCCCTGTGTTTCTTTTGTAGGTAATTCACTGATTCCTGATCCTCACTGACAAGCTCGAATTAGGAAGTTATCTCGGTTGGAAATATAACGCATTGGAAATTCCGTTCTGCGCTTATCGCACCCAGAAATTATCAACTTGCTGACAAGCTCGAATCAGGAAGTTCTTGTTGGAATTTAGGACACAAAGTCAGCCCATGTGGCAGCACCTGGAGAGGCTCAAATTAAATAGGAAAGCCATGGTGGTGTGTAAGAGATGGCTGGGTGAATACTTTTGTACCACCTTGCCCATCTAGGTGAATGTATCCCGAGATATATTGTGGGATGTTGGATGCTTTCCAACATGAGTGAAGCAAAATAGAACACAGGCTGCTGTAAAACACACACACACACACACGCATATACACATCGTGTGTTTCGTGAGACTTGGGACTTGGGACGTTGCGTGTTCGCATCGTAAGAGTTCGAGTTCTACTACAGCAGATTATTTTTGCTACTCAATCAATGGGATTTCTTTTAAGAGCACCTTGACTACCACGTTAATTAGGAGTAATTTCTCATGAATTAAGGCTCCTATTAACATTGAGGAATTTCAGGGGGCAGTACACATCATGGCAGATCAATATGTTTTAATTTCGTGTTCCCCTCTTGTGCATATAAGGAGACGTCCTAGAGATGAAAGAAAACACACAAAACCAAATCTCTCTTCTCTCATATTTTACGTCACCACTGTCAAGTCTCACCGTCCCTCATCCGCCGTGTAGCGGATCGGGGAGAGGAGTGTCTCTGAACCAATGCCGGTGATTTGAAGACCTGCATGGGTGCCGGCGATCAGGTTCCTAGGAAGTGCATCGTCACGACTGCTCGCTGCCCTTCCACATCGACAACTTCTTCCTCTTCTATGACTACGCACCCTCAACATTCTTTCTAGCGGGATTCACTATAAGTTTGCTTATGTTTCTCATCCAGTTTTCCTCTTTATGTTGTGCAGTTTTTCCACCTCAATTGAACTAGTTTTTCCAGAAATTAGCAAGTTGATAGTTTGGATTTTGCTTGAGTTATGTAGATCATTTCTACTCCTTTGTTTTTCAATCAAGTTTATCTTATCCATAGTTAATTCCGTAAAAATCTAGAAACCTGATAGAATTAACATGGCTGGACTATCTAATGCGTTGAAGCCAGAGCGATTCGCTGGGTGATAACTTTAAGAGGTGGCAGACATGAGTCAAATTTTGGCTCATGTCAATGAAGATCTGGTGGGTGATATCCCCAGTCCTTCCACACTCTGAGGAACAGTACCGTGAGTTTGATTTTGCAAGCTCTACTTGCATCGGTTGCCTATTGTCACTCCTTTCGGATCAGCTCTAGGACATCTACATGAAATACACCACGGCTCATGAATTGTGGGAGGCCCTCACTAACAATTATGCTAAATTAGATGCTGGATGTGAACTTTATGTTAATGACCAGTACCACGAAAACAAGATTGTCATTGATCGATCTATCGTAGAACAGGCTCATGAGATCCAGCTTCTGGTGGGGGAACATGCACATTTTAATTGTGTCTTGCCTGATCGGTTCGTGGTCGATGGCATAATTGCCAAGCTGCCTCCGTATTGGAGGAGTTTTTCCGCGAGCTTGAAACACAAGAACGAGGCCATGACTGTTGAAAGTCTTATAGCCTCTCTTGATGTTGAGGAAAAGGCGAGATCTAAGGAAGTGCCTCAATCTATCCCACAGGAAGGCGTGCCCTTCTAATGCCAATGTGGTGGAAGGAAAATCTGGTGGAAACAAGAAGAAGAACTGGAAGGGAAAAGCCAAACAAAACTCTAACTTTAAGAAGAAGAAGAACAAGGAGGACCTTACTTGCTTTCTGTGTGGTGAGCTTGGCCACATAGCCTGCAAGTGCCGCAATAGAAAGGGCAAGAAGGGTAGTCAGAAGACTGCAAATGTGACTATTGGTGAGGCTGGAGGATCTGGGTATGAACCTGGAATTCTTCTAGCATGTCAATCCACCGATTGGTGGTTAGACATAGGAGCTAATGTTCATGTTTGTTCTGACTTTAATTTGTTTTCTTCTTATCAGGCTGCCAACGGTTGCTCCTTCTTGATGGGCAATGGATCACGGGTTGTTGTAGTAGGTGTTGGAAGAGTTGATCTGAAGATGACCTCCGGAAAGACTATCACTCAAGAATGTGCAACATGCTCTTGGAATAAATAGGAACCTGATTTGTGGTTCTCTTTTATGCCGTGATGGCTACAAGTTAGTGTTTGAGTCGAACAAGTTTATTGTTTCAAAGTTTAGTTTGTTTATCGGAAAATGTTATGAAAGCAGAGGTCTGTTCCGCCTTTCAGTTAGTGATGATTGTAATAAGTTCATGAACACAATCTCTTGTTCAAATTCTGAATGCAATGAAGGAGAGGCCCCAGTTTGGCACTCTTGGCTTTGTCATATCAATTTTGATCGATCATACGTTTGTCTAAGCTTGATTTGATTCCAAAAATTCCAATTGTTAGGAGATCTAAGTGCCATGCTTGTGTGCAAGAGAAGAAGCCATGCAAACCATTTAAAAGCTTGGTGCCTTTAGAACTCATTCACTCTGATTTGTGTGAAATGAATGGAATTTTGACAAAAGGGGGAAAAGATACTTCATATCTTTTATAGACGATGCTACTAGATGGTGTCAGCTCTATTTAATTAAAGGAAAAGATGAGGCATTAGATTGTTTTAAGATATATAAGGCAGAGGTAGAGAACCAACTAGAAAAGAAGATTAAACATGTTAGGTCCGATAGAGGAGGCAAGTATCTTTTTAATTATTTTGGTGAATATTGTGCGGTACATGGAATCATCCATGAGACAACAGCTCCCTACTTGCCTCAGTCTAATGGAGTGGCTGAATAAAAAAATCAAACACTTACGGATTTGGTTAATGCTATGTTGGACTGTTCCGGTTTATCCAAGCCATGGTGGGGGAAGCTATTCTGACCGCATGTTTTATTCTTAACCGAGTTCCATCATCCAAAGGTGAAAAAACCCCTTATGAAGGATGGAAAGGAAGAAAACTTGCTCTGGGATTCTTACGTGCATGGGGATGTCTAGCCAAAGTTAATGTGCCTACATGTAAGAAACAAAAATTGGGACCAAAAACCGTGGACTACATTTTTCTAGGATATGCACAACATAGTGCGGCCTATAAATTCTTAGTAATCAAATCTAAGATTCCTGATGTACATGTTAACAGTGTGACTGAATCTCGTGATGCTACCTTTTTCGATAATATTTTTCCAGTGAAGGATAGAGCTGCAACTAGCAGTCAAGCACCGGCTGTTTTTGCTCCTGAACTATTGATTAATGTTGAACTACTTATTCAAATCGAACAAATCACTAATGAGGATGACAATGAAAATGCTCCACGTAGGAGCAAAAGACAAAGGGTTGAAAAATCCTTTGGTAATGATTTTATTGTCTATCTTGTGGACGATGTACCCAAAACTCTTCCAGAAGCATATGCATCTTCAGATGCTGAATACTAGAAGGAAGCAATCCATAATGAAATGGAGTCCATTTTAACTAATGGAACTTGGGAAATATGCGATTGTCCCATTGGGTGCAAGCCTATTGGTTGCAAATGGATATTTAAAAAGAAACTAAAACCTGATGATATGATTGACAAATATAAAGTTAGACTTGTGGCAAAAGGATTTACCCTAAAGGAAGGCGAGGACTTTTTCGATACTTATTCTCCTATTGCTAGACTAACCACAATTAGAGTGCTTGTTGCACTTGTTGCTTCCCATGGTCTGCTCATCCACCAAATGGATGTGAAGACGGCTTTTCTCAATGGAGAGCTTGATGAGGAAATATATATGCAACAACCTGATGGTTTTGTGGCACCTGGTCAAGAGAGTAAGGTATGCAGATTGCGAAAATCCTTGTATGGGTTGAAACAAGCACCCAAGCAGTGGCATGAAAAGTTTGATAAAACTATGACCACAGCAGGCTTTGTAGTGAATAAAGTTGATACTTGTGTGTACTATCGGTTTGGTGGGGGAGAAGGAGTAATATTGTGTTTGTATGTCGATGACATACTAATTTTTGGGACAAGTATCAATGTGATAAATGAGGTGAAATCCTTTTTGTCTCGGAAATTTGACATGAAGGATTTGGAAGAAGCGGATGTTATTCTAAATATAAAACTGACAAAAGGCGAGAGTGGGATTACTCTAGAGCAGTCTCACTATGTGGAGAACATTCTGAGTCGGTATGGATACTCCGATTGTAAATCATCTCCAACGCCATATGACCCAAGCCTTAAACTTCGTAAGAACAAAGGGCAAGGGATTGATCAGTTAAGATATTCTCAAATCATTGGTTATCTCTTGTATCTTGCTGGTGCAACCCGACCAGACGTTTCATTTGCCACAAGCAAATTGAGTAGATTTACTTCAAATCTGGAAATGATCACTAGTGTGCACTAGAACGTGTAATTAAATACTTGAGAGGTACCTCAACATATGGGCTTCACTATTCTGGTTAACCTGCTGTACTAGAAGGGTATAGTGATGCAAATTGGATCTCAGATGCCGACGAGATAAAAGCTACAAGTGGATATATATTCACTATTAGCGGTGCTGCAGTTTCTTGGATGTCTCGCAAGCAAACTATTCTAACAAAGTCAACTATGAAGGCTGAACTTGTAGCACTTGAAACAACCACTAGTGAGGCAGAGTGGTTGCGTAAGTTGCATATGGACTTGCCAATGGTCGTTAAACCGGTACCCGCCATTCTTTTGCACTGTGATAATGTCACCGGAATTTGACTGGGCCCAGAGGTCAGCCGCACGACTAGGATTCGACCGGAGTCTATGAGGCCAACGGCCGAATGAGAAGAGAAGTGGACCCGTGTAGGGTTAGATTATGTTTCTAGTAGTTTTCTTTTCTATTTAGTAGTTTAAGGTATATTTAGAAATAACCCAAGTCGGTTTGTTTAGGAGTCATGACGGAGTCGGGTCAGAGCCTCTTGTATGAGGTTATAAATATGTAATAGGAGCTGTACGCAACAGCAACACTTTCGTTCAATACAGTTCGGCGCATCACCAACTTTTCCTACTCGATGAAACCCTCGTCTCGCGCGGGCGGCCTTGGCTCCGATCTCGGTGAGAGACTTGGATTAGTCACACTTGGTAATTCTATCAATCTCAACTAGGACTTTCTCATTGATCTGATATTCTTGATGTTATCGTTAGAATTGCTAGTTATCCGGTAATTGGATCTATCTAGTATTTGTTCTATCGACTTTGATTGTAGTACTATCTCGGTTGGATCCAATCTATTGCAATTTTAGGAAGTTTTATAGGTGTTATTTAGATCTATTATTCGAGTCGCTTTATTGATTTTATCTATAAATACATCAGATCTAGTTTTATTTATTGTGTTTAAACACTGTCTCGATTAAGTTTGATCTATTTGAATCAGCGAGGCCGCAGCCACTCTGACCTCTCACTGGGTTAATAGGGCTAGGTTCAATCTATTTATACGTAAAGTCGATAGGGTTCTGTTGGGGTGTTTAGCTGATAGGTTATAATGGTTCGATCGATTCAGGACTATTAAGCTTAATTACTCATGTTATCTGAGAATTGATTGCCCCCATATTGTGATAAGATAGATCATTGATTTAGAGGCATATTTGCAATACCAGCTATTAGATCTATTGATTTAGCGTTATCGACAAGGTGGGTCTTTGCGCGTACACTGTAGTTCTATCGACTCTGTCTTATTGACTCTGCATTATCGATTCAGCAAGTATTGGCATGATTTATTTTATTCTTTCGACTTTACTGCATTGATTTAAGTCTTTATTGGAATTATATGAGTACTATTTTATGTATTCAATTTTCCGGTAATCGAGTATAATCAGCCGATTAGTCCACATAATCTTATAATTATTCCTGCAATGATATCGGCTGGTTTCACTCATAGTGATTATCGGCTTTCTTCATCAGCCTGTCCCAGCCGGTGGCCCGTAAAATTTAACCATTTGTATCTTTGTCGATTTGCAGGGAAAAACGACTGGCACGCTCCGGTTTCCTATATTGAGCCTATATTGGAACTAAGGGGATCTCCCAAGTCACACGTGAAGATTTTTGTGTCAATACACATTTTGGCATGTGCGGTGGGACGAAGAACTTCAAACTCACATCATGTCTGAACTCGGAATGCCACAGGATGGTGAAGCATTACGGCCAAAGAACAATGTCAGCTCAGATCTTAAGAATGAACATATGCTACCTGTCAATAGATATGAGCTGAGTGATGATGCAAAGGCACAGGTTAGTCAGAGGATGGCTGAGTATGAAAGTCTTCTGTTGGGTACTTTTAGCAAGACAACGAACAGCAAGGTCATCCAAAAAGGAAAGCTACCAGTTGCCGCATTGATTGAAGACGCAACAGAAGAGTCGCATACTAAGTAGCCGATGGAATTTATTGATGAAGCGACTTTGCATAACATGATTCATACTACTATACATCATGCATTGATCAACCAATCACCTGTGTTGGTTAATACATTGAGGAGTCTGATTATTCAAACTATAGAGGGATGCCTATATGAAGATTCAGCTCATGGGTCGGTGTACTTTCGTGTACTAGAGAGTGTTCCTCGGCCTGCAAATAAAGCATCTACTTCACAACAGCATGGTGAGAATACAACACAACCCGTCTTGGGTTCAGGTACATCAACTTCTGAAGTCCCCCCATGTCAGATGAATGCTGGAAGAACACCTCGCAGGATAATACTGCAAAGATCTACACCACAGACACATCCACAGCATTACAGGCAAGAGACTACCGAGCCAAACATTACGTACAGTACTACACCTAATGCTGAGCCGAGCATGTTTGGGTTGAAGTCATTGTCTGCTCTGCCAGGAGAACGAGGATGCTAGCATACAATTGTTAATTTTGGCCCACAACCATCAGCATCTGGTCTTCCATCGACTGTTCCAAATATCAATGTGTCGACCAATGACTGGGCTTTGAAGATTGTTGAGGTGATGAGGGAGCAGTTTGGACTGAAACCAAAGCAACAGACGTACGTGTATCGACCTCCGTATCCTCCAAGCCATGATTTGATTTCAATGCCGAGTCGATACAGACCTGTAGAATTCACCAAGTTTACAGGATAGGAGAGTACTACTACAGTTGAGCATATAAGCCGATTTTCAGTAGTGTGGAGAAGCTGGTAACAGTGAAGCTTTGAAAATCAGGTTGTTTCCATTATCTTTGTTTGGGTTGGCATTTTCTTGGTTTGCATCGTTGCCCCCGAATTCGATTGTTACTTGGGCCAATCTCGAATAGAAATTTCATAAATATTTCTTTGTTGAAACTAGAGAACTGAGATTGTCTGATTTGATTGCTGTGACACAGAAGGCTAGAGTGTGGCATCCCGCACCTTGAACCGAGGGGGAATGACCGATCCAGGATCGATGTCGGGCGAAGCCGACATACGTAGCACATACACAAGAACATTCACGAATTGCAAATTTATACATCAGAGTGATCTTTATTACAAGTTGAACTCTAAGTAAAAGACAATGCCTAGAGTTCAAGATTAATTTAAAAATACAGCGGAAGCGATACTATAACTCGAAGATATTCAACTAAAATGTAACACATCAGCCCATAGATGTGTACATTCTTCTTACACCAAAAGAACACCTGCACAAAAATTAAACAATAAAGCCCTGAGTATCTAATATACTCCGCAAGACTTACCCATCAAAATGGCCTTCTAAAGCCGACTCCTAATATGCCGGGGGCTGACCGGGCTTGTGGGGACTTGCATTTGCCAAAAACAGCTCCTACATAAGTTCTAATGTCATCTTTTAGCCATATTAATAGGGTTGTGACATGAATATAAATTTATTGAGCTGTGACATATCAAAGCAAGGTTGCAATACAGCAATTTAAGTGATTCAAACAGCAAGTATATCTTCATCGTTAGTTCTTACTACGCTGCAATCTGCCCGAGACAAGTGGTACTCATATCCACGAGGGACGGCGATATATATTGATTTACATCCTGCAGGAGAAACCCAAATGCACGACATACGCATAATTTAATAACACGTATGGCCACCTTTCTCAAGATTATCATAAAGCTAGACCGGGTTCCACTCCGGATGTATGTCCCCCTTGCGACCACGGTTCATCTTCGGGCCCAAGGCTTAAACCATACACCCTCCAACTTTTCTCAAACCCGTGCAACCACCGTGACCGACACTTTGCACAAAGTGGAAGTGAGTGGCCCAACATTACGATGCTCAAGTTACTAGGTTTACCAACTCCCATACGAAGGTATGCACATGGTATTGTTCAATACTTTCTCGCGGAGTCACAACAATCCATACGCGACACGTACGGGCTATGGCAGTCAAGGAAGAACCCTGCCGCCGCACCCTACACATGCAGTTCCCGTACGGCCTTCTTTTGCATAAGTATCAAAATGTGAGAGCAAGAATTTAAAGTTTTCCCGAAGGAACCCTATAGCTCGCGAGTAGTGTTCCGCACCACTCGACTTCTACCGATGCCTCAAGACTTAAGCATAGCATAATTATCTAACGAGTCGTTACTACCCAAACTGAATTATGACCATAGGAAAAGAGGATAAATAATGCAACTAAGATTTCAATCAATTCCTACACTTAATGCACAATTCATGACACTTATACTTGTGTAGCAAAAGTAAAACATTTAAAAACATAGGAGTGCACCAGGGCTTGCCTTAGGCTTGAACAATGTTAGCTCTCAGAATCATGGACATCACCATCACTGTCTTGTCGGCATCGACATCTTTTAGTTTCACCTCATCATTTTCTAATTGAGTGAATGCAATGCAAGACAAGAATTAATATAACGAAGAATTGGAACTTCGTTATAGAGATGCATGCAATGACATGATGATCATGAGAATGATATGCTCACAGCTAGGGTTACAAATGTTTCATGCATGAATACATTTTGAAAAAGAAAAGATCAGCATAATTAATCTAGGGCAATATACATAGTTACTCTATAGCTTTTATACTTTGAAATTTGTTAACATGATTCTAGAAGTAATTAATTTATGTGAATTTACCAGGACACATACAATGTTGAAAAGTTAATTTACACTAAGTTTGAGATTTAAATCATGTATAAATAAATAATGAAAAATCATAAACATAGAACACTAAGTCTGTTATAAATGCAAAAATATGCCTAAATAAATATGAGACTTGGTGGACTGTTCCTAAATGTCATTGTATGTATGCATGCAAATTTTCATGATTTTACCTTGAATAAAACTAGAGATATTAATTTATTTATCTTTATCTTCTCTAAATTATGCATAATAAAATTTATGCAAAACCTGATCTACTTCATGACCAGAGGATAGATATCATCACTAGGAAACATACAAAATTGGTTTCATGATTTTATCACTTTTATTTTTAGAGTTATGAATTTTTTAATTGCTAACTATTGTTTTTCCATTTTCTGATTTTCACGTGAACAGTAAAAAACAGAACAAAGGAGTAGCAGGGAATTTGATTTCTAATGATTCCGGCAACAGGATTGCATGGGAGATGAAACAAGTGGATGCTAAGTGATGCGAGGAAGATTTACGGAGGACTAATCGAGTGGAAGCTCACCGAGGAGGAAGAATCGGCGATGAAACGGCGATGTGTCGGTTCACTGGTGTTGGAGAAGAACGTCAACTTGTATGACTTGGAGGGCGTGATGAAGCTTTAGTGAATTCCTTGTGTTGCTCCTTGCTGGCTTGGTGGTCGGAGTGGCTTGCTAACGGCGGTGGAGAGCTCGAGCAATTGCCTGCCATGGTTGATCAGCTCTAAGGGAGAGAGCAAAGGAAGAGAATGAAAGAAAGAAAAAATGGAGGAAGACTTGACCAAGAGCATAGGCTCATGGTGGAAAAATCTAGGCTTGCCCAAGCATGCTGGTAGCTCAGCTCCCTCACGTGGTGCAATGGATTTGGAGAGTGAGAGAGTGAATGGAGTGGGTCCCACCAATGTTGGAAAAAATCTGCCTCTCTACTGTTGCAGTCAACCCGAAGTCTTCCCAAATTTTGTTGGTCATGCCAATTTTTGTAGATGTGTAGAATGATATTTCGAGCAACTTTTATATAGAATGTTTTCTGAGATTATGCGTCTAAATATTATGAAAAATCCTGGACTAAACACAGTTTTCTGCATTTTTGCAATTTTTTGGGATCATTTATCCTTTTCCAAAAATTCTGGTAAATTCCGTAAAGTTCTATTTTTATATGACCAACATTATTATGTAAAAACATGGTCACACTTCTGTTGAAATATTTTGAGATATATGCAACCCCTAGATTTCCAATTATTTGGGTTTACTTCTTTCCTTTTGCTATTTTATTTAAGTTTTTTTTTTTGCAAATTGTGCTTTTGCACAGAGGAGTTCCTGATATTTCTCTTCTATAGCTACCCTTTTTTGTGTATTCACAAGAATTCCATATCGAGACCTGTTATTCTTGAAGAATATTTAAAGTTCCTTCAGAAGTTTCATTTTTCACATTTATAAAAAAAACATTTGATTAAAAGGAATTGAATTTTTATTCTTGTTAAATTTTTAAAAGTTAACTTTAATTAATTGAAATACTGATGATTAGGCTTTTGTGACATCGGGATGTCATAGACCTCCCCCCTTAACGAAATCTCGTCCCGAGATTTACAAAGAAATATGAAGGGTAATGATGTCGGTAACGATAGGACAAGAATAGTTTAGAATTTTGGAGTATAGCATGAATCTTCAATGAGCAGGACAAGGTCATGTCGATCTTCATATTGGAGGAATCATAGACATTGCGAAAGACAGTAGACAATGATACCGACAAGTTTCCAAACACAACATTCTTCTTTCCGGTTGCGTACCCTAGGTTATATGCCATCCATTCGGAAGAACGTCATAATTAGATTCTCTTGCCAATTTCCAATTTAGAAGTATGCATTTCCATATCGCGCATGTTTGGCTTTGAAAAGCGCCTGGATGAACCGGCACAATCCAAAGACAAAATGGTAATTTGGAACAACATAACCACCAAATTGAAATCGGCTTTCGGTAGAACTTAGCACTCTAGAAAGTTAAGGGTTAATGATCTCAAGGAGATGTCATATAGAGGCTTTACTGATAATCAAGGTTGACACACAATTGAACGAAAGAGTAAGAATGACTTTCGGGTCAAGACGAACAGATTTCTGATGCATGGTTCTCGGTGTCGAGAATTTCTGTCCCGGTTTGTCAAGCATCACACTCGGCTACGTAGTGGCAACTTTCCACTTCATGTGAGTCCACCAATTGGTCTTCCAACTCTTGCAACCGAGCACTTAAAGCGGTCTTTTCTGCCTTGAGCTGCTCAACATTCATCTATGGGACCAAGTTTTGAAAATTAAGTCAAAACTTCTTATCCCACAACTTCATATGCTAATTGAGCTAGCATAGCAGATGAATCAGGACAAAGTACATGAAAAACAAGCAAAAACATCACCGCAAACTGGAATCAGCAACAACGCATATCTGTTTGGTAGGCAAAGATCAGACAACTTGCATATAATTCGAAATCTAGCACTGTTGTGTGAAAAATGAATTTTTTTTGTTATTTAGGAAAGTTGTAGAGGACTACCTTATATTTCCAACACATATTTACAAAGCTCCATCCGACTAACTGTTTGGGAGTTATGATCGCCTAAAGTCAGCGGACAGAACCGGAGCAATTTCTGAAATTCCAAAAATCTTACTGTTTTTGCCATTTTTGACCAATTTCCGGATTTTTCTAAGAAAAACCCATTATACCAAAGTCTTAGATCAACTCATTATCTTTCCAACGAGTACTCATATGCCTTCATTGGATTAAAACTGAGGGAGTTACGCTCATTTTAGTGAGACTGACTTTTCTGGCAGAAATTGATTTCTTATTGGTTGATTTCAAACTTTCGGTTTATGTGCCGTAGGGATTCAAAATTACCCAAGGCTTGATCATTTCACATGTTTGTGATATTTGTGAACTTTTTACATGTTTAAGTAAGAATAAATGCATGTGGTATGCATGAATGCTAAAATGCTCAATATGATGATTTCCTACGTCCTCACAAATATAAAAGACTCGGTCACTAAATATGACTGAACAGAACTCGGTGGCAACTCACACACGTTTCTCATCATGTTTCTATACGAACTAAGATGCGTGGTTAGTGTACCTGCAGAAGAGACATTTCAGAAACAAACATCAAATTCAAAAGAAACAAGCCAAAATAACAATGACAGTATATGTCCAGGTATTTGTCCACCCGGAAGGCAGCCGACATTTAAGCGCATTTGGTCCACGCATCAAACAAATCCCAAGTATTTGCCACCCCGGAAGGCATTCAGTGTTTAGAGCACAACTGATCCGCGCACAGGACACATACCTTCCTTGAAGAGTCTGTAGATGCAAGAAATTAAACAATCATAACCCAGGGTTAGCTTTGCGACCTTAAATACCAATATTTATTCTTAATTACGCTTTCTAACTCGTACCTCACCGTAAAAACATGGTTTATGATTTAAGAATGTTCTTTCGTGTACTACTTTTCCCAAAATGGCTCCGATACCACCTGTGGCATCCCGCACCTCGAACCGAGGGGGAATGATCGATCCAGGATCGATTTTGGGCGATGTCGGGTGAAGCCGACATACACAGCACATACACAAGAACATTCACGAATTGCAAATTTATACATGAGAGTGATCTTTATTACAAGTTGAACTCCAAGTAAAAGACAATGCCTAGAGTTCAAGATTAATTTAAAAATACAGCGGAAGCAATACTATAACTCGACGATATTCACCTAAAATGTAACACATCAGCCCATAGATGTGCACATTCTTCTTACACCAAAAGAACACCTGCACAAAAATTAAACAACAAAGCCCTGAGTATCTAATATACTCCGCAAGACTTACCCGTCAAAATGGCCTTCTAAAGCCGACTCCTAATATGCAGGGGGCTGACCGGGCTTGCGGGGACTTGCATTTGCCAAAAACAGCTCCTATATAAGTTCTAATTTCATCTCTTAGCCATATTAATAGGGTTGTGACATGAATATAAATTTAATGAGCAGTGACATATCAAAGCAAGGTTGCAATACAACAATTTAAGTGATTCAAACAGCAAGTATATCTTCATCGTTAGTTCTTACTACGCTGCAATCTGCCCGAGACAAGTGGTACTCATATCCGCGAGGGACGGCGATATATATTGATTTACATCCTGCAGGAGAAACCCAAATGCACGACATACGCATAATTTAATAACACGTATGGCCACCTTTCTCAAGATTATCATAAAGCTAGACCGGGTTCCACTCCGGATGTATGTCCCCCTTGCGACCACGGTTCATCTTCGGGCCCAAGGCTTAAACCATACACCCTCCAACTTTTCTCAAACCCGTGCAACCACCGTGACCGACACTTTGCACAAAGTGGAAGTGAGTGGCCCAACATTACGATGCTCAAGTTACTAGGTTTACCAACTCCCATACGAAGGTATGCACTTGGTATTGTTCAATACTTTCTCGCGGAGTCACAACAATCCATACGCGACACGTACGGGCTATGGCAGTCAAGGAAGAACCCTGCCGCCGCACCCTACACATGCAGTTCCCGTACGGCCTTCTTTTGCATAAGTATCAAAATGTGAGAGCAAGAATTTAAAGTTTTCCCGAAGGAACCCTATAGCTCGCGAGTAGTGTTCCGCACCACTCGACTTCTACCGATGCCTCAAGACTTAAGCATAGCATAATTATCTAACGAGTCGTTACTACCCAAACTGAATTATGACCATAGGAAAAGAGGATAAATAATGCAACTAAGATTTCAATCAATTCCTACACTTAATGCACAATTCATGACACTTATACTTGTGTAGCAAAAGTAAAACATTTAAAAACATAGGAGTGCACCAGGGCTTGCCTTAGGCTTGAACAATGTTAGCTCTCAGAATCATGGACATCACCATCACTGTCTTGTCGGCATCGACATCTTTTAGTTTCACCTCATCATTTTCTAATTGAGTGAATGCAATGCAAGACAAGAATTAATATAACGAAGACATGGAACTTCGTTATAGAGATGCATGCAATGACATGATGATCATGAGAATGATATGCTCACAGCTAGGGTTACAAATGTTTCATGCATGAATACATTTTGAAAAAGAAAAGATCAGCATAATTAATCTAGGGCAATATACATAGTTACTCTATAGCTTTTATACTTTGAAATTTGTTAACATGATTCTAGAAGTAATTAATTTATGTGAATTTACCAGGACACATACAATGTTGAAAAGTTAATTTACACTAAGTTTGAGATTTACATCATGTATAAATAAATAATGAAAAATCATAAACATAGAACACTAAGTCTGTTATAAATGCAAAAATATGCATAAATAAAATATGAGACTTGGTGGACTGTTCCTAAATGTCATTGTATGTATGCATGCAAATTTTCATGATTTTACCTTGAATAAAACTAGAGATATTAATTTATTTATCTTTATCTTCTCTAAATTATGCATAATAAAATTTATGCAAAACCTGATCTACTTCATGACCAGAGGATAGATATCATCACTAGGAATCATACAAAATTGGTTTCATGATTTTATCACTTTCATTTTTAGAGTTATGAATTTTTTGGTTTGCTAACTATTTTTTTTCCATTTTCTGATTTTCACATGAACAGTAAAACAGAACAAAGGAGTAGCAAGGAATTTGATTTTTAATGATTCCGGCAATGGGATTGCATGGGAGATGAAACATGTGGATGCTAAGTGATGCGAGGAAGATTCACGGAGGACCAATCGAGTGGAAGCTCACCGAGGAGGAAGAATCGGCGATGAAACGGCGACGTGTCGGTTCACCGGTGTTGGAGAAGAATGTCAACTCGCATCACTTGGAGGGCGTGATGAAGCTTTAGTGAATTTCTTGCGTTGCTCCTCGCTGGCTGGTTTGTCGGAGTGGCTTGCTAACGGCGGTGGAGAGCTCGAGCAATTACTTGCCATGATTGATCAGCTCTAAGGGAGAGAGCAAAGGAAGAGAATGAAAGAAAGAAAAAATGGAGGAAGACTTGACCAAGAGCAGAGGCTCATGGTGGAAAAATCTAGGCTTGCCCAAGCATGCTGGCTGCTCAGCTCCCTCACGTGGTGCAATGGATTTGGAGAGTGAGAGAGTGAATGGAGTGGGTCCCACCAATGTTGGAAAAATCGGCCTCTCTACTGTTGCAGTCAACCCGAAGTCTTCCCAAATTTTGTTGGTCATGCCAATTTTTGCAGTTGTGTAGAATGATATTTCGAGCAACTTTTGTATAGGATGTTTTCTGAGATTATGCGTCTAAATATTATGAAAAATCCTGGACTAAACACAGTTTTCTGCATTTTTGCAATTTTTTGGGATCATTTATCCTTTTCCAAAAATTCTGGTAAATTCCATAAAGTTCTATTTTTACATGACCAACATTATTTTGTAAAAACATGGACACACTTCTGTTGAAATATTTTGAGATATATGCAACCCCTAGATTTCCAATTATTTGGGTTTACTTCTTTCCTTTTGCTATTTTATTTAAGTTTTTTTTTTTGCAAATTGAGCTTTTGCACAGAGGAGTTCCTGATATTTCTCTTCTATAGCTACCCTTTTTTGTGTATTCAAAAGAATTTCATATCGAGACCTGTTATTCTTGAAGAATATTTAAAGTTCCTTCAGAAGTTTCATTTTTCACATTTATAAAAAAACATTTGATTAAAAGGAATTGAATTTTTATTCTTGTTAAATTTTTAAAAGTTAACTTTAATTAATTGAAATACTGATGATTAGGCTTTTGTGACATCGGGATGTCACATAGAGAGTCTATGCATAACTATGTGCAAAGATTCAGGGATGTGCGCAACAAGTGTTTCAGCCTGCAATTGACGGATAATCAGATGGCGGAGATAGCGTTCAATGATTTAGTTGCACCATTAAGAGAGAAATTTCCATCGGCCGAATTCGAGAGTCTGTCCCAGTTGGTGCAGAAGGTGTCAATCCAAGTAAACCTGACTCGGGGGGCACGGTCAAGGCTGATCTAGATCAATTTTAATGATTACAACTCTGAATCTGACGAAGAAGATGTCAAAGTCAATATGGTAGAATGGACTTGGAACAAGAATGTGTTGTTGTGCCCGTGGGTGAAACAGAATCAACGTGAGAAAAAGTACAATTTTGATATCACCAAAGCCAACAAGATATTTGATATGCTGCTGCAAGAAAAACATATTAAGTTGTTGTCTAATCATGTGATTTCCTCTGCCGAAGATTTGAAGAAGATGAGGTATTGCAAGTGGCATAATTCTCCTTCTCATAGTACTAATAATTGCAAAGTGTTCAGGAGACAAATTCAGATGGCAATTGAACAAGGCAAGATCAAGTTCACCAAGGGTACATGAAGATTGACGGGCATCCATTTCCTGCAAATGTCAACATGGCCGATATCGACAATGTAGAAACATTTATAAAGCAATATCGGAAGAGAAGGGAAAGAGAAGCGTAGGAATCACGGTTTGATCTGCATTGGAAATGTCCTTTCTTTCAATATTGTTGGGACAACAATATGAAGTTGCCATCAATCGACAATTGTCCGAGATGCAGTAGGCGTGCAAATTGGTTGTATAGGGAAGGTGCGATGAGTCATTGATACTAATACTGTACGGATGATTCCAAAGAGTCAATGGTGGGCTTAGCCGAACAATGGCCCAGGGTTTCTGCGTTTGATCGACTTGGAACAAAGAAGAGTGAAGAGGCTAGATTTGACAAAGAAGTAGATGGAGAGTTGCAATAGCAAGAACAGAATGATCAGTGGTGTCCATCTGGTATTTTCTCCAGGAGTCAAAAGCACAGAATCCAGAGGATGCGTTGTAGACAAATAAGGCCTAGCAAATATTATTATGAATAAGAAGATGATCAGCCTCCTAAGAATGTCTTGAGGCCAAAGGTGAAGTCACAAGAATAGACGCCAAGCACTTCTGTGAACATGGTGATGATTTTGCCTCAAGAATTTATGGCTACAGAAAGGGAACTGATTGCTGCTAGAGAATGTGAACCTCAGCTTGTTTTCGATACCCGGCAATAGTGTTTGATAAACCAGACGAGTCTAAGCATCGGCACTTGAAGGCTTTGTACCTGAGGGGTTTTGTTAATGGGATGCCGATGGGGAAGATGATGGTCGATGGAGGCGTTGTAATGAATATCATGCCTTTTACTACTGTCAAAAAATTGGGGAAGACTGAGGATGATTTGATCGATACTAATATGATTCTGAGAAATTATGGTGGTCGTACCGCGATAGCTAAGGGAGTTCTGAATGTGGAGCTTACAATCGGCAGCAAAACCTTACCGGTTACTATCTTTGTTATTGATAGAAAGGGAACCTATAGCTTGCTATTGGGTCGTGACTGGATACATGCTAACTGTTGTGTTCCATTGATGATGCACCAATCATTGACCCAATGGATTGGCGATCAAGTAGAGGTGATCCCGGCCGATGAAACCATCAATGTTGCATTGGCCGATTTAGTCCCATGGCATGTTGATGATATGGAATATTTGTCTGGCAAGATCTGGGATGGGGACTATGTCAACATTACTATGCAGGGTCTTGAGGTAGTGGACCAGTCAAATTCTAAACTGTTTCTCTGACAGGCACCCCAATGGAATTCGTGGAAGGTGGAAAGCTAGGAAAAGGATTCGTGTCGGCCGATGAACTTTAGGAAGTCGATATAGGGGATGGTGATAAGCCAAGGCTGACATTTATCAGTAAGAAATTAGATGAAGATTTTAAAGTATAATTGATTAAATTATTGAAGGAATATCGAGATTGCTTTGCTTGGGATTATTCTGAGATGCCAAGACTGAGTTGATCCATAGTGGAGCATCAGTTGCCCATCAAGCCTAGATATCGACCTTATATGATGCAAAAATTTATGATGCGGTCAAAGCCGAGATTACCTGATTATATGATGCAAATTTTATTAGGGCTTGCCGATATCCAGAGTGGGTTTCAAATATTGTACCTGTTTTCAAGAAATGTGGCAAGCTGAGAGTGTGCATCGACTTTCGACCATTGAATAGAGCTACTCTAAAGGATGATTACCCTATGCTGATAGCAGATCATCTAGTTGACATAGAAGCGGGACATAAGATTGTCAGTTTTATGGATGGTAATGCTGGTTACAATCAGATTTTTATGGCAGAAGAAGATATATCGAAGACTGCTTTCAGGTGTCCAGGAGCACTCGGGTTGTATGAATGGGTAGTTATGACGTGCGGATTGAAGAATGCTGGAGCTACATATCAGAGAGCTATGAATTATATGTTGCACGATTTGATCGGCAGGTTAGTGGAGATTTCTATTGATGATGTGGTGGTGAAATCCAAAAGGATAGAAAATCATATAGGCAATCTATGAGAAGTGTTAGAAAGAACTAGGAAGTATGGTTTAAAAATGAATCCAAAGAAGTGTGCTTTTCGTGTCTCAGCTGGGCAATTTTTGGGTTTCATTGTGCACGAAAGAGGAATTGAGATTGGGCTGAAGATCATGAAAGCTATTAATGATATCAAGTCGCCGATCAATAAGACAAAGCTATAATCTTTGATCGGCAAAGTGAATTTGATTAGAAGGTTTATTTCAAATCTATCTGGTAAGCTCGATGTGTTCACTCTGTTGTTAAAATTAAAGGCAAATCAGAGGTTTGTGCAGGAGTCAGAACATCAGAAAGCTTTGGACGATATCAAGAAGTATCTAGTTTCACCACCTGTGTTGGTGCCACCAAGGGAAGGGTTACCATTCAGGCTCTATCTCGTGGCTGACAAAAAGTCGATTGGTTCAACTTTGATTCAAGAACAAGATGGTAAGGAAAGAGTTGTATTCTATTTGAGGTGAAGATTGACTGATGCTGAAACCAGGTATGCTGAGATTGAGAAGTTATGTTTGTGTTTATATTTCTTGTGTGTGAAATTGAGGCATTACCTATTATCCACCGAGTGCACAGTGGTATGCAAAGCTGATGTCATCAAGTATATGCTATCTGCCCCTATTTTAAAGGGGAGAATTGGTAAGTGGATGCTTGCTTTGGCTGAGTATGATCTAACATATGAATCTGCTAAAGTTTTTAAGGGTCAAGTGCTAGCTGATTTGGTGGTTGAGCATTGTGGATCTGAAGAATCGATGGTCAAGCTGGTATTGTGGCTGTTATTCTTTGATGGATCCGTTTGCAAAAATGGTTGTGGCATTGGCCTTGTGATCATATCGCCTCGGGGGGCAAGATTTGAGTTCGCATTTGTTGTCGAAGCATCGACTAATAACTAGGTTGAATACAGAGCTGCGCTTAAGGGATTGCAAATATTGAAAGAGGCTAGAGTTGATTGTGTTGAGATCGTGGGAGACTCTCTACTAGTACTCGGACAACTGGCAGGAGAATTTGAATGCAAGGATGATGTGTTGAAGCTGTTTTATACCGAGTGTCAAGATATGTTGCACCACTTCAGGACAGTAAGGTTCAAGCATCTCCCAAGAGAACATAATATGGAAGCAAATGATTTGGCGCAGAAGGCATCAGGCTATCAAGAAGATGATGGCAGGGTAACTGTTGATGTAGCCGATGTCAATGAGGAGGATTGGAGATTCAAGATCATCCAGTATCTCAAGGATCCAACTCAACGAGTGTCTCAAAGAATCCGATATATGCATTGAGGTATGTTTTATTAGAAGATAAACTTTATTATCGGACAGTTGATGGTGTGTTATTAATGTGTTTAGATCGAGAAGAGGCCAAATGGCTATGTGCGAAGTTCATGAAGGCATATGTGGTACACATCAATCGGCCCATAAGATGAGATGGTTATTGAAGAGAACTGGATATATTGGCCAACTATGCTAGAAGATTGTTTTAGGTATTATAAAGGGCATCAAGACTGCCAGAAATTTGGAGCAATACAAAGGAACCAGCATCAGCTATGAATCCAATCATTAAGTCGTGGCCTTTTAGAGGATGGGGTATGGACATGATCAGTCAAATTTATCCGGCATCGAGCTAGGGTCATAAGTATATTCTGGCAGCTACTGATTACTTCATGAAGTGGGTTGAAGCAGTGCCTATGAAAGATGTCACCACTAATGATGTGATTAATTTTGTGAAGGAGCATATTATATACAGATTCGACATACCACAGACCATCACGACTGACCAAGGTTCTGTGTTCACGTCAGAAGAGTTTCAGAGTTTTGTCGATAGTATGGGGATTAAACTATTGAATTCATAACCTTATTATGCTCAAGCCAATGGTCAAGCAGAGGCATCCAACAAGAGTTTGATCAAGTTGATTAAGAGGAAAATAGATGAACAGCCTAAGGAGTGGCATTCGACATTGGACGAATCTTTATGGGCATACAAGATGGCTTGCCATGGGTCAATTAATGTGCCACCCTATCAGCTGGTGTATGGTCACAAAGCAGTCCTTCCGTGGGAAACAAATTTGGGATCGAGAAGGATAGAGATGCAGGATCAATTGTTTGCCGATGATTATAGACAAATTATGTTGGATGAATTAGAAGATTCAGGAGAATAAAGCTTAGGTATCAAGGTTTTATAATATAAAAGTGATGCCTAAGAGTTCTCGGAGGGAGATTTGGTCTGGAAGTTAATCATGCCTATTAGCTCTCGAGATAGTCGGTTTGCAAAATGGTCACCAACTTGGGTAGGTCCATTTAAGGTGAGCTGGTGTGCGCCGGGCAATGCATATTTCCTACAGGGGTTGGATGGAGAAGAATTCGGAAGAGTGATTAATGGTAAATATTTAAAATAGTATCATCCGAGTTTTGGATTGATTCATGATTTTGCTGTTTGTCAATAGCCGATTATTTTCGAGTATCGTGCATAAGTGACAAGAGCCGATGATGGCACATCGACTTAAGATGGCCGATATTTAAATATCGCCCTTAAACAAAGTTAAGGATAATGATAGAAGAAGTTACAGACGTCCGTCAGTACAAAGAAGAGTTGATTACTCGTAGGTAATCGATTTCTAAGAAGACCTATTCTCCTACTACAGCTAGGGGATGATGTGATTATTATTGTCCCAAGTACAAGAAAATGAGCGCATAATAAAGAAAAAGGTGGTTCAGCAGCTTGGTTCTCCTCCCCTGGAAGATTAGCGTTGTCATCAGACATTACACGATGAACAAGGGGGAGAGAGGGTTGCCTCGCCGATGCCATTCTTCATGATTGGGTCACCTAAAGGTAACCAGTTAGTTCGGAGCTAAGGCGGCTGTGGATTTTGGATTGAAAGGATGCTTCGAGGACAGGAGAAGCAAAGAGGATTCGCCATGATAGACTTAACAGAGTTCGGGATAGGCGATACTTTTCTATCAAGCCTCTCAAGAAGAGATTCATGACTGAGGATTTTCGAGGGAGATGAAGGGAGCTGATGATGGCGTCATTTATAGGGCTTGAGTGGGCCTTTCAGTGGTCCAAGGGTCACTTCGTGAAGTAATGAGGATTGAAGAGAGAAGGTGAACGGAAACAACAGTCAAAGGTTAAGCCAGTAGATGGGTCGATGCAGCGAAACAACAGGATGAAATTTAAGACTCTAGGGGGTTGGGGAGCATACTAAAAGACGGGTTTTTAAGGGCCTCGAGAAACTGCATCATGAAGTGGAAAGATATATTAAAAGCGTGTGATAAACGAGGAGATAAAATCCAGTGCACGAAGGATTTCCTACCCCGGACTCGAGGGGCATGTCTTGACACTGGAATTTGACTGGGCCAAGAGGTCAGCCGCGCAAGTAGGATTCAGCCGGAGTCTGTGAGCCCAACGACCGAATGAGAAGAGAAGTGGACCCATGTAGGGTTAGTTTATGTTTCTAGTAGTTTTCTTTTCTATTTAGTAGTTTAAGGTATTTTTAGAAATAAACCAAGTTGGTTTGTTTATGAGTCATGACCAAGTCGGGTTAGAGCCTGTTGCATGAGGTTATAAATATGTAATAGGAGTTGTACGCAACAACAACACTTTCGTTCAATACAATTCGGCGCATCACCAACATTTCCTACTCGACGAAACCCTCATCTCGCGCGGGCTGCATCGGCTCCGATCTCGGCGAGAGACTTGGATTAGTCACCCTTGGTAATTCTATCAATCTCAACTAGGACTTTCTCATTGATTTGATATTCTAGTTGTTATCATTAGAATTGCTAGTTATCCGGTAATTAGATCTATCTAGTATTTGTTCTATTGACTTTGATTGTAGTACTGTCTCGGTTGGATCTAATCTATTGCAATTTTAGGAAGTTTTATAGGTGTTATTTAGACCTGTTATTCGAGTCACTTTATTGATTTTATCTATAAACATATCAGATCTAGCTTTATTTATCGTGTTTAAACACTATCTCGATTAAGTTCGATCTGTTTGAATCAGCGAGGCTGCATTGACTCTGACCTCTCGCTGGGTTAATAGGGCTAGGTTCGATCTGTTTATACGTAAAGTCGAAAGGGTTCTGTCGAGGTGTTTAACCGATAGGTTATCATGGTTTGATCGATTCAGGATTATTAAGCTTAATTACTCATGTTTTCAGAGAATCGATTGCCCCCATATTGTGATAAGATAGATCATTGATTTAGAGGCACATTTGCAGTACCAGTTATTAGATCTATCGATTTAGTATTATCGACAAGGTGGGTCTTTACGCATACACTATAGTTTTATCGACTCTGCCCTATTGACTCTGCATTATTGATTCAGCAAGTATTGGCATAATTTATTTTATTCTTCCGACTTTACTGCATCGATTTAAGTCTTTATTGGCATTATATGAATAATATTTTATGTATTCAATTTGTCGGTAATCTGATACAATCAGCCAATTAGTCCACATAATCTTATAATTATTCTTGCAATGATATTGGCTGGTTTCACTCATAGTGATTATCGGCTTTCTTCATCGGCCTGTCCCAGGCTGATGGCCCATAAAATTTAGCCGTTTGTATCTTTGTCAATTTGCAGGGAAAATCGACTGCCACGCCCCAGTTTCCTATATTGAGCCTATACTGGAGCTAAGAAGATCTCCCAGGTCACGCGTGAAGATTTTCATGTCAGTAGATAATCAAAGCGTGATCACAATTGTTGACAGTGCAAATGAAATTTTAAAGTCCTCAAGACATGTAAAATGGCAAATCAAATCTGTGAGGCATTTGAGAAACACTGGAGTTATTGCCATGGAGTATATTAATACGACAAGGAATTTGGCGGACCCTTTTACTAAAGGGCTAGCACGTGCTGTGATTGATGAAGCGTCAAGGGAAATGGGACTGAAACCCACTTGAGTTATTCTACAGTGGCTACCCACTCTACGTGATCGAACATCCCGTGAAATAGAGCTTGGGAAAAACAATCTGTATGAGTAATAGGGGAGTACATAATTCAGTCCAAATTCCTATAAAGCATAAGTACTCTCGTCACTTCATTGAAGGATGACAATATGTCTTAATGTGTTCTTACATCTTAATGTGTTCTGAGGCCAATTAAAGGCAACATACTGTCCTATAGGGTATCCTTATAAGAACACACCTATATGAGTTTGACTGTGGGGTCGCAGTCTATGAGACTTGGGTAATCTCAAATAAACTCATTAATAGACACAGGAGCACGACCGTAATGCTCCAACCATAGGCAGGGCTTTAGACGGCCTTGTATCAGCGATGCTTTCATGTAAAACTTACTCACACAAGACTTGCAAATCAAGGCTAGGTCCATTTCGTAGTTGTGAATAAGTGAATCATGGAATGCTAGGTGCAGCTCAACCCAAACGGGTCTGTACTTCAAAGCTGGTATATTAAATCATGATTATGAGAGTAACTTGTTGACCATGGTTTTTGGTGTGGATTGTTAGAATTTAGGCCACAAAGTTAGCCCATATGGCAGCACTTGGAGAGGCCCAAATTAAATAGGAAAGCCACGATGGTGTGTAAGAGATGGCTGGGTGAATACTTTTGTACCACCTTGCCCATCAAGGTGAATGTATCCCAAGATATATTGTGGGATGTTGGATGCTTTCCAACATGAGTGAAGCAAAATAGAACATAGGCTGCTGTAAAACACACACGCGCGCATATACACATCACGTGTTTCACGTGACTGGTGACTTGCGACGTTGCACGTTCACATCGTGAGAGTTCTACTACAGCAGATTATTTTTTCTACTCGATCAAAGGGATTTCTTTTACTGACACCTTGACTACCATGTTAATTAGGAGTAATTTCTCATGAATTAAGGCTCCTATTAACATTGAGGAATTTCAAGAGGGCGGTTCCTGACATCATGGTAGATTAATGCGTTTTAATTTCGTGTTCCCCTCTTGTGCATATAAGGAGACATTCTAGAGACGAGAGGAAACACATGAAACCAAATCTCTCTTCTCTCATATTTTATATCGCCGCCGTCAAGTCTCGCCATCCCTCATCCATCATGCAGTAGATCGGGGAGAGTAGTGTCTCCGAACCAACGCTGATGATTTGAAGACCTGCACGGGTGCCGGTGATCAGGTTTCTGGGAAGTGCATCGTCACGACTTCTCGCTGCCCTTCCACATCGACAACTTCTTCCTCTTCGACAACTATGCAGCCTCAACATTCTTTCTAGCGGGATTCACTGTAAGTCTGCTTCTGTTTCTCATCCAGTTTTCCTCTTTATGCTGTGCAGTTTTTCCGCCTCGGTCGGACTAGTTTTTCTAGAAATTACCATGTTGATAGTTTGGCTTTTGCTTGAGTTATATAGATCATTTCTACTCCTTTGTTTTTCAATCAAGTTTATCTTATCCATTGTTAATTCTGTAATAGTTCTCACGGTCGGAAATATAACACACTGGAAATTCTGTCCTGCGCTTATCACACCCGGAAATTATCACCTCGCCTTTGTAATGTACTTAGTTCCCTCTCACATCTCCCCAAAGCAATATATGATGAAGTTCACGGCATTATCACCCAATTTAGGCATCATCAAAAGCGTATTATCTGTGTGTTGTAGATTAATGGTCCTCCCCTGGGCATGAAATTGAAATGTAACAAAGGAATGTTGTGGCAAGGTGTAAGCTTCATGACCATTGATGATTGGATCCCCGTGGTATGGATGTTTTGGTGATAGATGACAACTATAAAATTGTGGGCTAACATCTACATGAGTGTTGTCTATGTAGGAATCATCTCTTAACTCTATTACAAATCATATGGATGATGCTGTCCTTGGCGATTGATGACAATGACCGCAAGCATGGAGGCTTGTGAACTTGATGGAGTCCAAAGGTTGATGGAGATGGATCAAAGCGGAGAACAAGCTATGGTGCAACTGTTTGGAACACTTAGGTAGTTGTTAGGGCTTTGAGTCTATAGGAAAAACCGGACTATCAAGGGGGTCTAGATCATTCTCTTAGGTCATGTCTAGTCGGTGATGTGCAAGGTTGCTCGGTGAAATCACAGGCACTAGGTGATAGTTGAGAAGCCAAGGAGCTGCTAAAAGAAGCCGGGAAACCAAGTTAAGCGAGGACGACAAGTTTCAGCTTCTGGACATAGAGACCGGACATAGGGGTCAGTGGAGACCGGACTGTACAATCACTATGGGAATTTTCCAGGACTTAGCACGAGCAACGAAGACTTTGTCAGCAGGAGACTCTGTACAGACCGAACGGTCTGGTCAGTAGGAGTGTGAAGGAGGCAGAAGGAGCGCTACGCCAGAATGTTTCTGGACTGGAGAGAGAAACAGATCGGACTGTCCGATCAGTTGACTGGACTGTCAGGTCAGTTGGGATTTCAGCAGGGACAGAGCCATTCATGCACAGAGGTGCACTGCCCGGATTTTCCGGTCAGGCAGTGACCAGACTGTCCGATCAGTGTGCCCAGGAAGCTGACTTCGTGGAGCAATGGCTAGTTTGAGGTTGGGAGCCTATATAACTTCGTTGCTGGGGTCTTGGAGACCTCTCTTGGCCAGTGGAATACCTGAGAGCATTTGGTAAGGTCCAAGAGGAAAAGAGGAGAGCACTAGGAGGAGATATTGCATATCTTGAGAGTGCTAGGGAAGAGTAGCTTGAGCATCTTGCACATCTAAGGCTAGGGTGTCCTTGAGGGTGTGATCTAGATTGTTACTCTTAGTCTATGGTGAGACCTAGACCGGTTAGGTGTCGGTGATCGAGCCTATCGTGATCGGTTGTGAAGGCTGTCACACGTTTGTACACGGTTTGAGCCCGCCGCTGAAAGGGGCATCGCTAGTGAGCACCCATGTCGGCTCGGGGAGTCCGGCAAGTTCTCGAGGGAGGCGAGCTTGTGCTTTGTTCAGCGGTGACGCACACCATGTATTTACTAGAGGAGTGATTGCGGGCTCGTGTACGAGAACTCCACTTGATGGCGGGAGGGACTGGGACTCCGGCGGGAGTGGTCCAATGAGGATTAGGGGAAGGCACCATCCTTCTGAGACCTCGGGAAAAAAACATGAGCATTCCTTGACCCTCTCTTTAGTATTCCGCATTTGTGTGCTCTAGTGAGTAGGGTGACTTGTGGCTAGCATAGGCTAGTGTGATTGGCTTCCGCACTTTATCTTATCATGAACACTAGCATGTGTAGGGTCTTGGCCTACTAGACTTACATAGGTTTACTTATCTAGTTAGACTTGAGTAGTCGAATCAAAGTTTTTGGATTCATGAGCGGCTTACCGATTCACCCCCCCCCCCCTCCTTTTGGTACGCCTTCGGTCCTTACACAGTGTGGCACTACAACCCCTTTCTTCTTGCTGCTAACATAGCTGGCAAATAGTTAAATCCACAAAATTTGAACAGCAAAGGGGATAACTGGTCCCCTTACCTAACTCCCACTGAAAGGTACGAAATTACGTCTCTTGCTTAACGCTGATCTTTATGCTCAGTCTCCCTCCTTTCTCTGCATTTGCATGATCCATCAAATACAATGTGGATGAAAACAAGGAGCTCCCAACTAATTAACCTGGCCGTGTACTTTTCCAGAATCAGATTTCCAGTATGTTTGATAAATGCCTTTTTTCATTGACTGATAATTTGGGAAGAATAATCAAGGGTTCAATCTCAGTACAAGCATCTATGCAAATAACTTTCGCTCCTGTTATTTATATTTATCTAGGACTGAGTGATCCTTTTTCTCCTGTGCCTTTGGAATTAAGTGATCATGCCATAATTCTGTTAAATGCACATGTGCTAGTACAGACTTCATCAAACATTTGCCCCAACATAGGTCTCACTAACCTTAGCGCTTTCTATATTCAATCTCAGTACAGGCATCTATGCAAATAACTTTTGCTCCTGTTATTTATATTTATCTAGGACTGAGTGATCCTTTTTCTCCTGTTCCTTTGGAATTAAGTGATCATGCCATAATTCTGTTAAATGCACATGTGTTATTACACACTTCATCAAACATTTGCCCCAGTATATAGGTCTCACTAACCTTAGCGCTTTCTATAAATGTTAAAAAAATAGACCAGGAGACCACGGGGCCAGCACTACAGGAAACCGTTCATTTGCCGAGTGTCTATATCTTTGCCGGTGCAATATAATGTGCCGAGTGCCCCACAAAAAACACTCGGCAAAGTATGGGACACTTGGCAAAAAAATACTTTGTCGAGTGTCATACTAAATACACTCGGCAAAGAAGTGTGTTTGCCACTCTGCCGAGTGTTTTCTTTGGCACTCGGCAAAGCTTTCTTTCCTGAGTGTATTATTTTTGACACTCGGCAAAAATATGATTTTGCCGAGTGTTTTTTATTGATACCCGGCAAAAAAATTGTTATTTTTCTCTTCTTCTCACAAAATGTTTTGCACTATTCACATACAACATGTGTTACTCCATATTAAAATTTGATATTTTTAACAAAAAGTTTGTTATATTTATTCAATTTAATTTATTAAATGTATTTTTTAAGAAAAATAAAATTTGAACTACAAGTGATTCAAATAATGGAATGAATTGAATTGAAATTTGATATTCATATTTGTGACTCCAAAATGATGTCGTATCCAATTAACCAAAGAAAGTTTTTACGAATCTTATACATGAAATATCACCATGAATATATGGTCAAAATTTATTTAAATTTTATAAAAAATAAACTAAGTCCAAAAATTATGAGAATTATCATGAGATCATGATATCATACATTGGCACTCGGCAAAGCCTTTGCCGAGTGTTTTACAGCCTTTGCAAAGCGCTGATTTCCCGTAGTGCAGGGCCATTTGATAATTCCTGTTCATTTGCTTTCTCGTCCATTTTGTCTATGAGGGTCAAGAGTTTTCGTTTCTTCTTAACTTTTGAAATTTTCTGCCTGGTTTCTCAGCTATTTTCTCAAGTCGCTAATATAATGTTGTCATTTTACATATTGTTTCTGCATTTTGTAACTTGGATCTAATGTTTATGCCTTTTGTCATCACCTTAGGGCCTCCCAGTTTACTAGGACTAGAACTATTTAAAGTGTCGTGCGTTTGTTGTAAGTGTTTATTGATCAATTTGTTGCGGACCCATCATGTCTAGGGACCAGGGTCCCTAACGTCACGGTTTCTGGTGCACTCATATTTAACATCTAAACATGAGAATGTTTACATGTTTCTATCTCTCAAATCAATCAAGAAATCACTAGACTCGTTATGCTGCTGTGCCAGCACTCCATAAAAGTTCGTTGTTGTTTTGTCACTGTAACTTGGTACATATCTTCCATGTACTAAATGTCCTCTTTGGCTCCAATCACTCTACTACTTTAGTGCCCTTTAACCCCCACTCGGTGCCAGATAAAACTTATGGCCCACAAAAGCGTTTACCTCGGTTGTTCAGAGTTAGATATCGTTTTTAGTATGAAAATTTCTTCTCATAATGTAGATGATAGTTGAAATGGACTTTCTCTCATTTGTAGTTAGTTAATTTCAAATTTTGTGAGAAAAATACACATATGTAGTTTGCACATGTTCTTTCTTTTCCTTTTTAATGGTTGTTTTATTGTTTCTCATATATATGCTCTTTCTCTTATCAGGTAGACCACCGTTTGGCTATTCCCTGTTTTTTCACTCAGGCTATTCCATTTGCAACTTCATTGTCAGGCACCTCCCCACAATTCTGCTTGTGCCTATCCATTTAGTATGAAAAGCGCACGGAGCCTACACTACCACAAAACGGGCCTGTAGCGGCGGCAGCCCAAAGGCCACAGCGGCGCGGCCCAAAGCTCAACTGCCAATACGTCAAGAAAAATCAAACCCCATTCGACAAGCATGGAAATATTAGTCAGTAGGAATGGGACGAGTTTGTTGAGCAGAAGACGAGCAGCGCTTCAAAGGAGCTCAGTGAAAAGATGGTTGAGTTAAACAAGCGAAACTAAGCCACGGTTTGGTCCGGGCGGATAGAAAAAGAAGATTCCAATTTGGAGAGAGCAGGAAGCCAAGCTCTGCGCAGAAGGAAAACCTAATCCATTGCCAAATACCAATGAGCGTACCAGGAACTGGGTCTATGGTCGCTCTGACTTAACCGAAGAAGGAGAGATCATTGTGAAGGATCTCGCGACAAGTGAAGTTATGCAAGCTTTGAAAGATCCCATCACGGTGCAAACGGAGGCTGGTCTGTTTACACCTAAGTATCACAAGGATGAGCTAGCGAAGGCTATTGGAACCAAAGAACATGGTGGTTAGGTAGTGTCATCATCGGCAACATGGAAAAATGGTTTCTCTGAAACATCCTCACACCTCTACAAGCAGCATAAATTGCACAAGAAAGAGTGAGAAGATAAAGCCAAGGAGGATTGGACGCGTCAACTTCTTATGTTTGCTATCGACAAAGAAAGTGGTCATTTGGACCCCAACCTGCAGGCTGCGATGGATGCCTTGTTACGTGGTTTGTCCACATCCACGCAGCCATCCGTCTCCACGCAACCATCAGTCTCCGGTAAACCATCAGTCTCCATACAATCAAAAATGGATGACATCACTGAGGATACTCCTTGCAAGTTGCATGTGCCATTTGGTTACAAGGGGAAGACGATGAAGGTTGCATCAGGCATGGCATTTCCAGGAGATACACTCCATAACAGGGATACCCCCCCCCCCAGGTTATGTGTGTGTCACCGTGTCAGAAATAGTACCTGGCTATCAGGACAATGAGATTGAATGCCTGATACCTGAGGCGGGTATAGAAACTCTCCAAGATGCCCTTGGCTCTTTCATTATTTGGAAACACCGTGAAGTTGTCCTCTCACCACGAGTCTCTCCACCCGCATTGTCTGGGCACGGGTCCTTTCATGCGAGCCAGCCAGCCAATACTGGTGGACAGTCGTCGCCTATGTCTGCGGTAGTCTCAAGAAACAAACCTCAATATCCTAATGCAGAAGCCAACTCGACTCATAGTCCTATAATCTATATTGAAAATAAGCCTCTTCCGTAGAGTGTTCAGCCTCGAGAAACAATTCAAGTCGAGCCTCCGTCAATAGCTGATGTGGCGGTTCACGTTCAGGCTCTAGTAATCCAAGTCCAGCCTGTGCCAGTTATCGTCAAGGCTTCGGTAATGCCAAAGATGATTACCAGTTTTGAAAAAGAGCCAAAGGACCCAAAAGAAAAAAATGATGTTGATAAGTACTTGGTTGGATTGAAAAAACGTCTAGAAAGCACTGATAAGCTCGTCCTCCAAGAACAAGATCCTCGGGATAAAGTGTCATATGACGATCACATTTTGGACAATCCCGCGGACGATATGGACTACCTGACATTCAAATTCAGTAAGCCCCTTATATCAAACAACATGTACAAGAACCTGCCATGGGAGATGCATAAGTTGCATGACTAGTACATGATGGCGTCGAAGGAAGGGGTCACCGCAATCACTTGTAGGATTCCATGTGAGGTGTTCAATGAAGAGGACGATGAACAAACTTTTGCCCTATTTTGGGAGGATGTCCACTTAATGTTTCGCCTAGGCAGGATGGACGTCACCTTCATCACCTTGTGGTGCATGTAAGTTTCATGTTTGATCTACTTCGAATTTCAAGCACAATTCAATATATTACCTTATATCTTTTTTCTGTAGCATGAACTCTTTTTATCAAAGAAAGAGGGTTGATAGAAAAGATTGGAAGGTGGCCTACGTCAACCCGAACCGCATCAATCAAAGTAGTATAAACCCAACGGTAAATCCGGATCACTATCCGGATAAGGCACCAATAGAGATACGTCAAATGAAGGCGGTCCTGAGAAATGAAGCAAGGACTCGGGTTATAAATTATTTATGTGAGTGCTTCCTGAAGTGGCAAGATAGACAATGCATCTTAGCCCCCTACAACTTCAAGTAAGTTGGACCACTACTGTCTTCGTCATCTATCATATGTTGAGGTTAAATCCAATCGTAAGTAACTTGTTGTCAACATTCTTGTAGTGATCATTGGATCTGTTTTATGATAATTCCCAAAAATAGGTACCTTCTCGTGCCGGATAGTCTCGACTATGACAAGAAGTTGTATAGCGACATGGTGGAAGTCATAGATAGGTAACAAATTAGTCTATGTGTATATGAATTGATAATGTTAATATCATCTAATGATGCTTTTTGTCAACCATTTAGTGCTTACAAGAAATATGTCATAGCGGGAGGGAAATGTCATCCAAAACAGAAAAAGAAGATGTACTTCCGTCATAAGTTTTGAGTAAGATTTATATGCATCACATACATGTCTTTATTGTAGTATCCATCATATAAAGTATAACTAACTTGTGTTCTCTACTACATAGTTCTTTAAGCAACAAAAAGGTAGTGTGCATTGCGGCTACTACACGTGTGTGTTCGCGTCTAGCTCTTCATCTTACCTAGATCATATCGTTGAGGAGTCTAATAAAGAGGTAAGTTGATTTTGTTTATGTCCATTTTACTTCACTCGAACCGTGAAGTTTTAAGATCTCGTATTAACATACTCTACTCATGTGACATAGAGGGCCATAAGGGAAAAGGCACAATGGACTGCAAAGATGAAGAGAAACGACGAGATCAGAAAGGGTATGATTCCTCAAGAACACATTCATTTGAATACAAATAACATGTATTGCCTTGTAGCTTCTCTTTGTCGTTTTCTTTTAAGAGAGGTAATTAGTCTAGAAGGGAAGTGTTTTGATTCAAATGGTGATCTAGCAACAAACCATAGGTCTCTTTGTGAGTGGGCTGGTTCAAGAGCACCATATGAACCGAATGTGTCGAAGAAAAATGATGATTATGCATTAAGGTTCATATAAGACATTTTATAATCTTCATTGAACATTTTGATGACAATGTTGTATATATTATTTGATGAGATGTAAATATCTATGAAGAGATGTTATAAATTCCTGTGATGAGATGTTGTAAATTTCTGTGTATGCAGAATCTGTGATTTTTGTATATTTGCTAAATTTTATTTATTTATTTATTTTGGAAAATGACAAGTAATGGCAGTTGATGTTGTCAACCACCGCTACTAATAGCCAATAATTGCGGCGGTTGAAGATTTCAACCACCGCTACTGATGGCTAGCTAACAACAGTGGCGGTTGACATCTTCAACCGCCGCTACTAATGTGTCTGTAGCAGCAGTTTATATGGGCGACATACCACCCATCACTACAAACGCTTATTTGTAGCTACGTTTGTGTAGCGGTGGGGTGGCCTGACTGCCACTACAGTGCCTTTCCAACCGCCGCTACAGGACCTTTTTGTTGTTGTGCTCATGTGGATGGGTTTAGGCTATGACTATCCTCACAAGATATCAAGACATGGATCTCAGAACTCTTTCGAGTAGGCAGTGCATCAGCTTGCTAATAACTTAGGAAGTGTTAAGTTAAATTGCTACTAATACAACAACAACAACAAAGCCTTTTTATACCAAGCAAGTTAGGGTAGGCTAGAGATGAAACCCATGGGAACCCAAAAAAGAAGAGACAAAGGAACAAAACCTAAAAAAGAGAGATAAAAACAAAAGGAACAAAAGCCAAAAGAAAGAAAAACGAGTAAGGAAGGAAAAAAAAAAGATGACAGTTCTGGCAGGTCTATTGCTAGTCTCCAAGCGCTCCTATCCATAGCTAGCTCCTTAGGGATATCCCATGCCTTCTGGTTGTGACACCCATGCCACCGAATTAGGGTTAGAGATCACCCGATCAACAACTCATGGCAAAGTAAAACTAAATTTTTGTCCAATTCAAACCAAATTCAAGCAAATTTGAAAGATATTTGAATTACAAGTCCAAAATTTATAATGGAACATACCCCCACCAAAAATATATGTTGGATGCCATGCTCGAATAGAATTTTGAGGAATTTCTCAGATTTTTATTCTATTATTTAATGCCCTAGATAAATGGTTAAAGGATTAGAACCCCCCTCCCTCTTTACAAAATTACTATTTAAATTCTGTTAGAACTAATAGCAGTTAGCATTTTTATAAAATCAATCGCTTCATATCGAGCCTAACCATGTTTTGGTTTATAAGGAGCCACCCCCAATTAATTCCAATTAAAAGAACAAGCACCAACAGTTATAGGGGTATGAAAAATCATAATCAAAAATCAAATTCGAGCGGGACCCACCAATCGGCGACCCTAAACTAACACATCCGATGCCGCTCGCTTCCCTGCCTGCCCGTACGCTGCGTGGGTGTCGTCGGCAGGGCAACGCCTCCTCCCACGGATCAACACCACACACTCGTCCCGACAGCGCCCCTTGTCCCCCTCCCAGTCGGAACTTGCCCCCATTCCCACTCTCACGCTCCCCTCTCTGCTTTTCTCTCGCTCACCCCACCATTGTCGCCCGGTGCTGGAGCCGACTCGCCGACGCCCTCGGTTCCCCCTCGGAACCGCTCCTCCCCTCTGCACCGGGCCGGCCGGAATCGGACCTCCCTTCCCCGCCTCCGACCTCCACTCCGCCGAGTCGTGCACACTCCATGGTGAGCCTCCGACCGATTCCTCGCACATGCACACTGGTTTCCACCCTACGCACCCCTCTGATCTTGCTCGGCTATGCTTCGTGCAGTCCGTCGCTCGAGACCGATTCGCCACCATCGTGGACTGCCATCGTGCGCCGCGCATCGTCACCACCCTCCGCTAGTGAGCCCCATTATCCAACTCCACGTGCCACACCCCCCGCAACCCCTCCTGGATTTTTCCCCCGTGAGGCATTGCCGCGCCGTCGCCTCTGCTCACCGCCGTGGCCGCGCCGGCACCGCTCGTCGTCTCGCGCGCGTGCGCCCACGCCTGGGGACTCGGCCTGACCGAGCCGGCTGCTAGGCTGCGCAAGGCCTTGGGCCACCGGCAGCGCCCGGGCCAGATCTGACCCAAAGGCTTTTCGCCGCCGTGCATCTGGCTGTGGGCCGCGGCAGATCCAGCTCAGGAAGCCTGAAAAGTGGATTTTTTCTTTGTTTATTGATTAATAAATTTCCATAAGGCTATTAATAATTCAAAAATGCATAACTAATTATGTACAGTGAATTTTTGGAAATGTAAATTTTGAAGGTCTTCTCTGGACATGTGCTATTTAACAAAAAATATGAAACCTCCCTGCATCTTAGTATTTTACCCACACTAAATTAAATGGCCAAAACACTAATATTTAGTTTTAATTATTTATGTTTGGTAAATTCTTGATACTTGGTGAAAAAACATGTTTTGATTTGTTAGACCTCTCTGTGAAACCACAAGCCCTATTTCTCTGTAATTTAGCTCTAATTAATTATTCAACCCTAAGCATAGTTTTAATTATTTAAAATTAATGGCTCAATGCATGTAAATAAAACATGGTCAATAAATCATCCCTAATATGTCCTATTTACAGTAAATCACCCATAAGCAAATGGCGTACAGAACCATGTTAAATTATTTAGTTACCTTATGGGATTAATAGTTACTAATTAATTCTATGATTATTCTCTAAGATTTTATGTCGTAATTACTTCTCTTGCATAACAACCTATCCAACACACTGGTAATATTATTTCGGATCCACGCCCACTCCTCACGTGCCTAGCATGGGTATATCGGGCACGAACATGTGAACCCCTTGTACCTTCTTTACCAAATTACCGCTCTTATTTACCAGGGTCCATGAAGCAAATACACTAAGCGCGCTCACTTTATGCCTCGATTACATATGTATAGTACTGAACTAATCGACACACCCCTTCCACTTCTACATGTAATATTGATGTTAATGTATTTGTTGAAGAAGTACCATGAATCAGATAATGTTCTCATGCATCATATCATCCGCATCATATAGGTGACGAGGTGAACCACGTGAAAGCGGGACAGGAGCAGGAGACAGAAGAGCAAGGAGGAAATCCTGTTGACCAGGAACCAACCCAAGGCAAGCCCCGGTGCATCCCACCTATTTTAACTATTTTATTTTCTCACTAGTGAAGGATGTAGGCTTGTCTGTGCATTAATTCCATAGGAGTTGTTTGAAAACTTAGTATTGTAGTAGGTTCCCTTTACCCGACAATAGCCCCAGGACGTTAGTCGCTCCGCTTAACTAGGGACGATCATTCATTGAGTGGTATGGAGACCGCTCATAGATCAGGAAATACTATCACCGGGAAGTGACATTGATTGAAGGAAAGTCAGATGGGAGAACAAAAGAAGACCGAATGGGCAACTAGGTGGAAAGGGAAGGACAACCTGTCTTCAAGGAGGTAGCCCTGTCCGAGTCACCTAAGGCGACGCCTCGTGTCCAGTCGTATGAGGTCAAGTTTGAACGTACTGTTTGCATGCTGGAGTTATGGGCCCAACAAACCGACGTAGCTATGACTACTGCTTGGTCAGAAGCTACCCTGATCCTTAAGGTGGAACTGGGGCTGAGAGGAGGGAGGAATCTACCCACGGATGGCGGCACGGGGCGCATCGCGTTGGGGGACCCTTCTCGGGGGAGCCAGGTGCGGAAGATCTTGTAGTACCGTATGCGAAAGGTTGCTCCATGCGGCTTTCATGAAGCGCGTATGGATTGTGCTAGCAGGTTTCTCCTGCAGGATGTAAATCGATTTGAGTCGCTGCCACTCACAGTAACGAGTACCACTTGATCGCTACTCTAGAACAGTGTTGGAAGCCATTAAATTGTTGAAAGGGTTGAATATTGCTATTTGGAAATTATTATTAATTGTATTGCAACCATGATTATTGTAGTCATAGTGCAAACTAAATTTACTATTTCGCCTATTAACTTAACTTTATGCTAAAACTTGAAAACTAGGGATTTACTCTTAGGCTGGCTTTTTTCAACATGAGCCCTACCCTCAGCCTGTTCATGTCTAGGAGTCGGCTGTAGTTGGCCACCTTGACGGGTCAGTCTTGCTGAGTAAACTAGTTACTCAGGGCGACGTTCTATGTGGTTTTCAGATGACCAGGGTGGAGACTGCCACTGCGGTGGGAGGTTTCACTGGGAAGGCCAGCAACCGGACTGCTCAAACATCGAGTGGAAACGGTGCACCGATGATGAGGAGGAGTAGACCGTTGATTCCCAGCACGGTGTTTGGGCAAACACCTATAAAGCCAGATGTTCTGTCTGAATCGTCGTGAGAGGGCGATTGTATCTTACTTACTCTGTCGAGCTATTTATTATGTTAGACTATTTCGCTTCTGCATTTTTCTAAAACTCTAGTTTGTAAACTTTAAATTTGGATTTATGTAGAACTCTGTACTCTATCTATATTCTCGTTGCAATTATATTCTCAATCATGTGTTGTACTATTGGGCGTCACAGCGTGTGTCGCCACCCGAGAAGATCCCGGAATGGAGCCGGCTCCGTGGTAAGTCGGTTCTGTTACAACATGGTTATCAGAGCTATCTTGGGAATAGTGCAACATTGAAATACATATTTTCGAAAACCCCATTACTAACGTATGAGGACGTGCCCATTAGGTCTATAATAGTTATGAACAGGTGGCAAGCTAACTTCTGACTGCAACATAGGCCTTGATTTATATTAATGCAAAACTTACTATTCCATAACGACGCACCTATACTCAGGTAAGAAGGTAAGTTGAAAAATGCTCATACTCTCCGGTTTCCGGATTGTCATGAGGTGTCCCTACCCAAGTGGGTTAAAGGGAGTCCCTATTCTTCAGAACATATGGGACCGTCTAGGTCATCGACGCCATGGTGAATGTCCCGCCACGTGATGTAGACCATGGTCGCTTTTCTCCAGGAAGTGGCCTACCTGGGGTGCAGCCCGTATTGAATGATACGCGGTGTATTTAAATTCCTGTCAAAATATTATCTATCTATCTATCTATCTATCTATCTATCAACTGCCTGAAATGTGGATGGTTAGATGGACTTTTCCTGCCGGTACTCTAACCACGATTCGCGTAAGAAACATGTAGAATACGATTGACTTGAGAGATCGACTGCCACCGAACATACGTATGGTCCTTTTCGTGCCAAATTTTATTTTTGTGAGGGCGTGTAGGCCGAAAGCATATGCATTCATGAAAAATATTGAAGCATCTAATTCACTAAGCAAAACTGAAATTTCAGCTAGCATGTCATGCACAAAAAAATCTATATCTCCTCACTCAAAAATTGAAATCTTACAAATAAATACTTGTTAGAATCATGAATAAACCTTAGATATGTCCAGCAAGATGTTTTGCTTTGAAATTATCGGGATAATGTCATTTTGGGCCGGTCCGAGTCAGCATATCGAAGAGTCATCAGTCTAGAATTCAGATTCATGACCTATCTTGTGAAGTTCATCACTTTTTGCTCGGACCACCTCTAAGGTTGTATGAGTGCTTCCTAGAAAGATTATGAAATGTTCTACAACTTTGGTAGCCTAAGTTTTTGGGTTTGCAATATGGAAGGTAGTGCTATGACATCATCTGGTGGGCCCCCATAGAAGTATCGCATGGTGTAGACGGATCCATCGGGACGGAGGTATCGTTCCACCCCCGTGTCATCACCATTCCCACGTCCACCCCAGCAGCCACAGCAGCGACCCTAGGCACCATGTCAATAGCAGAACCAAGGCGGGTATCGCCCGCAGCAGCAGCAGAACACCCAGACAGGGCCTTTTCCCTATTACAACTGCGGTCATCTTGGACATTTTTCGAGGGAGTGCACCTTCCCCGAGAAGAACATGGGCCAGAGCCCGCAGAGGAACAGCAACAACAGCAGCAACAACAATCGCAACAACAAGGGACCCATCCGCACTGGCCGCGTGAACAACACCACTCTAGAGGAGATTCTGGAGAACAACCCCATTCTCGCTGGTATGTTCTCTGTTCGAGGCCATTCCACGCTTGTTCTATTCGATTCAGGGGCATCGCATAGTTTTGTCAGTGGGTTCTTCGTTGATAAACACCAGCTGCCTCATACCCTTATGAAAACAAGATATACCATTAGATCAGCTGGTGGGCAAACCCCTGCTCTCTATGAAATTGAGAAACTCCTCATAACCCTAGGAACAAAGGTTTACTCTACTAAATGCATGGTTTTAGATGGGAGCAACATTGACATTATTTTGGGAATGTCATGGATGAGACAACACAAGGTTGTGTTAGACATAGACGCCTACACCGTACACCTAAATTCTCCCACCTATGGCAATACCAGTTTTCGGGTAGTACCCCCACTATTGGCCACACCTGTAATTCACCACACCATAGTCAAAAAATTAAGAGACATCCCAGTGGTTAACGAGTTCCCGAACGTGTTCCCTGATGATCTCCCTGGACTACCTCTGGATCGAGAGGTCGAATTCAAGATTGAGCTTCAACCAGGCACTACACCCATATCCATGAGACCATATAAAATGGCACCCAAGGAACTAGCAAAGTTGAAAGAGCAACTGAAGGAGTTGCTAGATCAGGGGTTTATACGACCAAGCTCTTCACCGTGGGGTTGTCCGGCATTATTTCTAAAGAAGAAGGATGAAACCTTGAGGCTATGTGTAGATTACCGACCCCTCAATGCCATAACAAGTACCCACTTCCTTGCATTGACATTCTCTTTGATCAGTTGATTGGAGCTAAAGTCTTCTCCAAGATCGATCTGCGATCCGGATATCACCAAATTAAGATCTATGCTGAAGACGTCCCCAAGACGGTCTTCTCCACTCGGTACGGACTCTACGAGTATTTAGTGATGTCATTTTGGTTGACAAATGCACCGACACACTTTATGTACCTCATGAACTCGGTGTTCATGCCGGAGCTGGACAAGTTTGTAGTGGTGTTTATTGACGACATTCTAGTCTACTCCAAGTTAGAAGAGGAACATGCAGAGCATCTTTGCATTGTGCTACAGAGGTTAATATAACATCAGCTATATGCAAAATTTAGCAAATGCAAATTTTGGTTGAAGCAAGTACCATTTCTGGGCCACGTCATCTCAGAAGTAGGCATAGCAGTAGATCCTAGCAAAGTGAGAGATGTACTGAACTGGAAGACACCAAAGACCGTATTTCACATACGCAATTTTCTTAGATTGGCTGTCTACTACCACCATTTCATCCCAAATTTCTCCAAAATTGCAAAACCCATGACTGAGCTGTTGAAGAAAGAAAAGAAAATTGTATGGGATCAAGGCTGCGAGAACTCTTTTCAAACCCTAAAGAAGCATCTTACGACTGCCCAGTATTAGCTCAACCGGACCTGGGGAAGCCATTTGATGTCTATTGTGACGCTTCAGGTGTTGGATTAGGGTGCATGCTCATGCAAGATGGAAGAGTCATCGCTTATGGGTCCAGGCAACTGAGGAAGCATGAGCAAAATTATCCCGCACATGATGATGTAGATATGGCCTGATCTTCCGAGGTAAGGGATAAACTCAAATTTGGGGAACTAGGCGTCGATTACTCGGCTTGAATCAGACACGATCCAACCCCACAACGGTTACACCAAGCACAACTTGATTGTTCCTGCAAGCGAAATCGAGAACACAAGCAAGAGAGGATAAACACGCAATCTGAAATTGCAAATATGGATGAAGCAAATCACAAGAAAAGGTTCAAGCTCTGAACACTAAAGGACTAATCACCACAATGGTGTAGAACAAGAACAGGGGCCCTGGATTACTATAAAAGGACTTGTCACCACTGTTACAATAATGCAATCAAGTTTCTCTCTGGAAAACTGAACTAAACAAAACCCGAAACTAAAAGACAAAGGCTACTGAGTTTATGTAGGAACCAGGGGCATCCTAGGGTAGGGGATGACCAGGGGGGCGCCCACAACATGGGCTTAAGGTCCGACACGATACATGGTCAAGTTGGCCCAAAATAGGTGGTGCAGCACCTTGTCATGGTCACACATCATGACTCACGACCCTTCTGAAGCTAGGACTAGAAACAAAAATAACAGCGTCATCGTCCCCTTTCCAACGCATCAAAGAATGCCTCGTTTGGACGTCGGATGTGGGAGATATCATCAAAACTGTGAAGGGGTGTCGGCTGAATCCGAGACGAACACGGCGACCGAGTTAGTGACGAATTGTAACTTGGGGAAGGCCATGATATGCACGTATCCAGCATGGTGATGTCCTCATCATCCTCCCCTTCTTGAATTGGAGTTGCCCTCGACTCCATCTCATCATCAATGTTCTGTAAAAGGTTAGTTCTAGCAGAATGCAAAGTACAAGATACATGATCATTGATAGAAGATATATCACGACAAAGCATAGTATAGCAAGGTGCATCTTGATTATCACAAAGTTCAGCAACAGTAGATGTCATAGCAAGAAAAGCAACTCCCTTTAACTGAATAGGCTTATGTTTAACATCAGAAAGTTGTTTGGTATCTTGTTTATTCTCATTATTTTCAGCAAGCAGTTTAAAATGATTTCTAATATTAGCAGGCAATAACGGACGCAAAGTAATATTCCTGTCTTTATGCATGAAAGTATATGTATTAGTTCTACCATGGTGGGCAGCATCCGTATCATATTCCCATAGACGGCCTAATAAAAGAGAACATGCTTGCATAGGTACAACATGAAAATCAGCATAGTCATGATAAGAACCGACTGAAAAGTGTATGCGTGCTGATCGAGTCACCTTTGTCGTACCACTATTGTTGAACCATTTGATGTGGTAGGGCTGATGTAGTGCATGCGTGGTCAAGCCAAGTTTGCTTACCAAATCAGAACTTACCAAGTTGTTATAGCTCCCAGTATCAATGGTGGTGAGAACATGGCAGTCCGCGACAATGAAGTATATGTAGAATAAACCAGAGCCACCAGTTTTCACGGGCTCACCGCAAAAACCAACAAACGCTTGCCCGGGAGGGACCCCATCGGGGCAAGCGCACTCTTGGGTTGTCCTAACGTCGGCAGGACAGCTAGGACGCCTTCAAACACCGTAGAGACAAAGAAGAACGGAAATTAGGGTTTAGAAAAGTAGGGTTTGAAGATCAAAGTAAATTATGAGTTTTTGACGATTGGGGGTTCCCTCAATCGGCCGTGGCCCTTTGCTTATATAGGGTGGGAAGGTCTAATCCCGTTAGGAGTCGAAACTCTTACAATTTCCTTGCAAAACACGAAATTTTGACTCGGATCACCAAAACCGGTCCCACCGGTTTCCAAAACCGGTCTATCCGGTTTCCTACTAGTGCAAACCAGTAAAAACCGGTACCACCGATTTACAAAACCGGTAGGTCCGGTTTCACAGCCTATGAGTATCTTCTAAATGCCATAACTTCTTCACCTGGACTCCAAATTAGGTGTTCCATATATTCATTTTGATCGTCTTGACGAGGGCTTCATCATGGAAATATCAAATCTATATGTTGGCTCTTCCTTCATGGACTTTTACACTCTCCTTTGTTTCATTAGGAAAAATCACCCAAAATGCCTAGAAAATACTTCCACAACCTGCAAAACTCATCTAAATACCAAAACTATGAAACAACAATTGTCAGCCTCAGTTTAGATAATTTTTGCCCTATCAATCCTGTCAAAACCGGTTGCTCCGATTTGGTAAACCGGTTGGACCGGTTTTCCCAGAATGTTAATTTTGGTCATCAACACATGCCCCCCTGTTTTTTAGCAAGGCTAGCGTGCTAAAAAATATTCTCTTAGACCAAAATTACCTGAGGACGATGATTTCAATCAATTCACCGGCCATATCATTTCTAAGGGCGATATTCACATTATCGGCCATATGAAGTCAAGCGTCTTGCCATACACTTGGATAATATTTCTTCAAGTACCGACCATTCAAAGCTCTAGGCAAGGGCTCACCTCATAATGTCTCCATCATGTAGGAATTTCCAGTAATGACTTTCACAACCCTATACGGGTCTTCCCAACTTGGAGACCACTTCCCAAACCTATTACTCTTTGATCCAATGGGCAAGATAGTCTTCCATACCAACTCTCCCACTTGGAATGACTTTGATTTTACTTTCTTGTTGTAAGCCTTTGCAACCCTGATTTTGTCCTTCTCAATCTCCTTTAGAGCCTTTAATCGATTATCAGTGACCTCATCAACATTGTCCATCATTAAATTATGATAATCTACAGGAGAGAGATCATTTTGCTTGGCTAATCTATAAGCGTCCAGATTTACCTCTACAGGTAAAACAACCTCTTGACCATATACAAGCTCAAAAGGAGTAACCTTAGTAGCACCATGTTTAGATATAGGATGAGCCCATAAAGCTTCAGACAAAACCTCATGCCATCTCCTAGGATTATCATCTATTTTCTTTCTGATGAGCTTAATCAAACTTTTATTACTTGACTCAGCCTGACCATTGGCCTGAGCATAGTAAGGTGAAGACTTAAGTAATTTGATTTTATAGGATTCAGCAAACTCCCTAACTTGACTTGAAATAAATGAAGTACCTTGATCAGTAGTCAAAGTTTGTGGTATGCCAAATCTATGAATAATATGCTCAGTAATAAAATCAATTACCTCCTTATGTGTCATATTCTTGAGAGGGACACCTTCAGTCCACTTAGTAAAATAATCTGTAGCCCCCTGCACGAAGCGATGCCCTTTTGATGAAGAAGGATGTATTTGACCAATGAAATCCAGTCCCCATCCTCGAAATGGCCATGGTTTAATAGTAGGATGCATCATAGCAGCAGGTACTAAATGAAGGTTCCCAAACTTTTGACACTCTTTGCATCCTTTATAATAACGAAAACAATCAGCAATCATACTAGGCCAATAAAAACCAGCCCTTCTCAACAACCACTTCATCTTAGGTGCTGATTGACGAGTACCACAATACCCTCATGAACCTCTCCCATAGCTACCTTAGCTTGTTCTGAATCCAAACATTTTAGCAACAAATCTTCAGCAGTTCGGCGATATAATTCACCATCAACCAAAATATACTTGAATGCCAAATGCCGAATCTTTCTATCAACTTTCTTGCTTGGACCCTATAAATAATTGACAATAGGAACTCTCCAATCAATCAGTTCAGCTTCCCCAAGGTTTGGGCCAAGAACAACCGAATCAGTACACTTTCTGTCAAAACCGGTCCCTCCGGTTTTTCTAGGGTTTCAACATTGGCAATTTCACACATCGGTTTCTCATTAATCAAAAATTTTCCTTCACTAACATTATAACCAGATGCTTGCTATGCCAAATCATTAGCCCTACCATTTTCAATCCTAGATACATGATTAATAGCAAATTCATCAAAATAAGATATAAACTCTAAGCACTTATCAAGATAAACTCTTAGTGATCCATCAAGACATTGAAAAATTCCAGAAACTTGTTGGACAACTAATAATGAATCACCACAAACACTGACATGCTTCACATCCACGGACTGCAAAATTTCTTAACCGAACAAGAGAGCATCATATTTAGCTTGATTATTAGTGCAAAAATACTCTAGTCGGCTAGAAGCTTCAAAATAAGCACCATTAGGGGAAATAAGAACAACACCAATCCCTTGACCCCTCTTACAAACCGATCCATCAAAATACAATTTCCATGGTGTAAGAAAAACATAACCAACACCTAGATCATGCTTAATATCTGCTCAACAATAAAATCAACAACGACTTGGCCTTTTATGGATTTTGAAGATTCATAAGCCAAGTCATATTCAATTAAAGCATATGCCCATTTACCAAGCCTACCACTTAATATTGGCCGATACAACATATGCTTAATAACATCGGTTTGACAAGCTATTATGCAAGTACTAGATAATAAGTAATTCCTCAACTTAGTACAAGCATAATATAATGAGAAGCACAATTTTTCAATAAAAGTGTACCTCGTCTCAGCTTCCAATAATCGTCGGCTCACATAAACAATGACGTACTCCTTTTCTTCGGTATCTTGTGTCAAAACAGCACCAATCACATCATCTTCCGCTGCAACATAAAGCCTAAAAGGGACACCACTCTTAGGTGCTTTTAGCACCGGCGGTATAGACAAATATTGCTTGATCTTTTCAAAAGCCTCCTGCTGTTTTGCCCCCCAAGTAAATTCGGTTTCATCTTTCAACCGAAGAATACGAGTAAAAGCATTGATTTTTCCAAACAAATTACATATAAACCTTCTTAAATAATTCACTTTACCTAGGAATTTTTATAAATCTTTCTTGCAAGTAGGTGCCTGAATTTTTCTAATAGCTTCTACTTTCTTAGGATCTATCTCTATGCCATCCTCATGAATAATAAAGCCTAAAAATTTACCAGCCGATACACCAAAAGCACACTTAAGTGGATTCATCTTAAGACCATATCGATGCATTCTCTCAAAAGCAAGGCCCAAATCAGCCAAATGAGGATCTAAACCAGCTGATTTAACCACTATATCATCAATATAAACTTCTAAGACAATGCCAAGTAAATCATGAAAAATTAAATTCATAGCCCTTTGATAAGTAGCACCGGCATTCTTTAAACCAAAAGTCATAACAACCCATTCAAACAATCCTACGAATCCTGGACATCTAAAGGCCATTTTAAACATGTCTTCTTCGGCCATGAATATTTGATTATAACCAGCATTACCATAAAGGAAACTAATAACTCAATGTCCAGAAGCATCATTAATCAATATATCGGCTATAGGCATAGGATATTCATCTTTAGGAGTAGCTCTATTACAATTTCTAAAATCAATGCAAACTCTTATCTTACCAGAATCCTTTTTCTCAACCGGTACAATGCTAGAAATCCATTCAGCATACCTGCAAGGTCTAATAAAATTAGCATCAAGCAACCGATTAACCTCCTCTTTAACTCGGTCATATATTTTAGGATTATATCGCCTTGGTGATTGCTTATATGGCCTAAAACCAGGCTTAATAGGAAGCCGGTGCTCAACGAGCTCACGACTTAAACTAGGCATTTCACGATACTCCCATGCAAAACAGTCCACATACTCTTTCAACAACCCGATTAACTTAGCCTTATAATCGGCTTTCAAATTTTTGTTTACAAAAGTCGGCCTCGGAATAGAACCATCTCCAATATCTACTTCCTCTAAATGATCAGCCGAAGTAAACCCTTGTCCTAGCTTATCTAATTCATCTAAGTCTTCAATAGCTTCACACATATCGTTCTTATTTGACCGATATTGTTCAACCCGCTGCTGTAACCACTCTAAATTTGACATCATTAAATTTACAAGACATGGTATAGCCGATTTTCAATCGGCTTTACATTGACAGGTACAAAACCATCTTTGGACACACTAAGAAAATCATATTCTGACAAATCTAAACCTGTTAAACACCTAACATTATCATGAGTGTAAATAGGAGAATCGGCTATTGGTACTAGCACGGCATGGGCGAGCTCGGAGACAACTTCTTGGGCTACTTCTGGGAGAACAACCAAAGTTGATGGAGCAAGCTTGTGTTCAAAAGAAGAATAAGGTTAGCAGGCATAAATAAATTATGAAGGTTAGTAAGAGTTATTACTTGAGTTATGGGAGTTGGTGCAGTCGCTGTTGGTTTCGCCTATTTTTGTTGTTTGGCAGTCTGGGTAGATGAAGAAGTGTTCTTTTGCTTTTTGATCACTGCCTGCCGAACTTTCTTCAAACCCTGCCCATTAAGGATTTGAGCAGGAGTCGGGTCATCACAATCGATATTGGGATTAGTGGCTGTCCATAGATATTTAATCGGCTTCCCACTGATGCTCATCGATGGAGGAGTAACAATCGGTTCCTGAATTCAAGAAAAGATTAATTATGGAAATATATGAGAATATGATGGAAGTGATATTAAAAGGAATAAACTTGTTGTGTCTTCAAAGCTAGGGAGATGATCAGACAACGAGCGACAAAAAAGATGTTTTCTGCACTCTTTCCACCAGGACTTGAACAAAGCGGTGCTAGACGAAGCCGGTTGGATATTGACTGGGTTGCCCATTGGAATATTCAGGACCGTATCATAAATTGTCTAATATTCCAGTGCACTCTTGAGTTCTTCTCTGGCCCGGAGACGTCCAATAAAGAAAGAGTTAGCAGGCAGCTGGCCGAAGCTGAGTTGACAAGGAATTGTTGCAGGATTATGAACGTGTCCAAAGTTGTCCTTCATGGAAGTCATCAGGAAATATTCTAGGACAAATACAGGCTTCAAAGACAAGAGTCAATTCTCTATCCTATAGGGGGTTGTCTGGGTGGAAGATGGAAGGGTTCTCGAACTCCAGATCATGACAAGGAAACCATATCCGCTTGTCCGCTTGGAGGCCGTTATAAAAGAGAATAAAGAAGGTGTTGAAATTTTTGGTGGACATTCAGAGTCCAGGGGTCACCATGGCGGCTTCACCAAGCAACGTACAACGGTGAGTTGGAATTTCTTCACCTTCTGCTGCATTTGCCGATGGGAATGAGCTCTCTAGAAAAGGAGCTAGAGCCATGGCTTGGGAGAAGTAGACAGTAAGCCATAGCTGTATAAACCACCATTGTACCCGTATTGGAATGGCTTTATTGGTTTGCAGGCACACAGAGGTACGATGCAGGAGTTTATATACAGATCCTAACAAAAATCTACTGCAAGGGAATTTGTTTCCATCAGCTAAGATATCGGCTATTCCCAAAAAGTTGGTTGTAGGCATGCAGGATGAGCCACAAAAGATAAAGTGTTCAAGCCAAAGGTTCAGGAATGCAGAGAGTTCTCGGCTAGTGACAGACCCAGTCTTGTGATGGATAGTGATGTATACAGGCCATCTTTTCGACTCTTTGGTGTCGAACTTGCGCTTTTTGTGGTTGTTCTAGATGCGAAAAGGATCATAATATTGATCAACGTTTAAGCTAGTCAGCATCATTACATCCATGAGAGAAGGTGCCATGGGTCCTTGGTTGAATAGGAAGGCGTTCAGAGCATCGGATCAAAAATAAGAAGCCGCCGCCAACAATGGCTCGTTCTTCGCCATATCGACTAAGGAAAGAGGGAGTGCCATGTCGATTTGGGCATCATGAATGATGGAGGCACGGGCAGTGGTAATCCGACGATACCAATTTCTCCAACCTAGGATTGACAACGGCCATGACCTAAAGATGGTTTTCCAAGGTTCAGGGGTGGCTAGAGTCGATTTGAAGGGGATCTAGTTGGTTTCGCAGTTAGTGAATTCCATGGGATCAAAATCAGCGCAGGGACGAAGGTAAAAATGGCTTTGATCTTCATTAAAAGGGATGCAGATCTGGTGCTTAAGTTCCTAGTACAAACACAAGATAAACTTACTATCAAAAGAGGGAGCTAGTAGCGTTAAAAGAGACTAAGTCTATTGGTGAAGAATTAAAAGGGTTGTGGTGGTTTTCAAGAACACTAAGGCAATGAAGGACATGATAGATTGGATCTGACCTAGAAGTAGGAGAAAGAGGAAAATGATTACCTCAGGAACATGTTCCAAAGTTGCCATTGTTGAAAGAGAACTTATGACGTTCATCGGCACTCGGGGGTGAAGGCAGTTCGAAGCGAGCGATGCGCCGGGGAAGCAAGAGAGAAGAAGATAATGAAAGGGTTTGAGCTCGGGTGAAAATGAAGGAAAGAAGAAGAAGCACTTATATGGATGGGATGCAGGTTGGTTGTGGTAAAGGTGCATGGAAAACGAGGAGATAAATCTGGCACATGAAATTTTGTACATCAGACTCGGGGGGCATATGTTGACACTAGAATGTGACCGATCCTAGTGTCAACGGAATAAGGGTGGAGTCGGCCGAGCCAGGAGAAGACCAGCGGCCGAAAGGAATAAAAGAGGACCCCTATGGGGTTATTTCGTCTTTTTAGTTTAGATTTTATTTCAAACCTAGTCGGTTTGTTTAGAAGTCCTGATCGAGTCGGGTCAGAACCTCTTGCATGAGGTTATAAATATGCAATAGGATCTATATAGGTGTCTCACCATTATAAAAATTCAATGGCATGCCATATGGAGGATTTTCTAATGATGCATTACGTAAAGCCGATGAATCTTGAGCATTGGGACCAGTACAAGTAGAAACTCCAGGCATGTTTCTTTTTATTTTTTCAAATCCCTCATTAACTTTTGTTTTATACTATTATTAACATTCTTAATAAGATCATCAAACATCTTAGAAACATCTTCAGGAGTAATAGTTAGAAATTTGCAACTAGATGTTACCTCTTGTGAAGTCAGATCGGGTTGCTTGATTTGAGTGATTTTGCCATGCCAATCTTTCTTGAAGCATGAAAGGAATATTTGACGTTGCTCAGCTTCAAACGCCTTCACCTTCTCTTGAATCTGCTCCTGAAATAGCTTGCAATGGTCCTCCGTCAACTCCACCATTGATGTCATGATGATATGATCTTTGGAAATTTCAGTCGGAGAAGACATTACTATGGGAGATCAATTTGGTTTTGAATAACCAGAATCTTCTTTCCCCAGCGGAGTCGCCAAAAAGTGTGTTGACGCGAAAACACGCCATTAAACACGAGCACACAAACGTGCAGCAACACGCGGGTGAGTCTGCCAAAACCGGTCCCACCAGTTTTGGAAACCGGAGCCACCGGTTTTTATGGGCTCGCCGCAAAAACCAACGAACGCTCGCCCGGGAAGGACCCCGTCGGGGCAAGCGCACTCTTGGGTTGTCCTAACGTTGGCAGGCCAGCTAGGACGCCTTCAAACACCGTAGAGACGAAGAAGAATGGAAATTAGGGTTTGGAAAAGTAGGGTTTGAAGATAAAAGTAAATTACGAGTTTTTGACGATTGGGGGTTCCCTCAGTCGGCCATGGCCCTTTGTTTATATAGGGTGGGAAGGTCTAATCCCATTAGGAGTCAAAACTCTTACAATTTCCTTGCAGAACATCAAATTCTGACTCGGATCACCAAAACCGGTCCCACTGGTTTCCAAAACCGGTCTATCCGGTTTCCTACTAGTGCAAACCAGTAAAAACCGGTACCACCGATTTACAAAACCGGTAGGTCCAGTTTCACAGCCTGTGAGTATCTTCTAAATGCCATAACTTCTTCACCTGGACTCCATATTAGGTGTTCCATATATCCATTTTGATCGTCTTGACGAGGGCTTCATCATGGAAATATCAAATCTATATGTTGGCTCTTCCTTCATGGACTTTTAAACTCTCCTTTGTTTCATTAGGAAAAATCACCCAAAATGCCTAGAAAATACTTCCACAACCTGCAAAACTCATCTAAATACCAATACTATGAAACAACAATTGCCAGCCTCAGTTTAGATAATTTTTGCCCTATCAAGCCTATGAAAACCGGTTGCTCCGATTTGGTAAACCGGTTGGACCGGTTTTCCCAGAATGTTAATTTTGGTCGTCAACACAAACCATTCTTAAAAGTGACATATGATGAAGAACGTAGAAACGAGCTCACCTCTAAATTTAGTCATCGTGCACGAGCTCTAGTCATTGGACCTTACAAGTCTAGAATTGGAGGAGTGTTGCATGTATCCTTAGGAGTGATGTCCTCATCAGCACATCTTAGAAGGAGAGTAAAAGAGGGCGATGCTAAGGTTCAATGTTTTAGAGAAGACGCAAAAGGTGTATTTTGGTTCAAGGATCGCCTAGTAGTGCCTAAGAATGTAGGACTTCGCAAGAAGATTTTGAACGAGGCGCATGTGGCGAAGTACTCCATGCATCCGGGCAGCAACAAGATGTACCATGACCTGAGATCCAGATATTGGTGGACCCGTATGAAGAAGGAAATTGCACGATATGTCAAATAGTGTGATACCTGCCGCCGAGTCAAGGCTGATCATCTGAAGAAGGCAGGCCTATTACAACCCTTGAGTGTTCCAGCTTGGAAATGGGAGGATATCAGGATGGATTTCAATGTTGGTCTTCCCCGCACCTCTCGCAAATTCGACTCTATATGGGTGATTGTTGATTGGTTGACTAAAGTTGCACACTTCATCCCTGTATCGACATGGTTCACAACAGAGAGGTATGCACAATTGTATATAGATCGGATCCTCTGCTTACATGGAGTGCCCAAAACGACTGTATCTGATAGGGGCCCCTAGTTTGTTGGATGTTTCTGGGAGCAGCTCCATGCATCATTGGGCACGAGGTTAATAACAGGTTCTGCATACCACCCCCAAACAGATGGTCAGACGGAAAGGGTGAACCAAATATTAGAGGACATGTTGAGAGCCTATGTACTAAATCATAGCAAAAAGTGGGACGAATGCTTACCCTTGTCGGAATTTGCATACAACAATAGTTATCAAGAAAGTATCAAGATGGCACCGTTTGAAGCTCTCTATGGTCGCCGTTGTTATGCACTATTGATCTGGTCAGAGTCAGGGAAGAGAGTAATATTCGGCCTAGAATTAATGCAGCAAGCTGAGGAGAAAGTACTGGAAATCCAATCAAATCTACAAGCAGCAAAATCCAGATAGAAGAGTTATGTAGATAAGACACATCAACCACTAGAATTTAGGGTTGGCGATCTAGTCTACCTTCGAGTGTCACCAACCAAAGGTGTACAATGATTTGGGGTTCGCAGAAAGCTAGCACCTCGTTACATCGGACCCTACCCTATCGTGGCCAGATGTGGACCTGTAGCCTACAAACTCCAGCTACCCAAGGAGCTCGCTGGAGTGCAAGACACGTTCCACATGTCCCAACTCAAGAAATGTTTGAAGACACCAGTTGACGTTCCCCTGGAGAACACGGAACAACTACAACCCGACCTAACATATTCAGAGCACCTAGTGAAGGTACTGGATGAGAAGGAACGAGTTACTCGCAAGAAGACGCTTAAGTTCTACAAGGTTCAATGGAGCAACCACACTACGAAGGAGGCTACTTGGGAGACAGAAGAGTTTCGACAAAGCCACTACCCCGAATTCCTACACCAGCACCTAGGTAAACCGTAGTACTTTTTCTTAATCTCGGGACGAGATTTCTTTAAAGGGGGAGGGCTGTGACACCCATGCCACCGAATTAGGATTAGAGATCACCCGGTCAACAACTCATGGCAAAGTAAAACTGATTTTTTGTCCAATTCAAACCAAATTCAAGCAAATTTGAAAGATATTTGAATCACAAGTCCAAAATTTATAATGGAACATACCCCCACCAAAAATATATGTTGGATGCCATGCTCGAATAGAATTTTTAGGAATTTCTCAGATTTTTATTCTATTATTTCATGCCCCATATAAATGGGTAAAGGATTAGAACCCCCACCCCCTCTTTACAAAATTACTTTTTAAATTCTATTAAGAACTAATAGCAGTTAGCATTTTTATAAAATCAATCGCTTCATATGGAGCTTAACCATGTTTTTGGTTTGTAAGGAGCCACCCGCAATTAATTCCAATTAAAAGAACAAGCACCAGCAGTTATAGGGGTATGAAAAATCAAAATAAAAAATCAAATTCGAGCGGGACCCACCTGTCGGCAACCCTAAACTAACACACCCAGCGCCGCCCGCTTCCCCGCCTGCCCGTACGCCGCGTGGGCATCACCGGCAGGGCAACGCCTCCTCCCATAGATCGACGCCCCCACACTCGTCCCGACAGCGCCCCTTTGTCCCCCTCTCGGTTGGAACTTGACCCTATTCCCACTCTCACGCTCCCCTCTCCGCTTTTCTCTCGCTGACCCCACCATTGCCGCCTGGTGCTGGAGCCGACGTGCCGACGCCTCGCCGCACAAGCTAACCCGCCGAGCACCCCCGAACCTTCGTCCCGACACCCTTGGTTCCCCCTCGGAGCCGCTCCTCCCCTCCCGTACCGAGCCGGCCGGAATCAGACCTCCCTTACCCGCCTCCGACCTCCGCTCCACCGAGTCACGTGCACTCCACGGTGAGCCTCTCACCGATTCCTCACACATGCACACTAGTTACCACCCTGCGCACCCCTCTGATCTTGCTCGGCTTCGCTTCATGCAGTCCGCCGCCCGAGACCGGTTCGCCGCCGTTGTGGACCGCCATCGTGCGCCACGTATCATCGCACCCTCCGCTGGTGAGCCCCATTATCCAACTCTGCGCACCGCACCCCCCGCAACCCCTCCTCGACCTTTCCCTTGTAAGGCATTGCCGCGCTGCCGCCTCTGCTCATCACCGTGGCCACGTCGCCGCCGCTCGCCGTCTCGCGCGCACGCGCCCGCGCCTGGGGACTCGACCTAGTCGAGCCGGCTGTTGGGCCGCGCAAGGCCTTGGGCCTCCAGCAGTGCCCGGGCCAGATCTGGCCCGAAGGCTTTTCCCCGCCGTGCATCTGGCCGTGGGCCGCGGTAGATTCGGCCCAGGAAGCCTGAAAAATGGATTTTTCCTTTGTATTGATTAGTAAATTTCCAGAAGGCTACTAATGATTCAAAAAAGCATAACTAATTATATACTGTGAATTTTTGGGCAAAGTAAATTTTGAAGGTCTTCTCTCGACATGTGCTATTTAACAAAAATATGAAACCTCCCTGCATATTAGTATTTTACCCACACTAATTTAAATGGCCAAAACACTGCTAAATTAAGTTTTAATTATATATGTTTGGTAAATTCTTCATACTTGGTGAAAAATCATGTTTTGATTTGTTAGACCTCTCTATGAAACCACAAGCCCTATTTCTCTGTAATTTAGCCCTAATTAATTATAACCCTAAGCATAGTTTTAATTATTTAAAATCAATAGCTCAATGCATGTAAATAAAACCTGGTCATTAAATCATCCCTAATATGTCCTATTTACAGTAAATCACCCATAAGCAAATGGAGTCCAGAACCATGCTAAATTTTTTAGTTACCTTATGGGATTAATAGTTATTAATTAATTCTATGATTATTCTCTAAGATTTTATGTCGTAATTACTTCTCTTGCATAACAACCTATCCAACACACTCGTAATATTATTTCGGATCCACGCCCACTCCTCACGTGCCTAGCATGGGTATATCAGGCGTGAACATGTGAACGCCCCGTACCTTCTATACCAAATTACCGCTCTTTTTTACTAGGGTCCATGAAGGAAATACACTAATCATGCTCACTTTATGCCTCAATTACATATGTATAGTACTGAACTAATCAACACACCCCTCCTACTTCTACATGTAATATTGATGTTAACGTATTTGTTGAAGAAGTGCCATGAATCGGATAATGTTCTCATGCATCATATCATCCGCATCATAAAGGTCACGAGGTGAACCACGTGAAAGCGGGACAAGAGCAGGAGCCAAAAGAGCAAGAAGGAAATCCCGTTGACCAGGAACCAACCCAAGGCAAGCCCCGGTGCATCCCACCTGTTTTAACTATTTTATTGTCTCGCTAGTGAAGGATGTGGGCTTGTCTATGCATTAAGTCCATAGGAGTTGTTTGAAAACTTAGTATTGCAGTAGGTTCCCTTTACCCAACAATAGCCCCAGGACGTTAGTCGCTCCGCTTAACTAGGGACGATCATTCATCGAGTGGTATTGAGACCGCTCATAGATCAGGAAATACTATCACCGGGAAGTGACTTTGATTGAAGGAAAGTCGGATGGGAGAACAAAAGAAGACCGGATGGGCAACTAGGTGGAAAGGGAAGGACAGCCTGTCTTCAAGGAGGTAGCCCCGTCCGAGTCACCTAAGGTTACGCCTCATGTCCGGTCCTATGAGGTCAAGTTTCAACGTAATGTTTGCATGCTTGAGTTATGGGCCCAGTAAACCGATGTAGCTACGACTACTGCCTGGTCAGAAGGTACCCTGATCCTTAAGGTGGAACTGGGGCTGAGAGGAGGGAGGAATCTACCCACGGATGGCGGCACGGGGCGCATCGTGTTGTGGGACCCTTCTCGGGGGAGCCAGGCATGGAAGATCTTGTAGTACCGTATGCGCAAGGTTGCTCCATGCGGCTTCCATGAAGCGCGTATGGATCGTGCAAGCAGGTTTCTCCGGCAGGATGTAAGTCGATTCGAGTCGCTACCCCTCACAGTAACGAGTACCACTTGATCGCTGCTACGGAATAGTGTCGAAAGCCATTAAATTGTTGAAAGGGTTGAATATTGTTGTTTGGAAATTATTATTAATTGTATTGCAACCATGATTGTTGTAGTCATAGTGCAAACTAAATTTACTATTTCGCCTATTAACTTAAGTTGATGCTAAAACTTGAAAACTAGGGATTTACTCTTTGGCTGGCTTTTGGCAACATGAGCCCTACCATTAGCCTGTTCATGTCTAGGAGTCGGCTGTAGTTGGCCACCTTGACGGGTTAGTCTTGCTGAGTAAACTAGTTACTCAGGGTGACATTCTATGTGGTTTTCAGATGACCAGGGTGGAGAATGCCACTGCGGTGGGAGGTTCCACTTGGAAGGCCAGCGACCGGACTGCTGAAACATCGAGTGGGAACGGTGCACCGACGATGAGGAGGAGTAGACCATTGATTGCCGGCATAGTGTTTGGGCAAACACCTATAAAGCCGGATGTTCTGTGTGAATCATCGTGAGAGGGCGATTGTATCTTACTTACTCTGTCAAGCTATTTATTATGTTAGACTATTTCGCTTCTGCATTTTTCTAAAACTCTGGTTTGTAAACTTTCAATTTGGATTTATGTAAAACTCTGTACTCTATCTATGTTCTCGTTGCAATTATATTCTCTATCATGTGCTGTACTATTGGGCGTCACAGCGTGTGTCGCCACCCGAGAAGATCCTGGAATGGAGCCGGCTCCGTGGTAAGTCGGTTCTGTTACACTGGTCTCTCTTAACCGACTCGTCCCAAGTCAAGTTAGGTTGGCCTCTACCTCTCTTAACATTAGCATCTCTCTTTAGAACCCCTGTACGCACCGACACCTACGGAGGCCTCCGTTGGATATGTTCGAACCATCTCAACTGATGTTGAACCAATTTCTCTTTGATAGGTGCCACTCCTATCGTGTCCCGGATATCTTCATTCCGTATTCGGTCTCTTCTTGTATGCCCATAAAACCAACACAACATATGCATGTCTGCTACACTCAATTGTTGAATATGTCGTCTTTTCATAGGCCAACACTCAGCACCGTATAACATCATCGAACAAATTGTTGTCCTATAGAAATTACCTTTTAGCTTTTGGGGCACCCTCTTGTCGCATAGGACGCCGGAAGCTTGATGCCATTTCAACCAGCCGGCTGAAATTCTATGCCTAACATCTTCATCGATGTCGCCGTCCTTTTGTATCATCGATCCTAAAAAACGAAACATATCCTTGTTGGCCACCAATTGTCCATCAAGACTAACATCTCCATCCTCATGCCTAGTCGTGCTAAACTTGCACATCATATACTCGGTCTTGGCCCTACTAAGTCTGAATCCCTTCCATTCTAATGTTTGCCTCCACAGCTCCAACTTCCTATTAACCACAGCCCTACTCTCATCAACTAACACCACATCATCAGCAAAGAGCATATACCGAGGGGCAGCACTCTGTATTTCTCGTGTGACCTCGTCCATCACCAGAGCAAATAAATAAGGGCTCAATGCTGACCTTTGGTGTAGTCCTATTGCAATTGGAAAGTCATTGGTGACACCATCACATGTCCGAACACACGTCCTCGCGTCCCTGTACATATCCTAGATGAGGGTAATATACTTAGTTGGGACTTTGTGCTTCTCCAAGGCCCACCACATAACATTTCTTGGCACTTTGTCATACGCCTTCTTGAAAGGATCGTAGTGACCGAGAGGGGGGGGGGGTGAATCGAGAACTACTACTATGTACCAATTTTACCAATTACAAACTACCGATAGCACTCAAACAAATTCCTACACAATTCTAGTGGTGATCACACTAACAATATAATCCTATGAAAGATAAGGGTACTCTATGCATACTAGTGGATCACACAAGTCACTACAACACTTATGCATTTCTAGTGATCAAGCACACCAATGCAACTCCTACTCATGCTAGTCATCAAATGCAGAAGCTTAAACACTACTAGCAAGTAAAGAGCCTAAACATGCATGCCTACAAGATAGTCAACTAGAACTAGAAGAACACACAAGCATGAATAGCACGGTATGTAAATTCAAAAAGTAAAGCATCATAGTGAGGAGTAGAGTAAGGGTTGGCTCATGATTTTTTTCTGAGCTCTCGGAAGGATGGGGCCTTCCCCTAATCCTCGTTGGACCACTCCCGCGGAGTCCCGGTCCCTCCCGCCACCAAGTGGAGTTCTCACCCACGAGCCCACAATCACTCCTTGAGCGAAGACACGATGTGCGTCACTGCTGCACAAAGCACAAGCTCGCCTCCCTTGAGAAGTTGCTGGACTCCCCGCACCGACATGGGTGCTCACTAGCGATGCCCCTTCCAAGGCGGGCTCAAACCATGTACAAACGTGTGACGGCCTTCACAACCGATCACGATAGGCTCGATCATCGACACCTAACCGGTCTAGGTCTCACCATAGACCAAGAGTAACAATCTAGATCACACCCTCAAGGACACCCTAGCCTTAGATGTGCAAGATGCTCAACCTACTCTTCTCTAGCACTCTCAAGATATGCAATATCTCCTCCTAGTGCTCTCCTCTTTTCCTCTTGGACCTTACCAAATGCTCTCAGGTATTCTACTGGCCAAGTGAGGTCTCCAAGACCCCAGCAACGAAGTTATATAGGCTCCCAACCTCAAACTAGCCGTTGCTTCATGAAATCAGCTTCCTGGGCACACTGACCGGACAGTCCGGTCACTGCACCTCTGTGCACAAATGGCTTTGCCCCTGCTGATCCAGGCACAATCCTGTACTGACCGGACTGTCCGGTCAGCTGACCAGACCGTCCAGTCAGTTCCTCTCTCCAGTCCAGAAACATCCGGCTGTAGCTTCCTTGCTGCCCATGTTCCTGCTTATCGGACCGGACTGTCCGGTCACCCGACCGGACCGTCCGATCGGTTTCTCTCTCCACTCCAGAAACTTTCTCGGTGCTGCTTCCTCACTACCCAAGCCTGTGCTCCACAGACCGGACCATCCGGTCTCTATAGCTTCTCCAGACTTGGCAGTTTCCTCGCTGCCTGATGTAGCCTCCGGACAAAACCACATGGTGACCATATTGTCCGGTCTCCACTGACTCCTCTGTCCTTTCTCTATGTCTAGAAGCCGAAACTTGTCGTCCTTGCTTGACTTGGTTTCTCGGCTTCTTCGAACAGCTCCTCGGCTTCTCCACTATCACCTAGTGCCTGTGATTTCACCGAGCAACCTTGCACAACACCGACTAGACATAACCTAAGAGAATGATCTAGACCCCCTTGATAGTCCGGTTTATCCTATGGACTCAAAGCCCTAACAACTACTCAAGTGTTTCAAACACTTGCACCATTGCTTGTTCTTTGCTTTTATCCATCTCCATCAACCCTTGGACTTCATCAAGTTCACAAGCCTCCATGCTTGCGGTCATTGTCATCCATCGCCAAGGAAACTGTAGACAATCATCATAAGATAGAAAAGGTTTCCTACACAAACAACACTCGTGTAGATATTAGTCACATTTCACATTTGTCATGCATCACCAAAACATTACCTTGGGGTGACCTCAATGGTCATGATCCTTACAATCTCCCCCTTTTTGGTGATGGATGACAACAACTACTTATGATGATCCAAAATCGGACGAGCAAGAAAGAACCAAAGGAAAAGAAAAGATTGAAAGGCATACCTTGGTCCTTACCTTGGAAGTAGTCTCCCCTTTGGAATATGCTAGGTCTGGAGGGAGAACTACCCACTCATCTCTTGAGCTGAAATTGTGCCTGCCTTGGTGTTGTGGTAGTTAATCTTGTTGATGTAGACACGCACCAAGATGTAGATGCTTATGTCGGTGAAGGTGTTCATTGTCACTACAGACATGCACCATCGTTGTTCTTCATCATGTTGGTGTAGATGTTCATCTTGATGTGATCTTCATATTCCATCTCCCAATCTTCATATTTCTTCTTCATGGACTTGGATTTTGAATCTTCATGTTCTCCTCTCCCTTTGTGTTATCGGCCGTCTTCAAGTTTCTTCTCCCTCTTCGACCTAGATGACTTGGCTTTTGGATCTTCATTTCTTCTCCCCCTTTGTCACCTGTCACCAAAAACCACACCAAAAACATAACGAAACCAAGAGGCATAAGATATTTGGCAAGAGTTAGGATAACTCCCCCTTTCACAGAGCTCCTCCTTCGTTGTAGTGATGTTCCATCGTAGCTCCCCCTACACTTATGACTCAATAAAAGATTTTCTCAAATGTGCAAGAGTTAGTCATTAGAGGGGTGGGAATGTATGAGCCACTTGTCTTTGATCCGCACGAGTAGATTTAACCTCGGAGCTTGGTCGAACATGGCTCAATGGGCATGAAGCACAAGTATCACTATTTGATCATCTAGAGAGTCATGTACTCACATTGTAAATGAGCAACTCCCCCGAGACACATGCTTGGTAGAATGTATGGTATCATAATGCAAGGATGCACAAATGCAAAGAATGCAAATGCAACAAGTATACAATGCACGAAGCGATGCTAAAGAAAAGAAAAGAAACAGAACCGCTCCAAACCAAAGTGTCAACAACGAGTTGTTCCCTTCTCAAGCTTGCTCACAATGGACCATTCTTCAAATCCTTGGGTACACCGTGAACCACCTACCCAAGCTTAACCCATGTCCATTGCTATCTCAAGAAGGTCTAAAGTCAACCTACAAAAGAAGAGAAACAAGCACAAACAAAGACACAAATAAGAACAAACAAAACACTATACATATTTACAAAGGACAAGCTCAAGGGTTACTCATGTTAAGTTGGAGAGGTCGAGAACATTGAGTTCCCCCCTTAGCTTGTTGAAGGTCTTCTCATCAAGTGGCTTGGTGAAGATGTCCGCCAATTGTTGATGAGTTCTCACGCTCACCAACTCGATGTCCTTCTTCACAACATGGTCTCTTATGAAGTGATGTCTCACTTGAATGTGCTTTGCATGACCTTGATCTCCCATCTTGAGGGCCATCTTGATTGCCGCCTCACTATCATAATATAGTGGCATTTGAGTGTAGTTGAGTCCATAGTCCGATAGTGTTTGCCTCATGTAAAGGAGTTGTGCACAACATGCTCCCACCGCCATATATTCCGCTTCGTCGGTAGATAGAGCCACGGAGTTTTGCTTCTTTGGGCTACAAGATACTAGAGATCTTCCAAGAAATTGGCAACCTCCCGACATACTCTTTCTATTTACTTTGCAACCCGTGAAGTCGAAATCCGAATACCCAAGTAACTCAAAGTTTGATCCACTAGGATACCATAAGCCCATGGTAGGTGTGTACTTGAGGTATCTGATTATTCTCTTCACACCCTTCAAGTGTGACTCCTTTGGATTTGCTTGGTAGCGTGCACACAAGCACACACTAAACATGATGTCTGGTCTCGAAGCGGTGAGATAGAGCAAAGATCCAATGATTGATCTATATAGCTTGGGGTTCACCGGTTTTCCTGTCACATCATCACTCAAGGGTTTGCTAGTAGCCATAGGTGTGTGCAAAGGTTTGCAATTCTCCATGTTGAATCTCTTGAGAAGGTCCTTAGTATATTTCTCTTGATAGATGAAGTTTCCCTCTCTCAATTGCTTGACTTGGAATCCAAGGAACATGTGCAACTCTCTAATCATTGACATTTGGAATTCCCTAGCCATCATCTCCCGAAACTATTCATTGAACTTCTCATTGGTTGACCCATAGATGATATCATCCACATAGAATTTGGCACACAAAGAGATCCTTCCCAACATGCCTCGTGAACAAGGTGCTATCAATGCTTCCAATGGTGAATCCATTTTTGAGAAGGAAGTTCCTCAAGTGTTCATACCATGCCCTAGGTGCTTGCTTGAGGCCATAGAGAGCTTTTTTCAATTTGTACACATGTCTTGGATGTTTTGGGTCCTCAAACCCCGGAGGTTGTTCCACATAGACTTTCGCATAGGCAAGTAAGATCCGAATAGCTTCAAGACGGGCCACGGGAGCAAAGGTCTCTTCAAAGTCAATCCCCGCCACTTGAGAATATCCCTTAGCCACTAGGCGAGCCTTGTTCTTGACAATTGCTCCTTTCTCATCTTGCTTGTTCTTGAAGACCCACTTGGTGCCAACCATATTATGAATCTTGGGTCTCTCAACCAATTTCCATACTTTGCACCTCTTGAAGTTGTTCAACTCTTCTTGCATGGCAATAACCCACTTGTGATCATCCATAGCTTCATCAATGGTAGTGGGTGATGAGGACATCACCATGCTGGATACGCGCATATCATGGCCTTCCCCAAGTTACAAGTTGTCACCAACTCGGTCGCCGTATTCGTCTCGGATTCAGCCGACACCCCTTCACGGTTTTGATGATATCTCCCGCATCCGACGTCCAAACAAGGCGTTCTTTGATACGTTGGAAAGGGGACGACAACGCCGTTGTTTTGTTTCTGGTCCTAGCTCCAGAAGGGTCGTGAGTCATAATATGTGACCATGACAAGGTGCTGCGCCACCTATTTTGGGCCAACTTGGCCATGTATTGTGTCGGGCCTTAAGCCCATGTTGTGGGCGCCCCCCCTGGTCGCCCCCAACCCTAGTACGTCTCTAGTTCCTACATAAACTCAGTATCTGCCGTCTTTTAGTTTTGGGTTTTGTTTAGTTCAGTTTTCCAGAGAGAAACTTGATCGAATTATTGTAACTGTGGTGACAAGTCCTTTTACAGTAATCCAGGGCCCCTGTTCTTTTCTACACCACTGTGGCGATTAGTCATTTTGTGTTCAGAGCTTGAACCTTTTCTTGTGATTCGCTTCCTCCATATTTGCAATTTCAGATTGCGTGTTTATCCTCTCTTGCTTGTGTTCTCGATTTCGCTTGTAGGAACAATCAAGTTGTTCTTGGTGTAACGGTTGCGGGGTTGGATCGTGTCTGATTCAAGCCGAGTCGTTGACGCCGAGTTCCCCAAATTCGAGTTTATCCCCTTACCTCTCGGAAGATCGGGCCATATCTACATCAAGTGGTATCAGATTCCTAGGTTCCCCGTGAGGTATTATCGTGTTCTTCCCTATAGATTCGTTTGTGTTCATCACCTTTTGTCCACGAAAAAGCCTACAAAAAAATATGTCCCCACCATCCCAAACATTGTTTAGCCTTTGCATAATTTAATTTCAGAGTCCGTAGTGTTTAGTTTGTGTCCTAGTCGAGTTCAGTTGCTGGTTTGAATTTGTGTTTTGATTCGGTTTGTGTTTTGATCTTCGCTACACACCACCATCACCATCGTGTTTTCTATTTGACTCACCATCATGTCACCCACCCACCATACCCACAATCCATTGCCAACAAAAAAACCCTACCCGATTCTGTTCCCCCCCCCCCCCTCACCCCTCAAACCCTATCTTGACATAACTTCGGTAAAACAGGCATAACTTTTCGCTTGTTACTCTGATTGGGCTGAAATTTTTATAGCAGATTCTTTACTCAAAGTTGAGGTGACCCACACTAGGCTCCACCCTATGTGCACTCGTCAAAAAATTCAAAAAAATTGGGAAAAATAGAAAAAAAATTGTGAAGTCAAAAATAGCACTTTCGATAAAACTTTGTGATTTTGCCTACTCTTTGTTTTCCCTCTATTTGAGTTGAAACTTCTTGTGGTTCCTTCCTTTGTGTTCCTCTATCATAGAAAAATAGTGGAAAAATCATAAAAAAAATCAAGATTTTGATTTGCACCCCCCCCCCCCCCCGGCCCTGAAAATTCTAAGTCTGTTTTGATCCTTGCTGCCTTTGCCATTGTTCTTGCTGTCACAACTGTTTTTGAACACGATTCTTTTACCAGTAATTAGGACACTGCTTTGGACATTTATTCAGTGCTACTATCTGTTATTGAATTGTGTTCCATTGACATACATATTAGCCTTCCAAGCTATATATATTGCAGCACAGGTTTCTTCCTTGGAACTATTACAACCAAGCTCAACTACAGATTGTGTCAACCTGTTTGGCTTTGGTAAGAACACTTGCAACATTGTGATACATTGCTTCTGATATTGTTTTCCACTTTCTACACCCTCTGCCGCCTACTAGTTGATAGGGCTAATCTTTTTGTTTAGTCTTGTCTTTTGCTTTTAACCATGTCAGAGAAAGGGAAAGGGACACCTGGAGAGTTGGAGTCCCCTACAGACTTCAATGATTGCATGTCCAAGGCCGAGCTCATGAAGCTTCTTGCGGACCAGCGTACATTCATGGAAACGAAGTTTGCCGAGTTGATGGGTCACATCAACACTGTTGCCCACCACATTGAGGATGTTGAATGACGACCTCCACCTCAACGAGCTGCTGATGATGATGATTTTGACCGTGATGCAGACCGTCTTCACTGTAATCAACATGGTATGGGAGGTAATAACAATCGTGGTAATACTGATACTTTTGTTAAGCCCAAATTTAACATACCACCTTTTAATGGTAGTGCTGATCCTGAAGCATACTTACATTGGGAACTTGCTGTTGAACAGATATTTAATTCTCATTTAGTTCCTGCTGAGCATAGAGTTAGACTCACTAGTGAGTTTACATGTTTTGCTCTTTTTTGGTGGAATGATCTTTGCAATACTAATGCTGCTATACCTGCCACTTGGCCTGTTTTGAAACAACGCATAAAATCTCGTTTTTTTCCTCCTTATTACCAACGTGATTTACGTTTGAAATTACAATCTTTAACACAAGGTAGTAAAATAGTAGAGGAATATTATCAGGAATTGCTTATTGGTTTAGCACGTTGTGATATACATGAAGATGATGTTGAAACTAGTGCTAGATTTTTTGGTGGTTTGAACCGTGATATCTAGAATATTGTTGACTATAAAGAGTGGAATAGGTTCAGCCAATTGTATCATATTACTCTTAAGGCTGAACGAGAAGTACAGGGACGCCTTCCACAACAATCTTGCAGGTCCAACACTAAGCAATTTCTCCAGCAACGCACTGGAGTAGAGAACTTGAAGAGTCATGTTGCTAAGCCACCAGCAACAACTTTTCTACTTGCGCCTACTTCTGTAGCGCAATCGTCTAGTGTGCAGCACCAACACCAGAAGAAGGTTACTACTTTCGGTACTAGGAGTGGCTCCTCCACCACCATTATTTGCCACTGCTGCAAGGGCATGGGACATGTCATGAAGGATTGCCCTAGTCGTCATGCTTTCATCGCTATCGCTGATGGGTATGAAAGTTCTAGTGATGTTGAAGATGAATTTGCTCGTATGCCTAACCTTGTTGCAGATTCAACGGAGGAGCCACTCAAGTGGGACAAGAGGAACAACAACAACACAACAATTTATTCTACATGTACCTCATTGTTACAGACCGTCGTGTTCTCACCATCATTGATACTGGGAGCTGTAACAACTTGGTAAGTTCTGATTTGGTAAGCAAACTTGGCTTGACCACGCATGCACGACATCAGCCCTACCACATCAAATGGTTCAACAATAATGGTACGACATAGGTAACTCAATCAGCACGCATACACTTTTTAGTAGGTTCTTATCAAGATTCTGCTGATTTTCATGTTGTACCTATGCAAGCATGTTCACTTTTATTAGGCTGTCCATGGGAATATGATACGGATGCTGCCCACCATACTAGAACTAATACATATACATTTATGCATAAGGACAGGAATATTACTTTGCGTACGTTATTGCCTGCTGATATTAGAAATCATTTTAAACTGCTTGCTGAAAATACTGAGAATAAACATGATAACAAACAACTTTCTAATGTTAAACATAAGGCTATTCAATTAAAGGGAGGTGCTTTTCTTGCTATGACATCCACTATTACTAAACTTTGTGATAATCATGATGCACCTTGCTACACTATGCTTTGTCGTGATATATCTTCTATCGATGATCATGTATCTTGTACTTTGCATTCTGCTAGTACTAACTTTTTGCAGGAGATTGATGCTGAGATGGAGTCGAGGGTGACTCCAATTCAAGAAGGGGAGGATGATGAGGACATCACCATGCTGGATACGCGCATATCATGGCCTTCCCCAAGTTACAAGTCGTCACCAACTCGGTCGCCGCATTCGTCTCGGATTCAGCCGACACCCCTTCACGGTTTTGATGATATCTCCCACATCCGACGTCCAAACTAGGCGTTCTTTGATGCGTTGGAAAGGGGACGATGACGCCGTCGTTTTATTTCTGGTCCTATCTCTAGAAGGATCATGAGTCATAATATGTGACCATGACAAGGTGCTGCACCACCTATTTTGGGCCAACTTGGCCAGGTATCATGTAGGGCCTTAAGCTCATGTTTTGGGCACCACCCCTGGTCGCCCCCAACCCTAGGACGTCCCTGGTTCCTACATAAACTCAGTAGCCACCGTCTTTTAGTTTAGGGTTTTATTTAGTTCAGTTTTCTAGACAGAAACTTGATCAAATTATTGTAATTGTGGCGACAAGTCCTTTTATAGTAATCCAGGGCCCCTGTGGCGATTAGTCCTTTTGTGTTCAGAGCTTGAACCTTTTCTTGTGATTCGCTTCATCCATATTTGCAATTTCAGATTGCGTGTTTATCCTCTCTTACTTGTGTTCTCGATTTCGCTTGCAGGAACAATCAAGTTGTGTTTGATGTAACGGTTGCGGGGTTGGATCGTGTCTGATTCAAGCCGGGTTGTCGATGCCGAGTTCCCCAAATTTAAGTTTATCCCCTTACCTCTCGGAAGATTGGGCCATATCTACATCAGTGGGCTCAATCATAGAGATGAAGGAGAAGTTCTCAATCTCAACATTGGCCTCGTCATCATTCTCTTCACTCACATAGTTCGGCTTATATTGATTCCTCCTTATCTTTATTCCTCGAGATGGATTCCCAATGTTCAAGTCTTGTGAATGATCTTTGTTGATGGCCTTGGGTCTAGGGTGGTGTTTTGTTTGAGTGGGAGAAGCTCTAGGTGAGATGTCTTGTGCATCATGGATTGTTTGCTCTCTTGATATATGAGTGTCTTATATCCTAATAGAGGTGGAAGAGTCACTCTTATGCTTTCTTGTCTTGGACTTTGAGCTTGAGGTGGATGGGAGGGGATCTTGTGAAGAGCTAGGAGAAGTGGCTTGTGGGGAAGTATGTGGGGAAGTTTGTGGCTCACTTCTCACTTGGGTTTCCTCATCATTTGGTGAGTGTACTCTTAATGAATCTTGGGAGGAGCTTGTGGGAGTATTTGTGGCATCTTGGGTTGGTTGTTGTATCTCGGAGGAAGGGGTTGGTGGAGGTGGTGGAGCGGAGGGCTCATCAATATCACCATCACTGATCTCGTGGGGTAAAACCTCACCCACAGGCATGTTTCTCAAGGCCTCCCTCATAGGCTTATCTCCAATGTTCACTTCATGAAATTCATCCTCCTTTTGAGACCCATTTGACTCATCAAATTGCACATCATAGGATTCTTCCACACATCCTGTGGCTGAGTTGTAGATCCTATATGCTTTAAAAGTCCTAGAGTACCCAACAAGAATGCCTTCATAAGTTCTGCTCTCAAACTTCCCGGGCTTTCTCCTCTTCTTGAGAATGTAACACTTGCATCCAAAGACTCGGAAATAGGAAACATTGGGTTCCGACCCACCAATAGCTCATATGGTGTCTTCTTCAACAACCGGTGAAGGTAGACACGATTGGAAGTGTAGCAAGCCGTGTTGATTGCCTCAGCCCAAAACCTCTCATGAGTTTCGTACTCATCCAACATGGCAAGAGCAAGAGTGATGAGCATCTTGTTCTTCCTCTCCACTACTCCATTTTGCTCGGGGGTTTATGTAGCGGAGAATTCATGTTTGATCCCTTTCTTGTCACAATATTCCTCCACTGTGGTGTTTTTGAATTCCGTCCCTTTGTCACTCATTGTCTTCATAATGCTAGCACTGAACTCATTCTTTGCCCTCTTGGCAAATTTTCTGAAGATACCACTGGCTTGAGATTTGTCCACAAGAAAGAAGGTCCAAGTGTATCTCGTAAAGTCATCAACAATCACCAAGAAATATAGATTACCTCCTAGACTCTTGTAGTGTGTTGGCCCAAACAAGTACATGTGCAAGAGCTCTAGAGGACGAGATGTAGACATGAATGACTTGGTGGGATGTGAAGATGCAACTTGTTTTCCATCCTGACAAGCGATGCACAGTCTATCCTTCTCAAAGGCCACGTCCTTGATTCCTTCAACTAGATTTCTCTTGACAATGTTCTTGAGCTGATTCATTCCAACATGTGCTAGTCTTCTATGCCACAAACATCCCTTGGATGCCTTAGTGAATAGGCAAGTGCTTGGTGGCATATTGCTTGACTTGAAGTCCATGACATACAAGTTCCCATGTGTCACTCCATGGAATACTAGCCCTCTCTTGGCATTCTCAATAGTTGCACCATCCTCATCAATTGTGCACTTGAAACCCATGTCATAGAGTTGACCAATAGACAGAAGGTTGAAGTTGAGGGTTTCCACAAGAAAGACCTTGGAGAGATGGTGTTCATGTGTGATGGCCACCTTGCCCGAGCCTCTAACTCTCCCTTTTGAGTTATCCCCAAAAGTCACCTTCTCACTCTCTTCATCTTCATCAATGGTGGTGAACATGGTTGGCTTTCCGGTCATATGTTGAGTGCACCCACTATCAAGAATCCAATGAGTGCCTCCACTCTTGTAGTTGACCCTAGTAGTAGCCATAAGACAAGCACTAGAGGAAGAGGAGTTAGTATCTAAAGCATTACTTGATTGACTAGCACTAACCTTATGATGTCGAGCAATAAGACCATCCTTGTAGATAGGGATCCTTGCAATCCCATCCAATAGTCTCCTCCTAATGGGATAGTGCAGAGCATGATACCTCCAATATCCATGATCATCCCCCATGTGCACATTGTCAAGGTTGATGTAGTAATGGGGAGGATCATAGAGTCCAGTGATGTGCTCAAGAACATGTCCCACTTGAGAGTGGAGCACAAGTATCATCTCCATTGCTCTCTCAATTGAGAGCTCATATCTCCTGTTGACTACCTCCTCAAGTAAGAAACTCCTCTCAGGAGTCGTGATTCGTTGGAGGAGCTTGTCAATCACTTCATGTGGTGCAATCTTCTGAAGTCCCCTAAAAGAGTTAATCCTACACACAAGATCATAGATGCTCAATAGATTCTCACAAAGGTCATCATTCGGATTTCTCACGAATTCATCGAGTTCAAAGAGAAGACCCTGTTGGTGAGCTCGACGAAGATGCCAAAGATGATCTTGTGGTGGAGGAAGCAGAGGGGGTGGAGGCGCTAGAGTCGAAGTCGCAAGATTGATCATCTCAAATGATCAAGAGAGCATTGTTGTTGGTGCTCCCCCTATGCCAATGCTTGGTCCACTCGAAGTGCTTGGAGTAGAACTTGGAATGACACTTGAGGTAGAGCTTGACGAAGCGCCTGATGTGTGTCTCGCTCCGAAGGGGTTATAGAAGTCATTGCAAGGCAATCTTGTGGAGGGATCAAAGAAGTTTGAGCTCAAAGCTACTTCTTTCCCTTTTCTTGAGGATGCTTCATGGATTGCCTTGAATGTCCTCTTCCATGCCATGCTTGCGGTAATCTCCTCATCCTTGAAGAGCAGCTCAATCACATCCTCTACGGAGAGACTCTTCTCTATGAGAAGGTCAAGTGTGACGTAGAAGAGCTTGCTACTCGGTACCAAGGAGAGGATCTTCTCAACTATCACGATCTTGGGAAGCTCGAAAGAAGTTGCCCCACACCTGTCCACAATACCTCGCAAGCGAATAAGAGAGTCAAGAAAGTCCTCATTATCATTAGCATGAAAAGCAAAGAACTCCTCAACAATAGAACTACTAGCATCATCAATAGGAGACTCACAAACATCATCAATGCTAGTAGAGCAAGCAAGATCAAGAGACATATCATTATACATCATCATGTTAGGCACACTAGTAGAGCAACCTATCAAGTCATTGCTAGAAGAATCTAGACACTCACTAGTACAAGGCACATCCACACCATCATCACAATCATCATACACATGATCATTGGTAAATGTATTAGCAAAGTCCACAAGAGTGTCCATCAACTCATCTGGAATCATGGCATTTAGGTAGCTCTTAAAGCGATCCTTCCATGAGCCATGACCCGGCCCCGAATGGGATGACATCCCAACTCAATACGGTCACTACTCAAGGCGGTTAAGCCTTATAATGAGCACTTGGCTCTGATACCACTTGAAAGCATCATAGTGACCGAGAGGGGGGAGGGGGTGAATCGGGAACTACCATTATGTACCAATTTTACTAATTACAAACTACCGATAGCACTCAAACCAATTCCTACACAATTCTAGTGGTGATCACACTAACAATATAATCCTATGAAAGATAACTGTACTCTATGCATACTAGTGGGTCACACAAGTCACTACAACACTTATGTATTTCTAGTGATCAAGCACACCAATGCAACTCCTACTCATGCTAGTCATCAAATGCGGAAGCTTAAACACTACTAGCAAGTAAATAGCCTAAACATGCAAGTCTACAAGATAGTCAACTAGAACTAGAAGAACACACAAGAATGAATAGCACGGTATGTAAATGCAGAAAGTAAAGCATCATAGTGAGGAGTAGAGTAA